>CM070553.1:72246595-72986164 GCA_036346405.1 Phyllostachys edulis
GGTAGTACCGCGCATTACACGCCGGTACTACCGATTAACCTGACACTTGCTGAAAACAGGATTTCAACAAAACCGAAAATGATCGTTTCGACAAACCAAGGAAGCTATTGCCAATTGTACCATCACATTAAGATCATGAGCATATCCCCATGATATCCACAATCTCCCCCTTGATGAACACATTGGCAATTTCCCACAAATGCAAAATTTGAGGTTTGAAAAAGTAAAAACTCGACGTTTTCGTTCAAAGGCATAACTTGGTCCAAATGCAAGAAAAAGCAAAGGAAATGACCAAGCTAGCTCCAGAATAGTATCAGCAAGTGAGATACGGCAAAAGAAAGCATGAAAGCTTCAAAATCCAGAAAGGTGTCAAAATCTCACTTAAGGTCCATATGAAAGAACAATTGTTTGATATGACCTTTGATCATTGTGAGGATCAAGAATTGCAATTCTAGTTCAGAAATGATAATAAAACCATAAGAATGCAAATAAGAAACTCCCCCTCACTATGATCCTTAGATTTTCAATTTTTCTCCAAGTAACTCCCCCTTTTTCAAACATCTTCTCCCCAAACAACTTCTCCCCTTTTTAACATTTTTACAATATCTTCTCCCCCTTTGACAATGGAGTCATCAAGGAATCACGCCTTCCTCTCGTCGAGAGATGACAAATGAGAATGAGGAAAAAGCATAAGAAGGAGCATGCATGAAATGCAATGGAGTAGCTTCAATTTTTTTTTTTGTATTTTTCAATTTTTGAATACAAGAAGCTTTGAAGATTACCCAAAAGAACAAGTTAGCATTTCTAAAGTTGCACAAACAACATATCAAGCCCTAATGATTGCTAGCAAGATCATGATAGGACATATATAACAAAGCTAAGCAAGAAGGCTCAATATAAAGCAATGAGTTCTAGCATTTTAAGCAAAGCTTCAAATCTAGCAAGTTCATCAACAGGATCCTAAAATGATCTTGGCCATGTCAAAATGTCAACGTGAGATCCAAAAGCTAACAAGGACCACATTAAGAGACAAATAGGTCCTGAAATGAATCGTTTTGCTCATTTTTCTCAAAAGCCCATTTTTAACTGTTTTTCAATTGCAATAAATATTCAAGTTGATAAAAGGTCTATCTTAGTAAAGAAGATCCTGGACTAGGAGCCATCCACAATCTCTTCCTAAGCTTCAACCAATTTGACAATTTGCATTTTTAGCATTGTGCTAGATCTCAAGCCTCACTACGACCATCCCAAGCAACAAAAGCTTAAGAGAGTGGTCTAGGTCATCCAAAACTCCCCCTGAGTTCATGCCTAGTACCATGGCAGCAGGTCTCATGAGAAAGAATTGGTGAGATCGGTTCTTTTCGCACAAAAGAGATCATTTTTTATTTTGCACAAGAGCAGTTTTAGATTCTCAAGAACACAAAAAGCTCAAGTAATGATCAAAGCTAGATTCAAGAGCTAACAAAGCAATTTTGACAGGGCCAATGTCATAAAAGGAGCACTAATTGCATGGAATCGGGTGAACAATTCACAAATTGCTAATTTCTTAGTTCAAGTTGTTTTCAAGTTCTAGCTCATACAAAGAAAGACTTAGCTACACATGTGAAGGCATGATAATTCTAGCAAGTCAAAGAACTAGACATGGCATTGAGCAAGAATTTGAAACACTAAAGCTCCAAGGGTAATAAGCAAAGCTTCATCAATTTAAAAGATAAGCAGAAAAGCTTATATTACAATGCATCTTTTTGGATTTTTCATATGAATGCAATATGATACAATGAGATGCAAGAAAAGCTCAAAAAGCCTAAAAAAAATCAAAAAGATCAACAAGCTCAAAAAGAAAATCAAGAAAAGATCAAATGAACAGGAAAGATCAGAAAAGATCCAACTCCCCCTCAAACCAACCCATAGGGATAAATTACCCCTAACTCACTCCTCAAGGTGGCAAACCTTGTTGGGTCTAAAGGCTTGGTGAGGATATCAGCTAACTGAGCCTCGGACTCCACAAAATGCAGCACAATATCACCCTTCTCAACGTGGTCTCTAAGGAAGTGATAGCGAATGTCTATGTGCTTGGTCCTAGAATGTTGCCTTTGGGTTCTTAGCAATGTTAATAGCGAAGTGTTGTCACGAAGAGAGGAACACTAGCAAAAGTTAACCCAAAATCCTTAAGAGTGGAGACCATCCACAAAATCGACTCTGACAACTAGCGGTGACTACATATTCAAACAAAGATGGATTGTGCAACGAAGACTGCTTCCTAGATGACCAAGAGACAAGAGAAGTGCCTAAGAAATGACATGTGCGAAGTGCTCTTCCTATCTAGCCTCTGACCCATAAAATCAGAATCGAAAACCCCGAATGGACAATGAAGAAGAACAAGAATACCAAATGCCATCTTGAAGGGTAGAGTGTAAATACGAAAATGCACTTAACGGCTTGGCGATGTGAAGTCCTCGGTGGCCTTTGAAACCTCGCGAGAGGCGGACCGCGAAGTGGATGTACGGTCTTGAGGTCGTCAGGTACAGAAGGGAGCCGATCATGCTGCGGTACTCGCGTTGATCCATGGCTTCTCCTTCCTCATCTGGATCCAAAACAGTCGATGTCGCCATGGGAGTGGCGATCGACTTGCAATCACCCATCTCAAAAGCGGCAGCAAATCCTTGGTGTGCCGTTTGATGGATGAAGATCCCTTCCTTGCATTGCTTGATTTGTAGCTCCAGAAAGTAATTGAGTTCTCCCATCATGCTCATCTCAAATTCCCTGGACATGGTCTCAGAAAAACTGGAAACAAGAGCATTAGAGGAACCACCAAAGATAATATCATCAACATAAATCTGAACAAGCAGGAAGTCATTGCCATGCCTAAGAATGAAAAGAGTCTTATCAACTTTTCCCATTTTAAAATCATTCTTAAGCAAGAAGGTCTTAAGCCTATCATACCATGCTCTAGGGGCTTGCTTAAGACCATACAAGGCTTTGGATAACTTGTAAACACGATCAGGGTGCTTGGGATCCTCAAAGCCAGGGGGTTGCCTAACATACACTTCCTCCTCTATAAAACCATTCAGAAGGCACTCTTAACATCCATTTGATGCAACCTAAAACCTTTAGATGCAGCAAATGCAAGCAAATCTTGAATGGCTTCTAATCTAGCAACAGGAGGCGAAGGTCTCATCAAAATCTAACCCCTCAACTTTGGCTAAAACCACGAGCTACCAATCTAGCCTTGTTTCTAACCACAGAACCATCCTCATTTTGTTTATTTTTGAACACCCAGCGGGTTCCTATAACATTATGACCACTAGGAGGATCTACAAGGTTCCAAACTTTATTTCTTTCAAAATTCTCTAACTCCTCATGCATGGCATTGACCCAACTAGCATCGAGATAAAGCATGTGATATATCTTTGGGTTCAAAAGAAGCTACAAATGCAGAGTGAGAGAAAAGACTCGGATCATGATACAGGCGAGTGACTCGCTCATGGAGATTACCAATCATCGATCCGGAGGTGTTGCTTCGAATGTGCAAAGGAGGCGCTTGGGGAGATAGCATCTCCTCAACCTCGCATGATCTTCTTGATGAAGAAATCGCGGCGAGAGCCTCAATTGGAGGTGAAGCGATCGTGGGAGTTACGGAGCTTGGGCGGCTTGCAGGGAACATCGACAACGGTGAAGGAGCAAAATCAAGTTCATCCTCATCTTCTTCAACAAAAATGCTCTCTGTCACTGTAAGTCATCTGAAACATCGGATCTAGTTCGAGGCTAGTCTCATCAAAAGTGACATTGCATGTCTCTGAACAATGTTAGTTTCAACATTAAAACCGAAAACCCTCGAATGAGCGGGATAACCCGAAATGAACCATCACAAGTCCTTGATTCAAATTTATCTAGGTTCCTGTCTTGAGAATAAAACACTTGATCCAAAGACTCGAAAGTGAGAAACAGAGGGTTTTCTACCAAAACGAAGCTCATATGAAGTCTTGCCCAAAGACGGTCTCAAAAGGACACGGTTTGAAATATGGCAAGCTGTAGCAATAGCTTCGGCCCAAAACCTCCTCGGTGTGCTATACTCATCGGCATCGTTCTAGCCATCTCAACTAGAGTCTGTTCTTCCTTTCCTAGCGCCATTTCTTTGAGGACATGTGGAGAAGAGAGCGATGCTCAATCTGCGCTCGGCACAAAAGAGGCAAAGAAGCATTCTTGAACTCCGTGCCATTGTCCTTTGCGGATCGCTCTCAAGGCACCGGGAAGTTGAAGCCAAGCGAAGAACAAGGTCATGAAAATGATCAAAAGCCTCATCCTTGAAGCAAGAAAGAACACCCAAGAGTATCTCGAAAAATCATCGACTATGACAAGAATGTACCAATTGCCACCGACCGGCCGAACCCTAGCGGGACCAGCGGTATCCATATGAAATGCTTGTCGGTCCGTCGGTCATGACCATAGTCAATGATGGGTGTGGCGACAACTTGCTTGCCATGCCTCTGAGCATACATCTGACATCCTTGGCGACTTTGAGTTTAGGCAAACCTCTCATGAGATCAAGGCCGCTAACTTTCGTGTCGGATGATCAAAACCAATGTGCCCCAAACGTCGGTGCCAAAGCCAGATATCAAAAGAAGATGCAATCAAACACTTAAGAGATCCGGCAAGCGATTCAGAAAAGTCAGCTCCAAAAATTCTACCAACTCTAGAAATCCCAAAAAGAGCTCACCAAAGAATCAAGCACCGACGGGCATTCTTCTTAAAAGCGAGTCTCATAGCCATCATCGAGAAGTCAGGAGAGTAAAGGAAGATTGTACCTTAGCTTAGACACAAGCGCGATGTCCTTGAGAATGAACTTGTCGTTCACCCTAATCATTCCGGTTCCTTCAATGCGCCCTTGTGTATCATCTCCAAAGGTGATGAAGGCATCACCTGTTGATCGCGTGAAGGAGGTGAACCATCTTGAGTCTCCGGTCATGTGGCGTGAACACGGTCGGCGAACCATGTGTTCTTCCCCTTAGCGCCAATCCACGAAAATCAAGGAACAAAAAGCGATGTGTCTCAATCTGGGGTTAGTTAAGCGACTTGGGAACCCGATCTTGAGACACTTTCGTCTGCATGAGTAGTATGCAAAGCAGATGTGCTATCCTTGACTTTATTAGCAGTTCTATTTTGAGCAATGGTAACGAACATGAGATGCATCTGTCTAGGAACATGGTGATGAGCATGTGCAACAAATCCTAAGTGGGGTTCTTCTTTTATGCGTGACCATGTCTCATAAAAGCTCTAGGTTGATTAGATGACATTCTAGCAATATTTTTCTTAGCATTCTTCAACCGCCATGAGAACTCAACCAAATGTCCACTCTTCTTGCAATAGGTGCAATGGTATTTTGTACCCTTGGGAGAAGCACCTTTTGGCTTAAAAGAAGGTTGGACAAACCTGTGATTTAAAAGCAGTTTTTGCGAGGTTGGGTTTTGAATTCAACTAAGCCATTTTCCAAGACACGAATGACATTAGGCTTGGACATGTCTGGCGAGTTGTATCCTAAACCTTGCTTCTTAAAAGGAGTTTTAGATTTATCTAGAATCATGTTTAACTGTTTTTCACCATTAGAGAATCTTTCTAAAGTATCCTTGAGATATGCATTCTCTTTTTCAATATTAGCACATGATTCACAAGTCTTGCCCTTAATGGCTCTAGCATGTTTCTCCTTAAGATGAGCAACTTCAAGCTTATAGGCGGCACAAGAGGCACAAGATGTAGAATCAATTGAATCCTTAAGCAGCAAACTTAGCTCTAGCGCTTCTAGAATATCCTTAACTTCATGTTCGCGCTCTAAGCAGAAAGAGCAAAAGCTAGATTTCACATTACCAGAAGCATCCAACTTGCTAGAATCTAAGCATTTTTCACATGGAGCAGATTTAACATCAATTAGCTCAGTTCTAGCATTTTCAAGTTGATGCAAGCAATATCATGAGCAGATTGCAGTTTAGACAGTTCGGAGTGCAAAGCATGGCAGGATGAACATTCATCAACATCTAGACTCTTAGCATTCACAATCTCTAATGTCAAATTCTCGACTTGTGATTCTAGATCCTTGTTCCTAGCCATGGTGAACTTTAAAGCCTTATCTGACTAAGCAATTGCTCATACATGTTATCGCATCTAGCGGAAAGGACATCATAGGATGGAAGTACCTCATCGTTGTCATCGGCGTCGGAGTCGGCCATGAAGCTTATCTTAGGTGAAGTCCTTGGCCTTCCCTTTCTTGTCTTGAGGATCTCCTCCTCCTTGTCCTCCTCGCTCCCGAGTCCACATCGCTCATGGATTGATCTCCAAAGCGGCAAGGACCCGGTGGCGACCTTCATGAGCTTGGCGACATCATACTTGGACTTGCCCCTTGAGGCTTCTTCCAGCGAGCTTCTCAATCTTGTGGTTGCCCTTACCCTTGACTTTGGGGCGATTGGCGGATGTGATATAGCTCTCCACACTCATAGCATGTCACGGGCCACCTCTCTTTCATTTCGACATTGTTATATGCCCGTGTGACTTTCTTGGCTAAAAGAGCTAAATCAGCCTCGGGAAGACTCTCAAACTCTTCTTCTTGAATAGCGAGATAAACACGCAAGAGAAAAACCGAAGAAGACTCGGAAGAACCATCGAGAGTCCCTTGAAAGGATCGACCACCAAAGCCATGTTATCCTTCTTAGGATTACCGCCTCTCTTGATCTCATGAGTCTTTAGCTTGCTATAAAGCAACTCCAAAGTGAGATTAGAGATCGACATTCTCCTCTATGGCGATTGCCTTCATCTCCCACTCCTTGGTGTTGATTGCACCCAAGAGGTGGGTGGCATTCTCAGATTGAGAGTACTCAATGTCAATGACTTTCATCGATTGATCACCTTGTTAAAGCGAGTAAAGGCGTCATCGATGCTCTCACGGGGCGCATCTCGAATTTGTTGTACTCTCGCTTGTAGACATTCGACGCACTTGCTTGATCCGGGGCGATCCCTCATGGTAAGTTTCGAGGGTGTGCCAAATCTCATGTCTTGATCGCAAGATTGCAAATCCTATCGTACTCTTGCCTACCAAGCCCAGCATATAGAAGGTTCTTTGCCTTGTTGTTGTTAGCCAAGAGGGTCTCTTTGGCCAGAGTAACAACCGGGCAAAAGCAATGAGGATCGAACAACCTCCCATATAGCTTGTCCTTCGCTCTCAAGGAAGACTCGCATGCGATTCTTCCAATAGGCATAATCGAGCACTGTAACATCCCAAATGTATAATTGGGGTTATTCAAGTATAATTATATGTGTAGAAATTAAAACTTTTCTCACATCTTGAAAACCCTTAATCTCTTATGTAATTCTTGTCCAAGAGTTGTGTAATCCAAAACACAAAGCTCTTGTTGACCCAAAAGTCAATTCATTTTTCCAATTGTCTAAATCTTGTGCCAAACATTTGGAATATATTTTCCTTGGTCCCAAAACTGATGTGGGACCCTCTGAAAAATATCACAAGTTGTAAAACTAGTTTGATAAATTTTGGAGGTAAAACAATCCTTTAAACAACCTTAACGAATTTCCTGAGAAAAATGTATTGCATAATAACCTCTGAAAATTTTATGCAAGGTTAATCTCATTGTCAGCAAGCTCCAGTTAAAATTTCATCAAATTTGGAGTTCATTTGCTATCTCAAATAATTCTGCTAAGTTTCATTGTTAAAGACTAAATTTAAAAGCCTACTTTGTTCCTTGGGCTAGCCACTTTGCAAAGTGGTCCATTAACCCCATCGACCTCCTTCCCCACCTTGATGAGGTCGTAGCCGTTGGATCAATCCAAAGGCCACGACCTCCCCTCAACCAACGCACCGGGACCTTCCTTGAAGTCCTCGGACCGCGTGGACCTCCTCGGGTCAGCGTGGGCGCCAGACCTCCTCGCGGTCAACACCGCAAAGGCTTTCCCACCTCATCAGGTCGTAACCGTTGGATCAAAGATCCACGGTCATGACCTCCCCTGTGTGTTAAATCCCAAAGTCCTCCTCACCTTGTCCAGGTCATAGCCCTTGGATTAAGATCCAACCGGCCCTGACCTCCCCTTGTTATCAAACCTCAAAAACCACCTTCCACCTTGGCGAGGTCATAGCTGTTGGATTTACATCCAACCGCTCTCGACCTCCTCCTCTTAATCTAACTATCAGACCTCCTTTGCACTCACTTGAGGTCATGGCCGTTGGATTTACATCCAAAGGCCACGACCTCCTCTGAAAAACATCACTAGGTCCTTCACAAGACGTGAGGTCGTTGCCCTTAGATCTAAATCTAATGGCCATGACCTCCCTTGTGTGTTGCGCAAGCTCAAGACCTATTTTGCGCCACGTCGAGGCTCAGACCTCCCTGTCTTGATCAACACCGTTGGATCAAAATCAAAGGTCTTGACCTCCCTCGCACTTCATGCAAAGCCTCGAGACCTCCCTTTGGTTGTGTGCCCTTGGATTTTAATCCAAAGGCCATGACCTCCCCTCATGTCTTATGTTCGCGTGCGGTTAAGACCTCACAGGAGGTCGGCGCCGTTGGATGGAGATCCAACGCTTTGGACCTCTGTCCTATTTTCCCACGTGCGCTTACACATTAAGGAAATCGGAGGCCACGACCTCCCCATCCTTGATCGTGTGGTGGGACCTCCTCCCGATCATTTGGCGTAACGGTTCAAAATTGTCATCCGATGGTTAGGACCTCCCCTGGTCTTATCCGATGGTCATAAGGACCTCCCTGTTCTTCTCCTTCCTCAGCGCGCACGCAAGCTCTGGCGGTGAGTTAATGCACGCCTCGCCCTTTGTGTACTTTTCATGACTCTTTCTTGACCGCATTTAATCTTGGTCGACTTTAAAATCTCTCGGGTCGGCTCAGGCTGCACCTTGTCAACCTCATGTCCTTGCCACCCCATGGACCAACCCGTGGGCTAAGCTCACCATGGAGCTTAGCCCCACTCATAACCTTCACCACAGGCTATAAGTTACCCCTTGGAATCCTCCTTGGCTTCCTTTGCACACAATTGCTCTCGGCCTTGCACTTTGTGCGTGGTGAGCTCCTCCTCCTCTTGACCTCCTCCTTTGGCGGCTGCCATTGTCAAGGTCTTTGGAGCTTCTTAGTGGTTCAGGAGTTCGGTGGCTCCCTTTTCAAACCCTCGCTCACTTTTGCTCCCAAAACCTCTTGGAAGTTAACCCTAACTTAATTTGTTTGGGCATTTTTCAGAGGTGGACAAAGTTGAGCTTGGAGCTGGTGCCTTGGGCTGTGAAGCTTCATTGTTTTCCCCAACTCCGGTCATCACCTCCACGACCTCCCCAGCACCTTAGGACCTCCAGGTATTCCTCCTGTTAGTCCTTTAGTCGCTGGCACCCGCTTGAATGCATGTCGTGGAGCTTTTAATTTGGGCGCACGCTTGAATGTCGCGCGGAGCTTCCCTTTTGCGTTTTGGATTTTGGCCGTGTGGTGCCTTCGTTGTCCTCTCCGGCTCGCCGGCGTTTAAAACGCCGCCTTGCGTTGAAAGTAGGCCCACAGAGTTGCGCTGGCTATTGCGGTCCGACGGTGCCCTCGGTCGCGCGCCGCCGTGCCCTAAATCGCCGGCGATAAGCCGTGGGGCGTCCTCAAATTTTTTGGACGTCCCGACCATGCCATTGTCGTTTAGGACAGAGATTCACCGTTTAAATGCCTCAATCATTGCAATCATGGGGTTAGCGTTAAATGCCATTAACCACATCGTTTATGCGCATTTAAGACCTCCGTAGCGGACCTCCTCGTTGTCCGCGGCGCATTTATTCCATCTCCGCGGCGTGGTGCGTGAGCTGCAGGGACGTCCATGACCTCCTCCGAGGAGATCTGGGCGCCCAAGACCTCCCTTGCGCGATCGTGGCCGTCGAGACCTCCACGGAGGTGCATTGCGTTAGGACCTCCCTCATCGTTGTGGTCCGTTGGATTCACCTTCAACGGCCATGACCTCCCTCACCTCGCGCATGTGTGTTGCTAGGAGGTCCAGGGCCTCTGGACCTCGCGGCGGCGTGTGTGCGTTACCTCGGGGAGGTCTCGAGCCGTTAGATCTATGATCGTGGCTCACGTCCTCCCATGCCTTTGTGATTTTTAGAAATTCGGTGAGCTCTAGTATAAACTAAAAATGGTATGAACTTTAGAATTGCATATCTTTTTCATTCTAAACCCAAATGAGGTCATTCAAATTGTGTTAGCTCTGTCTTGAACTTGACTTTAATCCAAAAATGATTGTAAGTTGAGTTCAACTCCAGAGCACAGATTTTGCCATTAGATTTTGAAACCAACTTTAAATATACACTTAAATCAATGCTTAACTTGTAAAACACATAACTAATGCTCTGTGGATTATTTTTGAGTGAGACCAACTTTGTTGGTTTCCTCCATTAATGGTTTTACTATGAACATTAGTTTTGAGCATGTTGCTGCTAGGAAAATGAGGACTTGTGCATTATAATTTTGTTCAAGTTCTTGTTTTTGAAAATTTGTAGAGAGTGCAATATAGCTCCAAATGAGATGAACTCAATTGTTTTATTCATCTCATGAGGTGCTGGTTTTACAGTAAAAATTTCAGCTTCACTTCTGTTCTAGAAAATGTTGCCTCATAATTAAATTAATGAATAGTGCAGTTTGGTATTTTAGGGGCTGAGCAGAATTGTTTTGCTCATAACTTTAGCATTGAGAATGCAAATCAATTGGTTCTTGTTGAAAATTCCTAAAATCACCCTCTTGCTGCTGTAGAAAATTCAGAGAATTTGGAGTTCGTTTGTTGTGCTGTCTTTGTTGTTTTTCGTCGTTCTTATCGGTTCTTTCTCGCCTTTCCGTTAGGTTTCGACATTTGTGGTGATCCCGAGAGTGACCCTCCGCAACAAATTGACCAGCAACAGCAAGGCAAGCAGTTTGATCATTTCCATCATTGTCCCATTACTTTAAAGCTTAATATATTGTTTTACTTCTATGTATGCATGCTACTTTGTGTTAAATGTAAGCTAGCAAGCCTATAGTTGCATAATCTGTAGGAATTGTTTATCCTCTACTACCATGAGCCTAGGTTATTTGCTGTGGTGGGAGCTCGTTGGATGAGCTCCTATCACTTAGTAGTTCGATTTAAATTGCTTAGACATGCTTAGTTTTCGATAGAAATGGGCGATCATCGACTTAGTCGATGGTCTTGATCACTCAAAACTGATTATTACTCCTATATGTCCAGCACTTGTGCTTTGATTAATTGTAAAATCAAAAACTGAAAATAAAAGATTGATTTAGACTTGGGCATATTGGATGGATGGCGTGGTTTTTGGATGTGGTGGTATGCCTGGGTCCCTAAGGACCGAGTACTTGGGTCACTAAGCCAAGCGATTTTGCGTGCTAACCACACGAGGGCATATGGAACCCTCTTGACTAAGTACTTTGGGCGGTGTTAATTGGGGTCGCTCGGTTGGTGTGTTTTTAAAGATAAAATGTGTGTGTGATGTGGGAGGGGAGCATTAGCTTCCGGGTAGGTTGTGTGATGTCTCCTTCTCCCCGTGGGTTGTGTGACTCAGAATTAGCATTGTCCATTGGAAATGTCTCGTAGGACTTAGCCGTGCCGGCATACCAAAGGTAGTGTGCCTAAAGGAAAGGCGATGCGGCGTGTGGGTACAGTGGTACACCTGCAGGATAAAACTATTCGAATAGCCTCGTCCTAGGTTATGGACATGCTTGGTAAGGTCGTTCAAGACTAGACTACAACCTTTAATTAAAACTTGACATGGTTGGTATGAACGGGGAGTTCATGCTATTGTTTGTGGTGACTTGGGTTGGTCACTTCCAGGTTGTTCTTGTTGTTGTTACCTTGTTATTTATCTCGTTGTTATTTCAACAATTAAAAATGCTTTGTCAAATTGCTTTCAATCTACTATATTATTGCAAATGAAAACTTGCTTTGTGCTAAAATGAGTCCAAAGCCTCATCCACTTAAATAAAGCTTGCATATAGCTAAATTATAGTTCTGTTATCTTACACGTCAGTCTTGCGAGTACAATAAACAATTTATTGTACTCATTTGCTTTGCTTAACAACTTTGTTGCAGAGGAGGTAGAGCCCAAAGGGCTTTACTTTTGTGAGTTGTCTTGTGGTTGGGAGAAGCGACTAGCTTGGCGGTCGGTCGGTTGCCTTGTGGGCTAAAGGCACCTTGGTTGGCTCTTATTTTGGGCCATCTTTATGGCACTTTTGCTTCATTGTGTATCTTTGTAGTTTTGTTGTTATTTGGCGAAGGCCCTCTTTTGTAATAACCTATTCCTTATTAATATTAACTTCGGTTTGTTGCTTATGTACTATGTGTTGTATGGAATTGATACATTCTTTTGTTGTGAGGTATGTATCTTGCATTCAGGAAGTATACATCTCTCGAGACCGGTTTATTTGGTTGATAATACTAGGGTCAATTGGATGACTAAGTATTATGAGCCGAATAAGCGTCGAGTCTCACAAAAGTTGGTATCGAGCTATCTTGACCGTAAGTGCTTATAAGCTTGGTCGCCTTTAGGATATTTTGAAAACCTAATTTCAAAGTGTCAAATGAGTTTTGAAAGCTTAAGGAAATTCTCAGATTTTACTCCTTATCTATCTTAGCTTTCTCTTCTCATCTCACTCTAATTGGAGTTTTAAAAGTTGTTTTCCTCTCTTCCTTCTACAAAATAGTTGTTATCGATTAATGGGGTTTTGGGGAATCAATGAGTTTGGCAAATTGAAGGGTTAGCTGCCCATCTACAAGGTTTTGAAGCTTCGGAATGGACAATTTCATTTGGAAGCTTGGATGCAAAATCTGGACAGCAAGCGTCAATTTCGGACAGCAAGCTCAAAGGTTCCAATTAGGGTAGAGAATGAGAGGTTAAATCAACAAAAACTTGTGGGAATAAAAGGGTAAGATGTGATACTAGTTAGCTAAGTATCTAACACTTATTTCGCTGCATTAACCTTGCTCTCTAATAGTTTTAGATCTCATCTTACAATCTGATTTTTAATCTTCTCGATCAATTACTCGTTCATTCAATACGGGTTAGTTGAGTTGAGAAGTTGAGCCTTGCTTTTGGTGCTTCTTGGCTGTTTTTAGAGTCTTTTAGAAGCTTCTAAAGTTAATTTACTCGCATGTTTTGGCTTTCGTTTAGGGTGATATTCCATTCCCTAGTCGATCGCTTTTGCTTCTCTTTAAGGCTTTGATTTTCGAGTTTAGTTGCTAACCGAAATTTCTTGTAACAGATGGCGGGCCTTTTCGTAGCGGCCAAGGCGATCGGCTGGTCGGGACGAGCTTCCTCCTCCTCCGACCATGGCGAGGTTCTTCTTGATCGGCGCAACCGCGCGGATGTGAGAGAGTTCTCTTGGGCGTCATCGCGCGCAACACCACCGCACTTACCGGAGCTTCGGGATGCAGGCAAGGAACGCCCATCGGCCGCGTGGAGGACTCGCGGAGTTTCTTCGTACTCGGCCTCCTACCTTTTCCGGTCGAGGACCCGTTGGATGCGGACGATTGGCCGTCTGGTGGGCGTAAGCCGCATCGCGCTTGATGGAGCACGAGAAGGCGCTGTTCGCATCGCACCGGTGGAGGGTGCGGCTTTGTCATGGTGGGAGAGCTTTCTCGCCATGCAGCCCGAACCACACCGTTTCTTGGGAGGAGTTTCATCTCGCCTTCCGTCGGGCTCACATCCTGCCGGCTTGATGGAGATCAAGAAGTAGGAGTTTCTTCGCCAAGCAAGGCGTAGCTCGATCATGGAGTATGTCTATGAGTTCAACCATCTAGCTCGTTATGCTCCCCGAGGGCGTGGCCACCGATATGGCTAAGGTGCCAAGTTCAGGCGTGGCTTGTCCGAGGAGTGAAGGACAAGCTATCCATTGTCGACTTTCGATTTTCAGACCTTGGTCGACAAGGCCATCGTCGTGAGCATGCGGCTCGAGAGCTTATGGACTCCATAAGCGCAAGTGGGAGGCCCATAAGTCATCGAGGCGATTCTTCCGTCCCGCTTCGGCGATCTCGAAGTACCGGTCTCATTCTTGGCGCCCGAGGTTACCCGCCCATGTTCCTCATTAAATCGCAGTCGTGTCTCGATCACGTGCACTGCGAGTCGTGAGCGGCCCCGCAACCCTGCTTGGGTCACGTGCTTCTCATGCAACCGAAGGGCCATTATGCAAATAATTGCCCTAAGAAAACGAGAGCGACCCCTCATCCTAATGGAGGACGCGGGCGGAGGTGGTGCATCTCGGGACGGAAGATCGTCCCTGCTACCCAAGGTGTGGGTAGTGGTCGCGTCAACGCGCCACCGCTGCGAGGAGGCTCAGGAGGCACCCGACATCGTGCTAGGTACACTTTCTGTTAACTCTCACCCTGCTACTATCTTGTTTGATTCAGGAGCATCTCATTCCTTTGTTTCTGAGTCTTTTGCTGCTGTTGGAGAGCTTCTTTTCTCTCCATTGTCGGTCCCTTACTCATTCGCTCTCTGGTTCGGAGTTGAGAGCTGAATCGAGTGTAGGGATGTTCCTATCGAGATCGAAGGGGTAGGTTTCTTAGCAAACCTTATCCTTCTCCATTCAGCGAGTCTTGATGTGATTCTTGGCATGGATTGGTTGTCCCAGCACATGGGGCAAATCGATTGCGCCAGGAAGCTCATCTCTCTATCTAGTCCCTCCGTGGCGAGGTTAAGCTTTTAGCAAGTCGCTAGATCCGCATCTCTTGGCGCTTGAAGCGAGGCCCGCTCTAGATATTAACGAAGTCCCAACAGTTTGTGACTTTGTTGATGTCTTTCCATGAATCTTCGGGAATGCCACCCGTTCGAGACCTCGAGTTTGTCATTGAGTTGGCTCCGGTGCATCGCCCCTATCTCAAAGAGGCCTTATCGGATGCCACCGAGCGAGTTGGTAGAGTTGAAGAAGCGATTAAGTGAGCTGCAAGAGAAGGGTTTCATTCGCCTAGCTCATCTCCTTGGGGTTGTCCGGCAATCTTCGTAAAGAAGAAGGGCGGTACTTTATGATCGTCGATTACGCCCAATTAATGAAGTGATGAAGAACAAGTATCCATTGCCCGCATTGACGATCTCTTCGATCAATTGATTGGAGCTCGAGTTTTCTCCAAGATTGATTTGAGAGTGGGATATCATCGAGTTCAGATTCGCATACGAGGATATTCCCAAGACGGCGTTCTCTACTCGCTTCGGCTTGTGCGAGTACCTTTGTCATATCATTTGGCTTAACCAATGCTCTGCCTTGTTCATGAATCTCATGAATTCGGTATTCATGGAGTATTTGGATAAGTTTGTCGTGGTCTTCATCGATGATATTCTTATCTACTCCAAGAACGATGAGGAACATGCCGAGCATCTGAAGCTTGTGTTAGGCAAGCTACGTGAGCACCAGCTGTACACGAAGTTCCGCAAGTGCGCATTCTGGTTGAAGGAAGTGGCTTTCTTAGGCCACGTTCTTTCAGCAGGAGGCGTAGCCGTTGACCCTAGCAAGGTCAGCGATGTTCTTTCATGGAGTCAGCCTGTTTCGGTCACCGATGTACGGAGTTTTCTCGGGTTAGCGGGATATTATCGTCGCTTTATCGAGAACTTCTCCAAGATCGCGAAGCCGATGACGGAGTTGCTCAAGAAGGACAAGAAGTTCGTGTGGTCCGCTGAGTGTGAGGAAAGTTTCCAAATACTCAAAAAGCGTTTGACCACCGCTCCCGTTCTTGTTCTTCCCGATATCCATCGAAGCTTCGATATCTTTTGCGATGCTTCTCGTCGAGGCCTCGGTTGTGTCCTTATGCAAGAAGGCAAGGTAGTGGCCTATGCATCAAGGCAATTGAGACCTCATGAGCTTAACTATCCTACCCATGATTTGGAGTTAGCTGCTGTGATTCATGCACTTAAGATCTGGCGACATTACCTAATGGGTAATCGTTGTGAAGTGTATTCGGATCACAAAAGCTTAAAGTACTTGTTCACATAGCCTGACCTGAACCTCAGGCAAAGGAGATGGTTGGAGTTGATCAAGGACTATGATGTGGGTATACACTACCATCGGGCAAGGCTAATGTCGCTTGCCGCGCGCTTAGTCATAAGCGCATTGCAATGCCTTGTTGTCCAGGGAGCTTCAGCCCGCTCTTCTGGGAGAATTTCAGCGTCTCAACTTGGGGTTAGTCGAGCATGGTTCTCTCGCTGCCTTGGTTGTGCAACCAACCTTGGTGGATCGGATCAAGTCCGCTCAGCAGTCGGATGTTGGAGTGAGCCACATCAAGGCAAATGTCAAGAACGAAACAACCAAGTGCTTTTTCGAGGATGAGCATGGTGTTGTGAGGTTGAACAACGCCTCGTGGTTCCAAAGGACATGGAATTGCGAATTTAATCCTCCATGAAGCCCATGATTCGCCTTTATCCATTCATCCGGGGCCACAAAGATGTATCAAGATCTTCGTCGAGATTTTGGTGGACCCGAATGAAGAGGGAGATCGCGGTTCGTTGTCGAGTCGCGACGTGTGTCGTCGTGTCAAGGCCGAACATCGGCCCAGCAGATCGCTTGACCTTTGCCAATTCTCGAGTGGAAGTAGGATTCGATCGGAATGGATTTCATCACCGGTCTACCCACGTCCCCGAAGAAGAATGATGCCATTTGGGTCGTCATCGATCGATTGACTAAGGTGGCACATTTCCTTCCCGTCAAGACTGAACTTCGGGTAGGTCTTTTGGCGGAACTCTATATCGCCCGATCGTGAGTTTGCGGTGTGTCAAGACGATTGTGTCGGATCGTGGATCCCTTTTCACGTCTCGTTTTTGGCATAGCTTGCAAGAAGCTATGGGAACCCGTCTTACCTTTAGCACGGTATTTCACCCCCAAACTGATGGTCAGACCGAGAGGGTCAACCAAGTTTTGGAAGACATGCTTCGTGCTTGTGTCCTTTCATATGGGAAGCATTGGGAGAAATGCTTGCCATTCGCCGAGTTTTCTTATAACAACAGCTTTCAGGCCAGTCTCGGCATGGCACCATTTGAGGCCTTATGCGGAGAAAGTGTAGAACCCGTTGAACTGGTGAGAGACCGGTGAGAGACCTCTCTTTGGCCGGACTCAATCAATGAGGCCGGCGCCAAGTCCGGCTTATTCGTGAGCATTTGCGCCTGGCTCAATCCGAGCAAAAGAGCTATGCGGATCGCCGTCGGCGTGAGTTGCGTTTTGAGCCTAATGACTTTGTTTATCTCAAAGTCTCTCCTTTGAAGGGCCATCAACGTTTGGCGTCAAGGGCAAGTTGGCTCCTCGATATGTCGGTCCCTACGCGTTATCGAGAAGAAGGAGCTGTTGCCTATAAGTTGGAGTTGCCGGCTGCACTTGAGGGGTACATGATGTTTTCATGTGTCGGCTTAAGAAGTGCCTCCGTGTTCCAAGCGAGGAAGCTCCGTTGGAAACCCTCGATGTCGGGAAGATTTGACCTATCGCGAGCACCTGTTCGCAGACTCGATGAGTCCGAGCGAAGGACAAGGAATAAGACCATCAAGTTCCTTAAAGTTCGAGTGGTCGAACCATTACGAGGATGAGGCTACTTGGGAAAGAGAAGATCGTCTTCGTGCGGACTATCCATCTTTCTTTACCGAGTGAGCCAAATCTCGGGACGAGATTTTTGTAAGGGGGGGAGATTTTGTAACATCCCAAATGTATAATTGGGGTTATTCAAGTATAATTATATGTGTAGAAATTAAAACTTTTCTCACATCTTGAAAACCCCTAATCTCTTATGTAATTCTTGTCCAAGAGTTGTGTAATCCAAAAACACAAAGCTCTTGTTGACCCAAAAGTCGAATTCATTTTTCCAATTGTCTAAATCTTGTGCCAAACATTTGGAATATATTTTCCTTGGTCCCAAAACTGATGTGGGACCCCTCTGAAAAATATCACAAGTTGTAAAACTAGTTTGATAAATTTTGGAGGTAAAACAATCCTTTAAACAACCTTAACGAATTTCCTGAGAAAAATGCATTGCATAATAACCTCTGGAAATTTTATGCAAGGTTAATCTCATTGTCAGCAAGCTCCAGTTAAAATTTCATCAAATTTGGAGTTCATTTGCTATCTCAAATAATTCTGCTAAGTTTCATTTGTTAAAGACTAAATTTAAAAGCCTACATCTTGTTCCTTGGGCTAGCCACTTTGCAAAGTCGGGTCCACCCAACCCCATCGACCTCCTTCCCCACCTTGATGAGGTCGAGCCGTTGGATCCAATCCAAAGGCCACGACCTCCCCTCAACCAACGCACTCCAGACCTTCCTTGAAGTCCTCACGGACCGCGTGGACCTCCTCGTCAACGTCGGCGCCAGACCTCCTCATGATCAACACCGCAAAGGCTTTCCCACCTCATCAGTCAGAACCGTTGGATCAAAGATCCACGGTCATGACCTCCCCGTGTTAAATCCCAAAGACCTCCTCACCTTGTCCGGTCATAGCCCTTGGATTAAGATCCAACCGGCCCTGACCTCCCCTTGTTATCAAACCTCAAAAACCACCTTCCACCTTGGCGAGGTCATAGCTGTTGGATTTACATCCAACCGCTCTTGACCTCCTCCTCTTAATCTAACTATCAGACCTCCCTTTGCACTCACTTGAGGTCGCAGCCGTTGGATTTACATCCAAAGGCCACGACCTCCTCTGAAAAACATCACAGCTAGGTCCTTCCGCGCACGTGAGGTCGTTGCCCTTAGATCTAAATCTAATGGCCATGACCTCCCTTGTGTGTTGCGCAAGCTCAAGACCTACTTTGCGCCACGTGCGAGGCTCAGGACCTCCCCTGTCTTGATCAACACCGTTGGATCAAAATCCAAAGGTCTTGACCTCCCTCGCACTTCACGCAAAGCCTCAGACCTCCCTTTGGTTGTGTGCCCTTGGATTTTAATCCAAAGGCCATGACCTCCCCCTCATGTCTTATGTTCGCGTGCGGTTAAGACCTCACAGAGGTCGCGCTGCTGGATGGAGATCCAACGCTTTGGACCTCTGTCCTATTTTCCCCGCGGCGCTTACACATTAAGGAAATCGGAGGGCCACGACCTCCCCATCCTTGATCGTGTGGTTGGGACCTCCTCCCAGTCATTTGAGCGTAACGGTTCAAAATTGTCATCCGATGGTTAGGACCTCCCCCTGGTCTTATCCAACGGTCATAAGGACCTCCCCTGTTCTTCTCCTTCCTCAGCGCTACCGCAAGCTCTGCAAAGTGAGTTAATGCACGCCCGCCACTGTACTTTTCATCAGCTCTTTCTTGACCAAGATTTAATGCAGTCACTTTAAAATCTCTCGGGTCACTCAGGCTGCACCTTGTCAACCTCATGTCCTTGCCACCCCATGGACCAACCCGTGGGCTAAGCTCACCATGGAGCTTAGCCCCAGCTCATAACCTTCACCACAAGGCTATAAGTTACCCCTTGAATCCTCCCTTGGCTTCCTTTGCACACAATTGCTCTCGGCCTTGCACTTTGTGCGTGGTGAGCTCCTCCTCCGCTAATGGCCTCCTCCTTTGGCGTTGCCATTGTCAAGGTCCTTGGAGCTTCTCGGTGGTTCAGAGTTCGGTGGCTCCTTTTCAAACCCTCGCTCACTTTTGCTCCCAAAACCTCTTGGAAGTTAACCCTAACTTAATTTGTTTGGGCATTTTTCAGAGGTGGACAAAGTTGAGCTTGAGCTGGTGCCTTGGGTGTGAAGCTTCATTGTTTTCCCCAACTCGGTCATCACCTCCACGACCTCCAAAGACCTTAGGACCTCCGGTATTCCTCCTGTTAGTCCTTTAGTCGCTGGCACCCGCTGAATGCATGTCGCGGAGCTTTTAATTTGGGCGACGCTGAATGTCGCATGAGCTTCCTTTGCGTTTTGGATTTTGGCCGTGTGGTGCCTTCGTTGTCCTCTCCGGCTCGCCGGCGTTTAAGGCCGCCGCCGCCGTTGAGAGTAGGCCCACAGGTTGCGCCTGGCTATTGCGGTCCCGACGGTGCCCTCAGTGCGCGCCGCCGTGCCCTAAATCGCCGGCGATAAGCCGTGGGACGTCCTCAAATCTTTTTCGGACATCCCGACCATGCCATTGTCGTTTAGGACAGAGATTCACCGTTTTAAATGCCTCAATCATTGCAATCATGGGGTTAGCGTTAAATGCCATTAACCCCGCTGCTTATGCAAGATTTAAGACCTCCGTAGCGGACCTCCTCGTTGTCCCCGCGCATTTATTCCATGTCCGAAGGCGTGGTCGTGAGCTCTGGGACGTCCATGACCTCCTCTGAAGAGATCTGGAGCGTCCAAGACCTCCCCTTGCGCGATCGTGGCCGTCCAGACCTCCCTGGAGGTCTGTGACGTTAGGACCTCCCTTAGGACCTCCCCTAGGTTATCTCAGCCGTTCATGACCTCCCCGGGTAGATCTTGACCGTCAAGGTCCTCCCTCGGACTATCTGAACCATCGAGGACCTCCCTTGGAACATCTGGACCGTCTAGGACCTCCCCTGTGAGGTCTTGACGATGTAGATCTTCCTTAGGGAGATCTTGATAGTTTAGATCTTCCTTTGGAAGATCTCAACCGTTGAGGACCTCCCCCTTTAGATCTGGTCCGTCCCGGACCTCCCCTCATCGTTGTGGTCCGTTGGATTCACCTTCAACGGCCATGACCTCCCCTCACCTCGCGCATGTGTGTTGCTAGGAGGTCCAGGGCCTCTGGACCTCGCGAGCGCGTGTGTGCGTTACCTCCTGGGAGGTCTAAGCCGTTAGATCTATGATCTGTGGCTCACGCCCTCCCATGCCTTTGTGATTTTAGAAATTCCGGTGAGCTCTAGTATAAACTAAAAATGGTATGAACTTTAGAATTGCATATCTTTTTCATTCTAAACCCAAATGAGGTCATTCAAATTGTGTTAGCTCTGTCTTGAACTTGACTTTAATCCAAAATGATTGTAAGTTGAGTTCAACTCCAGAGCACAGTTTTGCCATTAGATTTTGAAACCAACTTTAAATATACACTTAAATCAATGCTTAACTTGTAAAACACATAACTAATGCTCTGTGGATTATTTTTGAGTGAGACCAACTTTGTTGGTTTCCTCCATTAATGGTTTTACTATGAACATTAGTTTTGAGCATGTTGCTGCTAGGAAAATGAGGACTTGTGCATTATAATTTTGTTCAAGTTCTTGTTTTTGAAAATTTGTAGAGAGTGCAATATAGCTCCAAATGAGATGAACTCAATTGTGTTATTCATCTCATGAGGTGCTGGTTTTACAGTAAAATTTCAGCTTCACTTCTGTTCTAGAAAATGTTGCCTCATAATTAAATTAATGAATAGTGCAGTTTGGTATTTTAGGGGCTGAGCAGAATTGTTTTGCTCATAACTTTTGCATTGAGAATGCAAATCAATTGGTTCTTGTTGCAAAATTCCCTAAAAATCACCCTCTTTCTGCTGTAGAAAATTCAGAGAATTTGGAGTTCGTTTGTTGTGCTGTCTTTGTTGTTTTTCGTCGTTCTTATCGGTTCTTTCTCGCCTTTCCGTTAGGTTTCGACATTTGTGGTGATCCCGAGAGTGACCCTCCGCAACAAATTGACCAACAACAGCAAGGCAAGCAGTTTGATCATTTCCATCATTGTCCCATTACTTTAAAGCTTAATATATTGTTTTACTTCTATGTATGCATGCTACTTTGTGTTAAATGTCGCTAGCAAGCCTATAGTTGCATAATCTGTAGGAATTGTTTATCCTCTACTACCATGAGCCTAGGTTATTTGCTGTGGTGGGAGCTCGTTGGATGAGCTCCTATCACTTAGTAGTTCGATTTAAATTGCTTAGACATGCTTAGTTTTCGATAGAAATGGGCGATCATCGACTTAGTCGATGGTCTTGATCACTCAAAACTGATTATTACTCCTATATGTCCAGCACTTGTGCTTTGATTAATTTGTAAAATCAAAACTGAAAATAAAAGATTGATTTAGACTTGGGCATATTGGATGGATGGCGTGGTTTTTGGATGTGGTGGTATGCTGGGTCCCTAAGGACCGAGTACTTGGGTCACTAAGCCAGCGATTTTGCGTGCTAACCACACGAGGGCATATGGAACCCTCTTGACTAAGTACTTTGGGCGGTGTTAATTGGGGTCGCTCGGTTGGTGTGTTTTAAAGATAAAATGTGTGTGTGATGTGGGAGGAGCATTAGCTTCGGGTAGGTTGTGTGATGTCTCCTTCTCCCCGTGGGTTGTGCGACTCAGAATTAGCATTGTCCATTGGAAATGTCTCGTAGGACTTAGCCGTGCCGGCATACCAAAGGTAGTGTGCCTAAAGGAAAGGCGGTCTGGCGTGTGGGTACAGTGGTACACCCTGCAGGGATAAAACTATTCGAATAGCCTCGTCCTAGGTTATGGACATGCTTGGTAAGGTCGTTCAAGACTAGACTACAACCTTTAATTAAAACTTGACATGGTTGGTATGAACGGGGAGTTCATGCTATTGTTTGTGGTGACTTGGGTTGGTCACTTCCAGGTTGTTCTTGTTGTTGTTACCTTGTTATTTATCTCGTTGTTATTTCAACAATTAAAAATGCTTTGTCAAATTGCTTTCAATCTACTATATTATTGCAAATGAAAACTTGCTTTGTGCTAAAATGAGTCCAAAGCCTCATCCACTTAAATAAAGCTTGCATATAGCTAAATTATAGTTCTGTTATCTTACGTCGGTCTTGCGAGTACAATAAACAATTTATTGTACTCATTTGCTTTGCTTAACAACTTTGTTGCAGAGGAGGTAGAGCCCAAAGGGCTTTACTTTTGTGAGTTTGTAAGTGGTTGGGAGAGCGACTAGCTTGGCGGTCCGGTCGATTGCCTTGTGGGCTAAAGGCACCTTTGGTTGGCTCTTATTTTGGGTCATCTTTATGGCACTTTTGCTTCATTGTGTATCTTTGTAGTTTTGTTGTTATTTGGCCGTAAGGCCCTCTTTGTAATAACCTATTCCTTATTAATATTAACTTCGGTTTGTTGCTTATGTACTATGTGTTGTATGGAATTGATACATTCTTTTGTTGTGAGGTATGTATACTGCATTCTGGGAAGTATACATCTCTCGAGACCGGGTTTATTTGGTTGATAATACTAGGGTCAATTGGATGACTAAGTATTATGAGCCGAATAAACGTCGGGGTCTCACAGAGCCCATCGAAGACATGCGGCTTGGTCGAGTACTTATCCATCGCCAAGTTCAGTGACCGGTTAAGATCAAGATTGAACTAACCGAGCTCTGATACCACTTGTTGGACCGAAAAGGCGACTAGAGGGGGGGTGAATAGGAGCTCAAATTCTTTTTCGAATAAGATTGGATCCAATAATAATTTCACTCCAATAGCTATGAGAGCTATGAAGATCAATATACAAGTATAGCGGCAGCCTTGTATTGAATCCTAAACAAACCCCCAAAGCACAGGAGCAAAGAACAAAAAGTTGTGCTGAAATCTCAGGAATCGGTACTACCACCGTTGAAGATGCGGTACTACCTCATCGCGGTACTACCGCAGGCAAAATCGCGGTACTACCTTTTATCCTGACGATGAACAAGAACGCCTGAAAACGAAATCGAAAATCGTCGTAACTTTTAAACCATAAGGCCAAACTCCACCAAATTTGGAACACACCTTCCTAAGGATATTAGGAACCTATTCCAATCAAGGATCGCAGAGATCCAAGCCAAAGTTCCTATCTTTTTCAGTTTGAACGAAGTGTGCTTCAAAACCGAGCAAAAATCGAAATATGATCTAGAGACTTGCTCGTGGGTGATTGATGATCAAGATGATCCTAGATGGGTTCCCACATGTCACAGCAAGTTAGATCACGGCAAGAAACCAACTAAAAACTCGTGGATCAAAGAAAGACTCAAAATCATCAAATAGAGAGAAAGAAAGCAAATGAACTCATTTTTGAAAGAACTTTCTTTGGATTGATTTGATATGGTATTGGTTTACAGCCACTCCATCAATGGAGGACAAAGACTCAATACATGAGCACGAAATCAAATCCAACTCTCTAGAACCCTAACCTCCAACTATCAACTCCCTAAGCACAAAAGCAAAACTAGGGTTTACAAAGCAATGAAAGGGTTGAGGTTGCTGTCCAGCACACCCCCTATTTATAGTGGAGGCTTAGACCTTCTAGAAGAGTAACCCTAATGGGCTCCCGTTAAGGCCCAAAACAAACGGGTCACACACGCACGCATTTTAAAGCGCCGTCTTCAATTCTCTTGACCTAATCCACTTCTTGACGCACCGTCTTGCGCCGCGGGTAGGCATTAGGTCACCAAGGCGGTATTTGGTGAAATTACCAAAATACCCCTTCTCGATCTTTTTGCAAAGACCGAGTCCCATCTTCGTGAAGCACCTCCCATGCTTCGCCACGTGTAGGTTGATCCAGCGGCTCTGTTCATGTCGGCAAGTCTCTCCCATCCGACTCCCACCGAAACCACCATGGCACTTGCACCGACCCCCGCGCCGCTTGATCGAACCGTCGCGACCGAATCGCCTGTTCGGTCACCTTTGTCCTCTTGCGCAATGCTTGACTCCATTGACCTCACCGGCATCCTCGATCGTTCGGACCTCGGCTCTCCAAGCTTAGTCCCGATCATCCTCGCTGATTGACCGTCATTGACCTCCAAGCAACCCGCACATCAATAGACAAAGAAATCGAATCCGGAACAAGTTCTTCACAACTTGACCCACGTTAGTCAAAACATGCATCATGCAACACATATGCCATGAAACCCATGAACTTGACCTAACCCATAACCATTTTACCAAGATGGCCCAACTTGAAAATGCAATCGGTACTACCGCCGTGTTAAGGCCGGTACTACCGCACTGCGGTAGTACCGCACCCATAACTGCGGTCGTACCGCTCCTCAAGGAAATCCAAAACTTCCCAAAAACACTTGTTCTGGAAAAACCATACCGCTCACACGCGGTCGTTCCGTCATGCGGTACTACCGGCAACCATAGCGCGGTACTACCGCTCCTCGAGAAATCCAAAACACAAGTTACACTCGTTCCGGAAAAACCATACGCTTTGCTAGCGGTAATACCACCAGCGGTACTACCGTAAACACAAGCGGTACTACCAAGATCAGCGGTAGTACCGCGCATTACACGCCGGTACTACCGATTAACCTGACACTTGCTGAAAACAGGATTTCAACAAAACCGAAAACGATCGTTTCGACAAACCAAGGAAGCTATTGCCAATTGTACCATCACATTAAGATCATGAGCATATCCCCATGATATCCACAGGATGTATTATGCTCCTTACATCATGATGCTCATTTTGAGGACCACTGACTTTCAAGGTACCACTCCCTTTCCTCACAAACAGTACAAGCCAGAGGGCGACCACCAGAGAGATTTGAGGAACATGCCTCTTCACCCAGTTGCTGATGCTCCAGCCTCTCCTCAGCCCGCTCCTCAGCAGCAGGGTGGACTTGACCCACTATTGTTGGAGGTTCTGCATACTGGCATCAACACGATAGTATCTCGTTTTGATGCAGTGGATCGTCGCCTAGAGGTTTTGGACCATCGCATGGATACTCTAGAGAGCACTACTCAATCTTTGGACTCTCGTCAGGCAGTTGTGGAGTAGTCCAACTCTCTTGTGCTTCAGCATCTCGATCAGATGGTTGGCTTGGTTTCGGGGATTCAGACCGACATGGCTGAGATGACCACTCGCGTCTCGTCGATCGAGCAGACTGTTACTTATTCTCGGTGTCGACGCATTGATCCTCCTATAGCCCCTTCCACGTCGACTGCAGCTCCTCCTCCTCCCCCTACTTCGTAGCTTTTGGTAGTTGATGCCAAAGGGGGAGAAGTATTATGGTCCTTTATATCTATTATGGTCCTATATATCTATTAGCTATGGTTGTTGAATGCTTGTTGGACTTTTGTGGTCTCTTGTGTGTAATAATTAGAGGATAAGCTTATTGCTCTCTTTTGCTATCATTGTAAGCTTATTGAACCTCTTATATGAACGCTTAATGCTTTACCGTCTATGAGCTTGGTTGAATGATCATGTACTTATATGCTTGTAATCAGTTCAAGACATTACTATTTTCAATGTTATCTTGATGAACTTGTTGGTCAATCTCGTGCTTATATTACCCTCTTGAAATGCTATGTTTATAATGTTATATATTGTTGCATTTCCTCAAGTTCCATCATGTAAAAGAAACTCCGCCAAAATTCTCTAAAAATCTCTACTTGTGCTTGCAAAAGTTCTCAACCTTTTATGCACATATTTAGGGGGAGCTTTCTTTAAAATAGGATTTAACAAGGAAATAATTCTCAAAACTCATTTAAAGCTTACTGCAAGAATTATATCGTTGTTAAGTCATCAAAAGAATATATACTCCTAGTATATTCAAAACAACCATTCTCTCATATATTAAGTGTGTTGTCATCAATTACCAAAAAGGGGGAGATTGAAAGCATCTAGGCCCTTAAAAATTGTTTTGGTAATTAATGATAATATGTGAATATGGGATTAATGTGTTTATTGAGTATGTACAAGGTTAAGTCCCATTGGTGCTCTTGATGACCGGGAATTGCACGCGAAAGGATTACTTGAAGATCATTTGGCTCAAAGACAAGGTAAAATAGTCTAGGATCTTTTTATTTTACCGGTCTTAGGTGAATTGGTTGGAAGACCGGGTTATAGGCTAGACAGCTGTACTATAAAGAGGGTCCAAGAAATGAGTACCTTGAAAGTGAATGATGCCACATTTTCTCAAATCTTATTTGATTTAATCTTGGATTTGTTTTTGGTTTGGCCTCAATTTAAATTTGCTGATTTTCTTTTTGCAGTCGGATCGACCGACGTTAATCGGCCGGATCGACGGAGTCTTGGGACCAAAACAATGATCGGCATTTTCCAAAGGAGGTGTTGTTTTCTGATTTTGCTGAATTCCACTGGGCCAGACTAACCGACGGCCTTTGGCCGGACTGACCGCACCCCCGGGTTTTGGACGCGGTCAACATTTTCCAGAGAAGGTTTTCAGTTGAAATTTGCCAGGCCAGACTGACTGCAAGTATAAGTGCGGACTGATCGCACCTCCGGTCCTTCAATGCGGTCAACATTTTGCAGTGAGTCTCTAAAACAATTTCCGTTTTTCTGTAGGCCAGACTAACCGCACGTTCACCTGCGGTCTGACCGGACCCCCCTGTAACGGCTATTTTTCAGTGCATTTAATGCGTTACAGTCGACCGTTACGGCTGAGGCCGGACTGACCACACGGGTGCCTGCGGTCTGACCGCGCTTCCTGAAATTTTGGGAATTTCGTGTCCAACGGCTAGTGCAGTGGGTGGAGGCTATAAATACCTCACCCACTGCAACTAGAAAGCATGTTGAGCCTCATTTAACATCTCTTGAGCCCTTTGCATTGTTTCCTACTCTTTGAGAGCATTCATTTCCATTTGCAAAGGTAGTTGAGGTTTTTTCAAGAGCATTTATTGAGTTTGATCATTGTGGCATTAGAGCGCTTTTAATTGAAGAATTCTTGCTCTATTACTCTTGGAGATTGCCGTCTCCTAGACGGCTTGGAGTTCGGTTCGGTGATCTTCTCAAAGGAGATTGTGAGAAGGCCGGGCGTTTGTGAAGGTTGGAGCTCGCCTATCCGGAGAGGAGAAGAGCTACCACTAGTGATCGAGGGAAGGCTTAATTCGTGGAGCCGACTTGAGTTGATCAAGCTTCCTCAATGTGGATTAGTGAAGACCGGCAAGTCTTCGATACCACGGGAAAACTTCCTTGTGTCATTGTGGTTATTTATAGTCTTTACATTTCCGGATTTATATTTCTAGCTTGTCTATTGTGGTAAATTGCTTAACTAGAATTATATCGTGTTTAGACTAAGTTAATAATTAGATAAAATTGTTAAATTGTCAAAAAGTTTAAAAACCTCCTATTCACCCCTCTCTAGTCGGTTATCCTTGATCCTACAGGAGTCCGCTCGCAACGACCTCCAGTAGCCCCTGTCTCAAGTAGTAAGAGAAATATGTGAAGCAAGATCTTCAGTGCCTCTTCCTCCAGGTCCAGATCTTCTTCTTCTACACCGCAGCCTGCTCAGCCAAGACCCACAAGGAGCGGGGAACTATCCACCTATCTGGACAGCGATACGGTGGATTTCAACTCAGAAGGCTTCGACATCTTGCAATAGTGGCAAGCACATAAGTTAACATATCCCATGCTATCCATACTTGCACATGATGTGTTAACTATTCCTGTCTCAACGGTTTTCTCTGAGTCTGCTTTCAGTCTCTCTGGAAGAATATTAGAGGAGAGAAGAACAAGTCTCACAAATGAGATGGTGGAGATACTTCTATCTGTGAAGGACTGAAAACAAGCTGATTCACAAACACAACACTCTGTGGAAAATTCAGAGTTGCCGGAGGTGTTCGAAAATCTGTACTTAGACAATGACAGTAACACCGACACGTAGAACCACTACTACAGAGAGGGTTATCACAGACGGTTCAGAACCGTCATCACAGACGGTTTTTGAACCGTCTGAATTTATGTGTATATGATAATAGGCTGTTATCACAGACGGTTTTTGAGCCGTCTGTGACAAGTCACAACACAGACAGTTTTTTGTTGAAACTGTCTGTGAATGGCTACTATCACAGACGGTTTCAACCAATAACCGTCTGTGGTATGTAGGATATCACAGACGGTTCTATTTTACAAACAGTTTGTGATTAGAGACATATCACAGACGGTTAGTAAATAGAACCGTTTGTGATATCCGTCATATCACAGACGGTCGTTGGTGGAAACTATCTGTAATAGTAGCCCTTTACAGACGGTTTATACCATAAAATCATCTGTGATTTCTTTATACCTAACTAATTTTTTTCCTGATTTTCGGCTATCCTTAGGAATTGCTAGCCATGCCCTCTGAAAACAAGCAAGCAGAAAACAGATAAATCACAGATGAATCAATTGTTGACAACTCAAAGTGATCATTTACAACTCAAAATCAATTACAAAAGAGTATGTTCAAGTATTGTCGCTAGAGTTACAATTGAATTACAACTACTCAAAGTGAATTACAATTGAATCAATTGTTTGAAGGTCGTTCAGTGGTGTCAACGGAGTGAAACTCTCCATCAGCGTTAACGATCTCCGTCTTGATGAAGTCATAGAGCATTCCTCGAACCTCCGAGATCTCGGTCATAACGAGTGAATCTAAATCGAGAGTAATGCCCTGTCGCTAGCAGGAGTAAAGTAGTAAGCATATCTATTTAAATTTTTAATTAGGAAATAATTATTGTGAGATTGACAAACCTCTCGATCATTCATCTTAGCACTCATGATTTGCTGCATATGACGGCAAACGTAGAATACACATAGGTGATCTTGTTTTTTGTTGGTGACACTGCAAAAATAGGATTACATATATAGGTATAGTCAATTCGAGACGCATTATTACAAAATGTGATATGGGATTATTGTGTTGTAGCGTGTACCAAAAATCGTGTCCTGTGTTGTAGTGTGACTATCGATTCCTTGTGTGTCCCTCCCTCGGCAACATAGGCGCTGAACGACCTACATGACTCCAAAAAGTTATCCTCAGCTATTTCAAACGAAGGAAGACTACAATAGAGTTATGTATGGAGGAAATGAGCATACCTGTCGAGTATTCCTTGCACAAGGGTGAAGTCGTGCTTTTTATTGAGTAGGGAATCAAGGTATATTACTTTGTTCCTCTTTGGTACAATGACTAAAAGGATCCAGTGGAACCTACTCATGTATGTCACTATAGTCATTAAACCTAAGTTCGTGCTGCGTATAAAGTACAAATGAAATTTGTATAGCAGGTAGTGAAGCACTTACTTCTGGTTGTAGGGCACTCTTATGTAGTCCTTCGCCCTGAGCAAGCAATCCCGTTATTATGTATTTCACAACATAGGATGCATCTTCGATGATGCATTGCTCAGAGATCAAGTGTGGGTCAAGGAAACTCACTGGTTCTCACCATCGCCGGGCTATTTTCATCATGTATCTGTACATCAGCAATGAGTTGTGATATTTATCGGTATTACGTGAATGTAGAACTTAATTGTACACACTTACAGTGTCCAGCATAGTAGAAGCGAGGCGTCGAGGGCATTGAGGTTGTATAGGTCGAATAAGTCATCGAAGCCCACGACGAAGTGGCCCGGCATGTCGAAGAAATGCTCGTTCGTGTATCTGACGGTGATTCCAGTATCGCACCCCTTCTCTTTGGTCTTCTGTATGTACCAGACATGCAAAGACTGACAACCTACTCCAACGCGGGCTAATACTGTGTCGGGGGCCAACGAACTTCCGAGGAAGTATTTCCTGATCTTGGGAGGCAACTTAATATTCTTCGATTTCGATTTGACCTTAATGACTCGCCCGCTACACATTTTCCCATGAGATGACTCGGGAACCGATATGGCGACACGCTTTTCTTGTTCCTTCGGCGTCTTCTCCACAGAAACCAATGAGGCGGCCTTCTAAAGCGAAGGTTGAGGTGGAGTCATCGAGGGTCCTGTTGGAGAGGCGTGGTCGTGTCGAGATTGCGGCACTATCGGGTCTAGGGCGATGTCCTTCTTGGGCCACTGGATAAAAGTGTACATAGCATCCTCTAATGTTCTGATGTCTTCGTTCGGCCGAATCTCCAGCGGGACGGCGATGAAATTGTCATGTACCATGTCCACCTGGACCCTGGTGTAACCCTATGCCAGCTGAGTGTAACATCCCAAACAATGGTGTGTGTTTCAAATGTAATAAAATGAGGATAAATTAAAACTTTTGATGCCTCATGATGTCATTTGAAATTTCTAGAAATTTTCCCCTAGCAATTCCTATTTCTTAAGAACAAGGTTTCTATTGATGGAAGTCGTTGTCCTTAAAAAATCCTTGATCAAATATTGTGATCATCCTCTGGAAATATTTTTCCTATCATCTTGATCATCCTAGAAACCTCTCTGAAAAATCTCACAATTTTTAGATTTTATTTGCTATTTCAAAAGAGCAAGTCAAACCAGTTTGAATTCTGGTCAAACCCCTAGCCCTGCAGCTTGTGAATTTCCTGGAGAACAATGTAGTACACAAAATTTTTTGGAAAAATTACACAAGGTTGTTCTCTGTTCCAGCAAGCTTCCATAAAAATTTCAGAATTTTTTGGAGCTCCAGAGCTACCTCCAAAAATTCCCTATCTTCTCAGCCTTTTTAAAGCAAAATCTGAAATCACTGTTTGTCGGGCTCGAACCTGACTCAGGTCCGGCCCGAGCCAACTCGGTCTAACCAAGTCACTTAACCATGCATCACATGCAGCCGTTCGATCACGCATCAACGGCCGCGATCGCGTACCGCTTCGGCCAGTTTTAACTCCTCGCGCGCAACGTCGACCGTTGGATCCCAATCCAACGGCCCGCCTCGGTTCCTTTCCGCGCGATCGCGCGCTCGGGCTGAGTCGCTGCGCCATGGGCCCGGGCTGTCAGCTCCATCTCCTTCCTCGCGCTGGCGCCCGCGCAGAAAACGCACGCCACGTCGCCGCGCGCGCTGCCAACTCCGTCGACTCGCAGGCATGGCGTCAATCCACCGCCCCGCCTGACCTATCCGGGAGCGTCGCCATCTCACGCCGTCCCCTTCTCCGTCCGTGCGCTCGCACAAAACTCCCTCGAGGCCTCTCTTTGAGCTCACTTCTCTTTCCGGTAGTGGGAGAGAAGGAAGCATAGCTCCCTCTCCAGTCCCCGTAAGCACCTCCGCGTCCGTGCTTTCTCTTTCTCCTTCGATGCCGCCTCCATTTCCTCTGACCTGGGCTTGTGTCTTCGTTTGTAGCGCTCGGGACTCGAAGGTGGTCTTCCTTGTCTCCGGTGCGCGCCCCGTAGGCCTTCTCCGCGCCATTGGTGCTCCCGGTGAGCCCTCTCTCTCTTTAGCGCGTCACCATGCGCCTTTTAGTCTTAAGAGGAGAACCCCTCAACCAATTTTGGGTTTCGATCGTAGGAGCGCTTGGGATTAAGTTTTTCCCCTTTCTCGGCCGTGAGCACCCTCTTCTTCTCCGGCGACGGCTCGGTAAGCCATCCTTCAATTCCTCGCTCGTGCACCATCTTGAGGCACCTAGGATGCATCCTCCATCACCCATTCCTTTCTCTCGTCCTCGGTGGAGCTCTCCTCGGTGAAAGCCGCCTCGGGTTCTCATCGCCGGCCCAGCTCCGGCACTTCTCCACCTCCGGGTCATCCCGGTGAGTTCACTGAACCCCCCTATAGCTTATGCGCGCGCTAGTTTTCCGCGGGCGTTCCTTTTCCGCGACATGCCATTGTTAGCCGTAGCTCTCCTCCGCCTCTCCGCGTTGCGCCGCCGCATCGGGCCACCACTGGTCTCGCTGCCGGTGCCATCAGGTGCGCAAGGTCGTGGGCATCCCGTTTTGACCACCCACTCGCATGCTGCTACCGCTTTCTTGGAAGTTGTCGAGAATCTCTGCTGCGCGGCGTCTTGTGCTGTGGCGACTTTGGACATGTACTATAGCGCCGCCATTAGCATTTAATGACGTTGATTAGTGTTAATGATGGATCTTTGTCGGAAAGTATTTGATTAACTGAATCTTTGTATGGCTTACATGTGGGCCTGAGGCCATTAGTGCATAGTAACCCGGCGGTACACTCGTGGACCCAGTTCATGGCTTCCGGCCCATGCACTATGCATGTGGACCAAGTCTATGACACGCGAGCCCCACCTGTCGGGTTTAATCGGAAATCATTTGGAAAATAGAAAATAGCACTGTTCATGGGACCCCACTGGTCAGTGGCTAGGGCTAGGCTAGTCTGGGTATAAAAAGTATTGCATGTTATTATAATTTCCGAAATGCTTTATTTGTGAACTGAAAATTGATTAAACTTCAAAATTGCATAAGTAATTCATTTTAGCTCCAAAATTGATGATTCAAATTTTGTTAGTTTCCTTTTTAAATGTACTTTAATATAAAAATGGTTTGAATCTTGTTCTGTTCCAGAAAACACATTTGGCAAAATTACTTTATGTTTAGTATTATTGTTGCACTAAAAATTGCTTTAACTTTAAAAATGCATAAGTAAATCTCTGTAACTCCAAAAAGAGTAAACTCAATTTTGTTAGAATCCTCTATTAGTGTAGTTTATTCTAAAATAGGTTGTGAGCATGATACTGTTACTGAAAATCTTATTTTGCATATAACTTGAGTACTACTTTCATAACTTTGAAAAATCATAGAAAAATCATCTTAACTCCAAACGAGGTGAATCAAATTCCATTGTTCATATCATATGGTGCTCTTCCTACCATAAAAATTTCAAGTGCACCACTGCTCTAGAAATTTTCACCAAAGTAATTATTTTCGGATGAACAGTGACGATTTCAATTTATTTGAATTTTTCAGAAAACTGATCTTCTAACTGTTATAACTTTTGCATAGAATATCCAAATGAATTGATTCTTGTTGCTAAATTCATCTAAAATCATGCTCTACCTTCTGTGAATTTTTCATAAATTTTGGATGACTTTGAATTTTTGGGTCTTTTTGGTGTTATTCGTTCTTATTGTGCTTTCGACTTCTTTCGCTAGGTTCAAACGAAATTATTGATTGCGCGAGTGACCCTCTGCAGCAAGATAATCAACCTCAGCAAGGCAAGCAATTTGAGCATAAATGTCCTATTACTTTCAAGTCTACTACTTTATTTACAAATTGTATGTATGCATGCCACTACAACACAAAAGCCCTGTAGAGACGCCCATTTTATGGGTTAAAGACGTTTTCAATCATCTCTATAGCGTCGTAGAGTCGTTTTGTAAAGCGTCTCTGGAGCGCCTCCCCACGTACCGTGTTAAAGATCGTAGAGACGTATTTTAAGCGTGTCTACACTGATATGAGTCGTTTAGATTGCGTCTCTACAAGCTTTGAGACATTTTCATATATGCATTTTCATATCGTCTCTACTCTCCCTAGTGACGCTTTATTGCGTGCCAGGAAACATAGATACACATTCATAGACGTATTTATATGTAGCTATGTTCTAGCAATACTTTCACGCATTGCTATTTGCAAATATGAATCCTTTTCCGCTTGTTCTTTTATGAATGTCCTAGTCATTTTTTTATGCAAGCATACCCATTTCATTCAATTAGGTAGAATTAACATGAAAGTATATAAGAAATAGACCAATCACAATTCAACGATATCCAGTAAATAAATTGCAATACTTCATTCACTAAAATTCAGAAGTACAATATGGTTTACAGAGCTTGATTAATGAGAACCGAACAAAAACATGAAACTGGTAATTTGCACCACACACTAGTTTATGCATGCTTTTGCACATTTTATACAACAGATGTAACAATACCCATCCAAACTCTTCTATTCTTCAACCCATCTGATACTATAGTAATAAAGATCTGCTTCACTTCTCTGAACACTCAAGTCAAAGAAAGTGCATGAAGCCAACAAGCTCAGATTCATCCAAACATCTTGCCAATTTTTGTCTTTATAGCTATATACAAAAGCTCCTTATTGTGGCGGCTTCTAATATCTCTGCTTTTTTTTCCCAACCATGTTTATCGCCTGCTGCAAAGATTCATGCCATTAATATCAAAAGAGAGATAAGCAAAGAGAAAAGAAAGGGCTGTCTTACACGAGAAGACAACTATCTTTTATATTTATCTTATGAATAAACCCACTATATGTTCATTGAGTTAATGACTTAAAAAATATACTAAAGAGAAGAGAAGAAAGAAGTAGCAAGTTACCTGGCCAAGAGTTTGTGTGCTGGCCATTGTGCATCCTTCTGTTGCTAAGGAAGACCTGCAACCTCCACAAAATATAAAAAAAACACACACACGTAGCTTTCAAAGAATTGAAGTACCAAGTTCCAAGAAAATAATTCATATGAAACTAAATTCAGATGTAGCTACATATCTCTACATGCCGATAAATGTGAGATGTGGAGACTATGATTCATATACATGTGAGGTAATAATAATATGAATTCAGAAACTGTCTTCACCTCGAAGTTCTTGAATAACATTTCAGATTATGGTACCAATATCAATGTAGAAAGATGTGGAGACTATGATTCATATACATGTGAGGTAATAATAATATGAATTCAGAAACTGTCTTCACCCTGAGTTCTTGAATAACATTTCAGATTATGGTACCAATATCAATGTAGAAAATATGGAGCTAAATGAAATATTGCACCAACTCAAAACTAGATTAAATTAGATAACATGTCTATCAATCATAAGGTTGTTGATTGACTTCTCTTGTTGCACAGCATGGTGCCCAATTACTATCAAGTCATATTTGATACACTAATTAACCAGCTAGCTGCTACTAAAGAAAAATAACTATTACTATTCAGTCAAGATTTATTATTGCAAAGCAAAATGTAGAAGGAAACAAGACTCTGTATCAGATTCTGCTGGTCCTCTTCAGATCAATTGCATCTTCATCTTCATTGCCGTGCATTAGCTCAGAGAGAAGGAGCCACTTCTTCGTCCAAATGGCTCTATGTTTGCTCGGCTATAGGTTCCGTGAATATCGTTTATGATCTACACATAGAGCGTGTATCGAAATTGCTAGAGTTATCTCAGAAAAAGGGTTTGTTGAATGACCATAAGCAAATCTAAAGTTCTAAACCTTCATCAGCATCATGCACCACATCCTCCTCTTTAGTGTCAAATTCTTCCTCAGTGTAGAAAGATGTGGCGTCAATGGTCTGAGCCAGCCGTAAAGAGTTTTGAATCAAATCGACATACAAAATTGGGCCCAAAATTTTTATTAATGCAAAATAACAAATAAAGATGTATGGATCTGCATACTTCATTGTATTGGTGATGATTCTTACTGCCAAAGAGATTAATTGTATTTTGAGTGTTTCCCATTGTAATGTGTCAAGTTGTAAGTTGATCCATTAGGATTCAATTTATGAAGAAGAGGAGTTTAAAGAGAACTAAGAGTCTTGTTCTTGTTTTTTTTTTAATCTTTCTGAGAGGAGAATGCTTTGGCCTCGTTAAAATATATCGGCCCAGTAGTTAAGTTATAGCCCCTTCTTTGTCGTCGCTGTTAATTCTGCAGTAAGGACTCTCCCATCTTCTCTCCCCACCATATGGAAGTTAGGAAATTATTATCTAGAGCTCAACTTGTGTTCTACAACACGATTACACAAATAATTGTAGCTGAAGAGAAATCTAATCAACAAACGCCAATTGAAGACTATCTAGCGTTCAGATTTCAATGGCATAATGCGGGTAGTACCTTAATACCTTTGTAACAAACTAATAATGCTGCATAAGTACAAGCATAACTAAAATGAACTGAAGTGAAATTTGCACATGACAATATTATGCAATCTATCATAGTTGACCATGTTACTTCCTACTCTATCATATAAGAATGAAGCCATATTGCACAAAGGTGTTCTGGTGCCTCGCTGCCTCCCTTTATTTCAATGAATTTGGTCAGTAAACTGTAAGAGCATGGCAAATCAACACAAATTACCGTGTAAAACTTATAAGTATTGCATTATGCAGAATATATCAAAACAAGCCAGGGGAAATTATAGCAATTCACCACTTATCACTTATCAGTTCAGTCATGAGTCATGACACCATGTCACCATGTTTCGAAAAACTAATGACAAAACTCATAAAGGGGCAATGCTAATAAGAACAATATTCTAAAGTAAGTTTATTGAGTCAATTGAAGCACATTTTTTATATATAGATTTGAAGATGGAAAAAAACTTACATTAGAAGAGATTATTGATTTCATTCACGAACAGCAAGAACTGAACCAATTGAGCGGGGATTTGGGGATCCAGATGTTCATGGTTTTTTCTATTAGATACAAGCATCATCCACAAAAATAGAGCCAGCCTCAGGTTTTTTCTATTGGATCCAAGCATCCTCCACAAGAACTTACCATTAGATCGAGAGCAGGAGGTGCAGACGAGGAGGACGATGGCTTGGGGAGACATCATCGGGTGCGGAAAGATGGCGGCGGGGAGGATGACGGCAAGGATGAGGAGTCAAGGATGGCGGCGTCGGCGATCCGGACGGTGGAGGATGGAGATGAGGGTGAGGAGGACGGCAGCTTGAGAGCGGCGTGGGGCGGAGGGAGGATGGCGGGCGGGGAGGAGGATGGCAAGGATGAGGAGTCAAGGACGATGGCGCGGGTAATGGGCAGGGATGACGGTTGCGCACATGGTGCGGGAGGATGGAAGTGTAGGGAGGAGGAAGGCAAGACACGGAGTTGTTGGAAGGGATCTCGGGGTGAGGCGACCACCCGGCGTGGAGGAGAGGGGGGCGGCGGCGGCGGCGGCGGGCGAGGTCGCGACTCATGAGGGTGTGGAGCCGCGGAGGGAGGGGTGGCCGGGCGTGGAGGCAAGGGCACGGCACGGGCGTGGAGGAAGGGTGCGGAGGGAGGCAGCCGAGCGTGGAGGCGAGGCGCATCACGGGCGCGGAGGATGGGCGCCCACCGGCGTGGAGGCGGGGGCGCGCCGCCGGGCATGGAGGCGCGCGGAGGGAGGAGCGGCCGTCGGGCGTGTTGGGAGGTTGAAGAAGGGGGGAAGGAGGTGGAGAGACGCCTCCCGGGCATGTTGGGAGGTTGAATTGGGGGAGGTGGAGAGATGGAGGCGTGGGGAGGTGGGATGCCTGCGGTAAGATTCTGTGGCATCATATAAAATGTCTTAAGAAGCGTCTTTACATACGAGGTGTTTTTCGGTGTAGAGACGAATATAAAAGCGTCAAAACCAAAACGTCTTTACGTGATAGTTTTGTTGTAGTGTGCTTTTGTGTCAAAGTTATTTTCCCGATTAGAGGTAGCTATTCCAATTGCATGGTTACCCTTAAATTGTTATCCCTGCCACAAACATAAGTTATTAATATCGCTGGTGAATTAGAGCCCGGTGATTTAATTATGCTCTTTTATTATCTTTGCGGTGTCATGCTTAGAATTGCTTAGCTACTGGTAGAATTGGGCGGTTGTCGACTTTGTCGATAACCTTGATCACACAAAATTATTATTATCTCTATGCTCAACACCTTGGGCTTTGTTATCTTCTAAAGTCAAAAACTGAAAATAAAAATGAAATGTTTGAGACTTGGGCGCAATGGTTGATGGTGTGATCGTATGGTGTGATGGAATGGTGCCCAAGTCAATCAAGGACCGAGTTACTTGCGCCACTGTACCAAGCAATTTGCGTACTAACCACATGAAAGGGATATGGGACCTCTCTTGACTTAGTACTTTGGCATGTGTTAGTTCCGGGTCGTATGGTGGATGTGTGCGTTGTGTTGAAAAAGAAACTTGTGTGTATTTGGGTGAGTAGTGGTGGAGGTTATCCATTGCAAGGAGCATCGTCCTTTATAAGGAGGTGAGCATCTTTGATGACTCCGCATCAACATATGGGGCTTCCTCCCATATGGGCGACTCGTAGTTAATACACAATATTGGAAACGTCTCGTAGGACTTAGCTCCGCCGGCATACCTTAGGAAGTGTGCTTTATCGCGTGGCATTAAGGAGCGGTCTGACATGTGGGTACATTGGTACACCCCTGCAGGGTTCAATCTATTCAAATAGCCTCGTCCTAGGTTATGGACGCGCTTGGATACGCCCCGTGAGAACTAGACTACAACATTTAATTAAAACTTGATGTGGGTGGTGTGAATGGGGAATTCATGCTATTGTTGTGATGGCTATTGGGTTAGCCACTTCTAGAATGTCTTGTTACTTTTATTATTTGTATCTCGCTGTTTTTATCAAATAAAATCAGATTGTAAAAGTGCTTTCAATCTATTACATTATTGCAAATGAAAACTTGCTTTATGCTGAAATTGAGTCTAGAGCCTGCTCCACTTAAATAAGCTTGCATGTAGCTATTTATATAGGCCTGTTACAATACACGTAGGTCTTGCGAGTACATTTTTGTACTCATTTGCTATGCTTAAATTAAATTGTTGCAGAGGAGGAAGGTGAACCCCAAGGGTTATACTTTTGCGAGATGTGCGGTGGTTTCGAGGACTAGGTTGGTGGCTCAGTTAGTTGCCTTGTGGGTTAAGGCACACTAATTGGCTTTTGTTATCGCCATCTTATGGCACTTTGCTTCCGCTGTTATTTAAGACTCTGTAGTTGTATTTGGCCAGTTGGCCCCTTTTTGTAATAACTCTATATTGTATGTCTTTCGTATTGCTTAGTTGTGTTTTGGATTCTACTGTGTTGAATGGAATTGATGCATAATTTTTATATGGGGTATGTGTACTGCATTCTGGGAAGTACATATGCGCCGAGAGTCGTGATATTTGATTTGTAATGCTTGAATCATCTTAATGGTTAAGTATTACAAGTTAAATACCCCGGGTTCTCACATTGGGCATCGTGCTGCACTGTCCCTTCTTGGTATGGATACGCCATCCCACACCCAGCCTCAATAGAAATGGACCCAAGCAGCCTCACTTGGAGCTTGTAAGGCGTCGGCTCCTACAAAATGATACACAATTAGCTAAATCGTACTATAGGTCTATCTTTGGAGCATTCCAGAGATGTACATTATCTTGATGTCGTTGATAGGTAATTGGGTGTCGCCATGTTGAGAATTTTGCGTGGACGCGACGCTACTCCCATGTTGAGGAGGACTGGCTGCCAAAATAATGGGGACGGCTTGCGACTGGTTCCTGCAATCTTATTATCTGTCCTTGAAATTTTGCAGTAAGCCTCGCATTAATCTCCTCTACCAACCGGTCCTCACATTCGCCCTTGGATCTCTTCCTTCTCCTATACATGCAGGAGTCATCTGGGAATCTGTCCCTCCAAGGTACATAAACCCCAACGCCTCGCATGCGACCCAGGTGCTCCTTGTTTCCCAGGGCCGTGGATAGTATATCCTTCTCTCTGAATGCTTCAAAGGAGCCTGGGAAGATTCGGTAGTCAATACTTGCTGCAAGAGGCCATCATGTTATTTTAGACACTACGAAGTTATGGACTTATTAACAACTAGGTAGTTCGACATATTTACCAAACGTTGGGACACTTCCTCGTCTGCTGCGTTTGTGAAAGAGATGTCGTCTAAAGATGTGGCTGATGCCCTCGCTCTTAACCAGCTTCAGGCACGCTCATCTGTGATCCCAACAAATGGCCGGGTTGCGTTCTCATCCTCGGCCGTCCATTGCATGGTTTTACCCGCGTACCCAGTGGTGCCGAGTTTGTGGAAGTGAGTGTTTTGTGCCTTGAGAGCCTTGTGCACTGCACTTTGCTCCTAAAATTCTGCTGTCGTGTTCATCCGCACAAAGGCGTCCCATATATCCCGTGATAAGAATTGATACTTTGTGAAGGATGTTCGACATGTGTTCACGTACTTCGTGACAAGCGTGCTCTTGAAGGTCCTCCACATGTGTTCCATCGCAAGCAATGCCTGCCTGGTCTGCTTCTAGGACAGTGAATGAGCTTGAAAGTTCAGGCCACAGTTGGCCTCTCTCTACGTCCGTTAGAGACTTCCAGCTTGGTGTGGTGATGGGGACCCATTCCCTTCCAAGTATCCCGTAGATGGTCCGAAATCTCGCCGCTGCTTTCTTGGGACTCAGAGGGACCCCAACGGCACTGACCTCCGTGATGGCCATTTGGCCCGCAGGCAATTTCGATATTTCTCTGCCATCTCGCTTACGTACCACTTTCGTCAGAGATCCAAACGCATTCAGTGACGTCGATGACGGCGGCGAAGACGGTGTGGACGCCATCTCACTTACTTGCTATCTATATAAGTTACATCTGCAATGAACTAAAATTTAAGAATTCAAAACACTGAGAGTTTAAATAAAATAGATTGCAAGTTGATATCCACTAGGTATTTTCGAAGATGATTTCCCTTGGAAACATATTTTATACAGAAAAAATAGGAGTTACCCAACCAATTAACTATATAAACAAATAGTATCTGTTACGCACAAGAAAAAGGTTGATCAATGTTCCAACTTTTAATAGCAAAGATAAAACATGCAACAGGGTGCAAGAGACTAACAAATTCAGTGCGTCCTAATAAAATATAAATGAAAGGAGTTGTAATGTCCTTCAGTTTTTTAACGTTTTGAAACATAGAGATGCTTTAGTAAAATATATGTCTGAGATGCTACTTTTGCAAATTGGTGTACTTCGCATACAAAGTATATACATATATATTCGCTTTTCCACATTTTCTTTTCTTTTTGATATTGTGGATATCATGGGGATATGCTCACGATCTTAAGATGATGATACAATTGGCAATGGCTTAGCCATACTCCAGTAGACGCTGGTCTCCTCATGAATCAATATTGCTAAACATGACTAATTAAATTATGGAACTGTGGTTGGTGCCACTGCTGTGCAACTGTGGTTGGAGCCCGGTTGTGTTGCTTGTGGTCGAAGCCACCTTTGTTAAAATTTGCAGTGCCGGGACCAGGATGGTCCTTTGGCCAGGTGAAACCCCAAAACTGTTTTATGCTCGGGCAAGTTGGCAAGGTGCGAGTAGTGGGTGCTCCATGAGTTGTTGCTATGGAGTCACTTGGGTGCTCCATGAGTTGTTGCTATGGAGTCACCTGGGTGCCCTAAAGTTGGTGCTATGGGGTCACATTGGGTTGAGGATAGCTTTGCCTGAGCAGCCAATTAAGGACTGAACCTTGGGAGTCATTGATCTGGGCCATGCCGTGCAACCACATGTCCATTATGGGGTGGACCGGGTGTAATAACTAGAGATGTTCTGATTTGGTTCTGTTGTGGTGGGGCGTTGGCGCGCTGGCGCAAGAGGGGGCACGAATCCGGTGGAGGTTGCAGCCCAACCGGAAGCGAAACCTTAGTAGGCAGAACTGAGTCGGGACAGGCCTTTGTAAAAACCCGGTGGTGGTCTCTACTTGATTCACATGTCTAAGGTAACGTGTGTAATATCAAGCGACTACCTCTTGTGGGTAAAGTTGTACACCTCTACAGAGTAAATCTATTCGAATAGCCGCGTCCTCGGTTATGGACACACCCGGAGATTTCGATTGAGGGTTAGTCATTTCTTCAAGAGAGGTCTTGTGAACCCTAGAAGTGGTCCATGGTTGATTGTGGGAATCGGCGAGTGCTCTGGGTGGCTCCGGCGTACTTGTGATGACCACGGTTGTCCGTGGAGGTCTAGGGGTGGTCTTGTAAAGCTCTGGAGTGGGTGCTCCAGAGAAGTCTGGGTTGGTGCCTTGGGAGTGAGTGGGTGCTCACGACCTCCCTTTTGAAAATCAAATGTACTTATGTATTATTGTTTTAACTTAAGCTTTGCAATCTATACATGTTATTTACTGTCAAATTTGCTTTTTGCAAACTAACCATGCAGCTCACCTTGTCAAGCCGTGCATGAATATTACTTGCATACTTTATCCCCACGGCTTGCTGAGCACATTCAAAGTGCTCATTGGCTTGTGCCCTCTGTTTTAATCAGCAGAGGTGGGAGATCCAGGAGGTCTTGTGCTCTCAGGAGGGGAGCTCTTTGAAGACCCTGCGCACTAGGACGTCCTCCACTTGGTAGCCTGTGGGCTAGCCGAATGGACCCTGTAATTGTTTTGTTTTTCGCTGTGTTGTTGTTCTCTTTTGCTGTTAGCCTTGAGAGGCACCCCTGTACAAACCTTGACCTTAAGGTCCCTTGTTAATATATGTGTTAATTTGTCTGCTTCATCTTTGTTCCTGTTGTATGGATTTGATTACACTAATGTGGAGTCTATGCGAGCTAGCCAATCTGATCCTGGGACTAGCTCGGTGTGCACAGGGCCAAGACCCCCAAGAGGTCTTTGAGATCTCTTGGGAGGTCCTGACAGACCTCCCTTCAGAACGTACCGGGCGGTACTACCGCTCCTCCATGCGGTAGTACCGGAGCAAAAAAAAAAAGAAAAAAAATCCAGGCGGTATATTCCAAGGGAGTTCCTCACAGAGGTGGTATCCGAGCTCCATACCGGCTGTAGAACGTAACCTTAGTTAGCATGGTCATTTTAGTCTATTTCAAAAGTTATTTTCTAAATCAAACCAACTGGAAAACCTAACTAGTGGTTCTCCTCTTGCCTTGTTCGGTCCTGTTCTTATCTCGTCTCATTCTTTTCACCTCTTAATCCATTCTTTTCTTACCTTTTCCTTAGGTTCTTGTACCTTACCCCTTATGGAACCTTGTTTCTAAGCTCAATATGACCTCCTTAACTCAACAATCTTTGTAGGATCTGGCCTTGTTTTAAGTTGACCACCCCAATAGGCTAGGATTAGTAGTGCTGTTGCTAGGCTACCCTTTTAATTCTAGCATTATTTAGTCCTGTATCTAGGATTCTTTGTTGAGTTTTCTTGCCTCTTAGTAGCTTTTCGGCTACTATTTCTTTTCAGGTTAACCTACTTCTCCCCGAATAGGTTGTTCTATCTTTCTCTCTTGTTCTCACTCACCTATGGTGCTTTTCTCTCTCATCTTTTGTGCTTTCTTTTCCTCATCTTTTAAACCTGAGAGGCTTCTTGCAGATGGTTCAGACCCGCAGCTCAGCAAATCAAGATGATCCAGTGGACCCCTCTTTGCCACCACCCCCACCTCCTCCAGCAGCAACCTCAGACCAAAGCCTGGGGCAGTTCATGGTAGCTCAAGCTCAGTTGATGAGTGCCATGATGCAGAATATGAATCAGATGATGGCTCAGCAAAGTCAGACAACTGCTGCTCTCCTCGCCATGATGAACCAGAACAACCAGACAGTTGCCATGCAGCCTTCAACTCCAGTGTTTCCTCAGTCAAGGCTAGTGGATTTCTTGAGGACCCGACCTCCAACATTCTCCAGCTCCCCCGAGCCTTTGGATGCTGATGACTGGTTGCGCTTGACTGACAAGAAGCTCGCCATTGCTCAATGCAACGACCGTGAGAGAGTTTTGTATGCAGCACATCAACTTGAAGGCCCAGCAACAGAGTGGTGGGAGAATTTTTGTGCCGCCCATGCAGACCACCAAAGTATCACCTGGACTGAGTTTTTAGAAGCTTTTCGTCATTCTCATGTTCCGGATGGGATGGTTGAAATGAAGAAGAGCGAGTTCCATGAGCTGAGTCAAGGGAGCTTGTTAGTGGGTGAATACCTCAACAAATTCACTCAATTGGCACGTTATGCTCCAGAAGATGTTGCCACCGATGATGCCAAGCAGAAGAAGTTTCATCGAGGACTCAACCCCAGTCTGAAGGTTCAGGTCATTGGTAATGACTATGCAGATTTTTAGCATCATGTAAACAAGGCCATGCTGATTGAAGAATCCCGCAGAGAGCTTTCAGAATCATTCAAGAGAAAGATGTCACAACCCAGAGCTCATCAAAGACCTCCTCAGCGAGCCAAGACATTTGCCCAATATCAGCCTGATACTTTTGGGACCTCTGCAGCAGTGCCCCATTCAGTTGCTCAAGAATTCGACAACAGCCAACAGCTCAAAAGTACCAAGCTTGCCGAAGGTATCCAGTGCTTCAATTGCCAACAGTGGGGTCATTTTGCCAAGCACTGCCCTCAACGTCATCAGTGGAAGCAAGCCCCTTCCCAAGCCTCAAGGCCAGCCACCAGACCTCCAGGTTTTGCTGCAAAGGGGCAAGTGAACCACGTCGCTCTGGAGCAGGCCCAACCGGCTCAGGACCTCTTCCATGGTAAGTTCTGGTCAGTGGCGGTTTTGTCTCACTCAAAGAGACTTGGAGGAGTGAGCAAAACCCGTGTTTCCCAACCTATTCCTTAGTCAACCCGAATCTCGGGGCCGAGATTCCCTTTAAGGGGTGTAGGTTGTAACGTCCCGTTTGTCCAGAGTTCTTAAAGTTTTCAAAATAAAAAGAACCATTTGATTTTGTTGAGAGTTCAAAGCTTAACTTGAGATTTTAAAAGAGCTTTAATTGACTAAACCAAACTTCAACTAAATCAGTTCGGCTTCTTCTGGAGTTTGTTGGAGTTTTCCTTTTCTCTTTTTGCTCTGTGAGCCTTTAAGCTTGGCTTCTCCTTTCCAGGACCTCTTCTGTGTCTGTACCTCTCTCTCTCTCGGTCCAGACCTCCTTTGTGTTGGACCTCCCATTGCTCAGACTCCTTTGTTGGTCTAAGACCTCCCTTTTTGGTTTTAGACTAGCTCGGGTTTGTGTTTCAAATCGCTTTGATCTCTGGATCTTTTCTTGTATCTTTTGTTTGGACTTCCTCTAGTCCAGACCTTCTCTTTGTTGGTTTGAATCTCTTGGTATTTAGACCTCCCCTTTGGTCTAAACTTTCTTCTCTATTTAGATCTCCTTTGGTCTAGACCTCTTTCTCTGTTTGGACCTCCTCGTGGACCTCTCAGCGTTCATTTGAACTCCCTGAGTTCATTTGAGCGTCCCAGAGTCCCTTTGGACCTTCCCCGTGTCCTACAAGACCTCCCTTGTGTCCTCCAGGACCTCCCCTCGTGTTCGTTTGGATCTCCCTTGTGCCCGATCGGACCTCCCACTCGATTTTGATCTTCATCGCTTTTGGACCGTTCGATTTGTGTTGGATGGTTTGATCTTGTCGGCACGTTCGGATGGTCTGAACGTTCAAATTCTTTTGAACCCTTTGATTTATTTTGGACGGCCTTGATCTGATGTAGCGTTCGCTGGTCCGAACGTTCCCATCATTTTGGACCGCCCGATCTAGTTGAGTGGTCAAGATCGAGTGGCAACTTTGGATGGTCCGAACGGCCCAATCGTTTTGACCCGTTCGATTGTAATCCGACAGCTCCCGCTCCTTTGTGCCTTATCTCGCTATCGCGGACCTCCCCTTGGGAGATATGACCGTCAGGACCTCCCCTTTGTTAGATCTGACCGTTAGGACCTCCCCTTTGGAGATCTTAACCATTCAGACCTCTCCTTTGTTAGATCTGACCGTTAGGACCTCCTCTTTGGAGATCTTAACCGTTCAGACCTCCCCTTTGTTAGATTTGACCGTTAGGACCTCCCCTTTGGAGATCTTAACTGTTCAAACCTCCCCTTTGTTAGATCTGACCGTTAGGACCTCCCCTTTGGAGATCTTAACCGTTCAGACCTCCCCTTTGTTAGATCTGACCGTTAGGACCTCCTCTTTGGAGATCTTAACCGTTCAGACCTCCCTTTTGTTAGATCTGACCGTTAGGACCTCCCCTTTGGAGATCTTAACCGTTCAGACCTCCCCTTTGTGGATCTGACCGTCAGGACCTCCCCTTTGTGGATCTGACTCTCATGACCTCCCCGTTGTTGTGTCTTTTGGACCTCCTGTCCATAGGACCTCCCCGTGGTTGTGTCTTTTGGACCTCGTGTCCATAGGACCTCCTCTTGGTGTGTCTTTTGGACCGCTTTGCCCTCGGGACCTCCTTGAATTCCTTTACTCTTTGTGGTCTGGACCTCCTCCGAGGTCCAGAACCCTTCTGTGGTTCAGACCTCCTTCGAGGTCTAGGTCCCTTTGTGTTTAGACCTCCTTGCAGGTCTAGATTTCTCCCTTGTGTTTAGACCTCCTTTGAGGTTTAGATTCCCTTGTGGTTTAGACCTCCCCGTTGGTCTAGACCTCTTCTTTGGGTTTAAACCTTTGTTGGTCTGGACCTCTCTGTTGGTTCTTTGTTTGGCTCTAGACCTCCCCTTGTCTCCAGGACCTCCTTCCCGTAGGACCTCCCTGCCTTTGGGCCTCCTCGCCCTTAGGACCTGCCCGTGGTCTTTTTGCGAACGCCATCCTAGCGGTCAAGACCCCCCTCATGGGTCACGACCTCCTTTCTTGAATTCCCCTTGACCTTCACAGGACCTTTTCCTGTTTTTAGCCAGTAACCTTGTCACTCTTTTTTGTACCTTGCGCACCTTTTTCTATCTTTTGTCACGTCCTTGCCATTGCAAAAGTGTGCACCCTTTTATTGTTGTCACCTCCTCCTTGACCTTTTGTCTCCTCCCGTACCTGCTCTAGTCCTTTTTGGTACTTGTTGGTAGTGTACATTTGTACCAATACCTTGAACCTGGTCATTCCTTTTTTGTGGCGGTCCTATTCTCCTTTTTCTTTATATGGAGCACCACAGAGTGACCACTTCCTCCTTGTTTTTCACTCAACCTTCTCCTCCTCTCCCTCTCAGTTCTAGAGAGCTCTCTTAGCTCCTCTGGTTGGACCTCCCCCTTGTCGGACCTCCCTTTCCAGTGGACCTCTTCCCTTTTTGGTTCTAGCCTAGTTCTTTTCGGTTTCTTTTTGGGTTGCTTTATTTATTTTTTTTCTTCGCATCGTGTAGATTTCGTTGGTGCGGAGGAGTTTGAAGATCCAGCGGCCTTCTCAGAAGCTCGGCAGCTCACCATTGAAGGCAGGTCGTGATCCTTGATCATTTTGAACCCACCTTTACAAAAAGTACTTTGATTTGTTATAAACCTGCATGGCTATTTGTATAAAATGGTTTGGGCTCTAGTTAAATACCCACCTGTTTTATGCCTCCTTGTTTCTTTGGCAATCCACATGTTGACATGTTTCCTTGAACACCTTAGGATGGGTACTATTAGTTGGTTTCATATTGCTATTGCTAACATGGGTATCGTGCTTGCTTAGCCATGCTCTAGTAGACGCTGGTCTCCTCATGAATCAATATTGCTAAACTTGACTAATTAAATTATGGAACTGTGGTTGGTGCCACTGCTGTGCAACTGTGGTTGGAGCCCTGTTGTGTTGCTTGTGGTCGAAGCCACCTTTGTTAAAATTTGTAGTGCCAGGACCAGGGTGGTCCTTTGGCCAGGTGAAACCCCAAAACAGTTTTATGCTCGGGCAAGTTGGCAAGGTACGAGTAGTGGGTGCTCCATGAGTTGTTGCTATGGAGTCACTTGGGTGCTCCATGAGTTGTTGCTATGGAGTCACCTGGGTGCCCCAAAGTTGGTGCTATGGGGTCACATTGGGTTGAGGATAGCCTTGCCTGAGCAGCCAATTAATGACTGAACCTTGGGAGCCATTGATCTGGGCCATGCCGTGCAACCACATGTCCATTATGGGGTGGACCGGGTGCAATAACTAGAGATGTTCTGATTTGGTTCTGTTGTGGTGGGGCGTTGGCGCGCTGGCGCAAGAGGGGGCACGAATCCGGTGGAGGTTGCAGCCCAACCGGAAGCGAAACCTCAGCGGGCAGAACTGAGTCGAGACAGGCCTTTGTAAAAACCCGGTGGTGGTCTCTACTTGATTCACATTTCAAAGGTAACGTGTGTAATATCAAGTGACTACCTCTTGTGGGTAAAGTTGTACACCTCTGCAGAGTAAATCTATTCGAATAGCCGCGTCCTCGGTTAACCATTGGGTGGTAACAGGATGACAGGACCTACTACTCGTGCGCGAGCACAACAAGAGGAGAGGTTCTCAACCCCTGTTCCCTACTCTCAGGGAGAGCAAGCTGAACCTTCTAGTTCTCATGGTCCGCAAGGTGGTTGTCAGGAAGAGGAGCTTCCTCCGCCGCCCTCTATGGCTGATGTGCTCATGCAGATAGAGCGCAACAGGATGGACCAAACGCGCATTCTGGAGCAAATTGCGCGGAACACTTCTTCCACTACCACACCAGCTGGCGGTGCAGGAGGTCATCATGTGCATGGGGGTCTTGCTGATTTTCAGCGGACCAACCCGCCAGTGTTCTCCAGTTCCCAAGAACTATTGGAAGCCGAAGATTGGCTCTGAAATATTGAGAAGAAGTTGCTGATATCTCAATGTTCCGAGAGGGAGAAAGTCCTATTCGCTAGCTACCAGTTGAATGGAGCAGCTAGCGTTTGGTGGGACAACCTTCTTGCCACCCAACCTGCTGGACATGTCCCTACTTGGGATGAGTTCACGAAAGCCTTTCGTGAAGCTCATTCCCGAAGGGGTGATGTTGATTAAGCAGCAGGAATTCCTCGCACTCAAGCAAGGGCGAAAGTCAGTGACCGAGTATTTGCATGAATTCAACTTCCTTGCTCGGTATGCACCTGATGATGTTTTGCTGACCTTCGTCGTCGAAACCGCTTCATGCATGGGTTATCTGAAGAACTGCAGTTGGCCCTGGCAGTGCAAGACTTCAGGAATTTTCAACATCTTGTCGACAAAGCCATTATTGCTGAGACTAAAAGCAAGGCTTTGGAGGAGTCGCGGAAGCGGCAAAAGGCCACCCAGTTTGTAGCTAGTAGCTGTTCCATAAGACCATGTCTGTGGCAGCCTCAGTCTTTTCGAGCACCAACTCCAGTTCCTCCAAGGGCGCCAGTGTGTGCACCTCGTCTCCCTCCACCCACTGGGCAGCCCAGACCTAGTGGAAACCGGCCACCTACTGCTATCAATGTCAGGCCTGGTGTGATTTGCTACCATTGTGGACGTCTGGGACATTTCGCAAACCAATGTTTTGCTAAGGCACGTGGATTGCCACCTGTTCAACCTTCCCCAGCTGCTGTGCGTCCTACACCATCTCTAAAGACAGCTGTCAAGCCTGATCCAGTTCCAGTCCGCGGTCGTGTAAATCAAATAACTGTTGAAGAAGCGGCCGAGGCACCTGAAGTTGTTCTTGGTATGCTCCTAGTTAATTTCAGTTCAGCTATTGTTTTATTTGATTCTGGAGCATCCCATTCTTTTGTTAGTAGGCAGTTTGCTACTCAACATCAGTTAGTTATGCATCATCTTCATCCACCACATATTATTCACTCACCTGGGTCAGTCTTTATGACTAATCAAATCTACCGTAATGTCAATATCAATATTGAAGGGGTAGATTTTTGGGCAGACCTGATTGTGATAGACTCTAAAGGGTTGGATGTTATTTTGGGAATGGATTGGTTGTCCAAGAATCTAGGACAGATTAATTGTGCCCAACGAACTATTTCCATAACTAATAAAGACGGCATTTCAGTCGTTTTTCAGTCTAGGACCGTTGATTCTCATCTTTGTGCCTTGCAAATTGATGCCACCCCTACCTTGGAGTCGGTACCAGTAGTGTGTGAATATCCTGACGTCTTTCCTGAAGATCTTCCAGGTTTACCACCGGATCAGGAAGTGGAGTTCGTAATTGAACTAGTTCCCGGTACTGCTCCCATATCTAGAAGACCTTATCGTATGCCTTCCAATGAGCTGCTTGAAATGAAGAAGCAGCTGGGAGAATTACTTGATAAGGGATTTATTCAACCGAGTTCCTCACCATGGGGATGCCCGGCCATCTTTGTCAAGAAGAAAGACAAGACTTTACAGATGTGTGTGGACTACCGTTCGTTAAATGAAGTCACTATCAAAAACAAATATCCTTTGCCTTGAATTGACGATCTTTTTGATCAATTGACTGGAGCCCAAGTCTTTTCAAAGATTGATTTGCGATCGGGCTATCATCAGATCAAGGTTAGAGCTGAAGACATTCCAAAAATAGCATTCTCTACTCGCTATGGGTTATATGAATATACTGTCATGTCCAATTCAGCTCTCAACTCCGAACTGGGAGAGCGAATGAGTAACGGAATCAACAGAGGAGCAAACAAAAGATCACTAACAGCAGCAAAAGACTGAGATACAAAAGAATGAGATGCTCCTGAATCGAACAAAACAGTAGCAGGATAAGAGTTTACAAGAAGCGTACCCAACACGACGTCAGGCGCCTCACATGCCTCCTCGGTGAGATGGCGTTGACGCGATCACGCTGCCACGCCTTGGGCTACGGGGACAATCTTCTGATCCTGAGATGATCCACCACCATGCCCGTCCTCCATTAGGACGAGGGTCGCTCCGATCTTCTTAGGGCATTGGTTTGCATAATGCCCTTTTAGTTGCAAAGAAACAAGTGACCCCGCGGCCGGGTTATGGGGCCACCTGGCTGGCTCATGACGACGTGATTGGGGCACGGCCTGTGAAGGACGAGGGACAGGTGCTGGCAACCTCAGGGGTGCCGAAGCCTGAGAATGGGACCCCTGAGACTGCCCGAAATGAGGACAGGAAGAGCCGGCCCTAGATGACTTGTAGGCCTCCCACTTGCGCTTGCGGGAATCCACAAGCTCCCTACCAGCATGCTCGGTGACGATGGCCTTGTTGACCAAGGTCTGGAAATCAGGGAAGTCGACGATGGATAGCTTGTCCTTAAGCTCCTCAGACAAGCCACCCCTGAACTTTGCTTGCTTGGCCATATCAGTGGCCACATCCTCAGGAGCATAACGAGCTAGATGGTTGAACTCATACATATACTCCACGACCGAGCTACGCCCTTGCTTGAGGGCGAGAAACTCCTACTTCTTGATGTTCATCAAGCCGGCAGGGATATGAGATCGACGGAAGGCAGTACGAAACTCCTCCCAAGAGACAGTGTGGTCTACGGGCTGCATGGCGAGAAAGCTCTCCCACCATGACAAAGCTGCACCCTCAAGCTGGTGCGATTTAAACAATGTCTTCTCGTGCTCACGGCCTTTGCGATCTTGAGCTTGCGCTCCACGAGCCACGGCGATTCGTCTCAGATCAGCGGTCCTCGGACACAGAAAAGGTGGGAGGCCGAGTATGAAGAAACTCCATGAGTCCTCCACGCTGGTGATGACCACTCCTTGCGGATCTGAAGCACCGGTAAGGGTGGAGGTGTTTGTGTGATGACATCTAGAAGCACCTCTGTCATCCATGCGGTTGCGCTCTATCTGAAGAAGAACTTCGGCCATGGTCGGAGGAGGAGGAAGCTCCTCATCCGGACCAGCTGCCTAGCCTTGGCCACTACGAGTACGATCGGCCATCCTGTTGAAAGGGGAAGAGGTTAGCAACCAAAAATCCAGAAATTAGAAGCTAAAGAAAAACGGAGGCTAACGACTAGGGGAATGGAATATCACCCTAAACGAAAGCCAAAACAGCAAGTAATTAAACTTTAAAAGCTCCCAAAAGACTCTAAAAACAGCAAGGAAAACTTAAGAAATAAGGTCAACTTCTCTACGCAACTAACCCGTATTGAATGAACGAGTAATCGGTAGAGAAGGAAAAATTTCAGCAAGCTATTTTAGCTCTAACACTACTACAAAGCAAAGTTAAACCAGCAAATTAAGTGTTAGATACTTAGCTAACTAGTGTCACATCTTACCCTTTTATTCCCACAAGTTTTAGTTGATTTAACCTCTCATTTTCTATCCTATTTAGAACCTTGAGCTTGCTGTCCGGAAATCGACGCTTGCTGTCCAGATTTTGCATCCAAGCTTCCAGTTGAAATTGGCCATTCCAGAAGCTTCAAAACCTTGTAAATGGGCAGCTAACACTTCAATTTGCCAAACTCATTGGTTCCCAAAACCCGTGTTATCGTTTAATTGGGTTTATCTTTTGAGAGGAGGAGAGGAAAACAACGTTTAAAACTCAAATTAGAACAAGATGAGAGAAGAAACCTAAGATAGGTAAGCAGTAAAAGTAGAGACTTTACTTAAGCTTTCATAAACCATTTGATATTTTGAAAATAGGTTTTCCAAAACATCTTAAAGACGACCAAGCTAGGGTTTCTATGGTCAGTATGGCTCTGATACCAACTTTGTGAGGACCCCGGTTTATTAGGCTTGTAATACTTAGTCATCCATTGACCCTAGCATCACAAACATAATAATCCGTGTCTTCGAGATATGTATACTTCCCAGAATGCAGTATACACACCCCTTTACAAAATCATGCATCAATTCCATTCAAGACATAGAACCAAGCACGAACTAGAATAAAAGACATACATATTATAGAGTTATTACAAAAGGGGCCGACCGGCCAAATACAACTAATAAAGATAACACAGCGGAAGCAAAAGCCATAAGACGGCGATAAACAAAAGAGAGCCACAAGGTTTGCCTTTAGCCCACAAGGCAACCAACCAAGCCGCCTAGCTAGATTCCCAACCGCAGCACATCTCACAAAAGTAAAGCCCTTTGGGCTCTACCTCCTCTGCAACAAAATTTTTAAGCAAAGCAAATGAGTACAAATAATGTACTACTTAAGACCGACGTGTAGTATAACGTAACTATAAATAACTACATGCAAGCTTTATTTAAGTGGATGAGGCTTTGGACTCATTTTAGCATAAAGCAAGCTTTCATTTGCAATAATGTAATAGATTGAAAGCAATTTTGACAAAGTATTTTTAATTATTGAAATAACAACGATACAATAACATAATAACAACAACAAGAACAACCTGGAAGTGACTAACCCAAGTCACCTAGCGATAGCATGAATTATCCAATTCATACCACCCATCAAATTTTAATTAAGTGTTTAGTCTAGTTCTTATGGAAATCACCAAGTGTGTCCATAACCTAGGACGAGGCTATTGAATAGTTTTAACCTGCATAGGGGTGTACCAATGTACCCACGTCGCCGCCTTTTAAGCCACATGATTTAGCACACTTCCTTTGGTATCTTGCACGGCTAAGTCCTACGAGACATTTCCAATGGGCGATGCTAATTAAGAGCAACAACCCACGGGATAAGGACACATTAGATGACCTAGCAGTGCGCTAATGCTCCCTTCCCAACACCACACACACACATTTTATTTTTAACACACCCCAAACCAGCTCATAATTAACACCTCCGAAAGTACTTAGTCAAGAGAGGTCCCATATCCCCTCGTGTGGTTAGCATAAAAGTGCTTGGATCAATGGCGCAAGTAACTTTCGGTCCTTGGGGACTTAGGCACCATTCGTTCACACCCAACAAATCACACCAACATCCATTGTGCCCAAGTCAATAACAATTTTGTTTTCATTTTTGTTTATTTACAAAGTAACAAGCACAAGATGGACATAATGGAATAATAGTTTTTGTGTGATCAAGGTCATCGACATAATGTCGACAACCCGCCCATTTCTACCGTTATCTAAGCATTGCTAAGCATTTCCAACGTAAACTACTAAGTGATAAGAGTCCATCCATCGAGCGTAAATCACTGACAAGATAGTCCTAGGCTTAGTAGTAGAGAATGAACATTTACCTACAGAATATGCATCTATAGGATTACTAACGACATTTTAACACAAAGTAGCATGCATACTGTAAGACCCTCAAATATTGGAATGTGCCGAATTAAAATTATACTGGTAGCATAATTCTTAATTAAGGAACAGTGCAATTCCCTCATTAAAAATCATACTAGAAGCATAATGATAACAAGTAACAATTCCAATATTCAGGTTCCCAGATATATGTCATGCAATATTTCCCAGGATTAGTGACTATTGCACATATATCCTTAAACAACATTGCATCATACACATACAAGGCATACATTCACATAATTATACATAACAGGTTACAATTTGGTTCGGTGCTACAGTAACAGATGACTTTGGTCATCACCAAAATTTAACAGCGGAAGCAAGTTTAAACAACAAAAGCCACCAATGGCCCCATCACCCGCAGGCTATTGCGTGGAGACTAGAACTAGCTTCACTCGTTAGCATCACCGGATCGGCGCTAACGGGCATCTCATCTGTATAACCATCCTCACCGCAACAAGAGGTCATAACCCCTGAGTACGGAAGGTACTCAGCAAGACTTACACAAACTAATAAAAGAAAGTGTTTGATAGGACCTATACAAAGGAATAGAAATTTTACATGCATAAGGTTAACAATAGAAGGGTTATAATGGTTCAATTTGCAGAAAGCAATACATCTTAACCTACAATTGCTAAGTTTTGACAAAGCGATTTTATAAATAAATTTGGACTAAAACAGTAAGTAAATGAGAGCATAATCATAAACAGTAACAACCATAAAGTGACAGATTATCATTAAACATTGCATGACACCCATCATGCCGAAATAATTCCCAAAACCGAATTTAGAGCGAGGTCTATACAGGTGACATCAATTCAAGTGTCGTCCGTAACCGTGGACACGGCTATTGAATAGTTTTAACCTGCGAGGGTGTACATCTTACCCACACGACTTAGTTAGCCCGTAAGCCTCAGGAATAATAGCACTTGCCTTTGGTATGCTTGCGTAGGGTGAACTAAGATTTGGTATTTTCAACAAGTTGACACTATTGAGTTGGACACCCATGTGAGACTGATCCCGCTTAAACAACGATCGATAGCATCTCGCTCAGCAGGGGTCCACATGTTGTTGGGAATGCCGACCCAATCAACAAAATGCAAAGCTAGCTCATTGCACATACTACATCGCAATCAGAGCCCTTAAGGTACGTACATGTGATGTAACACATATACGCCCTCACCCTTCTAAGAACATCTGATATCGATATAAAATTCACATGGCATAAGACACGGCCCGAAGACTTAAGCATCTATGCCATATGAGAGCAATACACATGTCCTTACTCTCCTGTTTCCAACTCAATAGCATTAACCTTTTACTTAACCAAACAGTGCCCATACACTGCATGTGGAAGTACGTTGGGGCTTGAATTGAAATTTGTCGAGTTCGATCCTTAATCAACCCAGACAAGACATACACATTTCCCAATTCTCGTGCACAAGGGCACCATCACTAGCATCCACTTGTCCAGATTTGAAATCAGTTTAACAGCAAGATTTAGAGTCATTTCTGATTTAAATAGACTGAACAAAGAATCAAAATAAATAAAATTCATTGTTTGTTCCCAGGTTTGACAAGATAAGCTTGCCAAACATTACCGTTCTATGGATTGCATGGCTAAGCAAAGTTCTTGAAGGGATACGGGTAGGCTACGATAGCAACAATTCAAAATTTCTACCACGTAAACCAGGAAGCCAAGCAAGAAGATGATCACAGATCGTTACCACTAGACGCGCAGAGCAGCGGAAGAAGTGTCGGAGCAGCCTGGTCCGACGAAGAGCGCGTCGATGTACTGATCGTAGTCGATCGTCCAGCGTCCTCGTGAGTTGATCGTCTCCTCCAACACCTCTGCAGTTCCTTGCAAAGATCGCGGATCGTCCTTAAGCGCAACAACGTAGAAGCGCCTCTATGGTATCCACACGTCCAGGGAAGGAACAACCGTACACCGGTGTGCTAGCACCAAATCGCACGGCAAGGCTCTCAAGAAGATGGCGGCTAGGGTTTCAATAGGGCAATTCGTGTCAACTCTATCCTACCAACAGCCTCATGCATCTCCTTATATAGGCCCGTGACAGATCCTATCCATACACGCTTTGAATCAGATTCAGTCTTGGTTTGTTCCAACCCGTTAAGTGTGTGACCCGTTAGGTTCATGTGTAGTTCGGTTGTGACTCGGAAACCCTTTCCGGCCACGAGTCATAGCGGTTCCTAGCAGAACATAACGATTCCCGAATACACACAAATTATATCGGACGGACGAACCTTAATGCAATATGATCTACGACCAGGTCCTCATCACTTACGACCAGGTCTTATTTCTATACGACCAGTTCGTATTTGATCACGACCAACTCGTAACTCCTTACGACTTGGTTTCGACCACTCTGTGATTACGTTCAACCAGTCTACGACTTGCTTGTATCTCCATACGACGATCCGAATCGGGTGAACTAAGCGACCTACTCATGTATTCTCCTTTTGCCTCACGATATCTGGTTGAACTCGGTGAGATGTTGTGTCATCCATGGATCTGTTCAATGCTTTCTCGATCGAGTATCGAATAACCTTATGTGGTCGAACACTTGACCATCGATTGGCATAGCCATGCACTTTCTTTATCCGACCACTTGAGGGGCCTAGAGATATCTCTCCTGTTATGTTAGGAGGGGCAAATCCCATATCCGACCAGTCACATCCCTCTGCATGTTTCATAGCATACCCAAAAGCTACCTTTATAACCACCCGATTTAGTAGCGTTTGGCAACCCCTAAGAGTGCTATTACACATGTAGGAAACCATCTTGATCTCGGGTCTAAGGATTATACATCATCATTGCTTGAGACCAACTAACGACACATAGAATCATAACAATCTCAATAGTGTCTCAAGGTGGGTCTTATCCAACACCATGTTCTCTAACACGTGTCCACATTATTGATTCGATATCCTATATACATGACCGGTGAAACATGGTCATCAATCAATACATGTGTCGATCGTAGAGTCACTAGTGTTCCACCAAAGTGACTTTCGACCGAGGATACTTTTAGAATGACATCATCATAAGTTAAAAGAGTTTCACCAACAAGTCACATACTCGTTAATCTTTATGGTGATGATTCATTCAAGGAACAAGATAACATATTATCAAATATTGTGAACATAATGAAATATAATCATCTCTATGATTGCCTCTAGGGCATATTTCCAACAGTTCTAACCTAAATATTTTAATTCAAACAATACCTTAAAAGTCGAGTGTATGAATAAATTCAAGGTAAGCCACAAAGATTGGGTTGTAACTAACTAGAGACAGATCACAAATAATTTTTAGAAAATTGCATGCAACAAGATATCCTTTGTATTTTGTAAATCTCTGAGTTCACAAATTTGGGATCAACATGGTGCAGAGAGGAAGCTTGCCTTGGTAATAATAAATAACCTCTTGCTCAGGTTCTTGCTGCTCAACAATAGACTCAACAACCTCAGAAGAACCAGAATCTAGAAGAAAATAAAATCCAATGAACATAGAGAAAAAGCAGAGAATAGCATGCATAAAAAGAATGCATGGTCAATGGCTTAATGCATCATTAGCAACATGCTTAAGGTACATCAATTTAATTAAGAATAGTAAGCTACAACTAACCTTTGCTAGTACTATTTACTATAGTTTAGAGTTTAGATTGAGCTACAGTTTCAGATTTTTAAAACTGGAGCAGGACAGCTTACAATTGAATTGCTTGCCTAGCTAAACATCATGTAAATGAAATACTTTGCTTGAGCTAAGTGTATTTGAATTAGTGCTGTGACCTAACTGATCATTTAATAACTATTAATAGTAATTTAAGAAATTGGACTCTTGCTGTACGTTGTCGGTTTGACCACAACAAAAACTATAAAGAACCTTTTTACAGTTTTCGGTTGATTTGGAAAAATGTACAAAACAAGGGCTTTAAAGTGGAGTTGGAGAGATCTGGAGAGTAATTAATATCACAACCCATCAATGCTAACCCTAACTGCCCAGTTTAAAGAAAGAAAAGAAAGATTAAGCATTTGTCGGTTTTGACCGACAATAACTAACAGAGAGAGGGTTTGCATCAATAAATGAATCGGTGCCCTTAATAATCAAAAGAAGGTCTACTAATGATACTAGGGTTTAACTAGGACCTAAATAAGCTAGTATACTGGTAAGAGAAACCCTAGGTCTTGATAACGATATGAAAGACCGAAAAGTTATAAAAACAACTTTTCAGTTTAAAGAAGTTTCGAGTATCCATGTACCAGTAGATAGCTCAAGTGAACTATTGAAGCCTTTAGGGTACACAACGTGACAAAAGACAAGATCTAACTTACCAGCTGGGGAAGAAAGTATATGAAGTCAAGTCTTGGCCAAGACAGCAAAGAGCCACAGTCCTTTGCACCGGTCTGACCAAAACGAAAATGATAGAAATTTAAGTTCTAAAGACTACCACCCTCGTTCTTGATAGAAAGGGATGGGGTCTAACTCACCAGAATGAGATTTCACCGAAGTGGTGCTCTCACTTGCTTAAGTCGACAGAGAGTAAACCCTGGTCCAACCCTACAAGAGATGCCCAAAATCCACATTAATATGAGATTTAGGCATGCTCATAGCTGAACAAGGGTAAGAGCAAAGAAGCTTCACTGGAAAGGAAGGCAAAACTAGTGGAGCTCCTCTCGGTCAACAATGGCAGAAGCTTAGAAAGTAGGGTTTATATAGAGTTTGATCTCCTAGAGCAAGCGAGAAGCATCCAGAGCCGATGAGGTGGCAACTAAGGCTAAATATCAAAGGTATATTCGCATCAATACTGTGCAATGCCACCGCTCCGGCGAGAGAGTCGTCGACGAAGCACAGACGCAAGGAAGAAAGAAGGAACGTCACTGGCGAGTGGGTCCCAGCGTCAGCCACAGCACCCACAACACACTGCGAGCTTTAAGGAACAACCACCGTTCGATTAAAAGTGAGCGGCTGCGATAAGGTGGACAACATCATCTAACCGGTATCCTTTAATATGGACCGTGCGATCTCAAAGGAACGGCTAGGATTGAGGGGAGGTCTGAGTGGTCCGAACGGCCCAATGGATGTGGCCCGTCCGATCAAAATTCAACGGAGGATATCACTTGGTGCTTTCGGCCGGTCCGAACGGCCCACCTGATCTGGTCCCTACATTGAGGATCCAACGGCTCGCACGTTTCTCAATTCCTGCCATCTAAAAATGGCATAACCTGATAATCGTGCGCCGCACATTTCAGATCCTACGGTCAATATTGGAGGGCGGATTGGAGTGGTCCGAACGGCCCAAAGAATCTGGTCCGTTCGTTGAGAATCCAATGGCCATGAGGAGAGGCGCGGTAGGATGGAGATCTAATGGTGGAGATTGCTTCACGTGCATGGATGGCCTGCACAGCGCCGCAAATCCCGTCCGTTCGCGAGGAAATCGACGGCTCGCGTTCACTTGAAGTTGGGGCGCACGCGTGAACGTGACAGGGCCGGACCTGGTGCACTGGGTTGGACTCAAACGTGTTGGGGTCGAGTCGCTACAGTGCCAATGGTTGGGTTTAGGCCGGAAGGGTTGACCAACACATTTCAAAATTTCAAAAGCTTGACCGGGGCTTTAAAAATAGCAAATAAATTTGTAAAAATATGAAATTTTGTAGAATTGCTACTAGAATGATATATTCCCCAAATAAATTTTGAAACCGCTGTTCCTCCTTTTGAAATACATAAATAATTCATCTAGGCCGAATAGGTTTTGTTTAAAGACAAGTATTTTTCTCAAGATCAAAATAATTTCTAAAAATTCAACAAAAATTATCTTTGGCCAAAATAATTCATCTGGCTTTTAAATAAAATACTTCCCGGTCCTAATACCAACATTGAGTGGTATTTTCTTTTGAAACTTCGATCAAGTTGGAGTTTTTGGCTAGAATTTGGGGAAATTAGATTGTAACATATTACCCAGGTTGCCAAAATGAACAGTGATGCTATGAATAGCATCTTATTACTGTTTATTAAAGCTGAGGCTGTTACACATACATATAAGTGAAACAAAGTATTAAGCTTTAAAGTAATGGGAAAATAATGGGATATGATCAAACTGCTTGCCTTGCTGGTTTTGCTCAAAATGTTGCTGAGGATCGCTCACGGGATCAACACACTCGTCAACACCTAATCGAAAAGGCGAAAAGAATCGATAAGAACGACGAAAATCCAAAAGACAGCACAGCAAACAAACTCCAAATGCTCTGAAATTTCTACAGCAGCAAGAGGATGATTTTTAGGGAATTTATCAATAAGAACCAATTGATTTGGATTCTCAATGCAAAAGATATGAGCAAAACAATTCTGCTCAGCCCTAAAAATACAGAACTGCTACTATTCACTAATTTAATTGTTTGGCAACATTTTTCTAGAGAGGTGGTGCAACTGAGATTTTTACAGTAAAACAAGCACCTCATGAGATGAATAACACAATTGAGTTCACCTCATTTTGAGCTATTATGCATGTTTTATGATTTTTCAAAGATATGAAAATGAGCACAACTAAATTGCACCCACAATTCTTTTGAAAATAGTGACATGCCTAAATCCTATTCTATCATTTAGTGCATTAACAGAGGAAGCCAACAAAGTTGGATTCACTCAAAAATAATCTACAGAGATTTACTGATGCATTTTACAAGTTAATTTGAATTTTTAATGTAACATTTAAAGTTAGTTTTGAAACCTATTTGCAAATCCATGTTCTGAAGCTGAACTGAGCTCACAACCATTTTTAGATTAGAGTTCAGCCCAAACCAGAGCTACAGAAATTTGAATCACCTCATTTGGATTTAAAATGAATTAGTTATGCATTTTCAAAGTTATTACCTTTTTCAGTTTGCAAAAAGAAGCTCTCTGGATATTCTAAAAATCAATAAGACAGAGGGAGGACATGAGCCATAGATCTTGAATCTGACGGCCCAAGACCCCCCAGGTGATAACGCGCACGCGCGCTCGCGAATGTTCAGAGGACATGGGCCATTGATCTTGGATCCAACGGTCCATGTCCTCCCAGCAACGCGCACGCGTGAACGAGAGGGGAGGTCGTGGTCGTTGATGCTGCATCCAACGGACTACAACGATAGAGGGAGGACCGAGCGGTCAAGATCAACACGGGAGGTCATAAGCGGGTGAGATGACCTCGGGGAGGTCCTCTACGGAGGAGGTCTTGCGAGGAGGTCTCTGCGGCTGCGATTGACACAGGGGAGGACCCCAACGGCCAAGATCTCACATGAGGAGGTCCTGGACGGTCAAGATCTCACCTGAGGAGGTCTTGACGGTCCAAATCCAAAGCCATAGCGCTCGCGCCGCGCGTCTTGCTGCAGGACAACGAGGAGGTCGGCGCGGGCCTTAAATGCGACAAGGGGACATGATCAAGGCATTAAAGGCTAACCCATGATTAACCATGATAAGCAATGATTGAGGCATTAAAGAGGAGGATCTTTGTCCTAAGCGAAACAATAGCGCCTTTGTTTTGCCCGACAAAAACCCGGCGCAAGAAATGGTCCTCCGGCGATGAGACCTCATGGCGACATCCAAGGGCACCACCGAGTGTGCAATAGCCATGCGCACCAGTGGACCCACTCTCGGCAATGGCGCCTAAATCGCCATGGCCGAGAGGAACAAGGTGACCCACACGACCAACAACACCAATGATGATAAGGAGCTTCGCAGCGTTTCATACAGCGTGTGCCAGCTCTAAAGGACTACCAGGGTGATTACCTGGAGGTCGTGGCGGAGCTGGGGAGGTCGGAGGAGGGGAGGACCGACGCTGGTGAAGAAGGGTGCTCCACGGCCAAAGCTCCAAGCTCCAAATCGGCCACCTCTGCAAATGTCCCAACCAATTTTGTTAGGCCCTTGGCCATAGAGGGAAATGGCATAACTTGAAGCAATGAGAGGGAAAGGAGAGCCACTGGAACACTGCCACCGAGGAGCTCCAAGCTCCAGCAATGGCGGCCAAGGGGAGGTCTGTGGTTTGAGCTCACAGAACCGAGAGCAAAATGGTGAAGTGTGTAAAAGAAGTCAAAGGTGATACCAAGGAGGTTTTATAGCTAGGGCAAAAGAGGTCATGAGCCACGGGTTAAGCTGATGGTGAGCTTAGCCCATGCGCGGTCCATGGCTTGGACAGGACAATGGAGGTGACAGAGGGGTAGGTTAGGGCATGACCTAGGGCGGAAAGGCTGACATGCATTAAATGCGTGCAGACACAGAGCCGTTGGACAAGACAAGGCTCTGACCTTCTCCACTGCCATGGCTCTCGCACACGTGCCCAAGCTAGGAGAAAAACAGGACATGATCTCCACCGTTTGATGAAAACGATAAGGAGGTCCTGGCCCTAGATCTTGAAACGGTAGGAGTTAAAGAGAAAGGAGGAGGTCTGACCCTCCGATTTGGATCGGGAGGTCGTGACCCTCCGATTATCATTCGCTGGATGCATAAAGGAAAAAAGGGACAGAGGTCGAGGCGTTGGATCTAAATCCAACGGTGCGGACCTGATGGGAGGACTTAACGCTGCGCTCGATACAGCCAAAGATGTGGAGGTCATGGCCTTTGGATCTCAATCCAAGGGCACACGATGATTGGGGAGGTCCTAAGCGCTGCGCATAGCGCAAAGGAGGTCAGGACCGTTGGATTTGCATCCAATGGTGCTGATCAAATGAGGGGAGGTCCTAAGCCTTGCGCGTAGCGCAAAGGAGGTCATGGCCTTTAGATTTAGATCTAAGGGCTCACAGGAGTGGTCCGAACGGCCCACTCAACAGAGACCGCACGATTTAAATCTAATGGCTTAAAAAGGATGGTCCGAACGGCCCACAGATCTCGTGCGTTGAAACGAGATCCAATGGCTAGGAGAGGACAAGGGAGGTCATGACCGTGAGATTTACATCTAACGGCTACGACCTCACGTGGGTGGGAGGTCTGATGGTTTGAAAGCGAGGGGAGGTCATGGCCATGGATCCTTGATCCAACAGCACAAGACCACACGAGATGGAGGACTTGGGCGTTTGATAACGAAGGGAGGTCATGGTACATTGGATTTGATCCAATGACTATGACCTCAATGAGGTGGGAGGATCCTTGTTGTGATGGTTTGCGGCGGAGGTTGTGGCCTTTGGATCTGAATCCAGCGACTCTGAACTCAACAAGGTGGAAAGGAGGTCTGCTAAGCCAGGGATGTGGTTGGGTTTGACCCAAATTGGAAAGTGGCTCAGCCCAAGGAACAGTGTTGTTTTGAATTCAATTTTAACAGCTGAGAATTTGCAGAAATATTTGAGATAGCAAAACAACTCCAAAATTTATAAAATTTTAACTGGAGCTTGCTGACATTAGGATTAACCTTACATAAAATTTCCATAGGTTTTTATGCAATGCATTTTTCTCAGGAAATTAATTAAGGCTGTTCAAGGGTTTGTTTTACCTCCAAAATTATCAAACAAGTTTTACAACTTATGATATTTTTCAGAGGGGTCCCTCAACATCTCAAGGACCAAGGAAAAATATTTCCAAAAGGTTAGGCACAAGATTGGAGACAAGTTGAATAAGGGTTGGACTTTAGTCCACAGGAGGTTTAGGTTTTTGAACTCCACAACTTTTGATAAGAATTTTAGAGGAGTTCAAGAGTTTCAAGATGTGAGAAAAAGTTTTTATTTCTACATATTTTCTTACATTTGAAACACACACCTGTTTATACAGTTGGGATGTTACACCGGCCAAGGTCTCTTCGAGGTAAAAGCCATGACCTCTCACCAAAGCGCCCAGGAGGAACACCATTTTACAAAAGAATTCTACCCCTCATTCGAAATCTCCGGGCATGTCCATAACCGAGGACGCGGCTATTCGAATAGATTTACACTCTGCAGAGGTGTACAACTTTACCCACAAGTGGTAGCCGCTTGATATTTCACACGTTACCTTAGACATGCAAATCAAGTGGAGACTACCACCGGGCTTTTACAAGGTCCTGCTCTAACTCAGTCACCAACATTAAGGTTTCGCCATCACAGTGTGCGTATAGCACCCGGTGGCCCCCTCTTAAGCCGTGGTGAACTAAGCACCTCCTCTACCTTGGAACTGAATCAGAACAAGACCAATTATTACTCCCGGTCCACCCCATAATGGACATGTGGTTGCACGAAAAGGCCCAGATCAATGGCTCCCAAGGTTCAGTCCTTAATTGTTGCTCAGGCAAGGCTTCCACAAACCCAATGTGACCCTGAGCTCTACAACTCTGGGGCACCCAGGTGACCCCATAGCACCAACATATAGAGCCCCCAAATGACTCCATAGCACCAACATATGGAGCACCCACTACTCGCACCTTGCCAACTTGCCCGAGCATAAAACAGTTTTGGGTTCAACCTGGCCAAAACCACCCAGTCCTGGCACTGCAAATTTTAACAAAGTGGTCTCGTACCACAAACAACACAACCTGTGGCTCCAACCACAGTTGCTTATCAGTGGCACCAACCAAGGTTCCATAGTTTAATTAGTCAAGTTCAGCAATAAAAGATGATTCATGAGGAGACCAACGTCTACTAGAGCAAGGCTAAGCAGGAACGATACCCATGTTGGCAATAGCAATAAGAGTCCAACTAACAATACCATCCTAAGGCTATCAAAGGTAACATGTCAGCATGTGGATTACCAAATAGACAAGGAGGCATAAACCAATAGGTATTTAACTAGAGCCCAAACCATTTTATACAAATAGCTAATGCAGGTTGTAGTAAAACAAAGTACTTTTTGTAAAGATAGGTTCAAAATGTTCAAGGACCACGACTTGCCTTCAGTGGCGGGCTACTGAGCTTCAACCGGGGCTGCTGGGTCACCGAGCTCCTCAGCACCAACGGAATCTACACGGCGCAAAAAGAAACAACTAAATAAAGCAGCTCCAAAATGAAACCGAGAAGAACTAGCAAGAACAGGAAGAAAAGATCCACAGAAGGGGAGGTCCAACAAGGGAAAGGAGGTCCAAAACCGAAAGGGTCCTAGAGGAGCAAGGAGAGCTTCTCCAGAATCTGAGAGAAAGAAAGAGGGAGAAGAAATGACGAACAGGAAGGAAATGGGTGCCCCTGGTGCCCTATTTAAAGAAAAAGGGAGAATAGGAACACCATCAAAAGGGACACCCAGCTTCAAGGCATTAGTACAAAAGGTACACTGCCAAAGGTACGAAAAAGGGGCTTGAAACAGGGCTAAGGAGGTGACAAAAGGTAGAAAAAAGGTACGAAGGTAGGTGACAACATTTAATGTGACTCAACCCACATCAAATGCACTTAAGGCTACCAAGGGACCTAGTCAAAAGGTGTACAGACCAGTCAAAGGGCATGGTCCATGGTCCAAAGAGGAGGTCCAACGAGGAGGTCCTGCGAGGAGGTCCAAGGAGGAGGTCCGGCGAGGAGATCCAACGAGGAGGTCCTGCGAGGAGATCCTACGAGGAGGTCCTGCAAGGAGGTGGTCTAGACCACATAGGTCTAAACACGAGGGGAAGGTCTATACCTAGAAGAGGTCCAAACACACGAGGGAGGTAGGGAGGTCTGAGAGAACAAGGAGGCCCAAAGGATAGGGAGGTCCTGGATGATAAGATCAACAAAAGGGAGGTCCTCGAAACAATAAACACGAGCGGTAGGTCCGACCTGGGGGAAGTCCTAAGGACACGGGGAGGTCCAAAGGAACGCAACAACAAGGAGGTCCCATGGACAGGAAGCCCAAAAGACACAAAACGGAGAGGTCCTGTGGACAGGAGGTCCAAAAAGACACAAAACAGAGAGGTCCTGTGGACAGGAGGTCCAAAAGACATGAAACGGGGAGGTCCTGTGGACAGGAGGTCCAAAAGACATGAAACGGAGAGGTCCTGTGGACAGGAGGTCCAAAAGACATGAAACGGGGAGGACCTGAGGGCAAGATCCAAGAAGGGAAGGTCCTGACGGTCAGATCCTCAGGGAGCAGGTCCTGACGGTCAGATCCTCGAAAGGAGAACCTGAACGGCCAAGATCTCAAAGGGGAGGACCTAAACGGTCGAGATCAAAAGGCAAAGGGAAGGTCTGCGGGGGCAAGGATGCGCAGGAGGAACAGGAGCCGTTAGATCTTGATCGGACGGAGCAAGGCAAATGGGCCGTTCGGACCAAGCGAACGAGCCAACTCAACCGAGCCGTCTCGATCTGGTCGGAGGCACAAAGGAAAGAAATGTTGGACCAAGCGAGCAGGTCCACGAAAACCGGCCGTCAATTCAGATTAGACGGTGAGAGGAAAAGGACGTTCGGACCAAGCGAACGGGTCCTCAGGATCGGGCCATCCAAACAGCATCGAATGGTCCTAAGGCAAGAAAGGCAAAACTCAAGCGGTATGACCGCAAGAGCCAGCGGTGAGTCCAAACGCTAGGAAGGCCTAGGCCTAAAGAGGTCTGGACCCTTGGATCAAATAGAAAAGGGATCTGGATGGTTAAGATCTCCAAAGGGGAGGTCCTAACGGCCAGATCTGAACAAGGGGGAGGTCTGAGCGGTCAGGATCTCCAAAGAGGAGGTCCTAACGGCCAGATCTGAACAAGGGGGAGGTTTGAGCGGTTAAGATCTCCAGAGAGGAGGTCCTAACAGCCAGATCTGAACAAGGGGGAGGTCTGAGCGGTCAGGATCTCCAGAGAGGAGGTCCTAACGGCAGATCTGAACAAGGGGAGGTCTGAGCGGTCGGGATCTCCAGAGAGGAGGTCCTAACGGCCAGATCTGAACAAGGGGAGGTCGGCGGTTAAGATCTCAGAGAGGAGGTCCTAACGGCTAGATCTCAACAAGGGGAGGTCTGCGGCGGTCGGGATCTCCAGAGAGGTCCTAACGGCCAGATCTCAACAAGGGGGAGCTCTTAGAGCAACAGAGAAGCGGTACAACCGCAAGAGCCAGGAGCAAATGGGAGGTCCGCAAAAGCAAGGGGAGAGCCAAGGGAACCAAAGGGAGGTCTAAGCAGAAAAAGATTGAACCAACAAAGAGGAGGTGCGGACTAAGGAAGTCCAAGCGAGAAGGTACAAGGAAAAGGTCCAAAGATCAAAGAGGTTTGAAACACAAACTGGTGATCGAACTCAAAAGAGAGGACTTAGACCAACAAAAAGGGGGGGGGGTCCGAGCAAGGAAAGGTCTAGCTCAAAGGAGGTCTGGGCCGAGAGAGAGAACGAGAGAAGAGATTCAGACACAAAAGAGGTCTAAAAAGGAGAAGCCAAACACAAGGGTACACAGAGCAGAAAGAGGGAGAAAGGGAAAACTCCAACAAACAACAGAAGGCACCGAACAGATTTAGTTCAAGTTTGGTTTAATCAATTAAAGCTCTTTTGAAAACTCAAGTTAAGCTTTGAACTCTCATCAAAACCAAATGGTTATTATTTTTAAAAGCTTTTCAAAACTCCGGAAAAAAAACGGGACGCTACATTACCTTATCGGTAATCGTTGCGAAATCTATACTGATCATAAGAGCCTGAAATATATATTCACTCAAGTTGACCTGAATATTAGACAGAGAAGATGGCTTGAATTGATCAAAGATTATGATATGGGTATTCATTACCATCCGGGCAAAGCCAATGTGGTGGCCGACGCTTTGAGCAGAATGTCACAATGCAACTGCTTGTCAACCACCTCTTTGACTAAGAGCTTGTGTGCTGATTTTCGGCGCTTAAGTCTTGAAATGGTGGAAGATGGATTTCTCGCTGCCTTAGAAGTGAAGTCCACACTCAAAGATCAGATTCTGGAGGCCCAGAAAACTGATGCAGAGGTAGCTGAAATCAAGGAAAATTTGAAGGCGGGTAAAGCCAACGAATTTTCTGAAGATGCCCGTGGTAGCATTCGATATCGCAATCGTGTGGTGGTACCCTCAGATCCTCAGCTGAGAGGACTAATCCTTAAAGAGGCTCATAATTCCAAATTTTACTTACATCCTGGAAGTACTAAGATGTACCAGGACTTGAAAGAGGCATTTTGGTGGAGTCAGATGAAAAGGCAAATTGCTCAGTATGTTGCTGAATGTGATATTTGTCAAAGGGTTAAAGCCGAGCACTTGAAGCCTGCTGGTACCCTTCAACCATTGCCTATTCCACAATGGAAATGGGAGGAAGTCGGTATGGATTTTGTTACCGGACTTCCAAAGACTCAGAATGGATTCGATGCCATTTGGGTGATAATTGATCGTCTGACGAAAGTGGCTCATTTTATTCCTGTCAGAACCACTTTCAGTGGCAAGCAATTGGCAGAGTTATATATTGCTAAGATTGTTTGCCTCCACGGTGTTCCGAAAGTCATTGTCTCAGACCGTGGACCTTAATTCACTTCTCATTTTTGGAATTGTCTTCATCAAGCTATGGGGACCGAACTTTCTTTCAGCACTGCTTATCATCCTCAAACCAGTGGTCAAACTGAAAGGGTGAACCAAGTGATGGAAGATCTCCTTAGAGCCTATGTGCTATCATATGGCAAGAACTGGGAGAAGTCTTTACCGTATGTGGTGTTTTCCTACAACAACAGCTACCAAGCAAGTATTCAAATGTCACCTTTTGAAGCCTTGTATGGAAGAGCTTGTAGGACTCCATTGAATTGGTCGGAGTCTGGTGAAAGACCATTTTATGGTCCAGATCTGGTAATAGAAGCTGAAGATCAAGTTCGCCTGATTCGAGACCGTTTGAAAGTTGCCTAGTCTCGTTAGAAGAGCTATACTGATCATCGGCGTCGTGAGCTAAGCTTTGAGGTAGATAATTATGTCTATCTTAAAGTATCACCAATGAAGGGCACTCACCGCTTTCAGGTGAAAGGAAAGCTAGCACCTCGTTATATCGGACCTTTCCGAATTATTGCAAAACGAGGAGCTGTGGCATATCAATTGGAACTCCCTGACTCTCTCTCGGCAGTGCATGATACCTTTCATGTTTCTCAATTAAAGAAATGCCTTCGTGTTCCTACCGAGGCTACTGCTTATGAGAGTCTTGATCTTCAACCGGATCTTTCTTATCAAGAACAACCGGTGCGTATCCTCGATGAAATGGAATGCAGGACAAGAAATCGCACCGTCAAGTTCTTAAAAATTCAGTGGTCTAATCATTCTGAAGATGAAGCCACTTGGCAGCGCGAAGATCTAATGAGGATTGAGCACCCCCACCTTTTTGCTGTCTAAAAATTGCCTTTGAATCAAGAAAGGCAAGGTTAAACAAAGCAATGTAAAAGGAGATGTAATAGCAACACTATGTTGTTATGTAAAATCTTTCTTTCCTGTCTTTGAAGGAAATTAAGACAACAGATGTTGTTTCTCTAAAAAGAAATCATTCCAGCTTCAGTTTTTGTCCAACTTCTGTATTACCCGGAATCTCGGGACGAGATTCTCTTAAGGGGGGTAGGTTTGTAATAGCCTCAGCTTTAATAAACAGTAATGAGATGCTGTTCATAGCATCACTGTTCATTTCGGCAAACTAGGCAACATGTTACAAACTAACTTCCTCAATTTCTAGCTTAAAACCCAAACTTGTTTAAAGCTTCAAAAGGAAATACCAGTTGATGTTGGTATTAAGACCAGGAAGTATTTTTATTGGAAACCAAATAAATTATTTTAGCCAAAAACAATTTTGGCTAAATTTTTGGAAATTAATTTGACTTTGAGAAAAATATTGTCTTTAAATAAACCTTTTTGGGTTATTGAATTATTTATGTATTTTAAAACATGAAACAGTGAATTTTCAAATTTTATATGGGACATACATTATCCCAGTAGTATCTTTGCAAAGTTTCACATTTTTATAAATTTATTTACTATTTATTAAGGCTCGGTCAAACTTTTGAAGATTTGAATTTGGGTTAGTCAATCTTTTCGGTCTAACCCTAACCCTTTTTCACTGTAGTGACTCGAGCCCAACAGGTTGAGTCCAACCGGTGCACTTGGGTCAAGTCTGTCACGACTTGGGCGCACGCTCAAACTTCAAGTGAACAAGCGCCGTCGATTTCCTAGCCAACGGTTGAGATTCGCAAGCCGTGCGGGTCATCCCACACGCATGATGCGATCCACACCGTCGGATTGTCATCTAACCGCATCTAGTCTCCGCTTTTGAAACCCTAACACGCCTGCAACACGTGGCCGTTAGATCTCAACGGACGGGCCAGATTTACTGGGCCGTTCGGACCATCCCCATCAGCCATTCAATTTTGGCCATAGGATTGTAACATCCCAAATGTATAATTGGGGTTATTCAAGTATAATTATATGTGTAGAAATTAAAACTTTTTCTCACATCTTGAAAACCCCTAATCTCTTATGTAATTCTTGTCCAAGAGTTGTGTAATCCAAAAACACAAAGCTCTTGTTGACCCAAAAGTCAAATTCATTTTTCCAATTGTCTAAATCTTGTGCCAAACATTTGGAATATATTTTCTTTGGTCCCAAAACTGATGTGGGACCCTCTGAAAAATATCACAAGTTGTAAAACTAGTTTGATAAATTTTGGAGGTAAAACAATCCTTTAAACAACCTTAACGAATTTCCTGAGAAAAATGCATTGCATAATAACCTCTGGAAATTTTATGCAAGGTTAATCTCATTGTCAGCAAGCTCCAGTTAAAATTTCATCAAATTTGGAGTTCATTTGCTATCTCAAATAATTCTGCTAAGTTTCAATTTGTTAAAAACTAAATTTAAAAGCCTACACTGTTCCTTGGGCTAGCCACTTTGCAAAGCTGGTCCAGCCCAACCCCATCTGACCTCCTTCCCCACCTTGATGAGGTCGTAGCCGTTGGATCCAATCCAAAGGCCACGACCTCCCCCTCAACCAACGCACCCAGGACCTCCCCTTCGTAGTCCTCTGGACCGCGTGGACCTCCTCGGGTCAACGTGGGCGCCAGACCTCCTCCGCGGTCAACCCCGCAAAGACCTCCTCACCTCATCAGGTCGTAACCGTTGGATCAAAGATCCACGGTCATGACCTCCCCTGTGTGTTAAATCCCAAAGACCTCCTCACCTTGTCCAGGTCATAGCCCTTGGATTAAGATCCAACCGGCCCTGACCTCCTCTTGTTATCAAACCTCAAAAACCACCTTCCACCTTGGCGAGGTCATAGCTGTTGGATTTACATCCAACCGGCTCGACCTCCCTCACCTGATAAACTAAACAAATCTCCCACCTAAGCGAGGTCGTGGCCGTTGGATCGAGATCCAACGACCACGACCTCCTCAAATATCTAGCGCACAAGACCTCCCCAATCTCATGTTGTGCACCGTTGGATTTGAAATCCTGATCACGACCTCCTCCTGGTCTCATGCGCGCAGATCTCCAGCACCGACGTGAGGTCGTTGCCCTTAGATCTAAATCTAATGGCCATGACCTCCCTTGTGTGTCGTCTTGAGGCTCAGGACCTCCCTGTTTTGATCACCACCGTTGGATCAAAATCCAAAGGTCTTGACCTCCCTCGCTTCACGCAAAGCCTCGAGACCTCCCTTTGGTTGTGCGCCCTTGGATTCAAATCCTAAGGCCATGACCTCCCCTCATGTCTTATGTTCGCGTGCAGTTAAGACCTCACAGAGGTCCGCCGTTGGATGGAGATCAACGCTTTGGACCTCTGTCCTATTTCCTCGTGCGCTTACATTAAGGAAATCGGAGGCCACGACCTCCCCATCCTTGATCGTGTGGTGGGACCTCCTCCCACCACTTAAAACCTCTTGGTTCAAAATTGTCATCCGATGGTTAGGACCTCCCCATGGTCTTATCCAACGGTCATAAAGACCTCCCTGTTCTTCTCCTTCCTCTGGCTTTGTGAGCTCTGGCGGTGGAGTTAATGCGTCTGTCCACTTGGTACCTTTTCATGACTCTTTCTTGACCCGCATTTAATGCTGGTCGGCCTTCCTCTCTTGGGTCGGCTCGGACTGCACCTTGTCAACCTCATGTCCTTGCCACCCCATGGACCAACCCGTGGGCTAAGCTCACCATGGAGCTTAGCCCCACTCCTAACCTTCACTCGGGCTATAAGTTACCCCTTGGAACTCTCCGTGGCTTCCTTTGCACACAATTGATCTCGGCCTTGCACTTTGTGCGTGGTGAGCTCCTCATCCCAAACTCTCCTCCTCCTTTGGTGGCTGCCATTGTCAAGGTCCTTGGAGCTTCTCGGTGGCTCGGGATTTCGAGTGGCTTCTCCTCCCTCTCTCTGTTTCTATCTGGGCATCTCTGTGACCTCAACCCTAACTTCCTTTGGTGGGGCATTTGCAGAGGTAGCCTAGTGGAGCTGGGAGCTTGGAGTTGAAGCTTGGACTTGAGCGGTGGAGCTCTCCATCTTCCCCAACTCCGGCCGGCACCATCCTCAACCTCATCGGCATCTTTAGGACCTCCAGTGTAACTCCTGGTAGTCCTTTAGTTCTTGGCACCCTTATGAATGAATGTCGCGGAGCTTTTGTTTGAGCATACGCTTGAATGTCATGTGACTTCATTTTTGCTTTTCGGTTTTGGCCGTCTTTGGTCAATTTGCCCTCTCGGCTCATGGCGTTCAAAGCCGCCGTCGCCGTTGAGAGGAGGTCCTTGGTGCGCAGCGTTATTGTGCACTCGGTGGTACCATTGGACCTCACCGGTGGGCTCTACATCGCCAAGCAGGACCACTTCTTCACGCTCGGGATCTTTGTCGGACGTCCGGCGTGTCATTGTCGTTTTAGAACAAAGATTCACCATTTTAATCGCTAATCAATTGCTCCCATCATTGTAATCAATGGGCGTCTTAGCGCCTTAAATCCACCCTTTAATGCGTGCATTTAAGACCTCCGCAGCGGACCTCCTCGTGGTCCAGCGCGCATTATCTGCTGTCCAGCGGCGTGCTTGCTGAGTGCAGGGCGTCGAGACCTCCCGTGGAGATCTGGGCGTCCAAGACCTCCTTGCTGTCGTGGCCGTCCAGACCTCCTGGAGGTGCTGTGGCGTTAGAGACCTCTCTTAGGACCTCCCTAGGTTATCTCGGTAGTTCATGACCTCCCGGGTAGATCTTGGCCGTCAAGGTCCTCCCTCGAGACGTCCGAACCATCGAGGACCTCCTTGGAACATCTGGACCGTCCGGGACCTCACTGTGAGGTCTTGGCGATGTAGATCTTCCTTAGGGAGATCTTGATAGTTTAGATCTTCCTTTGGAAGATCTCAACCGTTGAGGACCTCCCCTTTAGATCTGGTCGTCAGGACCTCCTTTCCATGTTGTGGTCGTTGGATTTCCCATCTCGGCCCGACCTCCCTCACCTCGCGCATGTGCGTTGCTAGGAGGTCGGGACCTCTGGACCTCTGACGCGTGTGCGTTGTTCACCTGGGAGGTCTGAGCCGTTAGATCTATGATCTGTGGCTCACGTCCTCCCATGTCCTTATGGGTTTTAGAAATTCCAGTAAATTCTTCATTATGAACTGAAATAAGGTATAAACTTTAGAATTTCGTATCTTTTTCATTTTAATTCCAAATGAGGTCATTCAAATTGTGTTAGCTCTGTCTTGAACTTGACTTTAATCCAAAAATGATTGTAAGTTGAGTTCAGCTCCAGAGCACAGTTTTGACGTTAGATTTTAAAACTCACTTTAAATATACACTCAAGTTAATGCTTAACTTGTAAAATACATAACTAATGCTCTGTAGATTATTTTTGGGTGAGACCAACTTTGTTGGTTTCCTCTATTACTGAACTCACTGTGAAAATTAGTTTTGAGCATGTTGCTGTTAGGAAAATGAGGACTTGTGCATTATAATTTTGTTCAAGTTCTTGTTTTTGAAAAATTATAGAAAGTGCAATATAGCTCCAAATGAGGTGAACTCAATTGTGTTATTCATCTCATGAGGTGCTGGTTTTACAGTAAAATTTCAGCTTCACTTCTGTTCTTGAAAATGTTGCCTCATAATTAAATTAGTGAATAGTGCAGTTTGGTATTTTAGGGGCTGAGCAGAATTGTTTTGCTCATAACTTTTGCATCGAGAATCCAAATCAATTGGTTCTTATTGCAAAATCCCCTAAAAATCACTCTCTTGCTGCTGTAGAAAATTCAGAGAATTTGGAGTTCGTTTTCTGTGCTGTCTTTGTTGTTTTTAAATCGTTCTTATCGGTTCTTTATTGCTTTTCCGTTAGGTTTCGACATTTGTGGTGATCCCGAGAGTGACCCTCCGCAACAAAGTGACCAGCAACAAGGCAAGCAGTTTGATCATATCCCCTCTAACGTCCCATTACTTTAAAGGTTAATATGTTGTTTTACTTCTATGTATGCATGCTACGTTGTGTTAAATGTAAGCTAGCAATCCTATAGTTGCATAATCTGTAGGAATTGTTTATCCTCTACTACCATGAGCCTAGGTTATTTGCTGTGGTGGGAGCTCGTTGGATGAGATCCTATCACTTAGTAGTTCGATTTAAATTGCTTAGACATGCTTAGTTTTCGGTAGAAATGGGCGATCATCGACTTAGTCGATTGTCTTGATCACTCAAAACTGATTATTACTCCTATATGTCCAGCACTTGTGCTTTGATTAATTGTAAAATCAAAACTGAAAATAAAAGATTGATTTAGACTTGGGCATATTGGATGGATGGCGTGGTTTTGGATGTGGTGGTATGCAGGGTCCCTAAGGACCGAGTACTTGGGTCACTAAGCCAAGCGATTTTGCGTGCTAACCACACGAGGGCATATGGAACCCCTCTTGACTAAGTACTTTGGGTGGTGTTAATTGGGGTCGCTTTCGGTTGGTGTGTTTTTAAAGATAAAATGTGTGTGTGATGTGGGAGGGGAGCATTAGCTTCCGGGTAGGTTGTGTGATGTCTCCTTCTCCCCGTGGGTTGTGCGACTCAGAATTAGCATTGTCCATTGGAAATGTCTCGTAGGACTTAGCCATGCCGGCATACCAAAGGTAGTGTGCCTAAAGGAAAGGCGGTCTGACGTGTGGGTACAGTGGTACACCCTGCAGGGATAAAACTATTCGAATAGCCTCGTCCTAGGTTATGGACATGCTTGGTAAGGTCGTTCAAGACTAGACTACAACCTTTAATTAAAACTTGACATGGTTGGTATGAACGTGGAGTTCATGCTATTGTTGTGGTGACTTGGGTTGGTCACTTCCAGGTTGTTCTTGTTGTTGTTACCATGTTATTTATCTCGTTGTTATTTCAACAATTAAAAATGCTTTGTCAAATTGCTTTCAATCTACTATATTATTGCAAATGAAAACTTGCTTTGTGCTTAAATGAGTCCAAAGCCTCATCCATTTAAATAAAGCTTGCATATAGCTAAATTATAGTTCTGTTATCTTACGTCGGTCTTGCGAGTACAATAAAGAATTTATTGTACTCATTTGCTTTTGCTTAACAACTTTGTTGCAGAGGAGGTAGAGCCCAAAGGGCTTTACTTTTGTGATTTGTCTTGGTGGTTGGGAGAAGCGACTAGCTTGGCGGTCGGTCGATTGCCTTGTGGGCTAAAGGCACCTTGGTTGGCTCTTATTTTGGGCCATCTTTATGGCACTTTTGCTTCATTGTGTATCTTTGTAGTTTTGTTGTTATTTGGCGGAAGGCCCTCTTTTGTAATAACCTATTCCTTATTAATATTAACTTCGGTTTGTTGCTTATGTACTATGTGTTGTATGGAATTGATACATTCTTTTGTTGTGAGGTATGTATCTTGCATGCAGGAAGTATACATCTCTCGAGACTGGGTTTATTTGGTTGATAATACTAGGGTCAATTGGATGACTAAGTATTATGAGCTTAATAAACGTCGGGGTCTCACAAGGATCTGAATCATGTAGTGCGTCATTTTCGGGGTACACCATTTTTAAATGGTAAGAGCTGAAGTACGCACGAGACGTTGGATTCTCAATGAGCGGGCCAGATCTAGTGGGCCGTTCGGACCGTCCGAAAGCACCCAGCGATCTCCACCGTTGGATCCTAAGCGAACAAATCAGATTCATTGGGCCGTTCGGACCGTCCGAACCCCTCTTCAATCTCGGCCGTTGATCTCCAATCCAACCGCGCCACCCTTTCTGATTTTGAACTCAAAGGCGCGCATTAAATGGTGACCGTTGGATCTCGATCGTGTGGACCACAAGAGATGGGTTGTTCGGACCATCTGCAGTACCCGCCTAATCTCAGCTGTTAATTCAAAATCTAACGGCGTGAAGGCTTTAAGGCACGCTCGACCGCGCAACCGTCAGATCCAAATCGGAGGGCTCCTGTGAGTTGAGCCATTCGGACCACCTACAGTTCCCTTTCAACCTCGTCCGTGCGATGAAAATCGGACGGTTGATTATCTTTTGAAGCCGGCGGTGGGATTCCTTGTGCAGTTGACACTGGGGCCCGCTCGTCAGTGAGGTGTCTCTCTTCCTCCTCTCGCCTGCGCATCGCCGCCGACCCGAGCGCCGGAGTGGTGGCGTTGCACAGGGAATATGCGAATATTCTTGGACACCTGGCATCAAAATTGCCACCACATCATCTCTGGATACTTCTCGCTTGCTCTAGGAGATCAAACTCTATATAAACCCTACTTTCTGAGCCTCTACCATTGTTGACCAAGGGAGCTCTCCTCACGTTCTATCTTCCTTCCCAGTGAAGCTTTCTGGCTTGCACTCCATGTTCATCAATAATCATGCCTAATTCACTTAGTAATGTGAGTTTTGGCATTATTCTGTAGGTTGAACAAGGGTTTGCTCTCTGTTGAACCAAGCCGGTTAGAGCATCACGTGGTGATTTCAGGCTTCGGTGAAGTATGTTTCCCCCTTTTCTGTCAAGAACGTGTATGGTGGTCTTTAGAGCTTAAGCTTCCATCATTTTCGTTTTGGTCAGACCAGAGAAGAGGACTTTGGATCTTTACTGTTTGGCCAAAAACTTGACTTCATCTTCTCCAACTCCAGCTAGTAAGCTTAGACTTTGATTCTTATCACCTTGAGCCCCCTAAGGACCTCAAGAGCTCACTTGAATCACTCACTTATGCATGTGATCTTCAAATCTTGCTTTGACTGAAAAGTTCTTTTTATAACTTTTCGGTCTTTCATATCGTTTAGAACTTTTAAACCTATTCTTATGTAACCTCTCAGTGTAGGGAGCTATCTACTAAACCCTAGTAGCATCAGCAGCAACCCCTTTTACTTTTCATGCCTCCAATTTAGCTAAATAGCAAACTCCCTTTCTCTGTGACTGTTGTCGGGCAAACCGACAATAGCTATAACTTCAGCTCTTTTACATTTATCTTGCTAATTAGGATTAGTAGGGTTCAAATTAAATTGCTAGGTTTACCAAAGAAGTATTTGTAACTTAAGCTAAGATCTCTACTTTATTCATGTTCTCAATCTGGCAATAGAGCTAGTAGTTATGCCTCTATCTTTTAAATCGAGTCAGGGACAAGAAAGCTATAGCTCAAATCCTTTTCAACTTTACATTTCGATTTTCTTTCAAAAAGCTGAAGCTGTAGCTTTAGGTAAACTGTATCTTTTTAATTAGTATCATCCAGTGAGAAGTTAGGCTTTTAGCTTTACTACTTAGTTGTAACTTAAGCTAAAACATTATTTTGTTCATAATAATGAAGCAGCAAACTATTCTTTTTATAATCTGTCTTACTTTCAGTCTTAAAATCTAAAACTGTAACTTCAAACTAAATCTTAATTCATGAACAGTTAGTATCAACCAGTATTATTATGGGTTATTATCCTTACTTGAGCTAGAGGTAACTTAAGCATGTTGTTAAGTATGCATTAAGCAATTGATCATGCATTCTTTTCTATATTTTGATCTCTGCCATTTTCTTGTGTTCATTGGATTTTTATGTTTTAGATTCTGGTTCTTCTGAAGTTGTTGAATCTATTGTTGAGCAACAAGAATCTGAACAAGAGGTTTACTATTACCAAGGCAAGCATCCTCTCTGCACCATGTTGATCCCAGTTTTTGAACTGTAGATTTACAAAATACAGTGATACTGTGCATGCAATTTTCTAAAAATTATTTGTGATCTATCTCTAGGTAGTTACAACCCAATCTTTGTGGCTTACCTTAAATTTGATCATACACTCAACTTAAGGTATTGTTGTATTAAAATATTTAGGTTAGAAATCTGCTTAGCCATGCAGTCCATAGAACGGTAGTGTTTGGCAAGCTTATCTTATCAAACATGGGAACAACAAATGAATTTTATTTATTTTGATTCTTTGTTCAGTTTATTTAACTTAAGAATGAATTTAAATCTTGTTTGACAAACTGATTTTAAATCTGGACAAGTGGATGCGAGTGATGGTGCCTTAGTGCACGAGAATTGGGAAATGTGGTTGTCTTGTCTGGATTGATTAAGGGTGAACATCAATTTGGATGATTCAAGCCCCAACGTACTTCCACACGCGGTGTATGGGTGCTGTTTGGTTAAGTAAAGGGTTAGTGCTATTGAGTTGGAAACAGGAGAGTAAGGACATGTGTATTGATCTCATATGGCATAAATGCTTAAGTCTTCGGGCCGTGTCGTATGCCATGTGAATTTTTATATCGATATCAGATGTTCTTAGAAGGGTGAGGGCGTATATGTGTTACATCGCATGTACGTACCTTAAGGGCTCCGATTGCGATGTAGTATGTGCGTGTGGCGCGATTTGCATTTCTTTGATTGGGTCGGCATTCCCAGTACAACATGTGGACCCCAGTTGAGCAGATGCTATCAGTCGTTGTTTAAGCGGGATCAGTCTCACATGGGTTGTCCAACTCAATAGTGTCAACTTGTTGAAAAATACCAAATCTTGATTTACCCGGCCAGCATACCAAAGGAAGTATGCCGTTATTCATCAGGCTACGGGCTAGTCAAGTCGTGTGGGTAAAGATGTACACCCCTGCAGGGTTAAAACTATTCGAATAGCCGTGTCCACGGTTACGGACAATGCTTGAATTTGATTAGCGCTTTGTATAGATTTTGGAAATCAAATTTTGGGTGGATATGGTTTCGGTTTAATGATTAATCATGCACTGTTGTGTTGGTGGTGTACAGCCACTTTATTATTGTTCATTGTTTATGATTATGTTTTCATTTACTTACTGTTTTAGTCCAAATTGATTTATTAAAATTGCTTTGTCAAAACTTAGCAATTGTAGGTTAAGATGTATTGCTTTATGCAAAATTGAACCATTATAGCCTTCCTGTTGTTAACCTTATGCATATACCAATTCTAATCTTTTGTATAGGTTCTATCAAACATTTTATTTTAGTAGTTTGTGTAAGTCTTGCTGAGTACCTTCCGTACTCAGGTGCTATGACCTCTTGTTGCAGGTGAGGATGGTTATCTGTATGAGATGCCCGTTAGCGCCGATCAGGGTGACACTAACGAGTGAAGCTATTTCTAATCTCCACTCAATAGCTTGCGGGTGATGGGGCCATTGGTGGTCTTTGGCTTTTGCTGTTTAGTTTGTTTCCGCTGCTAAACTTTGTAGTGACCAAAGTCACTTGGTATTGTATAAACAGACCAAAGTGTAAACTCCAGTGTGTAATTATGTAAATATTAGTCTTGTATGTTTGATGCAATGTTGTTTAAGGATATATGTGCAATAGTCTTTAATCCTGGGAACTATTGTGATTCATATATCCGGGAACCTGAATATTGGATTGTAACTTGTTAAAGATTATGCTGTTAGTATGGTTTTAATTAAGGGCCGAACTATTCTTAATTAAAGACTATGCTTTTAGTATAATTTTTAATTCGGTATAATTCCCTATATATTGGGGTCCTGACAGGGTTGGTCTCTTGGGAGTGAGTGGGTGCTCACGACCTCCCTTGTGAAAATCAAATGTACTTATGTATTATTGTTTTAACTTAAGCTTTGCAATCTATACATGTTATTTACTGTCAAATTTGCTTTTTGCAAACTAACCATACAGCTCACCTTGTCAAGCCGTGCATGAATATTACTTGCAGACTTTATCCCCACGGCTTGCTGAGTACATTCAAAGTGCTCATTGGCTTGTTCCCTCTGTTTTAATCAGCAGAGGTGGGAGATCCAGGAGGTCTTGTGCTCTCAGGAGGGGAGCTCTTTGAAGACCCTGCGCACTAGGACGTCCTCCACTTGGTAGCCTGTGGGCTAGCCGAATGGACCATGTAATTGTTTTGTTTTCCGCTGTGTTGTTGTTCTCTTTTGCTGTTAGTCTTGAGAGGCACCCCTATACAAACCTTGACGTTAAGGTCCCTTGTTAATATATGTGTTAATTTGTCTGCTTCATCTTTGTTCCTGTTGTATGGATTTGATTACACTGATGTGGAGTCTGCGCGAGCTAGCCAATCTAATCCTAGGACTAGCTCGGTGTGCACAGGGCCAAGACCCCCAGGAGGTCTTTGAGATCTCTTGGGAGGTCTGGCGGACCTCCCCAGAACGTCTTCAGGCGGTAGTGCCGACAAAAAAAAAAAAAAAAAATCTGGCGGTATATTCGAGGAGTTCCTCACAAGCAGTGGCGGTCGGACCCGGCCAGGCGGTCGGACCCGATCATGGGTGGCGATCGGCCGGTTTTGACTTGTTCGTCGGCCATCTTTGCGGCGATGATTGTTTGGTTAGGTCAAGTTCATGGGTTTCAGTGCATATGTGTTGCATGATGCATGTTTTGACTAACGTGGGTCAAGTTGCGAAGAACTTGTTCCCGAAATCGATTTCTTTGTCTATTGCTGTGCAGGACACTTGGAGATCAACGGCGGTCAACGGCGAGGATGATCGGGACTAGGCTTGGAGAGCTGAGATTCAGAACGATCGAGGATGCCGAGTGAAGTCAGAAGACTCAAGCGGCGCGGGGGTCGGTGCAAGTGCCATGGGAGAGACTTGCCAACATGAAGAGAGCCGTTGATCAACCTACACGTGGCGAAGTATGGGATTGCTTCATGAAGATTGGACTCGGTCTTCGGAGAAGGATCGAGAAGGGGTATTTTGGTAACTTTACCTAAATACCGCCTTGATGACCTTTTGCTAACCTGCGGCGCAAGATGGCACAAGGAGAAGCGGTTTAGGTCAAGAGGAGATACAAACGACGCTTTTTACTGTTCATTATACTAGTGGTCAGACCGCCAACTAGTTGGAGGTCTGATCGATTTGCCAAAGGTCAGACCGCCAACTACATGGAGGTCTGACCACCCAACTCTTTAGGTTTTGAGTTTTTGTGATTTTGGTCTATTTGCTTCGGGATTTTGATTAGATTCAATACAAGTCTTCCACTATGCTTGTATATTGATCTTCATAGCTTTTATAGCTATTGGAGTGAAAATCGTGTTGAATTCAATTAAGGTGAAAAGAGATCGTGCTCCTATTCACCCCCCTCTAGTTGCCTTTTTGGTCCAACATATATATTTGTTCTATTTCAAACTCTTAGATCTTCCCATGGGACATTGTAAATAATTGTTTTGTTGTATTTTATGGCAAGAGATATCCTATAGAGATAACATTTTGATAATAACTACATTTATCAATGACCATATGGTACAGAAATTTACTATTTTATTGAACATTCGTAGTTGCTTTGCCCTGCTATAGTTGTAGTTACTTCCTTAAGGATTTCTCGATATGATCGACAACGACATAAATATTTAAGGACATGAAAGCTTTAACATTACAATTTTGAAAAAGGAGAGGAACATATATGAAGCAGAGATAAAAGGTTTCCATGTGCACGTGACTGGTACAAGTCCTGTTCGGTGACATAATTGTATGACTACTTGTACAACATAGATGCATGAGAACATATGATTTCATAGTACTCGATCTCGTGCTATAAATTCCTCGACCACATACATGTAGCACTGTACGAAAGCCACAAAAATGAACTATCAAATAATAGGTGGAACCTACCTTCTGAGTTCTACTTATAAGTCGATCATTGAAGTTATAAGATATTATTTGTTTTTCTTGAATCACACTTCCTCTCTCTCTCTCTCTCTCGCTCTCTCTCTAAGAAAGTGCAGCTAAACTTTTGTAATTTCGACTGCTAATATATGTAAAATATTTATATATACTAAACATATGAATATAATACTAGTAGATTCATCACGAAAAATAATTTCCTAGTAACACATTCTTATAGGTATGTACTTACCAACTTAATGTGATAAAAAAAATCATGGTCAAAGTTGAATCTTGAAGATCGTACTAATGTTCAAAGCAATATATATTGGTGCAACAGATCTGGCTAGGTGCCTTTTTCTAACAAAAAACATAGAAGTGCCAATTAGACATAGAAGTTTTCAACAATATAATTTTTAGGCAAGATTGATCCATCAGAAAAGTTCATCATTCTTGTAATATGCCATTTAGCATTTGACATTTCATTCTATATATATCCATCATTTTCTCGAGAAAAGTCCAGTGCATTACATTACATAAATTGATTGTACATTGCAAATGTATTGGGAATATTTTTTTATGCATTAATTATATGTATGAGTTGAAGCACCAAAACACTGAAATGGCACAAATCATACCCTAGGGCTCCAGTGACAGGATGCAGAGGAAGCCGCACTTCAGGGGGAGGAGGCGACGAGTTGGAGAGGACAGCGAGGCCGGTGATGAGCTGGAGAGGAAGAGGATGCCAGCGACTGGTGGAGGAATCGGGGCTGGCGATGACGCGACATAGCAGGGGGTTACTGGGTGTTGTCGGGGACTCGGGGCTGGAAGCAGGGGCGGTGTCAAAGGTGAGTCACTCCCGAGGAGCAGCAGGGGCGTCGTCGATGGCGGCGTCGAGGTCGGGTGTGCTCGGGTGGGGAGGTGAACGGGCGAGTGAGGAGTAAGACGCTGGGGAGGGGAAGTGACGAGTATAGGCGCAAACCCTAGCGGTACCCTACTAATAAAGAGATAGCACAAACGGTTCTATTATGGAACCGTATGTGATATGATTGATATCGTTCCCAGGTTGCTCCGGCCCTTGGATAAGTAGTGACATCAAAATGTACTTCCGCTTCATACACGGCCAAGGAGGAATATTGTACACACATAGATTCACGGGCTAGGTGCTATGTCGGCTGCTCATATTACCGAAAGGATTCGTTTTATCTGTACTCAACCCTAACCTTATGTTCCTCGGTTCCGTACCGTACTCTTCGAAGCTTCGATCGAAGTTTCTCTGCTGGGTAGAATTAACAGGGTGTTTTAGTTTTCTATTTTTCTTACGCTCCTCTGGGTACCAACGCAGCAATCTTGCCTCCTTTCGGTTTGCAAATAAACATTTCAAACGTGGGATTACAGGCAGATACCACAACATCTTAGCAGGAGGTCCTTACTTCACCTTAGTAGTATTCTTACGCTTGTATCAGGATGCTTTGCACATGGCACATACATGCATGTCTGCATATTCTTACGGTAGAGGATACAATCGTTCGGACATGCATGTATTCTTTCTACTTCTATTCCCAATGGACAAAGAACCTTCTTGGCTTGGTAGGTGATGCTAGGCAACACATTTTCCTCCGGAAGGATGTCCGCTAGGAGACCTAACAACGCCGTGAAACTCTTGTCGGACCAACCATTGTTTGCCTTCAATTTTAACAGTTCAAACACGAATGACAACCTTGTGTATTCCAGATTGCAGCTAGGGAACAACGGTTTCCCCGAGTCCTCCATTAAGCCCTCGAATTTACTGAACTCTCTTTCACTGTAGTTCTCTTCTACATCGTGTAGCATCTGATCTAGATTATCATCGTGCGACCTATCCTCATCAAAAGCACAGTCCACATCCGGTATATCGTTGACTTCCCCAGCGATGTTGTTATTATTAACTTCTTGTATAATATACTCTTCACCGTGACTGGTCCAACATGTATACCTCTTTTTAAAACCCCTTCGAATCAAGTGTGCTTCGATCTGTGCTGGGTTGTTAAACATCTTCAAATTACCGCAATTAATGCATAGACAGTACATAAATTTTATCCCCTTCTTCAACATATCCTACTCGGCGGCTCTTCTAAAAGCAAACACGCCATTAATGTACTCTTCACTCACACGGTTCGCACCGTACATCCAGTTTCGGTCCATCTACACTACGTACGTAACAAATTAGTGTTAAATTAGATTAATAAACCGCAAGTACTATTCCTATTGACCAAACATTCTAAAATTGATTAGGGATTAAGCTAGAGCAAATATAAAGGGTTACACCCTCGGAGCTTACGACGAAACTCCCAAATATCCCGCGAGATCCCTTTCTTCCTCCTCTCCTTCTCCTCCCTTCCTCCTCTCTTTAGCTTCCTTCTTTCCTTCTCCTCCCTGCCTCCTTCCTTCCCTTCCTTCTCCTCTCTAATGTGGCGCAATGGGGGAGGAGGCAGCAGAGGTGGCGGCTCAAATGGGAAGGGGGTGGAGGCGCTAGGGGCAGGGGGGTCTGTCAGGATGACTGTGTATTATATAATGCCTGCATATCACAGACGGTTCTTATTAAGAACTGTCTGTGAAGTTCCACTATCATAGACAGTTTGTAAATAGAACCGTCTATGATAATTCATAGATGGTTCTTAACAACAACCGCCTGTGATGTCTGCAATTACCACAGACGGTTCTTATTAAGAATCGTATGTGAATTATCACCGTCTAAGAACCGTCTGTGAATTATCACAAACGGTTCTATTTACAAACCGTCTATGATAGTTATGTATCACATATGGTTCCAAAGAAAGCGTCTGTGATAAGTACAACACAGATGAATCGTCTGTGATGAGGCATCTAATATAACATATTTTGTAGTAGTGAACAATGATGTATTATGTATGTAGAGCTATAGGTTGTACTCTTTTTTCTTTGCCAATGTTTTCTCATTTTGAGATTTTACTTAGCGAAGGTTTTAACGAGGCAGCAAGTTGGATATTAATAAAGATTTTTATTACATTTTCAATATGATTGTCTCATTTTTTTTTCAATTTTTACGTCTACTTATGGATTCTACACATTTTTCTATTTTTTTCTGGATTTTTTTAAAGAATTTTTTAGATTTTTTTCATTCTGTCGAACCAAACGGGCTAAAGTTAGCCTGATAGGCTAAACAGGCTCGTGCCGGCCTAGCCCAGCATAAATAGCCGACGGACTGTTTCTGGACCGTCCTTAGCACGTAGACTGACTCGATATAACACGAATAGTAGTCGAACCAAAATGGCAAGTCTGGGCTAGATGGATAGGCTTTATTTCAGCCTCGGTCTCTCTGGTTTTCCTTGCCTGGGGCTCTCGATCGATCCGTAGTTTGGTTTGCCTTGCTTGCTTGGGGCTCTCGATCTTGCAGCGTGGTCGGGTCTGCAGACTGCAGTGGCTCGAGCTTAGCCGGACGGGAAAGCGTTTATTACTTCATGTTGTGCTTAGCCTAGCTTCAAGGCGAATGGATGTACTACTTACTCCTATGGAAACCGTACGCATGGGAAAAAGAGTGAGATGTACTCCGTACTACTTACTCCTATGGCCTCTCTCTTGTACTGTAATTCTCTTAAGGCTGTCCCCTCCCTCTATAATTTGTAATCTACATGAACCTCCGCCACTGCGGCTCGGGTCGGTGGGTAAAGACGGGGTCGTAGCCAAGACCTGGCTTGGTCTCGCCACGATCTGGGCTCCACTGCGGCTTGGGTCGGTGGGTAAAGACGGGGTCGTAGCCAAGACCTGGCCTCGAGCTTTTATTACAGCACTAAACTAGAGACCAAGCCAGGTCTTGGTGATCTCAAGCTCGTCAGTCTTAACTAGCCAAACTCGAATAGCTCGACTGAACTCTCGTTATTTTTACAGACTGCTTGCAAATTGTTGACTGTTATCGAGCTTTCCACAAATAGCCCTTCCATCTTGTTGAAAATTGCTCGAATAATCCTCCTATCGTGTTGAAAATTACTACATGTCAACTGTTACCGAACTTCCCTCGACCCTACTCGAGCTTTTCTGCTTATTAAAAATGGATGCATGTTGTTGACTGTTATCAGCTTACTCGAGCCTCGCTCGAGCCCAGGTCTAAGCCCGGACCCGACTCAGCCTCGAGCTCGGCTTGTTTGCAACCTAGTTTGGTTGCCTTTGCTCACTGCTCACTGCTTACTGCTTGGCCTAGCGCAGTTTTCTAGCGCAGTCTTTCCCTTGTTTGATTGCCTTCTCTTTCTCTAGATCCGCCGCTTAATTCCGACGTTCTCTCATTCCTTCCTTTCTTTCTTTCTTTCTTGGTTTCATGCATGTACTAGAATTATATTCAACTTTCCTGTTTGATTGACATGGTTGCTGCATGCGTACAATCAATCTACTCCATACATACGCTGCTATATATTTCACTTGTTCCAACTCACACTCCTACTTGCTTTAAACAAGCCAGAGTACACAGTGTGTGTGAGAGAGATCAATTCAAACAAGACGGAATACATGCTGAACTACGTAGCTACGCCGAAGAACTATACCCGTTGAAAACCTTACTCAATTGAGAGCGGAAATGATAAGGCAAAGACAGCGATGGTTCGTGCGGAACCGAAGTGGCGGTGGAACCCCAAAAGTGCCCTCACAGTCGAACATGAGGAGGCCCGGACAAAGGCCCAAGCTGAGTGCGAGAAAGACAATGATGATCCCTGATGCTCCTGCTAAGTGGGTGATTACATCGGACGGGGATACACCCATTGTCGGGACCAAAAAATACGATTCAGAGACCCTCTGTGTATTATGAACTAGTCCTAAATCAGTAGCCAGCTCACACAGGAAAACAGTGATGAAATACCATCCATTTATTCGATTTAACTAAAAAGATCATAAAATAATAAATAGTAATAATAACTGGACCTTATGGTCAACATTTACTTAACTTGCCACATAGGGCTATAAACAAATAAACTCTTGCAGCGGAACAAAAAGCTTGAAATGACCAATCAATATGCCCACAGGCAATCAAGTGAAGAACACATCCTAATCCGCAAAACCTTCATGGTACTCCTGGGCGAAGAACTCTTGAGCTACTTGATATTCTTCAACTGAGCAACAATGACGTGAAGCCATGAGTACATAAAGCACCCAGCAAATCGTGAGGAAATGTATGCATATAGTATTTATGCAAGGCTTGAACAAAGGTTAGCTGTATGGTTCTTTTGCATAAAGCAACATTGACGATAAATATAATAAATAATTTGTAATGCGTAATTGAAAAGAATAATAAGTAAATAAACAATTGCTTTGAAACAACCAGTGAAATCCCCATTCACTTCCCAAGACAAACCACTAAGTAAATTACTCATTCACCAAATGAACATTTTATTCATCAAGTGAACTTCCCATTCACACCCGACACATTTTATAAAGAAACTCTACCTCTCGTGTGAAATCTCCAAGCACATCCATAACCGCGGACACGACTATTTGAATAGTTTTTAACACTCTACAGAGGTTGTACAGCTTTTCCCAAAAGAGATTAATCAACTCAAAAAGTCTTACCACACTTTCTTAGGTGTGCGACTTAAGTGATCATCACAAGGTCTTTACAAAGCTCCTTCTTAACACAATTCTGTTTGCTAAGATTTCAACACTAAATGTCTTACCGACCAGACATAACCGAAATTAAGACATTGCTAATTAGTTAGCCAGGTCCCGCCCATACATGACATGTGGTTGTATAGTTAAGGCCCAGTTCAATGGCGCATAAGATTAAATCCTTGACAAGTTACTCAAGCGAGCCTACCACAAACGCACAACATGTTAAATCCACACCCTCAATCCACAATCGCTCGCTTGATCGAAAATCGTTTTGTTTAACCAATACCAATGACATACCCTGTCATGGTACACAAATTTTAATAACAGTGGCTAACCACCACGATTTCATATTTCATTAAGTCAAGATTAATCATTATGACACATGTGATAATGAACCCATCGTAACTAAGCTTGACTAAGCATCAATACGATACCCATGTTGGTGATACAAATATGTCCAACTAAAATTATCCATGCTAAGGTGACAAAGGATTCATGGTATTCAAATAATCAATGGAGGCATAATGACAACAGGTGATAGCTAAACCCAAATCGATTTGTATAAATATAGCATGCAGTTGTATAAAACAATATACTTTTGAAATCATAGGTTCAATATGATCAAAGGAACACGACTTGCCTTGGAATAAATCTTGGGATTGGTCTTGATCTTGGTGCACTCCTCCTTGCTCGAAACTTCCCGAAGAATCAACGTCTACTACTTAAACAAAGCAATTAAACCAAATAAATAAATAATAGAGAGAAAATAAACTCCAAAAATTAAATAAAAAATCTCATATAAATATATCTTGAATTTAGATAAATTTAGAAATTTGAATGGGCTCAATCGGAGTTCAGTTGAAGAATATATGACTTTTGGAAGATTGAAATCACATAAAATACTTGACGAGGATTAAAATCTCTATGTATTACTTTAATACATAATAAAAAACCATATGTCTTCATGGTCGTAACCCCTAAGGCTAACGACCTCACTAGTTGTAAGGATTCCAGAGGTTACATAATGGGTACCCTGGTCGGACAAGGTCCTGTGCCTAGTCTCCGATCAGGTAGCTGCTCGAAAAAGCTATGAACTGGTGTATAGATCTGATTACAGGTATATCATTTACCGTGTGATGAATAGGAACACGTGCTATATGCTCCATACCACGCGATGTTACACAGTCTTAAGACATTGACAATAACCACTATACGGTTGAGTGTCTCACAGACACTCAACCGCAGAGCAGTTGGTACATTATCAACTGACGCCTCGCTCTGACCAGTCGCGATGCTTCACTAGGGACACCTTCTCTAGGAGTAACTGCCACCTCTTCGAAAGTTATTTAAGGGTGGAGCATAGAAGGTAGAAGGAGGAGGACAATCTGATCGAAGAGAGATCGAAGTCAAGCAAATCTAGACAAGATCATCCAACATAGCAAACCGCATTCTCTGTGTAATTAGGATTAGTCCTTTGCCTGGTCTAAGGCACCCCCTGTAAATCCAGTTCATATCAATAAAGAGCAGTCCCATTCTCTCCCAGGAAATATCGTGTCATTTTCCTCTTTTTTTCGTAAGATCGGCGACTTGATCGTCGACAATTGGCGCCATCCATGGGAAAGAAGACGTAAGTTTCCTGAAGAAACTCTCTGCTCATCAAATCCTCGCTCATTCCTCATAATCGCTCATGCGACTATGGCCGGAGTTTGGGACGAGGAGAATTGGTTCGACCTGGCGGACTACTCCAACCTCGACATGGAAGGATGCATCTGTGCCATGCAAGAAAACGGCATGTCATCCTCCTCCTCCTCCGCTGGTTCGCACGTCGCCGACGTTAGCGAAATTGACCGGATGGATGAGGATCCACCAGTACGACAAGTGGTGCTTTCAACCAATCCGACCAGCTCGAAATGTCCAAAGACCACTCCAAGCCCGGTCCTTTCGACCGGCGAAACAGGTGACGAAAATTCAGCACCGCAACTCAAGAATCTCTATACTCTCGATGAAATCATGGCTAAAAGGTACTCACCTACGGCTTCTGGTGATTCCAGGAGCCAACTGACACATAGTAACGGTGTCGATGAAATCTCCACTAGTCGTAGGCCAAGTGGGGATGATAAGACTCAGCATACGATCGATAGTCCGCAGGATCAGGCTGAGCCCGCCAAGAAGACCTCAGGAGGTGCTCATCTCCGACCGCTCTCCATCGTAGAAACTCCTAGTAGAAGCACTGGAAGGCTCTCCATTAGTTACAATGGAAGTTCGTCGGAAGATCGCTGCTTGAGGCACGAGGTCAATGCGATCGGAGATGCAAATCAAGATGCCTTGCACGATCTTACACACTCTGCCACGCCACCACGTGTTGGTAGAGATGTTACAGGCCATCAAGCACCAACTTCCGGAGGCAACAAAGCTGATCGGCGTCCATCAATTAACTTGCCTGGCTCTACCCCACCAAGAGTAGCTGATCGGACGGATCAAACCAGGAGGCTTGGGGAAGGTCCGGATCTTCGAACACCTACTATCAGTATGAATCCTCTGAGACCTTTGGTAACTGTACAAAACCTGAAACGTGTTCAAGATATATTGAATAATTCTAACCCTGCTCTAGCAGAGACCCCAGGTTTTGTACAACTCGTAGGCCAAGTATCGGAGATTCTTCAGCAGATCATGCAACGAACGGAAGAATATCGGGAATAGAGGAATTCAGGAAGTCAAACCATGACTTCGTCCCAATGCTCCTCCCTCAGTAGAGGGCAGCATGGTCGTATTGGAGAACAACCAATATGTGACGACCCCGGTTTATTAAGCTTGTAATACTTAGTCAAACATTGACCCTAGCATCACAAACGTAATAATCCGTGTCTTCGAGATATGTATACTTCCCAGAATGCAGTATACACACCCCTTTACAAAATCATGCATCAATTCCATTCAAGACATAGAACCAAAGCACGAACTAGATTAAAAGACATACAACATATAGAGTTATTACAAAAGGGGCCGACCGGCCAAATACAACAATAAAGATAACACAGCGGAAGCAACAAGCCATAAGATGGCGATAAACAAAAGAGAGCCAAAAGGATTGCCTTTAGCCCACAAGGCAACCAACCAAGACGCCTAGCTCGATTCCCAGCCCATGCACATCTCACAAAAGTAAAGCTTTTTAGGCTCTACCTCCTCTGCAACAAAGTTATTAAGCAAAGCAAATGAGTACCAAAATGTACTCGCAAGACTGACGTGTAGTATAACAGAACTATAGTTTAACTACATGCAAGCTTTATTTAGTGGATGAGGCTTTGGACTTATTTTAGCATAAAGCAAGTTTTCATTTGCAATATTTAAATAATTTCCAAAGCAGATTTGCAATTCATTTTAATTTGCAAGAACAACGAGACAAGTAACAAAAGATAGACAACAACAACAATCCTGGAAGTGACTAACCCAATAGCCACCACAATAGCATGAACATCCATTCATACCAACCCATCAAGTTTTAATTTAAATGTTGTAGTCTAGTTCTTGCACGACCTTACCAAGCATGTCCATAACCTAGGACGAGGCTATTCGAATAGATTTAACCCTGCAGGGGTGTACCAATGTATCCACACGTCAGACCGCCTTTTCGCCAAGCTATTTAGCACACTTCCTTTGGTATGCCGGAACGGCTAAGTCCTACGAGGCATTTCCAATGAATGATGCTAGTTAAGAGTCGCGATAACCCGGAAGGTAGGAGACACCAGCCCAGCCGCAGCAACTGCGGGTGCTCTTTCCCATATAAAACAGTTTTACTCACCTGCGACCCACAACTAGCACCTCCCAAAGTACTTAGCCAAGAGGGGCTCCCAATACCCTCGTGTGGTTAGCACGCATAAGCGCTTGGCTTAGTGACAAAAGTAACTCGGTCCTTGGGGACCTGGGCACCATTCCGTTCACACCCAACAAATCACACCAACATCCATTGTGCCCAAGTCAATAACAATTTTGTTTTCATTTTTGTTTTATTTGTTTACAAGTAACAAAACACAAGATGGACAACAATGGAATAAAAATTTTTGTGTGATCAAGGCCATCGACATAATGTCGACAACCGCCCATTTCTACCGTTATCTAAGCATTGCTAAGCATTATCAACGTAAACTACTAAGCGATAAGAGTCCATCCATCGAACTCTAAATCGTGAGCAAGATAATCCTAGGCTTAGTAGTAGAGAATGAACATTTACCTCGAATGTGCATCTATAGGATTACTAGCGACATTTTAACACAAAGTAGCATGCATACATATAAGTAAAACAAAGTATTAAGCTTTAAAGTAATGGGACATGATCAAACTGCTTGCCTTGCTGGTTTTGCTTAATATATTGCTGAGGATCTGTGAGACCCCGACGTTTATTAAGCTCATAATACTTAGTCATCCAATTGACCCTAGTATTATCAACCAAATAAACCGGTCTCGAGAGATGTATACTTCGAATGCGATATACATACCTCACAACAAAAGAATGTACCAAATCCATACAACACATAGTACATAAGCAACAAACCGAAGTTAACATTAATATGGAATAGATATTACAAAAGAGGCCCTTAGGCCAAATAACAAATACAAAACTAAATAAACAATGAAGCAAAAGTGCCATAAGATGGCCATAACAAAAGCCAATTAGTGTGCCTTCACCCACAAGGCAACTAACCGGACCGCCAAGCTAGTCGTCAAACCCGAAGCACAACTCGCAAGAGTGAAGCCCTCGGGGCCCACCTCCTTCCTCTGCAACAAAAGCCACAAAAATGCCACAACCACGGGCAGATGAGTACATAAAGTACTCCGCAAGACTTACGTGTGAGATAACATAACTATAAATAGCTACATGCAAGCTTTATTTAAGTGGATGAGGCTTTGGACTCATTTTAGCATAAAGCAAGTTTCATTTGCAATAACATAATAGATTGAAGGCAATTTGACAAAGCATTTTAATTGTTGAAATTCAACGAGGTAGTAACATGGTAACAACAACAAGAACAACCTAGAAGTGACTAACCCAAGTCACCACAACAATAGCATGAACTCCCCGTTCATACCAACCATGTCAAGTTTTAATTAAAGGTTGTAGTCTAGTCTTGAGCGACCTTACCAAGCATGTCCATAACCTAGGGCGAGGCTATTGAATAGTTTTATCCTGCGGGTGTACCTTGTACCCACACGTCGGACCGCCTTTCCTTTAGGCACACTACCTTAGGTGTGCCAGCACGGCTAAGTCTTACGAGACATTTCCAATGGACAATGCTAATTCGAGTCGCACAACCCACGGGAGAAGGAGACATCACACAACCTTCGGAAGCTAATGCTCCTCCCACATCACACACACATTTTATCTTTAAAACACACCAACCGAGCGACCCCAATTAACACGCCAGAGTACTTAGTCAAGAGGGTTCCATATGCCCTCGTGTGGTTAGTCTGTGAAATAAACAACTTAGTGACCCAAGTACTCGATCCTTAGGGACCCAGGCATACCACCACATCCAAAAACCGCACCATCCATCCAATATGCCCAAGTCTAAATCAATCTTTTATTTTCAGTTTTTGATTTTACAAATTAACCAAAGCACAAGTGCTGGACATATAGGAGTAATAATCAGTTTTGAGTGATCAAGACCATCGACTAAGTCGATGATCGCCCATTACTATCGTTATCTAAGCATTGCTAAGCATGACACCGTAAAAGCAATAAAAGAGCATACTTAAATCACCGGGCTCTAATTCACCAGCGATATTAGTAACTTATGGTTTGTGGTAGGGGTAACAATTTAGGGGCAACTATGCAATAGGAATAGCTACCTCTAAACGATAAAATACTTTGACACAAAAGCATGCATACATACAAGTTAAACGAAATATTAGACTTTAAAGTAATAGGACAATGATGGAAATGATCAAACTGCTTGCCTTTACTGTTGCTGGCCAATTTGTTGCTGAGGATCGCTCACGGAATCAATACACTAAATCGGCACCTAATCGAAAAAGACGAAAAGATTCGATAAGAACGACGAAAACAACAAGGACAACACAGCAAACAAACTCCAAACACTCTGAATTTTCTACAGCAGCAAGAGGATGATTTTTAGGGAATTTAGCAACAAGAACCAATTGATTTGGATTCTCAATGCAAAAGTTATGAGCAAAACAATTCTGCTCAGCCCTAAAAATACCAAAGTGCACTATTCATTAATTTAATTATGAGGCAACATTTTCTAGAAAAGTGGTGACCCTGAAATTTTTACAGCAAAACCAGCACCTCATGAGATGAATAACACAATTGAGTTCATCCCATTTGGAGCTATGTTGCACTTTCTACAATTTCTCAAAAACAAGAACTTGAACAAAATTATAATGCACAAGTCCTCATTTTTATAACAGCAACAAGCTCAAAACTAATTTTCATAGTAAGTTCATTAATAGAGAAACCAACAAAGTTGGATTCACTCAAGAATAATCTACAGAGCATTAGTTATGTATTTTACAAGTTAAGCATTAATTTGAGTGTATATTTAAAGTGAGTTTTAAAATCTAATGGCAAAACTGTGCTCTGGAGCTGAACTCAACTTATAATCATTTTTGGATTAAAGTCAAGTTCAAGACAGAGCTAACACAATTTGAATGACCTCATTTGGATTTAGAATGAATTAGTTATGATATTTTGAAGTTCATACCTTTTTCAGTTTATAAATAAGAGTTCTTTGGAATTCCTAAAACCAAAGAGAGGGAGGACGTGAACCGTTGATCTAAATCAAACGGCCCAAGACCTCCGGAGGAAGCGCAGCGAGCGCTGCATGAGATCCAGAGAACACGGGCCGTTGATCTTGGATCCAACGGTCCATGTCCTCCTGCCACGCGCAAGCAATGAGGGGAGGTCGTGGCCGTTGATACCGCATCCAACGAACCACAACACAAGAGGGAGGACCGGACGGTCCAGATCAAATGAGGGAGGTCTGGGCGGTGAGATCTTCCAAAGGAAGATCTAAACTATCAAGATCTCCCCAAGGAAGATCTACATCGTCAAGACCTCTCGAGGAGGTCTGGGCGGTCCAGATTTTCAAGGGAGGACCTTAATGGCCTAGATTGTCCTGGGGAGGACCTTAGCGGTCAAGACAACAACAAAGAGGTCTGGGCGGTTCAGATCCACTTGGGGTGGTCTGAGCGGCCAAGATCTAACAAAGGGAGGTCCTAAGCGGCTCAGATTTCCCTTTGGGAGGTGCAGGCGGCTAAGATTACCCGAGGAGGTCCACAAGGTTGAGAGGACCTCGGGGAGGTCCTACGGTGGAGATCAACACAGGAGGACCTCAACGGCTAAGATCTCCCACAAGGAGGTCCTAGCGGTCAAGATCGCAAGGAGGAGGGCCAGGGGTGGTCCTACAAAAGACCGGGGTGGTCTTTGCAAAGAGGACCCCGAGGAGGTCTTTGGGAGGTCTTTGCCAAAAGTCCACAGGTGATCCTTTGGCGAAGAGGTCCCAGAGATGCTGCTGGGAGGCTAAGCCTTGCCTTAATTGCGCAACAAGGGAATGAAAACAAGGCATTAAAGGCTGACGAGTTTACCAATGATAAGCAATGATGATCGCATTTAAGGGGAGATCTTTGTCCTAACGACAATGGAACGGTGCCATTGTCGTCCGACAAAATCCCGAGAGGCTACCAAGGCTTGTCGCCGGCGTTGAGGACCTCGCCGGCGACATCCAAGGGCACCAACGTGTGCGCAATAGTGTTGCGCACACGCCAGGACCATTCCCGGCTGCGGGGGTGGCCCTGAACGGCGACGAGCCGAGGATTGGCGACGCAAAAACACACGGCCAAAACACAAACAGCGATAATGAGCTCCGCAGCGAACATTCAAGCGTGTGCCAAGCTCCGCAACAACATACATGCGGGTGCCAGCAGCTACGGGACTATCAGGAGGTTTACCTGGAGGTCCCGCGGTGCTGAGGAGGTCGAGGATGGCGATGGCCTGAGTTGGAGAAGATGGGAAAGCTCCGCTGCTCAAGACCAAGCTCCAAGCTCCAAGTTAGGCCTCCTCTGAAAATGTCCCAACCAATTAAGTTAGGGCTTTTGGTCACAGAGGGTAGTGGCTTAGATTGAAGCAAAGAGACGGAGAGGAAAAACCACGGGAGCACTGAGCCACCGAGGAGCTCCAAGGGCAACAATGGCGGCCAAGGAGGTCGGGGTGGTTTGAGCTCCACAGAATCGAGAGCAAATGGTGAATGGTGGAAAAGAAGCCAAGGAAAACAATGGGGAGGTATTATAGCAGGGGAAAGGGTCATGAGCTAGGGTTAAGCTCATGGTGAGTTTAGCCCATGGCTCGGTCCATGGCTTGGACAGGACGTGGAGGTGACAGGAGCAGGCCTGCACAGCGACTTTGGGGCGAAAAGCACTGACCCGCATTAAATGCCTGCAGGCAAAGAGCCGTTAGACAAGACAGATCACTGCCTCCTCCACTGCCATGGCGTACGCGCGCGCCAGAGCTAGGAGAAGAACAGAGTTGCCACCACCGTCCGATTAGAAATGAGGGGAGGTCGTGACCCTCGGATCTAAAGCGAAGCAGTAAGTTTTAAAAGGAGAAGGAGGAGATCACAGCCCATTGGATCTGGCCGGGAGGTCGTGACCCTCCGATTTCCATCATCTTGAATCTTGACGTGGAAAAAGGGACAGAGGTCCAAGGCGTTGGATTTCAATCCAGCGGTGCGGACCTCTGTGAGGTCTTAACCGCATACCGAACTTAAGAACAAGAGGGAGGTCATGGCCTATGGATTTAAATCCAAGGCGCACAACCAAAGGGGAGGTCTTAGCACTACTGGCGTAGCGCACAAGAGGTTATGGCCATCAGTTAAGATCAATGGTGATGAGAGGGTGAGGAGGTGCGAGACGTTATGCAGAAGGCAAGGGAGGTCTAGTGCGCACAAGACAAGGAGGAGGTCGTGACAGTGGATTTTAAATCAACGGTGCACAACACGAGATGGGGGAGGTTGTGGTATTTGGATATTTTGAGGGAGGAGGTCGTGGGCTGTTGGATCCGATCCAACGGCCACGACCTCAAGTGAGTGCAAAAGGGAGGTCAAGGTTGAGAGGAGGAGGTCACGACCATGGATTTCAATCCAATGGTGTGACCTCACGTAAATCTTGATGCCTAAGTGGTTTTAATGAGGGAGATCGGGCCGTGGATCTTGAATCCAAGGGCCAAGACCTCAACAAGGTGGAAGGTGGTTTTGAGGTTTGATAACAAGGGAGGTCGGGGCGGTTGGATCTTAATCAAGGGCCAAGACCTCAACAAGGTGGAGGTCTTCGCGGTGTTGACCGCGGAGGAGGTCGTGGCGGTTGGATGTTAATCCAACGGCTACGACCTGATCAAGGTGGAGAGGAGGTCTGGCGAGGTGCGAGACATGGTTGGGCTGGACCGACTTTGGGAAAGTGGCTAGCCCAAGGAGCAGTGTAGGCTTTTAAGTTTAGTTTTTAACAGCTGAGATTTTGCAGGGTTGTTTGGAATAGCAATTGAGCTCCAAAATTTATGAAATTTTAACTGGAGCTTGCTGACAATGAGATTCACCCCACATAAAATTTCCAGAGGTTATTATGCAATGCATTTTTCTCAGGAAATTCATGAGGGTTGTTCAAGGATTTGTTTTACCTCCAAAATTTATCAAACAAGTTTTACAACTTGTGATATTGTTCAGAGGGGTCCCACATTAGTTTTAGGACCAAGGAAAATATTTCCAAATGTTTGGCACAAGATTTAAGATAAACGAAGAATGAGTTTGACTTTTGGTCAACAAGAGCTTTGTGTTTTTGGATTACACAACTCTTGGACCAGAATTACATGAGAGATTAGGGGTTTTCAAGATGTGAGAAAAAGTTTTAATTTCTACACATATAATTATACTTGAACAAACCCAATTATACATTTGGGATGTTACAGGATCACTCACGGGTTCGTAGCACTCGTCGGCACCTAACGAAAAAGCGAAAAGAATCGATAAGAACGACAAAAACCGCAAAGATAGCACAGCAAACAAACTCCAAATGCTCTGAAATTTCTACAGAAGCAAGAGGGTGATTTTTAGGGAATTTATCAATAAGAACCAATTGATTTGGATTCTCAATGCAAAAGATATGAGCAAAACAATTCTGCTCAGCCCTAAAAATACCAAAATGCCACTATTCACTAAATTAATTATTTGGCAACATTTTCTGGAAAGGTGGTGCAGCTGAGATTTTTACAGTAAAACAAGCACCTCATGAGATGAATAACACAATTGAGTTCACCTCATTTGGAGCTATTATGCATTCTCTATAATTTTTCAAAAACAAGGACTTGAACAAAATTAAAATGCACACGAAAGCTTTTTGAAAACAGTGACATGCCTAATTCCTATTTTAACAGTTAGAGTAATAACAGAGGAAGCCAATAAAGTTGGATTCACTCGAAAATAATCTACAGGGATTTACTTATGCATATTACAAGTTAATTGAATTTTTAAGGAGACATTTAAAGTTAGTTTTGAAATCTATTTGCAATTCACTTTTCTGGAACAGAAATGAGCTCACAACCATTTTTAGATTAGAGCTCAGCTCAAACCAGAGCTGCAGAAATTTGAACCACCTCATTTGGATTTAAAATGAATTAGTTATGCATTTTTAAAGTTCATACCTTTTTCAGTTTGCAAATAAAGAGTTCACTGGAATTTCTAGAAACCCTTAAGACTGGGGAGGACATGAGCCACAGATCTCAGATCTAACGGCTCAGGACCTCCCAAGAGTTAATGCACACGCGCGCTCGCGAGGTCCAGAGGTCATGGGCCGTGGATCTTGGATCCAACGGTCCATGTCCTCCCAGCAACGCGCGCGCGAGCAGAGGGGAGGTCGTGGCCGTTGATGTTGCATCCAACGGACCACAACACAGAGGGAGGACCGGAATGGCCTAGATCACGCGAGGGAGGTCCTCAACGGTCGAGATGACCTCGAGGAGGTCCAACGCGGACGTCAAAACATCACAGACCTCCAATGGAGGTCTGGACGGCCACGATTGCGCAAGGGAAGGTCCTGGACGTTCAAGATCTCCACGGAGGAGGTCTTGGACGGCCCAGATCCAACACCTTAAGCGCTTTTGCTTGCAAGACGCCGCTGCATGACATTGAGTTAATCTTGCGTGGGACAACGAGGAGGTCAAGGCGAGACACAAGGAGGTCCAGCGCTAAGACAAGATAAATGCTCCATCATTGGGAGCATTTATCGCCCCAAATCTTTGTCCTAATGACACGCTGCGGGGGTGGTCGATTCGACAAAAATGCTCTTTATGAAGGACATGAGCAATGCGGCGATGCGAGACCTCGCATGGCGACCACCAAAGTACCATTGTGTGCGCAATAGTGTTGCGCACAGTGGACCAACTCTCGACGGCGGCGGCGGCTTTGAACGCCGGTGAGCGAGATGGCCAAGGTGACAAGCACGGGCCAAAAGACAACAGCGATACAATGAGCTCCGCAATGACATTCAAGCTGTGCAAGCGCCTAGGATTACGGGAAGATTACTGGAGGTCCAGAGGTGCTACGGAGGTCGAGGAGGAAGAACCGGCGTTGGTGAAGAAGGGTGCTCCACGGTCAAAGCTCGGCTCCAAGCTCCACTTGGTCCACCTCTGTAAATGCCCAACTAAACGAGTTAGGACTTGGTCACAGAGGAATGGCACAAATTGAAGCACGAGAAAGAGAGGGAAACTCGGGGACCCTTGTCCACCGAGGAGCTCCAAGCTCCCACAATGGCGCCAAGGAGAGCTTGGTGGTTTGAGTTTACAAGCAGAGGTGCAAGCAAAAGCGGCGATGGTGTGAAAAAGAAGCCAAGGGCGACAGTGGGGAGGTTTTATACCTAGGGCAAAAGAGGTCTTGCACCATGGGTTAAGCTCATGGTGAGCTTAGCCCAGGGGAGGTCCACGGGAGGTCCAAGGAGTAGACAAGATGGAGGGGACAGAGTAGGTAGTCAGAGCATGGCCAAGTGGGCGGAAAGGGGGCTGACACGCATTTAATGCGCCCAGAGCAGAGCCGTTGGACAAGACTTGAGCTGACCTTCCCCTCTGCCATGGCTCGCACGCGAGCCCAAGCTAGGAGAAGAACAGGACCTAAAGCCCACCGTTGGATTAAGTGAATGAGGAGGTCGTGGCCATCGGATGTTATTTTTGAACCGTTATGTTTTAAGTGACTGGGAGGAGGTCCCAGCCACACGATCCTGAACGGGGAGGTCGTGGCCCTCCGATTTGACTGCGAGGATGTGCAAGAGGAGAAGGGGACATGTAACATCCCAAATGTATAATCAGGGTTATTCAAGTATAATTATATGTGTAGAAATTAAAACTTTTTCTCACAACTTGAAAACCCTTACAATCTCATGTAATTCTTGTCCAAGAGTTGTGTAAACCAAGAACACAAAGCTCTTGTTGACCAAAAGTCAAATTCATTTTCCAATTCTCTCAAATCTTGTGCCAAACAATTGGAAAGTATCTTCCTTGGTCCTAAAACTGAGGTGGGACCCCTCTGAAAAATATCACAAGTTGTAAAACTAGTTTGATAATTTTGGAGGTAAAATGAATCATTGAACAACCTTAATGAAATTCCTGAGAAAAATTCATTGCATAATAACCTCTGGAAAATTTATGTAAGGTTAATCATGTTGTCAGCTAGCTCCAGTTAAAATCTTATGAATTTTGGAGTTCATTTGCTATCTCAAACAATTTTGCCAAGTCTTAGCTGTTAGAAAATTAAATTTAAAACAGGGCACTGTTCCTTGGGCTGAGCCGTACTCAAACCTGGTCCAGCCCAACCCCATCTGACCTCCTTTCCCACCTTGATGAGGTCGTAGCCGTTGGATCCAATCCAACCGCCACGACCTCCCCCTCAACCAAGGCCCCCAGGACCTCCCCATTCGAGGTCCTCTTGACCTTGTGGACCTCCCCGGGTCAACGTGGGCTTCAGACCTCCCCACCTCATCAGGTCATAGCCGCTGGATCAAAGATCCACGGCCACGACCTCCCCTGTGTGTTAAACCTCAAAGGACCTCCTCGTGCTGTAAGCCATCGCAGCGAGGTCATCCCACCTATGTGAGGTCTTGGCCCTTGGATTCAAGATCCGCGCCCTGACCTCCCCTCATTGTTAAACTAAGCAAGTCCACATCCCACCTCACGTGAGGTCACTGACCATTGGATCAAAAATCCATGGTCACGACCTCCTCCTCCCAATCTAACTGTCAAACCCTCCTTTGCACTCACTTGAGGTCGTAGCCGTTGGATTTACATCCAAAGGCCACGACCTCCTCTGAAAAACATCACAACAAGGTCCTCCCGCCTTGTTGAGGTCATACCCTTGGATCCAAATCGGAGGGCTAAGACCTCCTTCGCTTTAAAGCGTGTCGAGACCTCCCCATCAGTCGGTGCCCTTGGATTTTAATCCAAAGGCCAGACCTCCCCTCATGTCTTTTCGATCGCGTGCATGTTAAGTCCTCTTGGAGGTCCGCACTGCTGGAGGGAGATCAACGCCTTGGACCTCTGTCCCATTTCCCACGTGCGTTTAGCGATTAATGAAATCGGAGGGCCACGACCTCCCCATCCTTGATCGTGTGGCTGGGACCTCCACCCACCACTTAAAGCGTAACGGTTCAAAACTCTCATCCGATGGCGGGACCTCTCCTGTGTCTTATCCAACGCCACTAAGACCTCCTGTTCTTCTCCTTCCTCTGGCGCGGGCAAGCTCGGCGGTGCATTTATTGCGTGTCCGCACATGAGGTACACTTCATCGACTCTTGTCGACCGCATTTAATGCAGTCGACCTTCCGCCCCTCCTGCCCACACAGACTGCACCTTGTCAACCTTGTGTCTTGTCCAAGCCATGGACCTCCCATGGGCCAAGCTCACCATGAGCTTGGCGGTGGTCCACAACCTCTGTGCCCTTAGTATAAAGCCTCCCCCCTTGTGCCGTTGGCTTCCTTTGCACACCTTTGTTCCTTGGCTTACACCCCTGTCTTTGTGAGCTCTAAACCACCAAAGCTTCCTTGGCCGCCATTCTTGGAGCTTGAAGCTCCTCGGTGGACAAGGGTCCTTGGAGTTTTTCTCCTTTTCTCTAAGCTTCTTTTGTGCCATTCCCTCTGGGACCAAGTCCTAACTTGAATTGGTTTGGGCGATTCTGAGAGGTGGACAAAGTGGAGCTTGAGTCAAGCTTTGGTAGTGGAGCACCCTTCCTCCCCAAGACCGGTCCTCCTTCCTCGACCTCCTCAAAGGCCTTAGGACCTCCGGTACATCCCCGTAATCCCTTAGTCCGCACCAGATGAATGTTTTCATGAGCTTTAGTTTGGCATAAGCTTGTTTGTCGCTGAGCTCATTTTTGCTTTTCGGTTTTGCTGTCTTGGTCACCTCTGTCCTCTCGGCCATGGCGTTCAAAACCGTCGCTATTGTTGAGAAGGTCCGTTGGAGTGCGCGTGGTTATTGCGAACCGCGGTACCATTGGATCTCGCGGCGAGGTCTACATCGCCGCGAGAACCAAATATTTGAACACGGGTTTTGTCGGACGCAAGCAGCTGCTGTCGTTGTCGTTTTTAGGACAAAAGATCCACCGAGTTAATGCGCTTATCATTGCTCCCATCATTGAATTCATTTGGTGTGTCTTAACTGTCTTAAATCCACCATTTATTGCGCGCGCCATTAAGTCCTCCGCCGCGGACCTCCTCGTGGTCCCGCGCGCATTTAATCTCTTGTCCATAGCGTGTGCGTGTGCGTGCGCTAATTCTAGCGCTGGATCTGGACATCCAGACCTCCTCCAAGGAGATCTGGAGCGTCCAAGACCTCCTTGGCGCAATCTTAGCCGTCCAGACCTCCCTGGAGGTCTGTGACGTTGAGGACCTCCTCTGGGACCTCCTCGAGGTCATCTCACCGTTGAGGACCTCCCCTTTTAATCTGGTCCGTTCGGACCTCCTTCCATGTTGTGGTCCGTTAGATCTTCCATCTCGGCCATGACCTCCCTCACCTCGCAAGATGTGCGTGGTTAGGAGGTCCAGACCTCTGGACCTCCCATGTGCATGTGTGTTGTTCTCTGGGAGGTCTCGAGCCGTTAGATCTGAGATCTGTGGCTCACGACCTCCCATGTCTTTGTGAATGTTAGGAAGGTCAATAAATTCTTAAGTATGAACCTGAAATGAGGTAGACTTTAGAATTTCATATCTTTTTCATTTTAAATCCTTTTGAGGTCATTCAAATTGTGTTAGCTCTGTCTTAAACTTGACTTTAATCCAAAAATGGTTGTAAGTTGAGTTCAGCTCCAGAGCACAGTTTTGCCATAGGTTTTAGTACTCCTTTTGGATAATACACTCAAAATTTAGGTTTAACTTGTAAAACCCATAACTAATGTTCTGTAGGTTATTTTTGAATGAGACCAACTTTGTTAGCTTCCTCTATTAATGAACTCACTGTAAAAATTAGATTTGAGCATATTGCTGTTATAGAAATAAGGACTTGTGCATTATAATTTTGTTCAAGTTCTTGTTTTTGAAAAATTATAGAAAGTGCAATATAGCTCCAAATGGGATGAACTCAATTGTGTTATTCATCTCATGAGGTGCTGGTTTCACAGTAAAAATCTCAGCCTCACCACTTTTCTAGAAAATGTTGCCTCATAATTAAATTAGTGAATAGTGCAGTTTGGTATTTTCAGGGCTGAGCAGAATTGTTTTGCTCATAACTTTTGCATTAAGAATCCAAATCCATTGGTTCTTGTTGCTAAATTCCTAAAATCACCCTCTTACTGCTGTAGAAATTTCAGAGAATTTGGAGTTCGTTTGCTGTGCTGTCTTGTTGTTTTTCGTCGTTCTTATCGGTTCTTTATCGTTTTTCCGTTAGGTTTCGACATTTGTGGTGATCCATAAGCGACCCTCCATAACAAAGTGACCAGCAGCAAGGCAAGCAGTTTGACCATTTCCATCATTGTCCCATTATTTTAAAGCTTAATACTTTGTTTTACTTCTATGTATGCATGCTACTTTGTGTTAATTGTCGCTAGTAATCCTATAGTTGCATAATCTGTAGGAGTTGTTTATCCTCTACTACCAATGAGCCTAGGTTATTCGCTGTGGTTGGAGCTCGTTGGATGAGCTCTTATCACTTAGTAGTTTCGACTTAAACTGCTTAGACATGCTTAGCTATCGGTAGTAATGGGCGATCATCGACTTAGTCGATGGTCTTGATCACACAAGTATAATTATTCCTCCTATATGTCCAGCACTTGTGCTTTGATTAATTTGTAAAATCAAAAACTGAAAATAAAATGTTGATTTGGACTTGGGCATATTGGATGGATGGTGTGGTTTTTGGAATGTGGTAGTATGCTGAGTCGTTATGACCGAGTTACTTGCGCCACCGTTCTGAGCAATATTGCGTGCTAACCACACGAGGGGGATATGGGACCTCTCTTGACTAAGTACTTTGGGGGGTGTTAATTATGAGCTGGTTGGTGGGTATGTTTTAATAAAATGTGTATGTGTAGTGTTGGGAGGGAGCATTGGCAGGCCGGTTAGGCTGTCTAATGTGTCCTTGTCCCGTGGGTTCGGCTCGTAATTAGCATCGTCCATTGGAAATGTCTCGTAGGACTTAGCCGTGCCGGCATACCAAAGGTAGTGTGCCTAAAGGAAAGGCGATGCAGGCGTGTGGGTACATTGGTACACCCTGCAGGATAAAACTATTGAATAGCCTCGCCCTAGGTTATGGACACGCTCGGAAACGCCCGTAAGAACTAGACTACAACTTTTAATTAAAACTTGACATGGTTGGTATGAGTGGGTAATTCATACTATTGTTGTGGTGGCTATTGGGTTAGTCACTTCGGATTGTTCTTGTTGTTGTTATTATGTTATTATTGCGTTGTTATTTCAACAAGTAAAAATGCTTTGTCAAATTGCCTTAAATCTATTATGTTATTGCAAATGGAACTTGCTTTATGCTAAATGTAAGTCCAAAGCTCCATCCACTTAATTAAAGCTTGCATGTAGCTAAATTATAGTTCTGTTATCTTACGTCGGTCTTGCGAGTACAATAAACAAGTTATTGTACTCATTTGCTTGCTTAACAACCTTGTTGCAGAGGGGCGGAGGTGAGCTCCAAGAGCCTTACTGTGCCACGTGTTGCGCTTTCTTGACGACTAGCTTGGCGGTCGGTCGAGATGCCTAGGGGTTAAGGCACACCGATTGGCTTTGTGTTATAGCCATCTTTATGGCACTTTTGCTTCATTGTGTATTCTTGTAACTTATTGCTATTTGGCCTAAGGGCCCTCTTTTGTAGTAGCTATTCCATATTAATATTAACACGGTTTGTTGCTTATGTTCTATGTGTTGTATGGAATTGATATATTCTTTTGTTGTGAGGTATGTATCTTGCATTCGGGAGTATACATCTCGAGGACGAAGTTTATTCGGTTGATAATACTAGGGTCAATTGGATGACTAAGTATTATGAGCCTAATAAATGTCGGGTCTCACAAAAGTTGGTATCAGAGCCGTTATGACCGTAGTAACACAAGCTTGGTCGTCTTTAAGATATTTTGGAAAACCTATTTTCAAAGTATAAACGAGATTTGAAAGCTTAAGAAAATTCTCAGATTTTACTCCTCATCTACCTTAGCTTTCTCTTCTCATCTCACTCTAATTTGAGTTTTGAAAGTTGTTTTCCTCTCTTCTCTTCTACAAAATAGTCATTATCGATTAATTGGGTTTTGGGTAACATATGAGAGTTCTAAATTGATGTCTTGGCTACCTTCTTGGTGAAGAATAGAAGTATTTGAAGGCGAAACTCAAATCTGAAAATTCTAGACAGCAAGCAAGCATTTTAGGGCAGCAATGCTTAAGCTAGTAAATGAGGTAGAAAATGAGAGGCTAATCAACTAAAACTTGTGGGAATAAAAGGGTAAGATGTGATACTAGTTAGCTAAGTATCTAACACTTATTTCGCTGCCTTAACCTTGCTCTCTAATAGTTTTAGATCTCATCTTACAATCTGATTTGTAATCTTCCCGATCAATTACTCGTTCATTCAATACGGGTTAGTTGAGTTGAGAAGTTGAACCTTGCTTTTGGTGTTTCTTGGCTGTTTGTAGAGTCTTTTAGAAGCTTTTAAAGTTTAATTACTCGTTGTTTTGGCTTTCGTTTAGGGTGATCTTCATTCCCCTAGTCGATCGCTTTTGTTTTCTTTAAGGCTTAGTTTTTCGGGTCTAGTTGCTAACCAAAATTTCTTGTAACAGGATGGCCGGACGCACTCGTAGCGGCCAAGGCCAGTCAGCTGGTCCGGACGAGGAGCTTCCTCCTCCTCCGACCATGGCCGAGGTCCTTCTTCAGATTGAGCGCAACCGCGCGGATGAGAGAGTTCTCTTGGACGTCATCGCGCGCAACACCACTGCCCTTACCGGAGCTTCAGGATCTGGGCCAGGGAATGCCCATCAGCCTCGTGGGGGTCTTGCTGAGTTCCTTCGTACTCAGCCCCCTACCTTTTCTCGGTCTGAGGACCCTTTGGATGCGGACGATTGGCTTCGTCTTGTGGAGCGTAAGCCAGATAGCGCAGTGATGCAGGAGCACGAGAAGGCGCTGCTCAGATCGCACCGGCTTGAGGGTGCGGCTTTGTCCCGTGGGAGAGCTATCTCGCCATGCAGCCCGTAGACCACACCGTCTCTTGGGAGGAGTTTCAGATCGCCTTCCGTCGGGCTCACATCCTGCCGGCTTGATGGAGATCAAGAAGGGAGTTTCTTTGCGCTCAAGCAAGGGCGAGCTCATCATGGAGTATGTGTACGAAGTTCAACCATCGGCTCATTATGCTCTCGAGGATGTGGCCACTGATATGGCCAAGTTCAGGCGCGGCTTGTCCGAGGAGCTGAAGGACAAGCTATCCATTGCCGACTTTCTCGATTTTCAGACCTTGGTCGACAAGGCCATCGTCGCCGAGCATGCGGCTCGGGAGCTTATGGATTCCATAGCGCAAGTGGGAGACCTATAAGACTTCGTGCCGATTCTTCCGCCCTCGTTTGAGGCGGTCTCGGGTACCACTCTCATTCTTGGCGCCCGAGGTCACCCTTGTCCCTCCTCGCCTTCGCAGTCGTGGCCCGATCCACGTCTTTGCCGGTCGGCAGGTGGCCCCGCAACTGGCGGTCGGGTCACATGCTTCTCATGCAACCGAAGGGCATTATGCGAACCAATGCCCTAAGAAGATCGGAGCGACCCCTCGCCCCTAATGGAGGACGCGGGCGAGGTGGTGCATCTCAGACCGAAGATCGTCCGGCTACCCAAGGCATGGGTAGTGGTCGCGTCAACGCCATCACCGCAGAGGAGGCTCGGGGAGGCACCCGACGTCGTACTAGGTACACTTTCGTTAACTCTCACCCGCTCATCGTCTTGTTTGATTCAGGAGCATCTCATTCCTTTGTTTACGAGTCTTTTCTTTGCTGTTGGAGAGCTTCCTTTCTCTCCATTGTCGGCCCCGCTTACTCATTCGCTCTCTGGTTCGGAGTTGAGAGTGAATCCGAGTGTAGAGATGTCCCTATCGAGATCGAAGGCGAGGGTTCTTAGCAAACCTTATCCTTCTCCATTCAGCGAGTCTTGATGTGATTCTTGGTATGGATTGGTTGTCTCAAAGACATGGGACAAATCGATTGCGCCAGAAGCTCATCTCTCTGTCTAGTTCTTCGGCGGCAGTTTGCTTCTCGCCAAGTCGCTAGGCCCTCATCTCTTCAAGACTTGAAGCGAAGCCCGCTCGAGATATTAGCGAAGTCCCAACAGTTTGTGACTTTGTTGATGTCTTTCCGCTGATCTTCGAGGATGCCACCCGCTCGAGACCTCGAGTTTGTCATTGAGTTGGCTCTGCATCGCCCCTATCTCAAAGAGGCCTTATCGGATGCCACCGAAGCGAGTTGGTGGAGTTGAAGATTAAGATTAAGCGAGCTGCAAGAGAAGGGTTTCATCCGCCCTAGCTCATCTCCGTGGGGTTGTCCAGCAATCTTCGTAAAGAAGAAGGACGGTACTTTACGCATGTGCGTTGATTACCGCCCACTTAATGAAGTGACGGTAAAGAACAAGTATCCGTTGCCCCGCATTGACGATCTCTTTGATCAATTAACTGGAGCTCGAGTTTTCTCCAAGATTGATCTGAGAGTGGGATATCATCGAGTTCAGATTCGCCCGAGGATATTCCAAAGACGGCTTTCTCTACTCGCTACGGCTTGTACGAGTATGCTGTCATGTCATTCGGCTTAACCAATGCTCCTGCCTTGTTCATGAATCTCATGAATTCGGTATTCATGGAGTATTTGGATAAGTTTGTCGTGGTCTTCATCGATGATATTCTTATCTATTCCAAGGACGATGAGGAACATGATCAAGACATCGAGGCTTGTGTTAGGCAAGCTACGTGAGCACCGGTTGACGTGAAGTTGACAAGTGTGCATTCGGTTGAAGGAAGTGGCTTTCTTAGGCCATATTCTTTCAAATAGAGGCGAGCCGTTGATCCTAACAAGGTCACCGATGTTCTTTCATGGAGTCGGCCTTCTTGGTCACCGATGTGCGGAGTTTTCTTGGTTTAGCGGGATATTATCGCCGCTTTATCGAGAACTTCTCCAAGATCATGGCCGATGACGGAGTTGCTCAAGAAGGACAAGAAGTTCTTGTGGTCCGTGAGTGTGAGAAAAGTTTCCAAATACTCAAGAAGCGTTTGACCACCGCTCCTGTTCTTGTTCTTCCTGATATCCATCGAAGCTTCGATATCTTTTGCGATGCTTCTCGTCGAGGCCTCGGTTGTGTCCTTATGCAAGAAGGCAAGGTAGTGGCCTATGCATCAAGACAATTGAGACCTCATGAACTCAACTACCCTACTCATGATTTGGAGTTGGCTGCTGTGATTCATGCACTTAAGATTTGGCGACATTACCTAATCAGAATCGTTGTGAAGTGTATTCGGATCACAAAAGCCTCAAGTACTTGTTCACCCAACCCGACTGAACCTCGGGCAAAGGAGATGGTTGGAATTGATCAAGGACTATGATATGGGTATTCACTACCATCCGGGCAAGGCTAATGTCGCTGCCGATGCGCTTAGTCATAAAGCGCATTGTAATGCCTTAGTGCTCAAGGAGCATTCGCCCTCTCTTCTCGAAGCATTCCAAAGCGTCTCAACTTGGAGATAGTTGAGCATGGATTTCTCATTGCCATGGTTGTGCAACCAACCTTGGTGGATCGGATCAAGTCCGCTCGTGATCGGATTTGGGAGTGAGCCACATTAAGGCAAATGTCAAGGCCGAACGACCAAGTGCTTTTCTCGAGGATGAGCATGGTGTTGTGAGGTTAAGCAACGCCTTGTGGTTCCAAAGGACATGGAGTTGCGGAATTTGATCCTCCATGAAGCCCATGATTCGCCTTTATCCATTCATCCGGGGCCACAAAGATGTATCAAGATCTCCTTTGAGATTTTGGTGGACCCGAATGAAGAGGGAGATTGCGGTTCGTTCTCGAAAGCGACGTATGTCGTCGTGTCAAGGCCGAGCATCGGCGTCAGCGAGATTGCTTCACCCTTGCTGTCTTGGGAATGGAAGTGGGATTCGTCGGCATGGACTTTATCACCGGTGCGCCCGAACACCAACGGGAAAGACTCCATTTGGGTTGTCATTGATCGGTTGACTAAAGTAGCGCATTTCTTACTGTCGCGGCTAAGATTTTGTTGGTCAATTGGCCGACCTCTATGTCTCTCGATCGTGTGCTTGCACGGTGTGCCCAAGACGATCGTCTCGGATCGTGGTTCTCTTTTCACCTCTCGCTTTTGGCATAGTTTGCAAGAGGCCATGGGAACCCGTCTTACCTTTTAGCACGGCATTCCACCTCAAACCGATGGTCGGACCGAGAGGGTCAACCAGTTTTGGAGGATATGCTTCGTGCTTGTGTCCTTTCCTATGGGAAGCATTGGGAGAAATGCTTGCCATTCGCCGAAGTTTTCTTATAACAACGATTTTCGAGCCGGTCTCGGCATGGCACCTTTTGAGGCCTTATGCGGAGAAAGTGTAGAACCCGTTGAACTGGTCGAGACCGGTGAGACCTCTCTTTGGCCCGGACTCAATCAATGAGGCCGAGCGCCAAGTTCAAACTTATTCGTGGCGTTTGCGCGCAGCTCAATCCGAGCAAAAGAGCTATGCGGATCGCCCCGACGTGAGTTACGTTTTGAGCCTAATGACTTTGTTTATCTCAAAGTCTCTCCTTTGAAGGGCCATCAACGTTTGGCGTCGAGGGCAAGTTGGCTCCTCGATATGTCGGTCCCTACCGCATTATCGAGAAGAAGGAGCTGTTGCCTATAAGTTGGAGTTGCAACTGCACTTGCGGGGTACATGATGTTTTCCATGTGTCCCGGCTAAGAAGTGCCTCGTGTTCCAAGCGAGAAAGCTCCGTTGAAACCCTCGATGTCCGTGAAGATTTGACCTATCGCGAGCACCCTGTTCGGCGTGCTCGATGAGTCTCGAGCGAAGGACAAGGAATAAGACCATCAAGTTCCTTAAAGTTCAAGTGGTCAAACCATTCCGAGGATGAGGCTACTTGGGAAAGAGAAGATCGTCTGCGTGCGGACTATCCATCCTTCTTATCGAGTGAGCCAAATCTCGGGACGAGATTTCTGTTAGGGGAGATTTTGTAACATCCCAAATGTATAATCAGGGTTATTCAAGTATAATTATATGTGTAGAAATTAAAACTTTTTCTCACAACTTGAAAACCCTTACAATCTCATGTAATTCTTGTCCAAGAGTTGTGTAAACCAAGAACACAAAGCTCTTGTTGACCAAAAGTCAAATTCATTTTCCAATTCTCTCAAATCTTGTGCCAAACAATTGGAAAGTATCTTCCTTGGTCCTAAAACTGAGGTGGGACCCTCTGAAAAATATCACAAGTTGTAAAACTAGTTTGATAATTTTTGGAGGTAAAATGAATCATTGAACAACCTTAATGAAATTCCTGAGAAAAATGCATTGCATAATAACCTCTGGAAAATTTATGTAAGGTTAATCATGTTGTCAGCTAGCTCCAGTTAAAATCTTATGAATTTTGGAGTTCATTTGCTATCTCAAACAATTTTGCCAAGTCTTAGCTGTTAGAAAATTAAATTTAAAACAGGGCACTGTTCCTTGGGCTGAGCCGTACTCAAACCTGGTCCAGCCCAACCCCATCTGACCTCCTTTCCCACCTTGATGAGGTCGTAGCCGTTGGATCCAATCCAACCGCCACGACCTCCCCCTCAACCAAGGCCCCCAGGACCTCCCCATTCGAGGTCCTCTTGACCTCGTGGACCTCCTCGGGTCAACGTGGGCGTCAGACCTCCCCACCTCATCAGGTCATAGCCGCTGGATCAAAGATCCACGGCCACGACCTCCCTTGTGTGTTAAACCTCAAAGGACCTCCTCGTGCTGTAAGCCATCGCAGCGAGGTCATCCCACCTATGTGAGGTCTTGGCCCTTGGATTCAAGATCCGCGGCCCTGACCTCCCCTCACTGTTAAACTAAGCAAGTCCACATCCCACCTACGTGAGGTCACAGCCATTGGATCAAAAATCCATGGTCACGACCTCCTCCTCCCAATCTAACTGTCAGACCTCCCTTTGCACTCACTTGAGGTCGTAGCCGTTGGATTTACATCCAAAGGCCACGACCTCCTCTGAAAAACATCACAACAAGGTCCTCCCGCCTTGTTGAGGTCATAGCCCTTGGATCCAAATCGGAGGGCTAAGACCTCCCTTCGCTTTGTGCGTATCAGACCTCCCCATCAGGTCAGTGCCCTTGGATTTTAATCCAAAGGCCAGGACCTCCCCCTCATGTCTTTTCGATCGCGTGCGGTTAAGTCCTCACTGGAGGTCCGCACCGTTGGAGGGAGATCCAACGCCTTGGACCTCCTGTCCCATTTCCCACGTGCGTTTCGCGATTAATGAAATCGGAGGGCCACGACCTCCCCATCCTTGATCGTGTGGCTGGGACCTCCACCCAGCCACTTAAAACGTAACGGTTCAAAACTCTCATCCGATGGCCAGGACCTCTCCCAGGTCTTATCCAACGGCCACTAAGACCTCCCCTGTTCTTCTCCTTCCTCTGGCGCGCGGGCAAGCTCTGAGCAGTGCATTTATTGCGTGTCTGCACATGAGGTACACTTCAACAGCTCTTGCTGACCCGCATTTAATGCAGTCGACCTTCCGCCTCCCCTCCCCACACAGTTCGCACCTTGTCAACCTTGTGTCTTGTCCAAGCCATGGACCTCCCATGGGCCAAGCTCACCATGAGCTTGGCCAGTGGTCCACAACCTCCTGTGCCCTTAGTATAAAGCCTCCCCCACTGTGCCGTTGGCTTCCTTTGCACACCTTTGTTCCTTGGCTTACACCCCTGTCTTTGTGAGCTCTAAACCACCAAAGCTTCCTTGGCCGCCATTCTTTGGAGCTTGAAGCTCCTCGGTGGACAAGGGTCCTTGGAGTTTTTCTCCTTTTCTCTAAGCTTCTTTTGTGCCATTCCTCTGGGACCAAGTCCTAACTTGAATTGGTTTGGGCGATTCTGAGAGGTGGACAAAGTGGAGCTTGAGTCAAGCTTTGGCCGTGGAGCACCCTTCCTCCCCAAGACCGGTCCTCCTTCCTCGACCTCCAAAGACCTTGGGACCTCCGGTACATCCTGGTAATCCCTTAGTCTTGGCACCCATATGAATGTTTTCATGAGCTTTAGTTTGGCATAAGCTTGTTTGTCGTGCTGAGCTCATTTTTGCTTTTCGGTTTTGCCCGTCTTGGTCACCTCTGTCCTCTCGGCTCATGGCGCTCAAGGCCGTCATTGCCGTTGAGAGAAGGTCCGCGGTGCGCGTGGTTATTGCGAACCGCGGTACCATTGGATCTCGCCGGTGAGGTCTACATCGCCGGCGAGAACCAAATATTTGAACACGGGTTTTGTCGGACGCAACGACAGCGTCGTTGTCGTTTTTAGGACAAAAGATCCACCGAGTTAATGCGCTTATCATTGCTCCCATCATTGAATTCATTTGGTGTGTCTTAACTGTCTTAAATCCACCATTTACTGCGCGCCATTAAGTCCTCCCGCGCGCGGACCTCCTCGTGGTCCCGCGCATTTAATCTCTTGTCCATAGCGGCGTGCGTGGCGTGCGCTAATTCTAGCGCCGATCTGGACATCGGACCTCCTCCAAGGAGATCTGGAGCGCCCAAGACCTCCTTGGCGCAATCTTAGCCGTCGAGACCTCCACGGAGGTGCAGGACGTTGAGGACCTCCTCTGGGACCTCCTCGAGGTCATCTCACCGCTGAGGACCTCCCTTTAATCTGGTCCGTTCAGGACCTCCTTCCATGTTGTGGTCCGTTAGATCTTCCATCTACGGCCATGACCTCCCTCACCTCGCGCATGTGCGTGGTTAGGAGGTCCAGACCTCTGGACCTCCCATGTGCATGTGTGTTGTTCTCGGGAGGTCTGAGCCGTTAGATCTGAGATCTGTGGCTCACGACCTCCCATGTCTTTGTGAATGTTAGGAAGGTCAATAAATTCTTAAGTATGAACTGAAATGAGGTAGACTTTAGAATTCATATCTTTTTCATTTTAAATCATTTTGAGGTCATTCAAATTGTGTTAGCTCTGTCTTAAACTTGACTTTAATCCAAAAATGGTTGTAAGTTGAGTTCAGCTCCAGAGCACAGTTTTGCCATAGGTTTTAGTACTCCTTTTGGATAATACACTCAAAATTTAGGTTTAACTTGTAAAACCCATAACTAATGTTCTGTAGGTTATTTTTGAATGAGACCAACTTTGTTAGCTTCCTCTATTAATGAACTCACTGTAAAAATTAGATTTGAGCATATTGCTGTTATAGAAATAAGGACTTGTGCATTATAATTTTGTTCAAGTTCTTGTTTTTGAAAAATTATAGAAAGTGCAATATAGCTCCAAATGGGATGAACTCAATTGTGTTATTCATCTCATGAGGTGCTGGTTTCACAGTAAAAATCTCAGCCTCACCACTTTTCTAGAAAATGTTGCCTCATAATTAAATTAGTGAATAGTGCAGTTTGGTATTTTCAGGGCTGAGCAGAATTGTTTTGCTCATAACTTTTGCATTAAGAATCCAAATCCATTGGTTCTTGTTGCTAAATTCCTAAAATCACCCTCTTACTGCTGTAGAAATTTCAGAGAATTTGGAGTTCGTTTGCTGTGCTGTCTTGTTGTTTTTCGTCGTTCTTATCGGTTCTTTATCGCTTTTCCGTTAGGTTTCGACATTTGTGGTGATCCATAAACGACCCTCCGCAACAAAGTGACCAGCAGCAAGGCAAGCAGTTTGACCATTTCCATCATTGTCCCATTATTTTAAAGCTTAATACTTTGTTTTACTTCTATGTATGCATGCTACTTTGTGTTAATTGTCGCTAGTAATCCTATAGTTGCATAATCTGTAGGAGTTGTTTATCCTCTACTACCAATGAGCCTAGGTTATTCGCTGTGGTTGGAGCTCGTTGGATGAGCTCTTATCACTTAGTAGTTTCGACTTAAACTGCTTAGACATGCTTAGCTATCGGTAGTAATGGGCGATCATCGACTTAGTCGATGGTCTTGATCACACAAGTATAATTATTCCTCCTATATGTCCAGCACTTGTGCTTTGATTAATTTGTAAAATCAAAAACTGAAAATAAAATGTTGATTTGGACTTGGGCATATTGGATGGATGGTGTGGTTTTGGAATGTGGTAGTATGCCCGAGTCGTTATGACCGAGTTACTTGCGCCACCGCTCGAAAGCAATATTGCGTGCTAACCACACGAGGGGATATGGGACCTCTCTTGACTAAGTACTTTGGGGGTGTTAATTATGAGCTGGTTGGTGGGTATGTTTTAATAAAATGTGTATGTGTAGTGTTGGGAGGAGCATTGGCGGGCGGTTAGGCTGTCTAATGTGTCCTTGTCCCGTGGGTTCTTGCTCGTAATTAGCATCGCCCATTGGAAATGTCTCGAGGACTTAGCCGTGCCGGCATACCAAAGGTAGTGTGCCTAAAGGAAAGGCGGTCGGCGTGTGGGTACATTGGTACACCCTGCGCAGGATAAAACTATTCAATAGCCTCGCCCTAGGTTATGGACACGCCGAAACGCCAGAAGAACTAGACTACAACTTTTAATTAAAACTTGACATGGTTGGTATGAGTGGGTAATTCATACTATTGTTGTGGTGGCTATTGGGTTAGTCACTTCGTGATTGTTCTTGTTGTTGTTATTATGTTATTATTGCGTTGTTATTTCAACAAGTAAAAATGCTTTGTCAAATTGCCTTAAATCTATTATGTTATTGCAAATGGAACTTGCTTTATGCTAAATGTAAGTCCAAAGCTCCATCCACTTAATTAAAGCTTGCATGTAGCTAAATTATAGTTCTGTTATCTTACACGTCAGTTTTGCGAGTACAATAAACAAGTTATTGTACTCATTTGCTTTGCTTAACAACCTTGTTGCAGAGGACGGAGGTGAGCTCCAAGAGCCTTATACATGCCACGTGTTGCGCTTTCTTCGACGACTAGCTTGGTGGTCGGTCGGATGCCTAGGGTTAAGGCACACCGATTGGCTTTGTGTTATAGCCATCTTTATGGCACTTTTGCTTCCATTGTGTATTCTTGTAACTTATTGCTATTTGGCCTAAGGGCCCTCTTTTGTAGTAGCTATTCCATATTAATATTAAACCACGGTTTGTTGCTTATGTTCTATGTGTTGTATGGAATTGATATATTCTTTTGTTGTGAGGTATGTATACTGCATTCTGGGGAGTATACATCTCTCGAGGCCGAGTTTATTCGGTTGATAATACTAGGGTCAATTGGATGACTAAGTATTATGAGCCTAATAAATGTCGGGGTCTCACAGGACAGGAGGTCCAAAGCGTTGGATCTAAATCTAACGGTGCGGACCTCCTAGAAGGACTTAAGCTGCACGCGACTTTGATAAGTGAGGGGGAGGTTATGGCCTTTGGATTTAAATCCAAGGGCACACAACCAAAGGGGAGGTCCTGAGCTTGCGCATAGCGCACAGGAGGTCGTGGCCATAGATTTTAAATCTAACGGCGCACACACAAGATGGGGGAGGTCTGGTGCGCTGATAACGCGGGGAGGTCGTGGGCTGTTGGATCTGATCCAACGGCTACGACCTAAACAAGGTGGAAGGACCTCGCTGTGATGGTTTGCAGAGGAGGTCGTGGCCTTTGGATTGAATCCAACGGCTACGACCTCAACAAGGTGGGAGGTTAGATAGATTTGGCAGTGAGGGGAGGTCATGGCCATGGATCTTTGATCCAAGGGCTATGACCCCACCAAGGAGGGAGGACCTGGGCGTTTGATCTCGAAGGGAGGTCAGGGCCGTGAGATTTGATCCAACGGCTGTGACCTCACCGAGGTGGGAGGACCTCGCGGTGTTGGTTGAGGAGGAGGTCGTGGCTGTTGGATTGGATCCAACGGCTACGACCTCAAGTGGGTGGAGCGGAGGTCTGATGGGGCTGGGCTGGACCAGCTTTGCAAAGCGGTTCAGCCCAAGGAACAGTGCACCCCTTTTTAAATTTAATTTTTAACAGCTGAGACTTAGCAGAATTGTTTGGGATAGCAATTCAACTCCAAAATTTATGAAATTTTAACTGGAGCTTGCTGACATTAAGATTAACCTTACATAAAATTCCCAGAGGTTCTTATGCATTGCATTTTTCTCAGGAAATTCGTGAAGGCTGTTCAAGGAATTGTTTTACCTCCAAAAATTATCAACCAAGTTTTATAACCCATGATATTTTTCAGAGAGGTCCCACATCATCTCTAGGACCAAGGAAAAGATTACCAAATGCTTGGCACAAGATTTAAGATGAATGGAAAATGAGTTTGACTTTTGGTCAACAAGAGCTTAGTGTTTTTTGGATAACACAACTCTTGGACAAGAATTACATGAGAGTTTAGGGATTTCAAGAGGTGAGAAAAAGTTTTAATTTCTACACATTTAATTACATTTGAAACAAACACCTGTTTAGGTATTTGGGATGTTACACAATACCAAGGCCTCCTCAATGATTCCGACCAAGGAGTCATGAGGGGAGAAGGTTGTTTCAGGCAGCCACTCCTTCACCTCGTCGAGAGGAACAATTGCTTGGACCAGATGATCTCCGACATCGTCTAAATCAAGCAGGCGGTCGCAGACGTCACAATAGCGTCTACGACCGGATCGGGACACCGGAGATTCGGCAGTCTAACCTCAGAAACTGGTCTCCGACCAATTACAATCCGACACCTTTCCAAAGAAGGCGACATGAATCAATCACAGGTTGTCGAGCCTTCTCTGCAGGGCTCCAAGCTGCGCGTTGGCCAAACAGGTTCCGACCGGCCAACCTGGACAAGTTCAATGGGACTCAGAACCCATTGGAATTTCTCCAAATATATACCACCGCCATCAGAGCTACTGGTGGTGATGAAAATGTGATGGTGAACTATCTGACCACAATGCTCGAAGGGTCTGCCCGGTCGTGGTTACTTAACCTACCAGTCGGATCAATCTATACTTAGGAGCAACTCTGCGACCTTCTAATTGCGAATTTCCAAGGCACGTACGACCGCCCTGGAAAGGAGGATGATCTCCACTGAATCCGGCAAGGCTTTGATGAGACTCTCCGTCAATACATCAAGAGATTCAGTCATGTTCGTAAATCCATACCAGAAGTCACAGAATCATCCGTCATCCAGGCTTTCAAAACAGGTCCAAGGAATCGGCGGTTTACGGAGGACATAGCAATAAACCCTCTGCGAACAACTGTCAAACTTTTCGACATGGCTAATAAATATGCCACTGCTAGCGAAGCAATTGAGTGGTGTGAGGCTATGATCGAAAGGATAGAATTCCCCAACCTGGCTTGGATAATCTGGAGAAGAATAATAAGAAAGCTCTCAAGAAGAAGAAAAACCGAAGACCCGACGATAAAGAAGTCCTGGCTATCCCCGAAAAGTTTACGAAGGGAAAGAAGGACTATACCGGTCGAGGCAAAGCGAAGGCTCCGACCGAAAGATATAAGAAAAAATAAGAAGTGGTGTCCACTTCACGGTGACAGTGGCATGACCTCCGCTTTGCCGAGCTGACGAGAAAAAGCTAGAGGATTACTATGCAGGTAAAGGACCACTCCCCGCAATACAGGAACTCGGTGAAACAAGTTCCAAAAAGGACAAAGATGGCGACGAAGAAATGGAGTACCAGGAGCCACAACATACGGTCAACATGATCTTTGGTGGGTCTTCTTCGTACGAGTCAAGGCGTCATCTCAAGGCCATGGAGCGGGAGGTCAACCTCGTAGAGCCTCCGACCATCATCAAGCCATCAATGTTGTCGAACACCGTAATCTCCTTCAGCAAAGAAGACTACTCCATCCCTTCGACTCGACCAGGTAGGTTCCCTATTGTTGTTGAACCTACTATTAATAACTGTAGGGTTAATCGAGTCTTAATAGATGGTGGTAGTTCTTTAAACATTTTATTTGCGAGAGCTTTAGAAGAAATGCAAGTTCCCAAGTTCAAGGTGAAACCGGTGAAATATGCCTTTCATGGTATAGTCCCTGGTTCCACCGCTAAACCGATAGGACAAATTTCCTTACCGGTCACGTTCGAAAGACCTGACAACTTCCGAACAGAAAAGATTTCGTTTGATGTGGTGGATTTTGAGTCTGCATACAATAGAATCTTGGGTCGTCTGGCTTTAGCAAAATTCTTGATAGCCACATACTACGGTTATCAAAGTTTGAGAATGCCTGGACCTAAGGGAGTCACCACGGTTCGAGGAGATCAGAAAATGGCTTACGTGTGTGATCGGAAATCCTTAGAACTAGTCGATGAACTTCCAACCAGATAGGCTAATCCATCTACCATGCAGGTCAAGCACTCGAGGCCAAAGATGACACCAAAGCCATCCGACCAGACAAAATAGGTACCACTCGACAAAGACGCTTCTCCGGACAACGCCAAGTCGCCACCTGGGTCAGGAAACACTGACTCATCTACCCGCAAGATTCTGGTCGGAACAAGACTCGACCCTAAATAGGAAGAGTCGCTCATCTCCTTCCTCTGAGCAAATCAGGACATATTCGCCTGACAGACGTCCGATATGCCTGGAGTCCCCCGGGAGGTGATCGAGCATAGGCTAACTCTCCAGCCTGACAAGAAACCGATCAAGCAAAAGCTACGGCGTTTTGCACCTGATCGGAAGGAGGCAATCCAATCAAAGATTGACAAGCTCCTCAAGGCTGGATTCATTCGTGAAGTCGACCACCCTCAGTGGCTCGCCAATCCTGTAATGGTTAGGAAGAATAATGGGAAATGGCGAATGTGTATTGACTTTATAGATCTTAATAAAGCTTGTCCGAATGATGACTTTCCCCTTCCACGCATTGACCAACTTGTAGACTCTACTTCCGGGTGTAATTTACTAAGTTTTTTTAGATGTTGTGCTTAGCTTAGCTACAAGATGAATCGATCTATTCTCGATCGAATAGACGTTGCTCAAATATGAACATTTGATCTCAGTGGTCTCTCTGGTTTTGTGTAACAGCCCAAAATTTCAATTTCAGAGAAAATTTAAAATTTATTTATTTTTGTGGAAATTCTGAATTTTTAAAAGCTTTTTCCTAATTAGTCAAAGCTAAAACAAATTTAATTGCAAAAGCTATTATCAAGTTTAAGTTGGAAATAATTTTATTAAGTTCAAAATAACTCTAAGAATTTATGAGAATTTTTCTAGAATTTTGGAATTATTTTGCTATATTCTAAAGTGAAATGAATTAAACTGAATATTTAAAATAGAAAATGAAAAGAAAATCGGAAATGTTAGTTAAATAAACTTGGCTCGCCCACTTACTCACGCCAAGATACGCGACGGCCCAAGCTTAGCCAAGACCAAGACGACCTCTCATCTCGCCTCCCTTCTCTTAACCGTCAGATGAGCATCGGACGGCCAAGAAACGCCCACGCCACACGCACCCCACCACCACCCGATCCCCATCCTACTACGCCGTGTTTCTTGCCCACTTCCTTCTTCTCTCAGACGGACCGAGCCAGCCGCCATTGCCGCGCCGCTTGAGCTCTTCTCCACCCCGCTTCCTCTTCCGTCTTTATGGGCGTTCAGTGCGATTTAAAACCTTTACTCGCCGCCTCCCTCTCCGCCTTATCCCTCTATTACACCCACTATTCCCGGATTCCCCAAACGCCGCCATTAACGCCGCCCATGATCTCCTCCCGCCCTCCCTTGCCCTATAAATAAGCGGCCCGGCTCGCCTCCTCGCCGAGCCCGAGCCTTCACTCGCCCTCCTCTCCTCCTCTCTATTCGTCAATTTCTAGTTTCTTCACGGCCACCGCGGCGAGGAATTTCGACAATTCCGGCGAGGTCACGCTCGCTCCGGCCCCGTCGTGTACGTCTACGGCATCGTCGCATCTTCGCGACACCCGTGCGTGCATCCATTTTGCTGAAACCCTCGAAGCCCTACCTACGTCACTGCAGCGCCCGCGCCAACCTCATCGCCGATCGCCTTTTCCCGCGTTGCAGGTGCAACTCCGGTGAGCATTGTGACCAGCATCTTCCGCTCTCTCTGGTAATCATTCACTCGTTCGCCGAGACTCAGAGCTCAGCCGAGGTCCTCACCGAGAGTCACCGCTCGGGCCTACGTGGCTCGACCACCTTGAGCCAGTGGCGCCACCAAAGATAAGCTCCGACGTGGCTGCCTGCGTGGCGGCCACGTCACACGCACACCACCACACCTTCGTGCTAGGAGTCCATGGACATGTTCCATGTGAGCCGAGCCTATGTCACCTGGGCCCCACCTGTCAGAAAATTAATTCAAATTCGTTTAATCCCGAAAAAAAAAATCATCGCTGACGTCATCATGCGCAATATTTAGAATTCTCTTTAGAAAAATAATTCAGGAAATTGTTTAAATAATGATTTAGTTTAAAATTTGTAAAATTCATAACTTTTGTATTATAACTCCAAATTAGATGATTCAAGTTGCTAAAATTTTAGAAAATTATTGTCTAACTAAATAAAATATAATAACTCAAATTGGAGTTCATTTTAGTTCTGTTTTAGAATTTAGAATTCTTTTAAATATCAAATTTAGGTTAAAATTTGTAAAATTCATAATAATTGAATCCTAACTCCAAATTTAGTGAAACAAATTTCTAAAATTTTATAATTTGATTATCTAGTTCAATAAAATAAAATTATTATATTTAGATTTGGTTTATTTTGTATTTCTGAGTTTTATTTGAATTTTATTTGATTTGCCTTATTTTCACGTTTAGACTTTGACGATTCCGGGGAATTTGATACTTCTCAAGACTTAGATTTTCCGATCGCAACGAAGGCAAGTTATACTTTGACCATTTTGCCCCTATTATTTTAAAGTTAATTAAATTCAGTTTTTAAATTATTAAATGCATGCATAATTTTATTCAAGTATTTCAAATTCTGCTTAAATAATTAGTTATTCCTATTACCCTTGTATGCCAAATTTTGGATGTTGCCATGTCATTCCTTTGTCACTTTAGATAAATTATTATATTTAATAATCAAATGCTTCGCAAATACTTAGACCATGATTTATATTTTTGGGAGAATTTTAGCCAACTCAATAAAATTTATCGAAAATTAAAACTATGGTATTGTTTTACCATAGAGAATTTGTAAAGATGGTTTTATAGAAATAAAATCAAAAGGGTTTGGACTTGGGCGAAAAGGGTGAATGGTGGGTGCTGAGTTTATGCACGGGCTTAGTCTCGTTAAGATTAAGACCTGTGGTTTAAATTGAATGACGCCCAAGTCAATTGAGGACCGGTCTTTGAGCGCATTTTGTTATGCCTTATCAGACAACCACATGTCCTGTATGGGCGGGACTGGCTTAATAATTTGTAATACCTCTTAGTTATTTGTGCTATGTTGTATGTATGGGTGTCTGCAGACAGTTTTCCCATCTGGCGCAAGAGGGGTTTTGAGGACGGTCGGTCAATGGAAGCGAAACCTTAGCGCACGAGTACTTTGAGGTAGAACATTGTAACGGCCTTGTGATGTTTGTTCTGTCACACGCCTTAGAAGCGTGGATTGGCCGACACAAAGAGTATAATATCTCGTGTGGGTAAAGTTGTATAAACTCGCAGAGTTGAAACTATTGAATAAGGCGTCATGATCATGGACATGCTAGCAAAGCCACTCGAGTTAGTTTTGTTTTTGGTTTTAAAAGTGATTTCAACAGATAATTTCAGATGGATAGTCCTGGGAAAATTAGGCGGGTAGTCGTTGTGATTGAGGGTATCCATCATCTTTTATGGAGGTTATCCACAATAAATAATTGTCATTTAAAATGGAGATTTTAGATTATTGTATGAAATGGCTTTGTAATCTAATATGAATATTTAAATTAAAAGCGCCGCTTTCATAAAATAACCTTGCCAATATCCTTTGTCTACCTTATGCATGCATATCAATTCCATATTGGGTGTAACTTGCAGCACAGTAGTAGTGCTTACTCTTCTTCAATAATCTTTATTCAGAGAAGTTATCTACCAAGACCGTGAGGATCTTGACGCTTAGGTGCGCCCAGACGATTATTGCCTCGTGGCGAATCGTTGGGTCTACTACTATTTTTTCGCTCATTGTGTTTTACTTTATTTGGCCTCGGGCCCTTTGTAATAAACTCTGAATAAATATTAATAAAATGCGTGATATGTTTTGATTATCACTTTTGTTTGACTGTGTACATTAGCTGTCCTGGACTAATGTATGAACACAGAGAATTTGGGATCCTTCGCTCCCGGGTTCGACATTTTGCCTTGCTTGGGACTCCTGATCAATTGGTAGCTTGGTTTACCTTGCATGGGGTTCTTGATCTTGTAGTATCATTGGGTCGGCAGTGGTAGAGCTTAGACTAGGCCACTACCCTATTCATGATATGCCCTGGAGGTAATCATGAAGATGATTGTATCATGTTTATGTTTATGAATTATAGAATAAATGTTATTATATTCCTTGAATGAATTATCATTTATAAAAATTAGCAAGTATGTGACTTGTTGGTGAAGTTCTTTAATTGTTGTAAGATATTATTCTAAAAGATCCTTGGTCGGATGTCACTGGTCGGGACACTAGTGACTTATTGACCAGCACATGTATTGATTGATGGTCGTGTTTCACCGTTCATAGATACGGGGATATCGAATCAATAATGTGAGCACATGTTAGAGAACATAATGTTGGATTGACCCACTTTGAGACACTATTGAAACTGTTATGTTTCTATGTGTCATCAGCTGCTCTCAAGCAATGATGGTGTATAATCCTTAGATCTGAGATCAGTATGGTTTCCTACATGTGTAACAATACACTTAGGGAGTTACCAAACATTACTTCGTAACTGGGTAGTTATAAAGGTAGCTTCCGGGTATACTATGAAACATGTAGATGGATGTGATTGGTCGGATATGAGATTTGCCCCTCCTAACAGATCAGATGAGATATATTTGGGCCCCTCGACGATGTGCTTGGATAAAGAAAGTGCATGATCGTGCTACAAGTGGTCGAAGAGTCAACCATGTGAAGTTACCCATCACTAGATCGAGAAAAAGATTGAACAACCCATGGATGACATATATCTCACTTGAAGTTCGATCGGATATTGTGAGGCAAAATGAGAATACACAAGCAGATCGCTTAGTTCGACCAGATATGAACTGGTCATATGGGGATACAAACTGGTCGTGAGCTAATCGTACATGATCACAAACTGGTCATTACCAGAAGCGAACTGGTCGTAAGGAGTTACAAATTGATCATGAGTGATAAGGACCTGGTCACAGATTATATTGCATAAGGTTCGTCTAATATGATCTTTATGTGTATTCGAGAGTCGCTATGTTCTGGTAGGAACCACTACCGACTTATGGATCGGAAAAGAGTTTCTGGGTTACGGCAGATTACACATGAGACCTATAGGGTCACACACTTAATGGGTTAGAATTAACTAGTTTGGATTTAATCCATTAGGGCTCTTTTATAAAGGGAGGCGTGGAGCTTTTAGGACATGTTGCACCATCCACCGAAACCCTAGCCAACACCTCCCCGATGGCCCTACCGTATGCACTGGATTTATATCGTCTCATTATATTGGCTTTGATTTTGCCAGTGGCAACAGCAACTGTAGAAAGAGCCTTCTCAGCTATGAGCATTATTAAAACTGATTTGCGGAATAAGATGAATGATGAATGGATGAATCATAGCACGGTGTGCAATATTGAGCGATACATATTTGCAAGCATTAAAGATGATAATATTTTGGAGTGTTTTCAAGGAATGAGGTCACGTAAGAAACAACTATCTCACGCTAGTGGTAAGTTAGGTTCTTACAAATCTAAATTTCATGTTCTTTGTATTTAATCATACCTCTGTTTGATTTTTTTTATGTTGTCTTTGTAGGTTCTGGTACTTGTCCAACTATTGACGAAGAAATGGTGGGCCACGTTAGAGATGAAATCTTCGTTATTTAGGTACTCAATTTGTATCTCTAAGATGCTATATTATTTATGTTTTACCATATTTTTTATATTATATTTTATGTTGAAGCATTTTTTTGTAAAGTTTCATGTCAATGAAACATTTGTGGCTTATTTTTTGTTATGTCTTGGTGTGGGTAGAAATTAGCATTAGTTTTAAGATGCTAGACTATTAAAATTTAGCCCAAGGCGTGATCAAATACTAGATCCACCACTGTGCGCTAGTGTAGCCTATCCGTGTGCCAACATACCCTTCTGTACTTTGTTAGATGCAAGGAAATTAGAGTGAGATGTACTACTTACTCCCTCACTCTCAGTCTCATGTTCACTTTGCAACTCTCTAAAGGTTGGCCCCTGTATCCTACTGGGTAATTCGCCGCAGAAAGGGAGCTACGGGAGGGTGGCCACGTCGCCCCGAATTCCCTCCCTCGTTCGATCCAGTGCCTCAATCCTTTCTGGCTGCAGGATTTTTTTGGCTTTGCGTGCCCGTTTGCTTCTCCCGTCGCTGCGCATTTATTACTCTCTTGCTTGTTTTCCTTCTTCTTCGTTCTTCTCTTCCTCCCCATTTCTCTTGGTGCTCTTGCTCGCTACCGAATGGAGGCTCCATGGCGCCTCCTCCCTCTGGTGTCGTCCTCGTCCCTGCGCCCCTGCCTGCCGCCGCCGTGGCTCCACCACGCGCCTCAAGCTCCTCAAGGCTGCTTGCTTAAGACCGGCGCCTCGTGCCGCTGCCTCCCACTCGATTCAGTGCGGTGGTCACTGCCCGCTGCCTCTGCAGCACTGTCCGCCTCATTGCTATGGCTCGTGGCAGCGCTTAGCTCGCCACTTCGGCTCGACCTCCGGTTAGCCTGGTGCTCGCCGCTTCTCCTTGCGCCGCTTGCAAGACCGGCGCCCAGGCCAAGACGTGGCTAGGGCGCCACCTCATCGGCCTCTTCGTCTCATGACCCCGCCAAGAAGACCCCAAGGCTCCTCCTTCCCTGGCCTCACTTTCCCCTTTTCCTTCCTTCTTTCATTCCCCAATCTTGCTCTTCTCTGGAGCTTTTTGCTCCAACCAAAAATCTCCCCAAGGTGCCGCCTCCTCCTGCTCCTAGCTCCCCTGGTGGCCCAGCCCGACCTCTCCTGCTCGGCCACCCATGCTGTGCCTCCGACCGCCGCCGGCTTGGCCCAGCCCTACTGCCGCCGGCTAGCCCCGCCTCCTGCGCCTTGGCCCAGCTTCCTCAGCTCCTCTCTAGCATGCCGCACCCACGCCCCTAGCTCTTGGCTCACCCCACACCCATGTGTGCGCCCCCTTGCTTCCTCTGTGGTTGGTCAAAAGATCGGGTGTGGTTTTAAGCTCCCCATTCCTTTTCTTTCTCTGTAGTTTTAGTTTCGCTGCTTGAGCTTGATGCTTTCACTGAGGTGGGTTTGTTGTTGCTTATGCATACATGAAGGAGATGGATGTGGGTTCACTGATGTTGATGCATGCATAAAGGAGGTGATGTGGTGAGCTACTAACGGTGGTATGCCTCCCCTGTCTCTCTCTACCCCTTCCTCCTTGCTCTGTGATGGCTTTAGTGATGATATTGTTAGTGTGCATGTCCTCTGTGAAATGTGTAGTTCAAACTGGGGGTTCATTCTTGGAAACAGAATGTGAAGGTTGTTTAGTTTACTCTTAACATTTATAAAAAAACCTGAATACCTTGTTCCAGTTGTAAATTAGAGGTTCGAAGTATCTCTGCGGGTTTTAGTATTGTATTAAAATGGTTAGGACTTACAAATGCTTACCTACTTGCATTTCTCCGAATTATGTCGTGCTTCCACACTTATAGTGGTATGTTCACTTTGTGATATAAAATAGCGCGTTATGCATTTTGTAACTTAAGAATGTTTACAATGTATGACGATTACATATAGACTTAGGCATCACCTAATAAGAGTCGTCCACATAAGTGAAATCTGGTTTTATAATGTCTTAATCTGCCATCTCTTTATTTCGCTAAAGAACTTAGGCTGTATTAATTTTGCAAGCAATGTTGTGTCTGCTTAATTTTATCCTAAATATGCATTGCTTTTAGCCTTTTGATGTATTTGTCCTACTGTTAGTCCCTAATAAAAAGCCCATGCACATACATGTAGTTTTGTGAGTGTTGCAAATATCATCGTTTGAATTGACTTCACACATAGGAGGCTAAGATAGTAAATATTTCTGCCTATCCTGCTATTGCCTTATTGTGACGTCTCACCCTGTGATGTACAGCAAAGGTCCGGGAGGATCTTCCTTTTTTTTTTGTTGTTTTTTTTTGAGTTGCGGTACTACCGCATGGAGGAGCGGTAGTACCGCTCGGTGCTGCCCGAGGAGGGTCCGCCTGACCTCCCAGAGGTCCTCAAGACCTCCTGCAGGTCTTGACCACCAGGACCTCCCAGGAGGTCATCAAGACCTCCCGGAGGTCTTGGCCAATAACCCGCCAGAGCACCTCAACAGATATCACATGGAGGTCCGATAGATCTCCTGTGCCAAGTCCCGTGAGGACTTCCCGAGGTCTCGCCTCAAGACCGAGCTAGTCCCAGATCAAATTGGCTAGCTCGCATGTAACCCACATGTGTAATCAAATCCATACAACAAGCTTAAAGAGAAGACAAACCAAAATAACACATATATTAACAAGTGGCTTTATGGCCAAGGTTTGTCACAGGTGCCACTAAAGGCTAACAACAAACGAGAACAACAACACAATGGAGGCGAAGACAAGAACACAAGGTCCATTTGGCCAGCCCACAAAGCTACCAAGTGGAGGACGCCACCATCACAAGAAGGTCTTCAAGGGTGCTCCTCCGAGAGCACTGGACCACTGAACTCCAACCTCACGATCAAACAAATAGGCACAAGCCAATGAGTACCTCAATGTACTCAAGAAGCCATGGGTAAGGTATGCAAGTAATAATCATGCATGGCTTGACAAAGTGAGTCAGATGGTTAGTTTATGAAGCCAAAGTGACAATAAATAACATAATAGATTGCAAAGCTTAAGTTAGAAAGCGAATACATAAGTACATTTGATTTTTAAAGGGGACAAGGAGCACCCACTCACACCCAAGGCACCAACCCAAACCTCTCTCGAGCACCCACTCCAGAGCACCACAAGACCAGCCCTTGGACCACTTTTTAGAGCCCAGCCATGACCCCTCCGAGCCGGCCAAGGTCTCTTCGAGGCACAAGCCATGACCTCTCACCAAAACGCCCAGAGGTACACAATTTCACAAAAGAATTCTACCCTCATTCAAATCTCCGCATGTCCATAACCGAGGACGCGCCATTCGAACGGATTTACACTTTGCAGAGGTGCACAACTTTACCCACAAGAGGTAGTCGCTGATATTTCACACGCTACCTTAGACATGCGAATCAAGTGGAGACTACCACCGGCTTTTACAAGGTCCCGCTCGACTCGACCACCAACATTAAGGTTTCGCCCTCACGGTGCGCCTAGCACCCGGTGGCCCCTCTAAGCCATGGTGCTCCATCAACACCTCCTCTACCTTGGAACCGAATCGTAACAAGACCAAGTTATTACCCGGTCCACCCCATAATGGACATGTGGTTGCACGGTTTGGCCCTGATCAATGGCTCCCAAGGTTCATCCTTAAATGGTCAGCCAAAGTGAGGCATTCCACAACCCAAATGTGACCCAAAGAACAACTTGGGGCCCCAGTGACTCCATGGCTACCACCCTTGATCACCTAGGTGACTCCATGGCTTCAACCCTTGAGCACCCACTACTGCGCCCGCCAACTCGCCCGAGCAAAACAAACTTTTAGGTTCAACTCGCCAAAGACCACCCAGTCTGGCACAACATATTTTAAAGTGGTCTCAAGACCACAAACAACACAACTATGGCTTCAACCCTAGTTGCTTATCGCTGGCACCAACCAAAGTTCCATAATTCATTAGTCAAGATTAAGCAATAATGATGATTCATGAGGAGACCCACGCCTACTAGAGCAAGGCTAAGCAAGAACGATACCCATGTTGGCAATAGCAATACAAGACCAACTAACAAGACCATCCTAAGGTTGTCAAAGGTAACATGTCAACATATGGATTACCAAATAGACGAGGAGGCATAAAACCAAGAGGGTATTTAACTAGAGCCCAAACCATTTTATACAAATAGCAATGCAAGTTTAACAAATCAAAATACTTTTGCAAATGGGATCAAGATGGCCAAAGGTCCCATGACTTGCCTTCAATGGCGGGTCAGCCGAAGCTTCAACCGGTTGCTGGATCTTCAAGCTCCTTAGTACCCACGGAATCTACACGCTGCAAAGAAAACAACTAAATAAAGCACTCAAAAGGAACCGAAAAGAACTAGCAAGAACAGAAAGGAAAGATCCACGAAGGGAGGTCCAACAAGAAGGAAGGAGGAGGTCCGAGAGGGAGGAAATCCCACCGGAGGGAGGTCCAAGAGGAAGGGCTCTGACTCAAGGAGGTCCGAATCAGAGGAGCCTGGAGAGCTTCTGCACCGAGAGAAAGAGGGAGGGGGAAGAAATGACTAACAGAAGCAAATGGAGGCCCCCGTGCCCGATTTAAAGAGAAAGGGAGAATAGGGCACCTCAAAAGGACGCCCAGATTCAAGGCATCAAGACAAAGGCACACCGCCACAAGGTACGAAAAAGGATAAAGAAAGCTAGGGATGTGACAAAAAGTAGAAAAGAGTACAAAGGTAGCTGGCAGCATTTAATGTGACTCAACTCACATCAATGCACTTAAGATCGCCCAAGGGCGATCAAAAGGTGCCTGCACCGACCAAAGACATGGTCCACGGTCCAAAGAGGAGGTCCAAGAAGGAGGTCCAAGAACAACAGGGAGGTTTAGACCTCAATGGTCTAAACACAAAAGGGGAGGTCTGAACCTAAAGGAGGTCCAACACAACAGGGAGGTCTGAACCTAAGGGAGGTCCAAACACAACAGGGAGGTCTGAACCAAAGGAGGTCCAAACACAACAGGGAGGTCTGAACCTAAGGGAGGTCCAAACACAACAGGGAGGTCTGAACCAAAGGAAGGTCCAAACACAACAGGGAGGTCTGAACCTAAGGGAGGTCCAAACACAACAGGGAGGTCTGAACCAAAGGAGGTCCAAACACAACAGGGAGGTCTCGAACCTATGGAAGGTCCAAACACAACAGGAGGTCTCGAACCCAAAGGAGGTCCAAACACAACAGGGAGGTCTAGACCACAAAGGTCTAAACACAAAAGAGGTCCCGTGGACAAGAGGTCCAAAAGACTAAAGATATCTGGGCCTCAAAGGGAGATCCAAACCACAAACAGATCTAGACCCCAAGGAGGTTTAGATCACAAGAAAACTAGACCTCAAAAGAGGTCCAAAGCACAAGGGGTATGGCACTCGAGGAGGCCCCGACGGTTACATTTCCAAAAGGGAGATCCGACGGTCAAGATCTCAAGAAAAGGGGAGGTCCTGATGGTTAGATTTCCAAAAGGGAGATCCGACGGTCAAGATCTCAAAAAAAGGGGAACCTTAACGGTCCTGATCAAAAAGGTGCAGGAGGTCTGGGCGGGAGGTCCACGACACTCAAGAGGAGGTCTGGACGGAGGTCCAAAGGACACATTGAACGAGAAGGTCTGAGCAAAAGGGATACTCCGGACTAGGAGGGTGGTCTTTACAAAAAAGACCAAAGAAGGATCGAGGAGGTGGTCCTTGCAAAACAACCAGGAAGAGGTCCTAGCGACAAAGGAAGGCGCGCAGCAAAGTAGGGCCATCCGATCGGAATCGGGCGGTCCAGAAAGGAAAGGAACGTTCGGACAAATTAACCTTTCATCTCGATCGGGCCATCCAAAAAGGATCAGACGGTCCACGAGTGAGAAAGGCGCGGGATTGGCTCAGACTGCGCGAGGGCAAGGGAGGTCCAAAACCAAAAGGAGATCTAACGGAGGAAAATCCAAAGGGGAGGTCCGTGCGGTTAAGATCTCCAGAGAGGAGGTCCTAACGGCCAGATCTGATCAAGGGGAGGTCTGTGCGGTTAAGATCTCCAGAGAGGAGGTCCTAACGGCCAGATCTGATCAAGGGGAGGTCTGTGCGGTTAAGATCTCCAGAGAGGAGGTCCTAACGGCCAGATCTCAACAAGGGGAGGTCTGTGCGGTTAAGATCTCCAGAGAGGAGGTCCTAACGGCCAGATCTGATCATGGGGAGGTCTGTGCGGTTAAGATCTCCAGAGAGGAGGTCCTAACGGCCAGATCTCAACAAGGGAGAGGTCTATTGGAACCCAGGGGAGATCCAAATAGGCAAGGGGAGTTCCTAAAGGACGCAGAGGAGGTCCGAAGGAGTTCCACAATGATACAAAGAGGTCCATGCGGGCATGGGGAAGTCCAGAGGGACTTAGGGATGCCCCAATGAACACAGGGGTTGCCAATGAATGTCGAGAGGTCCACGGGGAGGCCAAGATAGGGAAAGGAGTCTAGATAAAAGGAGGTCTAGACAGAGAAAGGTTTAGGCCGAGAGGGAGGTCCAGACACAAAGAGATTCAAACCAACAAAAAGGAGGTCTGGACTACAGGATAGGCACAAGGAAAAGGTCCAAAGATCAGAGGGGTTTGAAACACAAACCTGAGCTGGTCTAAACCCAAGGAGCCCTGGGCCGACAAGGAGAGAAAGAAAGAGAAGGGGCACCCAGACACAAAAGAGGTCTGGGAAGGAGAAGCCAAACCCAAAGGCACACAAAGCACAAGAGAGAGGAAAGGAACACACCAACAAACTCCCAAAGGGAACCGAATAGATTTAGTTCAAGTTTAGATTAGTCAATTAAAGCTTCTTTTGAAAACTCAGGTTAAGCTTTAAACTCTCACCAAAACCAAATGGTTATTTTTAATTTTTAAAACTCCGAAAAAAAAACGGGACGTTACAACCTACACCCCTTAAAAGAGAATCTAGGCCTAGATTTGGGCCGACTAAAGAATGGGTCAGGATCGGGTTTCACTCACTCTTCCAAAGAACTTCCTCTTTGAGTGAGACAAAACCAAACTACCAAAACATCGACCCAAGACTTACCAGGAAGAGATCCCGAGCCACTGGGCTTGCTCCACAAGAACACAATTCACCGCCTTTGCGGTTTGAACTCGGAGGTCCGATGGCTTGCCTTGAAGCTTGGGGAAGGGCTTGGTTCCATCAAGGGTTGAGGGTAGTGCTTGGCTAAATGACCCCATCGCCGACAGTTGAAGCAATCGGATACCTTCAAAGATACATGGTGTTCCGGTCTTTGGTTGGTTGTCACAAACTCTGAGCATCCGGATAGGGCGTCTTGTAGAGGTCCGAACTCGTAGGAGGTCCCAAAACTGGTGTTGTTCGACATCTTGGTTCATTGGGGAGGTCTTTGATAAGCTCGGGCTGTGACATCTTCCTCTTGAATGTCTCTGCAAGTTCTTTTCGAGATTCTTCAATCAATAAGGCCTTGTTTACCAGATGCTGAAAATCTGCATAGTCTTTGCCAATAACCTGAACCTTCAGACTGGGGTTGAGTCCTCGCTTGAACTTCTTCTGCTTGGCTTCATCTGTGGCAATATCCTTCGAACATAGCGTGCACCGAGTGAATTTGTTGAGATACTCACTTACTGACAAGCTTCCTTGCTTTAACTCGCGAAACTCGTTCTTCTTCATTTCTACCATCCCATCTGGAACATGAGAATGGCGGAAGGCTTCTGAAAACTCAGTCCAAGTGATGCTCTGGTGGTCTGCATGGGCGGCACAAAAGTTCTCCCACCACTCTGCTGCTGAGCCTTCAAGCTGGTGAGTTGCATACAAAACCTTTTCACGGTCGCTGCACTGGGCAATGGTAAGCTTCTTCTCTGTTGACCGCAGCCAATCCTCAGCATCCAAGGGCTCCGGGGAGCTAGAGAATGTCGAAGGTCGGGTCCTTAAGATGTCCACCAATTTCGACTGAGGAAAAACTGGAGTTGAAGGCTGCACTGCAAATTACCGATTGTTCCAGTTCACCAAGGCGAGGAGGGCAAGAAATTGCCCGATTTTTTTGGCCATCATCCGACTCATGTTCTCGTGATCATGGCACTCATCATTTGAGCTTGGGCCGCCATAAACCGCTCCAAACTTTTACCCGGCAGTCTTCTTTGGAGGAAGAGGTGGTGACAAAGGAGGGTCCTCCGCTCACTCGACTTGTCAATGCCGTGTCTGAACCATCTGCAAGAAGCTTCTCTGGTTTAAAAAGGTGAGAAAAGCAAGCACAAAGGTGAGAGGGAAAAGCACCAAAGGTGAGTTAAGACAGAGGAAGATAGATGGAACATTCTAGGTAGGGAAAAGTAGGTTAACCCGAAGAGAACTAGTAGCCAAAAGCTACTAAGAGGCAAGAAAACTCAACAAAAGACCCTAGTCACTAGGCTAAGCGATGCTAAAAACAAAAGGGTAGCCTAAAGACAAAGACTACTAAACTTAACCTATAGGGGTGGTCCACTTAAAACAAGGCCAGACCTAACAAGATTGCTGAGATGAGGAGGTCATTTTGAGCTTAGAAACAAAGTTTCCAGAAAGGGTAAGATACAAGAGCCCAAGAAGAAGCCAAGAAAAGGATAGCTCAAGAGAAGAAAAGAATGAATCAAGTTGAGGACAGATCGGAACAAGATAAGAAAAGAACCACCAATCAAATTTTAAGTTGGTTTGATTAAGAAAATAGCTTTTGAAACAGACTAAACGTCCCTGCTAACAAAGGTTACGTCCTACAGTGGGCATGGAGCTCTTATACCACTTTGTGACGTCCCACCCTGTGATGTACAGCAAAGGTCCGGGAGGACCTTCCTTTTTTTTTTGTTGTTGTTTTTTTTTGAGTTGCGGTACTACCGCATGGAGGAGCGGTAGTACCGCTCGGTGCTGCCCGAGGGAGGTCTGCCCGGACCTCCCAGGAGGTCCTCAAGACCTCCTGGAGGTCTTGACCACGTGACCTCCCAGGAGGTCATCAAGACCTCCCGGAGGTCTTGGCCAATAACCCGCCAGAGCACCTCAACAGATATCACATGGAGGTCCGACAGATCTCCTGTGCCAAGTCCCATAGGACTTCTCGAGGTCTCCTCAAGCACCGAGCTAGTCCTGTGATCAAATTGGCTAGCTCGCATGTAACTGACACATGTGTAATCAAATCCATACAACAAGCTTAAAGAGAAGACAAACCAAAATAACACATATATTAACAAGTGGCTTTATGGCCAAGGTTTGTACAGGTGCCACTAAAGGCTAACAACAAACGAGAACAACAACACAATGGAGGCGAAGACAAGAACACAAGGTCCATTCGGCCAGCCCACAAAGCTACCAAGTGGAGGACGCCACCCATCACAAAGGTCTTCAAGGGTGCTCCCCTCCGAGAGCTTGGACCACTCGAACTCCAACCTCTGGCGATCAAACAAGAGGGCACAAGCCAATGAGTACCTCGAATGTACTCAGCAAGCCATGGGTAAGGTATGCAAGTAATAATCATGCATGGCTTGACAAAGTGAGCTGTATGGTTAGTTTGCGTAAAGCCAAAGTGACAATAAATAACATAATAGATTGCAAAGCTTAAGTTAGAAAGCGTAATACATAAGTACATTTGATTTTTAAAGGGGACAGTGAGCACCCACTCACACCCAAGGCACCAACCCAAACCTCTTTTGTAACGTCCCGTTTTTCCGGAGTCTTGAAAAGCTTTTAAAAATGAACCATTTGGTTTTGTTGAGAGTTCAAAGCTTAATTTGAAGATTTCAAAAATTTGGAGATTTAACCTGAACTAATCAAACTTCAGTTAATCCCTTCCTGGTTGAGCTGGAGTTATTGCTGTTCTTTGGCTTTTAGCCTCTTTTTCTCTTCTGGCCTTGTTTGTCCTCCAGGATAGTCTCTCCTCCCTTTTGGACACATCCTCTCTTGGGTCCTTCCTTTCGCCTGCACCTCCTCCCAGTAGGACCTCTTTATAGGTTCAACCCCTTACATTCTCTGGACCTCTCTTTGTAATCTTCTGCTTGGACTTTCCTTTGTTGGCTTGAATCTCTTTGTGCTTAGACCTCCCTTGGGTCTAAGCTTTCATCTTTGATTGGATCTTCCTTGGTCTAAACCTCTTTCTTTATTTGGACCTCCCGTGGACCTCTCTTAGCGTTCTCTTGTAACCTCTCGAGGTCATTTGGGCGCCCCAGAGTTCCTTTGGGACCTCCCTTGCCTATTTGGATCTCCCTGTGTTCATCTGCACCTCCCCTTGTTGAGATCTCGACTGCTAGGACCTCCTCTCTCGAGATCTTAGCCCGCACCTCCCCTTGTTGAGATCTCGCCGTTAGGACCTCCTCTCTCGAGATCTTAGCCGCTCAGACCTCCCCTTGTTGAGATCTCGACTGTTAGGACCTCCTCTCTCGAGATCTTAGCCGCTGCACCTCCCCTTGTTGAGATCTCGCCGTTAGGACCTCCTCTCTCGAGATCTTAGCCGCCAGACCTCCCCTTGTTGAGATCTGGCCGTTAGGACCTCCTCTCGAGATCTTAGCCGCTCAGACCTCCCCTTGTTGAGATCTCGACTGCTAGGACCTCCTCTCTCGAGATCTTAGCCCTCAGACCTCCCCTTGTTGAGATCTCGCCGTTAGGACCTCCTCTCTCGAGATCTTAGCCGCTCAGACCTCCCCTTGTTGAGATCTCGACTGTTAGGACCTCCTCTTTGGAGATCTTAGCCGCCTGAGACCTCCCCTTGTTGAGATCTCGACTGCTAGGACCTCCTCTCTGGAGATCTTAGCCGCTCAGACCTCCCCTTGTTGAGATCTCGCCGTTAGGACCTCCTCTCGAGATCTTAGCCGCTCAGCACCTCCCCTTGTTGAGATCTCGACCGTTAGGACCTCCTCTCGAGATCTTAGCCGCTCAGACCTCCCCTTGTTGAGATCCGCCGTTAGGACCTCCTCTCTCGAGATCTTAGCCGCCGAGTGTCCTCCTTCGTTGGATCCAAAGGTCCAGACCTCCTCGAGCCCAAGACCTCCTTAGCGCTTGGACCCTCTTTGACTCTTGTGGTCAGACGCTTAAGGCTTTGCCTTTCTCACCTAAGGGTCCGTCCGATCTAAATCGACGGCCTAGCCTTATCGGGTTCTGTTCACTCGGTCCGAACGGCCCCTCGTTTCGCGCCATCCGATCTGGATCGACGGCTCAATCATAAGTGACGCTTGGATGGTCCAAACGTTCCTTTCCTTCGACCGCCCGATTTCGATCGAGCGGCTCGCTTTCTTTGCTGCTTTTTCTTGATCTCGGGACCTCCTCGGCTGTTTTGCAAGGACCACCTCCTCGATCCTTCTTTGGTCTTTTGTAAAGACCACCTCCTAATCTTGAATATCCTTGACCGTCAGGACCTCCCCGTACCCTTTGATCTAGACCGCTGAGGTCCTCCTGTTTTGAGATCTTGGCCGTTCAGGCTCTTCTTTTGAGATCTTGAGCGCCAGGACCTCCCTTTGCCTTTCGATCTTGACCATTCAGGTCCTCTCCTTTTGATATCTTGGCCGTCGGATTTTCCCTTTTGGGAGATTTTGACCGTCAGGACCTCCCTGCTCTCAGCGCCTCCTCGAGCGCCTTACCCCCTTGCGCTTGGGACCTCTTTTGAGGTCTGGTTCTCTCGTGATTTAAACCTCCTTGGGGTCTAGATCTGCTTGAGGTTGGATCTCCCTTGAAGTCCAGCTATCTTTTGTCTTTTGGACCTCATATCCTTAGGACCTCTTTGTGTTTTGACCTTTGTGGTCTAGACCTCCTGCTGTGTTTGGACCTCCTTTAGGTTCGAGACCTCCTGTTGTGTTTGGACCTCCTTCAGTTCGAGACCTCCTGTTGTGTTTGGACCTCCTTTAGGTTCAGACCTCCTGCTGTGTTTGGACCTCCTTTAGGTTCAGACCTCCTGCTGTGTTTGGACCTCCTTTAGGTTCAGACCTCCTGTTGTGTTTGGACCTCCTTTAGGTTCAGACCTCCTGTTGTGTTTGGACCTCCTCAGTTCGAGACCTCCTTGTTGTGTTTGGACCTCCTCGTGTTCGAGACCTCCTGTTGTGTTTGGACCTCCTCGTGTTCAGACCTCCTTGTTGTGTTTGGACCTCCTTTAGGTTCAGACCTCCTGTTGTGTTTGGACCTCCTCAGTTCGAGACCTCCTGTTGTGTTTGGACCTCCTTAGGTTCGAGACCTCCTTGTTGTGTTTGGACCTCCTTTAGGTTTAGACCTCCCTTTGTGTTTAGACCTTTGCGGTCTAGACTCTCTTTTGGTCCTAGGACCTCCTCGCAGACCTCCTTCTTGGACCTCCTCCTTGACCTCCTATTTGGACCGTGGACCATGTCCTTGACCGGTCTGACCTTTTTGATCGCCCCTTTGGCGGTCTTAGTGCATTTAATGTGGGTCGAGTCACATTAAATGCCGCCACCTACCTTTTGTACTCTTTTTCTACTTTGTGTCACATCCCTTGCTTTTATTTCTTTTCGTACCTTGTGGCAAGGTGCCCTTGTCCTAAAACCTTGAACACTGGTCGCTTCTTTGGGTTGGTGCTCTGCTCCTTGCTCTTTAAATAGAGCACCAGAGGGCACCGCCTCCTCGCTCCTCATTTCAACTCCTCGCTTGCCCTCGACTGGTGGATCTCCTCCTCCTCCTGTGGATCTCCTCTTCTCTCTTGGTTTTGAGTAAGTTCTTTTGGTTTTCTTGGAAATTATTTGCTTATTTGGTTTCTTTTTTGTAACGTGTAGATCTCGGGTGATCGTTGAGAAACTCGTGAATCAAGCTCCTTCACCAAGCTTTTTCTCTCCAACAGAGGCAAGTCGTGGCCCTTGATCATCTTGATCCCACTTTGCAAAGCTATTTTGATTCATTAAACTTGCATGGCTATCTTTATAAAGCATGTTTTGGGCAGTAGCTATCCTCCTACTTGACATTATGCCTCCTTGATATACTTGAACTGATCATGTTGACATGAACTCTTTGGACACCTTAGGATGGATATTTTGGTTGGTATTCCTTGTTATTGCCAACTTTGGGACTGTATGTTGTATGCTTAGCCTTGCTTTAGAAACCGTGGGTCTGTGAATCATGCCTCATCAATTAATAATCTTGACTAATGATCTATGGAATCTGTGGTCGGTGCCGCTGTTAACAGCTATGGCAGGATGCCTAAGTTGTGTTGATCGTGGTGCGAGATCACATTAATAATTATTGTGCCAAGACTGGGTGGTCTTTTGGCAAGGTTAATTACAAAATGTTTTGCTTGGGCAAGAAGGTCGGGAGTGAGTAGTGGATGCTTCATTTTGGGGTTGTGGATGTCTTGCTCGAGCACAATTAAGGACTTAACTTTGTGTTCATTGATCTGGCCAATCGGTGCAACCACAAGATCACTTTATGGGGGTGGTCAGGCTGAATAATTAGCAATGAGATGGCTTGGTGTGTTGTGGTTGATGCGTGTGACGCCTTGCAAGAGGGGCACCCCATAACCTGCGGACTTCTAGACCAAAGCGGGGAATTATGTAAACCTTAGCGGGTAGCTCCGAGTCATTTCAAAGCTTTGTAAAGGCCTTGCGCTCTCTAGACCGCTCACCTTCTAAGTGAGCAAGGGTGACCGGAACCCGCCCCGCTAGAGAGACCGTGGATTGTGGGTAAAGTTGTACACCTCTGCAGAGTGTAAAATCTATTCAATAGCCAAGTCCTTGGTTATGGACATGCCCGTGAATATGGTGCAAGGGGTAGCTTTGTGAAATTGTGTCCTGGGCGCCTCAGAGATCTGTGGCTTTGCCTCAAGAGACCTTGGCCGGCTTTAGAGGGGTCATGGTTGGCTCGAGATGAGGTCCAGGCGGGTTAGGAACTCTGAGCGGGTGCTCGGGGTGGTCGTGGCCGAGGTCTGGTCATGGGTGTGACCGGACCTCCCACTGCTGGTCTTTGGAACTTTGGAGTGGGTGCTCAGTGGGTTTTGGGAGTGAGCGGTGCTCACGACCTCCTCAAAACAAATGTACTTATGTATTATTGTTTTAACTCGAGCATTTCAATCTACTTATATTATTTGTTGTCAAATCTCGCTTACATAACTAACCTTCTGCTCTCTTTTGGCAAGCCTTGCATGATTACTTATTGCATGCACTCCCCACGCTTCTTCGAGTACATTCAATGTACTCATGGCTTTTGCCCTCTGTTTTAATCAGCGAGCCAGCCCAGGAGCTCAAAGCTCGGTGAAGAAGAGGTCTTTGGAGACCTTGCGACCTAGGGGACGCCCTCCACTCGATAGCCGGTGGGCTGATCGGTTGGACCTACTGCTAACGTTTTTGCTTTCATTGTTCTTGCTCTTTTGTTGTAGCCCATGAGGCAAACTCAGAAGAAGCTTGGCCGCTTTGGTCTTTAATATTATTTGTTGTTACATCTCTTGCTCTTCTTAGTTTGTGTATGGACTTGATTACACTTGTGTTAGATCTCTGCGAGCTAGCCAATCCGCTCTGGGACTAGCTCTATGCACAGGCGGGATCTCGAGGAGGTCCCACGGGATTTAGCCTCGAGATCTGTCGGACCTCCCCGATGATATACCTAGAGGTGCCACCATGGATGTTGGCTAAGACCTCCGGGAGGTCTTGAAGACCTCTGGGAGGTCCCGAAGACCTCCTCGGGAAGTACCGAGCGGTATTACCGCTCCTTCATGAGGTAGTACCGCAGCTCAAAAAAAATGGTCCTCCCGGACCTTTGCGGTATATCAAAGGGTGGGTTGTCACATCTTTGGAGCACCCACTCCAGAGCACCACAAGACCAGCCCCTGGACCACTTTGTGAGCCCAGCCATGACCCCTCTGGAGCTGGCCAAGGTCTCTTCGAGGCACAAGCCATGACCTCTCACCAAAACGCCCAGGAGGTACACAATTTCACAAAAGAATTCTACCCTCATTCAAATCTCCGCATGTCCATAACAGAGGACGCGCCATTGAACGGATTTACACTCTGCAAAGGTGCACAACTTTACCCACAAGAGGTAGTCGCTGATATTTCACACGCTACCTTAGACATGCGAATCAAGTGGAGACTACCATAGGGCTTTACAAGGTCCCGCTCGACTCGACCACCAACATTAAGGTTTCGCCACTCACGGTGTCGTCTAGCACCGGTGGCCCCTCTTAAGCCATGGTGCTCCATCAACACCTCCTCTACCTTGGAACCGAATCGAGAACAAGACCAGTTATTACTCGGTCCACCCCATAATGGACATGTGGTTGCACGGTTTGGCCCAGATCAATGGCTCCCAAGGTTCATCCTTAAATGGTCGTCAAAGCGAGGCATTCCACAACCCAAATGTGACCCCAAAGAACAACTTGGGGCACCCAGTGACTCCATGGCTACCACCCTTGATCACCTAGGTGACTCCATGGCTTCAACCCTTGGAGCACCCACTACTCGCCTCCGCCAACTCGCCCGAGCAAAACAAACTTTTAGGTTCAACCGCCAAAGACCACCCTGTCCCCGGCACAACATATTTTAAAGTGGTCTCGCACCACAAACAACACAACTATGGCTTCAACACTAGTTGCTTATCAGTGGCACCAACCAAATTTCCATAATTCATTAGTCAAGATTAAGCAATAATGATGATTCATGAGGAGACCCACGCCTACTAGAGCAAGGCTAAGCAAGAACGATACCCATGTTGGCAATAGCAATACAAGACCAACTAACAAGACCATCCTAAGGTTGTCAAAGGTAACATGTCAACATATGGATTACCAAATAGACGAGGAGGCATAAAACCAAGAGGGTATTTAACTAGAGCCCAAACCATTTTATACAAATAGCAATGCAAGTTTAACAAATCAAAATACTTTTGCAAATGGGATCAAGATGGTCAAAGGTCCCATGACTTGCCTTCAATGGCGGGTCATTGAAGCTTCAACCGGGTCGCTTGGATCTTCAAGCTCCTTAGTACCCATTTTAATCTAGACGTTGCAAAGAAAACAACTAAATAAAGCACTCAAAAGGAACCCGAAAAGAACTAGCAAGAACAGTAAAGGAAAGATCCATGTAGGGAGGTCCAACAAGAAGGAAGGAGGAGGTCCGAGAGGGAGGAAATCCCACGGAGGGAGGTCCAAGAGTAAAGGGCTCGGACTCAAGGAGGTCCGAACAGAGGAGCCCGGAGAGCTTCTCGCACCGAGACAAAGAGGGAGGGGAAGAAATGACGAACAGAAGCAAATGGAGGCCCCGGTGCCCGATTTAAAGAGAAAGGGAGAATAGGGGCACCCTCAAAAGGGACGTCCAGATTCAAGGCATCAGTACAAAGGCACACTGCCACAAGGTACGTAAAAAGGATAAAGAAAGCTAGGGATGTGACAAAAAGTAGAAAAGAGTACAAAAGGTAGTCAAAAGATTTAATGTGACTCAACTCACATCAATGCACTTAAGACGCCCAAGGGGCAGATCAAAGGTGCCTGAACCGACCAAAGACATGGTCCACGGTCCAAAGAGGAGGTCCAAGAAGGAGGTCCAAGAACAACAGGGAGGTTTAGACCTCAATGGTCTAAACACAAAAGGGGAGGTCTGAACCTAAAGGAGGTCCAACACAACAGGGAGGTCTGAACCTAAGGGAGGTCCAAACACAACAGGGAGGTCTGAACCAAAGGAGGTCCAAACACAACAGGGAGGTCTGAACCTAAGGGAGGTCCAAACACAACAGGGAGGTCTGAACCAAAGGAAGGTCCAAACACAACAGGGAGGTCTGAACCTAAGGGAGGTCCAAACACAACAGGGAGGTCTGAACCAAAGGAGGTCCAAACACAACAGGGAGGTCTGAACCTATGGAAGGTCCAAACACAACAGGGAGGTCTGAACCTAAAGGAGGTCCAAACACAACAGGGAGGTCTAGACCACAAAGGTCTAAACACAAAAGAGGTCCCGTGGACAAGAGGTCCAAAAGACTAAAGATATCTGGGCCTCAAAGGGAGATCCAAACCACAAACAGATCTAGACCCCAAGGAGGTTTAGATCACAAGAAAACTAGACCTCAAAAGAGGTCCAAAGCACAAGGGGTATGGCACTCGAGGAGGCCCCGACGGTTAGATTTCCAAAAGGGAGATCCGACGGTCAAGATCTCAAGCAAAGGGGAGGTCCTGACGGTTAGATTTCCAAAAGGGAGATCCGACGGTCAAGATCTCAAAAAGGGGAACCTTAACGGTCCTGATCAAAAAGGTGCAGGGAGGTCCTGGGCAGGAGGTCCACGACACTCAAGAGGGAGGTCCTGGACGGGAGGTCCAAAGGACACACAACGAGAAGGTCCTGAGCAAAAGGGATACTCCGGACTAGGAGGGTGGTCTTTACAAAAAGACCAGCAAGGATCGAGGAGGTGGTCCTTGCAAAACAACCAGGAAGAGGTCCTGGCGACAAAGGAAGGCGCGCAGCAAAGTAGGGCCGTCCGTCGAATCAGGCGGTCCAGAAGGAATGAACGTTCGGACCAAATTAACCTTTCAGGAGACCCGACGTTTATTAAGCTCATAATACTTAGTCGTCCAATTGACCCTAGTATTATCAACCAAATAAACCCAGTCTCGAGAGATGTATACTTCCTGCACGCAAGACACATACCTCACAACAAAGAATGCATCAATTCCATACAACACATAGTACAAGCAACAAACCGAGAGGTTAACGTTAATATGGAATAGATATTACAAAAGAGAGGCCCTTAGGCCAAAAACAATAATTACAAAAAGATAACAATGAAGCAAAAGTGCCATAAGATGGCTATAACAAAAGCCAATTAGTGTGCCTTTACCCACAAGGCAACTAACCGGACCGCCAAGCTAGTCGTCAAACCCGAAGCACAATCTCGCAAGAGTGAAGCCCTTGGGGCTCACCTCCTTCCTCTGCAACAAAAGCCACAAAAATGCCACAACCACGGGCAGATGAGTACATAAAGTACTCCGCAAGACTTACGTGTGAGATAACAGAACTATAAATAGCTACATGCAAGCTTTATTTAAGTGGATGAGGCTTTGGACTCATTTTAGCATAAAGCAGGTTTCATTTGCAATAATATAATAGATTGAAGGCAATTTGACAAAGCATTTTAAATGTTGAAGTAACAACGAGATAATAACCTAGTAACAACAACAAGATCAACCTGGAAGTGACTAACCCAATAGTCACCACAACAATAGCATGAACTTCCCGTTCATACCAACCATGTCAAGTTTTAATTAAAGGTTGTAGTCTAATTCTTACGGGAAATAACCAAGCGTGTCCATAACCTAGGACGAGGCTATTCGAATAGTTTTATCCTGCGCAGGGTGTACCAATGTACCCACACGCCGACCGCCTTTCCTTTAAGCACACTACCTTAGGTGTCTTTGCACAGCTAAGTCCTACGAGACATTTCCAATGGACAATGCTAATTTCGAAGTCGCACAACCCACGGGAGAAGAGACATCACACAACCTTCCCGGAAGCTAATGCTCCCTCCCACATCACACACACATTTTATCTTTAAAAACACACCAACCGAGCGACCCCAATTAACACCGCCTAAAGTACTTAGTCAAGAGGGGTTCCATATGCCCTCGTGTGGTTAGCACATAAAATTGCTTGGATCAATGGCGCAAGAATTCGGTCCTTGTTGACTCGGGCATACCACCACATCCAAAACCACGCCATCCATCCAATATGCCCAAGTCTAAATCAATCTTTTATTTTCAGTTTTTGATTTTACAATTAATCAAAGCACAAGTGCTGGACATATAGGAGTAATAATCAGTTTTGAGTGATCAAGACCATCGACTAAGTCGATGATCGCCCATTACTACCGTTATCTAAGCATTGCTAAGCATGACACCGTAAAAGCAATAAAAGAGCATACTTAAATCACGGGCTCTAATTCACCAGCGATATTAGTAACTTATGGTTTGTGGCAGGGTAACAATTTAGGGCAACTATGCAATAGGAATAGCTACCTCTAAACGATAAAATACTTTGACACAAAAGCATGCATACATACAAGTTAAACAAAATATTAGACTTTAAAGTAATGGGACAATGATGGAAATGATCAAACTGCTTGCCTTTACTGCTGCTGGACAAATTGTTGCCGAGGATCGCCACGGATCAATACACTAAATCGGCACCTAATCGAAAAAGACGAAAAGATTCGATAAGAACGACGAAAACAACAAGGACAACACAGCAAACAAACTCCAAACACTCTGAATTTTCTACAGCAGCAAGAGGGTGATTTTTAGGGAATTTAGCAACAAGAACCAATGGATTTGGATTCTCAATGCAAAAGATATGAGCAAAACAATTCTGCTCAGCCCTAAAAATACCAAACTGCACTATTCACTAATTTAATTAAGAGGCAACATTTTCTAGAAAAGTGGTGACACTGAAATTTTTACAGCAAAACCAGCACCTCATGAGATGAATAACACAATTGAGTTCATCCCATTTGGAGCTATGTTGCACTTTCTACCATTTTTCAAAAACAAGAACTTGAACAAAATGGTAATGCACAAGTCCTCATTTTTATAACAGCAACAAGCTCAAAACTAATTTTCATAGTAAGTTCACTAATAGAGGAAAGCAACAAAGTTGGAATCACTCAAAAAGAATCTACAGAGCATTAGTTGTGTATTTTACAAGTTAAACATTAGTTTGGGTGTATATTTGAAGTTAGTTTTAAAATCTATTTGCAAAACTGTGTTTTGGAGCTGAACTGGGCTCTTAACCATTTTTAGATTAAAGTCCAGGTCAAGCCAGAGCTAACAAAATTTGATTCACCCTATTTGGATTGAAATTGAATTAGTTATGCATTTTAAAGTTCCTACCTTTTTAGGTTTACAAATAAGTGCTTCTTGGAATTTCTAAACTTCCAAAAGCAGAGGGAGGACGTGAACCGTTGATTTAAATCAAACGGTCCAAGACCTCCAGAGGAAAACGCAGACGCGCTGCAAGAGTCTAGAGAACACGGGCCGCTGATCGTGGATCCAACGGTCCATGTCCTCCGCCACGCCAAGCAATGTAGGGGAGGTCGTGGCCGCTGATACCGCATCCAACGAACCACAACACAAGAGGGAGGACCGGACGGTCCAGATCAAACGAGGGAGGTCTCGACGGCCGAGATCTTCCAAAGGAAGATCTAAACTATCAAGATCTCCCCAAGGAAGATCTACAGTCGTCAGACCTCTCGAGGGAGGTCTGGGACGGTCCAGATTTTCCAAGGAGGACCTTAATGGCCTAGATTGTCCTAGGGAGGACCTTAACGGTCAAGACAACAACAAAGAGGTCTGGCGGTTCAGATCCACTTGGGGTGGTCCGAACGGCCAAGATCTAACAAAGGAGGTCCTAAGCGGCTCAGATTTTCTTTGGGAGGTGCAGGCGGCTAAGATTTACCCGAGGAGGTCCACAGGCTAAGAGGACCTGGGAGGTCCTACACGGTGGAGATCAACACAGGAGGACCTCAACGGCTAAGATCTCAAGCACAAGGAGGTCCTAGCGGTCAAGATCGCAAGGAGGAGGTCTGGGGTTGTCCCTACAAAAGACCGGGGTGGTCTTTGCAAAGAGGACCCCGAGGGAGGTCCAAGATGGCTAAGATGGCCCCGAGGAGGTCTGGCCGAGACCTAAGATGGACGGCACAAGACCTCGTGACGCAAAGACTAAGGACACACTAAAAGCTACAATGATTGGAGGTGATTAGCCAAAAATGGGGAGGTCTTTGTCTTAACGACAAAGGCACGGTGCCATGGTCGTCCGACAAAATCCCGAGAGGCTACCAAGGCTCGACGCCGCGATGAGGACCTCGCCGGCGCCATCCAGAGCACCAACGTGTGCGCAATAGTGTTAAGACACGCCAGACCATTCCCTACTGAGGGTGGCCTGAACGGCGACGAGTCAAGATTGGGCAAGCAAAACACACGGCCAAAACACAAACAGCGATAATGAGCTCCGGCAGACATCCAAGCGTGTGCCCAAGAAAAGCTCCATAGAACGACATACACGCGGGTGCCAAGATTCACTGGGACTACCGGGAGGGTTACGGAGGTCGCGGAGGTACCGAGGAGGTTGGGGACGTGGAGGACCCGAGTTGGGGAAGAAGGGTTGCTCCACGGCCAACTCCAAGCTCCAAGCTCCAAGCTCCAAGCTAGGCCTCTTCTGAAAATGTCAACCCAAAGGGGGTTAGGGTTAACTCCAGGAGGTGCAGGGAGCACAAAGTGAACAAGAGGTTGAAGAGGAGCCACAAGCACCGCCACCGAGGAGCTCCAAGGACTTCAACAATGGCGGCCAAAAGAGTAGGTCGGTGGGAGGAGATGCTCGGCCAGCAGCAAGGCCAAGCTCAATGGTGTGTAAAAGAAGCCAAGGGCAACAGTGGGGGGTTTTATAGCTAGGGCAAAAGAGGTCTGGACCACGGGTTAAGCTCATGGTGAGCTTAGCCCAAGGGAGGTCCACGGCTTGGACAGACGTGGAGGTGACAGAGCAGCTGCCTCAAGACAAATGACTTTGGGGCTAAAAGCACGACCGCATTAAATGCTGCAGCAAAGAGCCGCTGGGACAAGACAGATCACCGCCTCCTCCATCGCCATGGCGTCTGACAGCGCTAGAGCTAGGAGAAGAACAGAGTTGTTGCCCACCGTCCGATTAGAAATGAGGGGAGGTCGTGACCCTCGATCTAAATCAAAGCAGTAAGTTTTAAAAGGAGAAGGAGGAGATCACAGCCATTGGATCTGGCCGGGAGGTCGTGACCTCCGATTTCCATAATCGAATCTTGACGTGGAAAAAGGGACAGAGGTCCAAGGCGTTGGATTTCAATCCAGCGGTGCGGACCTCTGTGAGGTCTTAACCGCATACCTAACTTAAGAACAAGAGGGGAGGTCATGGCCTTTGGATTTAAATCCAAGGGCGCACAACCAAAGGGGAGGTCTTAGCACTACGCCAGAAGCACAAGAGGTTATGGCCATCGATTAAGATCTAATGTTGATGAGAGGCGAGGAGGTCCGAGACGCTTGCAGAAGACAAGGGAGGTCAGACCTTTGGATTTTTGATCCAACAGTTCGATCAAAAGAGGGGAGGTCTTGAGCTTGCGAACGCACTGTGAGAGATCATGGCCTTTAGATTTAAATCTAAGGGCTACGACCTCACGTCTTGTGGGAGGTCTAATGCGACAAGACAAGGAGGATGTCGTGACAGTGGATTTTAAATCCAACAAAGGCACAACATGAGATGGGGGAGGTTGTGAGCGCTGGATATTTTGAGGGAGGAGGTCGTGGGCCGTTGGATCCGATCCAATGGCTACGACCTCAAGTGAGTGCAAAAGGGAGGTCAAGGTGGTTTGAGGCGCGGGGAGGTCATGGCCATGGATCTTTGATCCAAGGGCGATGACCTCATGTGAGCGGGAGGACTTGGCTGCGTTAGCGAGGAGGAGGTCGTGGCGGTTGGATGTTAATCCAACGGCCACGACTGATCAAGGTGGAGAGAAGGTCGACGAGCTGTGGGAAGAGGTTGGGGACCACTTTGGGAAAGTGGCTAGCCCAAGGAACAATACCAAGCTTTTAAATTCAATTTCAACAAATTGAGATTTTGCAGGTTGTTTGGAATAGCAATTGAGCTCCAAAATTTATGAAATTTTAACAGAACTTGCTGACTATGAGATTAACCTTGCATAAAATTTCCAGAGGTTATTATGCAATGCATTTTTCTCAGGAAATTCATGAAGGTTGTTCAAGGATTTGTTTTACCTCCAAAATTTATCAAACAAGTTTTATAACTTGTGATATTTTTCAGAGAGGGCCCCACATCAGTTTTAGGACCAAGGAAAAATATTTTCCAAATGTTTGGCACAAGATTTAAGATAAACGGAGAATGAGTTTGACTTTTGGTCAACAAGAGCTTTGTGTTTTTGGATTACACAACTCTTGGACTAGAATTACATGAGAGATTAGGGGTTTTCAAGACGTGAGAAAAGTTTTAATTTCTACACATATAATTATACTTGAACAAACCCTAATTATACATTTGGGATGTTACAAAATCTCCCCCTTACGTAAATCTCGTCCCGAGATTTGGTTCAAAGGGAAGAAAGAGGGCGATCGATGCGCAGCGATTTTCCGCTTCCAAGTAGCTTCATCCACGAAATGGTTCGACCACTGAACTTTTAGGATCTTGAGGACACGATTCCTTGATCTTCGTTTAGCTTCTTCAAAGATACGAACCTTTCTTTAAGACTCTTATCCATTTATAATATTTTTGTTGTATCGACCTAATTTCTAACTATGTTCGATCCAACCAACACTTTATTTAGTTACATATTGCTCCCAGCTCGTTTCTTGACGAGCCGGATCTTATTTGATTTGTTTTATTGCATTGCTTCTCGTTAGGTCACAATTCCGACCCAACTTCTTGCACAACAAGAATTTCCAACGGAGCTTCCTCGGTTGGAACACGGAGGCACTCCTTAAGCTGAGACACATGGAAAACATCATGTACCCCCTCAAGGGCAGCAGGTAATTCCATCTTATAAGCAACAACTCCTTTCTTTTCGATGATACGGTAAGGATCCACGCATCGATGAGCTAACTTGCCCTTGACACCGAATGTTGATGGCCCTTTTAGTCGACCATCGGTTTGAGGATGGTAAGTCGATCCGAAGAAAACGAAGTTTCCATAGCCTCTTGTAGACTATGCCAAAATGGAGAAGTGAGTAGAGAACCATGATCGACACGATCGTTTTCGGCACACCATGCAAACTTACGATGCGGGATATATAGAGATCCGTTAGAAAATCTATACGAAGGTCATTTTTCACAGACTGAGAGCTTTTTGTCTGGTTGGTGGTGCATGGCCGTTGTTAGTTGGTGGAACGATTTATCTGGTTAATTCCGGAACAACTTGTCTGGTTAATTCCGGAGCGATTTATTTGGTTAATTCCACTAACAACGGGATCTCAGCCTGCTAACTAGCTATGCAGAGTCATCCCTCCGCAGCTAGCTATCTTAGAGGTACCATGGCCTTTCTTAGTTGGTGGAGCGGTTTGTCTGGTTACTCCACTAACGAATGAAATCTTGGTTGGTTAACTAGCTATACGGAGTCATCCCTTCGTAGCTAGGTTCAAAAAGGGACTATGGCCGTTTAGGCCACAGAAATTGGAGGCAATAACAGGTATGTGACGCCCTTGGATATAAAGGGAAGGAAAGGTGCCACTTCGTCACACACTGCTGATGACAACCCGTGATGACATCGTTATTTTCTTGGGGTTCGATGTAGACTAGTAGACCTTTTTGAAATCGGGCGTACCGGGTACCATCTTGATGACGCACTCGAGTTCTCGAACGGGAGGCATCCCCGGAAGATCTTCGGGAAAGACATCGACGAAGTCACACACTGCTGGAACTTCACGAATATCCAGAGCCGGCTTTGCTTTAAGAGTGAAAAGATGTGGACCTTGCGGCTCGGCGAGCAATGAAACCCGCCACCGAAGGACTTGTGAGGTAGATAAGCTTCTGGTGCAATCGATTTATCCCATACGTGGAGACAACCAATCCATTTCAATGGTTTGCACAGTTTAGAGGTAATTTTGGCATGGATTCCACTTCCTCAATCTCAACAGGACATTCCGACACTCGGACTCGACTCTCAACTCCAAACCGGAGAGTGAATGAGCAACGAAACCAATCAAAGGAGCGAAAAGGAAACCACCAACAGCAGCAAAAGATCGAGATACAAAAGGATGAGATGCTCTGAATTTGAACAAAAAGCGGGATGAAAGTCGACAAGAAGCGTACCCAACATGACGCCGACGTCTCGTGCTTCCTTGGCGGAGGTGGAGTTGACTTGACCATGAGCAACCTTCCGATCTTGATGCTTCACAAGGCAATTGTTGGCGTAGTGCTTTTTTTTGTCACAATAGAAGCACGTGACCTCGGCCACATTGCGGAGGCCACCTTTGCCGAGACGACGACGCAAGACTTGGTTGACACACTACTGCGGAGGACGAAGGATTGCTGCAATTTTCTTAGGACAATTATTCGCATAATAGCCCTTGAGATTGCAGAAGAAACAAGTGACACCGGCGACCTTGCTGAAGTCACCCTGAGTCTTCTCTTGACACTTGCGACGATCCTCTGACTTTCCCTTTCTGCCCATAGCAACAACAGGATTTTCAGCCACAAGCTGAAAGTCGGGGAAGGCATGGACTGGTAATTTGTCCCGCAACTCCTCAAACAAATCACCCAAGAACTTCTCTGATTTGGAGGCATTGGCGATTGCAATGCTTGCAGGTGACCGAAGAAACAGTCGATGTAGTTCCAATGACTTGGCAATCACCAGGTTCAAGCTACACTCCTTGGGATAGTGATCGCTTCCCTCGCAGAGGAAACAAGTAACTTTGGCAGCCGGACAATCTCCGGGTAAGTGGTCTTTGTCACAGTTTGGACAGGATGTGGTACACTGGTTGCTATAGTGTCCTTCCTCACCACAACGCCGACAAACCTTGACTTTTCCTAGTTCGCAATCATCGACGAAATGCCCTTCTTCGCCACAGCTAAGGCAAAAAGGAGGATTTTCATCCCAACCGACTTGTCGACCTAGTCCGCCCGGGTCCGCCTGCACATCCTGCTATTTAAGAGATGGGTTAACACGAAACCCAAGGACTAGAAGTTGAAGAAAGCGAAAAGGATGCCAACGACTAGGGAACGGAACATCACCCTAACCAAGGCCAACAAAATAGATAGTACAAATCCCTACCGAGTTAATAACGGATTAGATGATAGTAAATGTAAACTAATGAAACAAGGTAATAAAAGAAGTTATAGGGAGCATAATAAAGGAGAAGCAAAAACAATGAGGAAATGCCCTTTAAAAGCTCCCAAAATGACTCCAAAACAGCAAGGAAGACATAAGATTAAAGGCCAACTTCCCAACACAACTAACTTGTATTGAATGAACGAGTAATTGGTTGAGAAGATTAAAAATCAGATTGTAAGATGAGATCTAAACTATTAGAGAGCAAGGTTAGTGCAGCAAAATAAGTGCTAGATACTTAGCTAGCTAGTATCACATCTTACCCTTTTATTCCCACAAATTTTAGTCGATTTAACCTCTCATTTTCTACCCTATTTAGAACCTTTGAGCTTGCTGTCCGAAATTGACGCTTGCTGTCCAGATTTTGCATCCAAGCTTCGGTCGAAATTGGCCATTCCGAAGCTTCAAAACCTTGTAGATGGGCAGCTAACACTTCAATTTGCCAAACTCATTGATTCCCCAAAACCCCATTAATCGATAACAACTATTTTGTAGAAGGAAGAGAGGAAAACAACTTTTAAAACTTAAATTAGAGGGAGATGAGAAGAGAAAGCTAAGATAGATGAGGAGTAAAATCGAGAATTTTCTTAAGCTTTCAAAACTCATTTGATACTTTGAAATTAGGTTTTCAAAATATCCTAAAGACGACCAAGCTTGCGTTATTACGGTCAAGATAGCTCGATACCAACTTTTAGAGACCCCGACGTTTATTAAGCTCATAATACTTAGTCGTCCAATTGACCCTAGTATTATCAACCAAATAAACCCAGTCTCGAGAGATGTATACTTCCCAGAATGCAGTACACATACCTCACAACAAAAGAATGCATCAATTCCATACAACACATAGTACAAGCAACAAACCAGAGGTTAACGTTAATATGGAATAGATATTACAAAAGAGAGGCCCTTAGGCCAAAAAATAATAATTACAAAAAGATAACAGCGGAAGCAAAAGTGCCATAAGATGGCCATAACAAAAGCCAATTAGTGTGCCTTTACCCACAAGGCAACTAACCGGACCGCCAAGCTAGTCGTCAAACCCGAAGCACAATCTCGCAAGAGTGAAGCCCTTGGGGCTCACCTCCTTCCTCTGCAACAAAAGCCACAAAAATACCACAACCACGGGCAGATGAGTACATAAAGTACTCCGCAAGACTTACGTGTGAGATAACAGAACTATAAATAGCTACATGCAAGCTTTATTTAAGTGGATGAGGCTTTGGACTCATTTTAGCATAAAGCAGGTTTCATTTGCAATAATATAATAGATTGAAGGCAATTTGACAAAGCATTTTAAATGTTGAAGTAACAACGAGATAATAACCTAGTAACAACAACAAGATCAACTCGAAGTGACTAACCCAATAGTCACCACAACAATAGCATGAACTTCCGCTCATACCAACCATGTCAAGTTTTAATTAAAGGTTGTAGTCTAATTCTTACGGAAATAACCAAGCGTGTCCATAACCTAGGACGAGGCTATTCAATAGTTTTATCCCTCGCAGGGTGTACCAATGTACCCACACGCCGATCGCCTTTCCTTTAAGCACACTACCTTAGGTGTCTTTGCACAGCTAAGTCCTACGAGACATTTCCAATGGACAATGCTAATTCGAAGTCGCACAACCCACGGGAGAAGAGACATCACACAACCTTCCAGGAAGCTAATGCTCCTCCCACATCACACACACATTTTATCTTTAAAACACACCAACCGAGCGACCCCAATTAACACCGCCCAAAGTACTTAGTCAAGAGGGTTCCATATGCCCTCGTGTGGTTAGCACATAAAATTGCTTGGATCAATGGCGCAAGAATTCGGTCCTTGTTGACTCGGGCATACCACCACATCCAAAAACCACGCCATCCATCCAATATGCCCAAGTCTAAATCAATCTTTTATTTTCAGTTTTGATTTTACAATTAATCAAAGCACAAGTTTGGACATATAGGAGTAATAATCAGTTTTGAGTGATCAAGACCATCGACTAAGTCGATGATCGCCCATTACTACCGTTATCTAAGTATTGCTAAGCATGACACCGTAAAAGCAATAAAAGAGCATACTTAAATCACCGGGCTCTAATTCACCAGCGATATTAGTAACTTATGGTTTGTGGCAGGGGTAACAATTTAGGGGCAACTATGCAATAGGAATAGCTACCTCTAAACGATAAAATACTTTGACACAAAAGCATGCATACATACAAGTTAAACAAAATATTAGACTTTAAAGTAATGGGACAATGATGGAAATGATCAAACTGCTTGCCTTTACTGCTGCTGGACAAATTGTTGCCGAGGATCGCTCACGGGATCAATACACTTGTCGGCACCTAATCGAAAAGACGAAAAGATTCGATAAGAACGACGAAAACAACAAGGACAACACAGCAAACAAACTCCAAACACTCTGAATTTTCTACAGCAGCAAGAGGGTGATTTTTAGGGAATTTAGCAACAAGAACCAATGGATTTGGATTCTCAATGCAAAAGATATGAGCAAAACAATTCTGCTCAGCCCTAAAAATACCAAACTGCACTATTCACTAATTTAATTAAGAGGCAACATTTTCTAGAAAAGTGGTGACACTGAAATTTTTACAGCAAAACCAGCACCTCATGAGATGAATAACACAATTGAGTTCATCCCATTTGGAGCTATGTTGCACTTTCTACCATTTTTCAAAAACAAGAACTTGAACAAAATGGTAATGCACAAGTCCTCATTTTTATAACAGCAACAAGCTCAAAACTAATTTTCATAGTAAGTTCACTAATAGAGGAAAGCAACAAAGTTGGAATCACTCAAAAAGAATCTACAGAGCATTAGTTGTGTATTTTACAAGTTAAACATTAGTTTGGGTGTATATTTGAAGTTAGTTTTAAAATCTATTTGCAAAACTGTGTTTTGGAGCTGAACTAGGCTCTTAACCATTTTTAGATTAAAGTCCAGGTCAAGCCAGAGCTAACAAAATTTGATTCACCCTATTTGGATTGAAATTGAATTAGTTATGCATTTTTAAAGTTCCTACCTTTTTCAGTTTACAAATAAGTGCTTACTGGAATTTCTAAACTTCCAAAACAGAGGGGAGGACGTGAACCGTTGATTTAAATCAAACGGTCCAAGACCTCCAGAGGAAAACGCAAGACGCGTCTGCAAGAAGTCTAGAGAACACGGGCCGCTGATCGTGGATCCAACGGTCCATGTCTCCCCGCCACGCCGCAGCAATGTAGGGGAGGTCGTGGCCGTTGATACCGCATCCAACGAACCACAACACAAGAGGGAGGACCGGGACGGTCCAGATCAAACGAGGGAGGTCCTGGACGGCTGAGATCTTCCAAAGGAAGATCTAAACTATCAAGATCTCCCCAAGGAAGATCTACACGGTCAGGACCTCTCGAGGGAGGTCCTGGACGGTCCAGATTTTCCAAGGGAGGACCTTAATGGCCTAGATTGTCCTAGGGAGGACCTTAACGGTCAAGACAACAACAAAGAGGTCCTGGGCGGTTCAGATCCACTTGGGGTGGTCCTGAACGGCCAAGATCTAACAAAGGGAGGTCCTAAGCGGCTCAGATTTTCACTGGGAGGTCTGGGCGGCTAAGATTTACCCGAGGAGGTCCACAAGGCTAAGAGGACCTCGGGGAGGTCCTACACGGTGGAGATCAACACAGGGAGGACCTCAACGGCTAAGATCTCCCACAAGGAGGTCCTAGCGGTCAAGATCGCAAGGAGGAGGTCTGAGGGTTGTCCTACAAAAGACCGGGGTGGTCTTTGCAAAGAGGACCCGAGGGAGGTCCAAGATGGCTAAGATGGCCCCGAGGAGGTCCTGGCCGAGACCTAAGATGGACGGCACAAGACCTCGTGACGCAAAGACTAAGGACACACTAAAAGCTACAATGATTGGAGGTGATTAGCCAAAATGGGGAGGTCTTTGTCTTAATGACAAAGGCACGGTGCCATGGTCGTCCGACAAAATCCCGAGAGGCTACCAAGGCTCGACGCCGGCGATGAGGACCTCGCCGGCGCCATCCAAGGCACCAACGCAGCGCAATAGTGTTAAGACACGCCAGACCATTCCCTGCTGGGGTGGCCTGAACGGCGACGAGTCAAGATTGGGCGCAAAAACACACGGCCAAAACACAAACAGCGATAATGAGCTCCGCAACAGACATCCAAGCGTGTGCCCAAGAAAAGCTCCGCAACGACATACACGCGGGTGCCAAGATCACGGACTACCAGAGGGTTACCCGGAGGTCGCGGAGGTGCCGAGGAGGTTGGGGACGTGGAGGACCCGAGTTGGGAAGAAGGGTTGCTCCACGGCCAACCCAAGCTCCAAGCTCCAAGCTCCAAGCTAGGCCTCTTCGAAAATGTCAACCCAAAGGGGTTAGGGTTAACTCAGGAGGTGCTGGGAGCACAAAGTGAACAAGAGGTTGAAGAGGAGCCACGTACACCGCCACCGAGGAGCTCCAAGGACTTCAACAATGGCGGCCAAAAAGAGTAGGTCATGGGAGGAGATGCTCGGCCAACAGAGCAAGGCCAAGCTCAATGGTGTGTAAAAGAAGCCAAGGGCAACAAAGGGGGGGTTTTATAGCTAGGGCAAAAGAGGTCTGGACCACGGGTTAAGCTCATGGTGAGCTTAGCCCAAGGGAGGTCCACGGCTTGGACAGACGTGGAGGTGACAGAGCAGCTCAAGACAAAGCGACTTTGGGGCTAAAAGCACCGACCGCATTAAATGCTGCGCAGCAAAGAGCCGTTGGGACAAGACAGATCATCGCCTCCTCCATCGCCATGGCGTCTGACGCCAGAGCTAGGAGAAGAACAGAGTTGCCCACCACCGTCCGATTAGAAATGAGGGGAGGTCGTGACCTCGATCTAAATCGAAGCAGAAGTTTTAAAAGGAGAAGGAGGAGATCACAGCCATTGGATCTGGCCGGGAGGTCGTGACCCTCCGATTTCCATAATGCTTGAATCAAGACGTGGAAAAAGGGACAGAGGTCCAAGGCGTTGATTTCAATCAGCGGTGCGGACTCTCCGTGAGGTCTTAACCGCATTACCTAACTTAAGAACAAGAGGGGAGGTCATGGCCTTTGGATTTAAATCCAAGGCGCACAACCAAAGGGGAGGTCTTAGCACTACGCCGTAGCGCACAAGAGGTTATGGCCATCGATTAAGATCTAATGTTGATGAGAGGCGAGGAGGTCTCGAGACGCTATGCAGAAGGCAAGGGAGGTCGGGACCTTTGGATTTTTGATCCAACGGTTCGATCAAAAGAGGGGAGGTCCCGAGCTTGCGAACGCACTCAGGAGATCATGGCCTTTAGATTTAAATCTAAGGGTACGACCTCACGTCTTGGGAGGTCTAATGCGACAAGACAAGGAGGAGGTCGTGGTAGTGGATTTTAAATCCAACGGTGCACAACATGAGATGGGGGAGGTTGTGAGCGCTGGATATTTTGAGGGAGGAGGTCGTGGGCTGTTGGATCCGATCCAACGGCTACGACCTCAAGTGAGTGCAAAAGGGGAGGTCAAGGTGGTTTGAGCGCGAGGGGAGGTCATGGCCATGGATCTTTGATCCAAGGGCGATGACCTCATGTGAGCGGGAGGACTTGGTCTGTCAAGAGCGAGGAGGAGGTCGTGGCGGTTGGATGTTAATCCAACGGCCACGCACCGATCAAGGTGGAGAGAAGGTCCGACGAGCCAGGGGGGAAGAGGTTAATGGACCACTTTGGGAAAGTGGCTAGCCCCAAGGAATAGTACCAAGCTTTTAAATTCAATTTCAACAAATTGAGATTTTGCAGGTTGTTTGGAATAGCAATTGAGCTCCAAAATTTATGAAATTTTAACAGAACTTGCTGACCATGAGATTAACCTTGCATAAAATTTCCAGAGGTTATTATGCAATGCATTTTTCTCAGGAAATTCATGAAGGTTGTTCAAGGATTTGTTTTACCTCCAAAATTTATCAAACAAGTTTTACAACTTGTGATATTTTTCAGAGGGCCCCACATCAGTTTTAGGACCAAGGAAAAATATTTTCCAAATGTTTGGCACAAGATTTAAGATAAACGGAGAATGAGTTTGACTTTTGGTCAACAAGAGCTTTGTGTTTTGGATTACACAACTCTTGGACTAGAATTACATGAGAGATTAGGGGTTTTCAAGATGTGAGAAAAAGTTTTAATTTCTACACATATAATTATACTTGAACAAACCCTAATTATACATTTGGGATGTTACACTTTCATCTCGATCGGGCCATCCAAAAAGGATCAGACGGTCCACGAGTGAGAAAGGCGCGGGATTGGCTCAGACTACGCGAGGGCAAGGGAGGTCCAAAACCAAAAGGAGATCTAACGGAGGAAAATCCAAAGGGGAGGTCCGTGCGGTTAAGATCTCCAGAGAGGAGGTCCTAACGGCCAGATCTGATCAAGGGGAGGTCTGTGCGGTTAAGATCTCCAGAGAGGAGGTCCTAACGGCCAGATCTGATCAAGGGGAGGTCTGTGCGGTTAAGATCTCCAGAGAGGAGGTCCTAACGGCCAGATCTGATCAAGGGGAGGTCTGTGCGGTTAAGATCTCCAGAGAGGAGGTCCTAACGGCCAGATCTCAACAAGGGGGAGGTCTATTGGAACCCAGGGGAGATCCAAATAGGCAAGGGGAGTTCCTAAAGGACGCAGAGTAGGTCCGAAGGAGTTCCACAAGGATACAAAGAGGTCCATGCGGGCATGGGGAAGTCCAGAGGGACTTAGGGATGCCCCAATGAACACAGGGGTTGGCAATGAATGTTGAGAGGTCCACGGGGAGGCCAAGATAGGGAAAGGAGTCTAGATAAAAGGAGGTCTAGACAGAGAAAGGTTTAGGCCGAGAGGAGGTCCAGACACAAAGAGATTCAAACCAACAAAAAGGAGGTCGGACTACAGGATAGGCACAAGGAAAAGGTCCAAAGATCGAGGGTTTGAAACACAAACTGAGTGGTCTAAACCCAAGGAGCCCCTGGGCCGACAAGGAGAGAAAGAAAGAGAAGGGCACCCAGGACACAAAAGAGGTCTGGGAAGGAGAAGCCAAACCCAAAGGCACACAAAGCACAAGAGGGAGGAAAGGAACACACCAACAAACTCCCAAAGGGAACCGAACAGATTTAGTTCAAGTTTAGATTAGTCAATTAAAGCTTCTTTTGAAAACTCAGGTTAAGCTTTAAACTCTCACCAAAACCAAATGGTTATTTTTAATTTTTAAAACTCCGGAAAAAAAAACGGGACGTTACACTTATGTATCATCCTATTGTATTAAAATGGTTAGGACTTACAAATGCTTACCTACTTGCATTTCTCCGGATTATGTCGTGCTTCCAAACTGGTATAGTGGTATGTTCACTCGAGACAATAAAAGTTGAATGAAAGTTGCAAGAAGGAACTCAATACAATAAATAGGCAGTACACATTTGGACCTCTGAAGGTACACATTTTTCTTGTTTTATGGTTTATATTATGTTATTATTTGCGTGCTGTAGCTCAAGCACAGTATGAGTGAAGCTGTGTACGTTCATCACTCCTGTGTGAGTTTGCTTGATCTATTGATTGAACTGCTTTCGCCATTCTGTTGTCAATTGATTGAGATTGCATATTGAAGTTTCTTGATTGAGAAATCTGTTGTCCGTTTAGACTTTTAGATAATAGTGTACTATGCATTTGTTTCCAGGAGACAGCAGTGCATATTTACGACGAACTTCTCAACATAGGAATTCAGCTTCTTGCAATAAGTACCATTGTCTATTTAATGCAACAAAAAAATAGTCAATTAAGGCTATGGTAATTTTCCAATAGCATCTGTTCACTGTACATGCCATGGGCAAGACAAATATCTGCCCCTACACGGTAGGACAGGACCCAAGGTAGATGATTGAGTATTTCCCAACCCTGTTGCTGAATCTTTTAAAAAGCAAATGGGAATCATGTACAATGCTTATTTGCAATGTTCTTTTACCTGCACGGCTTGTCAATTTTCGCTAGCAGTGAATCTCCTAAACTTGCCCATAAGTTGTTCGAAGCAATATCTAAAAGACTATTGCTGTTGTGCATGAACTAATTGGCAAGCAGTTGGTGCCTGGGTCCTGGGTAGAGAGAGTGTGGTTCATGGATTTAGTAGGGTGTCAAATTGACAGACTATTTAGATTGTGCATTTTAGTCGAGTGTATCTTGCATTTCACTTGCGTCGTATTAGCCATTGACCTGCCCCTGATGACACACCACATTAGCAATTTAGCATGGGCGTTGTTTTACCAACTGTTCACTTATTATTATTTGTACATGGTGCCTTCTAACTACGTTCATACTTGCATTCTTGGGAAACCAAAGGTAGGCAAGATTGTTAGCTTTGCCTCAGCTAAATTGCAGCTATACATTGAGGATTGAAGCTCCGCAGTGTTGGGTGTACCCAACAAGACATATCAGCTTAGTGGTAAGGAACATGATAAGATAAAGGGATGATGTTGCTCTTATTCTCCATTTTGCATACCATTTAAAACATATCAGCACACCAGGTGCCAAGTGCCAAGTTGTATAATTTGTTCTGAACAATATTTTTTCAAAAAATATTTTACTATAGTCGCCTTCATTGGCTGAATTTGTTTGTTCCTGCTTCTCTTACTATAGATGGCAGCCTCAACTATTGCACTCTTCTTGATCCCATCTTAAATTTCTTACCAGTATTTGAAGCTACACATATGTCGGTAAGCCCAGTTGAAAATATATTTTATGATATGTGTGTCTTATTTCATCTAATCTACGTTAATTTAATATTCAATCCCTTGTGCTGCAGAATGGTAAAGATTCAGGAAAATTCAGACAACTGGATGAAATATTATACATCGATGGATACCTGGATAACAACACCTCATGCGTGCAGGAAACCATATGGAATTGATTTGTGAGGTAAAAGGTACATGTTTGACATGTATGTTTGATGCATAATTAATATAATATCAAATTACTGTCACATTATTAGGTTCTACTTAACACAGGAATGATCACTTATGGGATCTTGAGCATTTTTTTCAAAAAAAAAAAAATGGTTTTCCGTGTGTTATACTGTCACAGCCACGTTCATTTGTTGTTTGATTTCTGGTATAACTTATTTCCATACTAACCAATAGTTTTACAGAACTAATGATTTCACATGTATGCCAACTTTCCTGCAGAAGTTGCTAATATGAGGTTCTTTAGGCTGGACGATTCTAAGGTCTTATCTTGGATGTGTTGTAAGATACCCTGTAAGAAGACGCTACAGATCAAGATGCTGTAACCTTATGTAAGACAAATGTAATATTTTATAGGCAGAACCATAGACTTAAAAACTTAATATAAAACCAAAAATATCTTATAATATTGCTCCACTAAAAAAATACCCTACATTTGTTCATCTTTATGCACTTCTTTACACTTGATTCTTTTCCCATAATACATACCGATTGTACTCGCGCTAAATGGCGCGCATGGGATGCTAGTAATTTGTAATCTGCACGAAGGTCCGCCGCTGCGGGTCGGGTCGGTGGGTAGAGACGCGCGAGGGAGACGCGGTCGTAGCGAAGACCTGGCCTGGTCTGGTTGCCTTTGCTTACTGCTTAGTCTTTCCCTTGTTTGATTGCCTATTCTTTCACTCGATCTGCCGCTTAATTCTGACGCTCTCCTTTCCTTCTTTCTTTCTTTCATGCATGTACTAGAGTTCAATTCTATTTTCATGTTTGATTGACATGATCGCTGCATGTACCAGGGAACTTTATTTTGTTTTTGAAAAAATTTCGTTGGGGATCGAAGTCATCGAAATTTCGGTGGGTTTTCAAACGGGCCGAAATCTGGACTTGAAATTTGGAAAAAAATTTACCAAAATCAACTTTAGGATGTAATTTGTCTAAATTTAAATATTTCTGATTTTTTTGAACAAATTATAAAAATTTCGGAAGGGGCCGAAATTGTTTTCCCTGACATGTACTGGAATCCAGTTAATAATTCCATGCGAAGAATTGAAGAAGACGACGACGAACGCAAACCAACGGTAGGGAATCAAGTCAACAGGTCGATATGCATGGATCCATCGAGCTCGAACGTTGGAGGCAACAAGAGCAGAGGCTGACACGCGCGTGGTACGATTCAAACCAACGGACCTTCATGCAGTCAGAAATCTACATGTGCTGATGCGTGAAAATTAAGTCACTAGAATGGGAAGAAGAAGAAGAAGAAACGTCATATATACATACATACATACATGGTCGTTCAATCCTACGTAGTAGTCCGTCCTACTTATAGTTTAAGCAAGTATTTGATTGAGCATATATACATACATGGTCATTCATATTCCATGCTTACGCATGCACCATATTGCAGATAGTTGAAGCAATTCAGAAATGCCAGATTTATAAGAAAAATCGAGCTGATCGATGAGCATGATATTTCGGCTTTTATATATATATATATATATATATGAATGAAAATGGTATGGTACTCCTGGGAGTATATACTCCCACTCTCATATACCAATTAAATCGTATGATGATACCTCTTTTATCTATTTGAGCATACTCTAATAATGATTATAAGATACCCCAAAGTGAGTTCCATGAAAGATTTCATTAAAATCCACTTTTTATAGCAAAATTTGTGTATATATTTCTTTTATATATAAAAAGGGTATATAGCAAAAAATAAATGGCTCTAATGAAAATTTTTCAATCAAGTCACGTTGGAGTATCTTATAATCGGTATTTAAGTATACTAAAAGTGATAAAGAAGTATAATATGTTCGTTTAAGTGGTATATTGAAAGTAGGAGTACGTACTCCCGAGAGTACGAAATGAATGAATGAAAATGGTATAGTACTCTTGGGAGTACGTACTCCCACCTCTCATATACCACTTAAATCGTATGATGATACATCTTTATCCATTTGAGTATACTCCAATAATGATTATAAGATACCCCAAAGTGAGTTCCATAAAAATTTCATTAAAGTCCACTTTTTATAGCAAAATTTGTGTATATACTTCTTTTATATATGAAAAAGGGTGTATAACAAAAAAACCAAAGGGCTTCAATGAAAAATTTTCAATCAAGGACATTTGAGTATCTTATTATTGGTATTTAAGTATGCTGAAAATGATAAAGAAGTATAATATGTGTGTTTAAGTGGTATATTGGAAGTGGGAGTATATACTCTCAGGAGTACGAAACGGGCATCATATATATATATATATATATATATATATATGAAAATACTATATGCTCTCAGGTGTAGTTACTCTCTCTCCATCCACCCTTTAATCTCGATGAGATCGTGCGTCTTTTCGAGCTTAATGGGCCTCGATAATTACGGATAGGAAAGAGACTGAACCAATACCTATCATGCGTTTATATATATATATATATATATATATATATATATATATATATATATATATATATATGAAAAATACTATCTGTTCTCGTGTAGTTACTCCCTCTCCATCCACCCTTTAATCCTCGATGAGATCTGTACGTCTTTTCGAGCTTAACGGGCCTGATAATTACGGATAGGAAAGAGACCTGAACCTATATCTATATGGCGTTTAATCCTATCTAACTTTCTGGAAGTTTTTTTTCTAACAAATTCCTCAACCCATCGAGATCTTGCCTTATTTTTTTTTTCTCGGAATTTTGGTGATTGAATCTGTTTGCCGCACCGTTCCATTCCGTGCAAATGTGCGTGTTGGAGCTTGCCGTACGGTGATTTTGGTCTGGCCTTTTTGATTCTCTGCAGGCCCCCGTTCCTAGCTAGAAGATCATGTACTAAAATACTCTCTTAGGTATACATACTACTTAAGTATACACGCATGATTTTGGTTCAGATGATTAGTGGTGGTATCTGACCTAATAACCCGATCAGGTAAATGGTATTTCAAGGGAGATGGACGGTGGATATAATGGGAGTAACTACATCTTTCCACAATCAACACATAGCACAGACATTTATTGATTTGTACGAACAGGACACTTATACGAAATAGTGATAAAAATTCTGAACGAATAAAATTATGAAAAATTTACACAAACAAGTACACGTTGTTAGGAGGCTCGACAAAAATTTTCATAATTTTTCGAACTCATTTACTATATTTTAAAATTTGTTAAAATTTCAGACCTAACTAATTACCTAACTAACCTAACCACTAATCTACCTAATTGGCTGGCGTACGGCCACCATCATCTGCCATGGTGATGCATGGCCACTATCGCTTATGTCGTAACGCGGGTAGGGGCTTGGCGTGGCGGGGCGGTGAGTCTTGGTAGGGCTTAGCGGTGGCGGGGTAGCTAAGGTTGTGTTGTGGCGTCTGGTGGTCGTGCTTCGTGAGTATTGGCGTATATAGCCATTGCGCCTAACTGGTCATTTCTGCGTATACGGATTCACGATAGTCAAAACTGCAAATACCGCTTCCAAATCGGCTGTATCGGGAAAAAAAATCATTTGTCGATCGGGGTGTCTCTAGATCTGTACGTACGTATTGGCTGGCATGAACGTATTGTTAAAGCGCATGCTAAATGAGCTAGAGGTGCGTGGGATTAAGAATCCGATTCGCATACCCGACAGCACGCGAAAGAAAGTAGCAAGGAAAAGCCATGTGTAAGCAGCCGCCCAACCAACGCTGCCTGACACCACATATCAAGATATCATACGCTACCTGACACCACATATCAAGATATCATACGCGCCGAGGCAGAGGAGGAGGAGAAAAGGCATTGCTTTCCGCGTAGACCGTTCCCCACCCAATGACAAATCAATCCATCCATCCCCTTATTTGTATCGCGTAGATCCTCTTCTTGCTCTTCTCGCCGTCCGCGACGACCACCACCACACCGCTTGGAGAAATCTCCATCGATAAATCCCACCGCGACCACGCCTCCCCTTCCGTCGCGTCACTCCAGCCGCGGAGCTGGATCCAATCGACAGCGACCTCCTCCTCCTCCTCCTCCTCCTCCTCCTTAGCCACTAAGCGAGCGAGCGAGCGAGCGAGAGAGAGAGAGAGAGAGAGAGTCTTTCTCCTCCTCTTCTTCCCGTCTTCTCGCTTCCCGTGTTGCTGCGCCTGCCTGCGCTATAAAGGCGTCGCCTTTTCCCGTGCCCCTCGCGTCACTTGGGCTTCGATCCGCTTGCGATTTGGTTGGATTCTTTCCTGGTGGAGTTCGGTTGGAGGAGGAGATCGGCCAGCCTTCTGTCCGCGGATTCGGCCGTCGCGGCGGGCCCGTCAAAATCCCACCTTTCTTGCCCGATCTCGCCGCCGCGCCACATATTGCGGCGGCTCGGCCCCCTGCTTGCTCTGCTTCTGCCGGGAGGAAGTAGATGATGATGTGGGGGGAGTCCAAGCCGATGCTCAAGTCCCGCGTTGCGGGGGGCGCCGGCGCCGCCGACGTCGAGGCCGACTATTTCCCGCCCACGCCGCGCAAGGACTGGTCCACGGGCCTCGTCAAGATCGTCACCGCCATGGTCATCTTCATGGCCGGCGTCGTCATCGGCCTCTCCGTCAGCGCCAACGTCTCCCGCTACTACTACAACTCCCACACCGAGCTCTTCTTCCCGGCCACCACCTACGGCGCCTGCGACCGCGCCGACTGCGCCCCCACCTTCAAGTCCTTCGTCCACCCGCCCCACCTCACCCACACCATGTCCGACGAGGAGCTCTTCTGGCGAGCCTCCCTCGTGCCCAGGGCCGAGGAGTTCCCCTTCCAGCGCGTGCCCAAGGTCGCCTTCCTCTTCATGACCCGCGGCCCGCTCCCCTTCGCGCCGCTCTGGGACCGCTTCTTCCGCCGCCACCAGGGGCTCTACTCCGTCTACGTCCACACCCTGCCGGACTACAAGCTCAACGTCTCCAAGAGCTCCGCCTTCTACGGCCGCCAGATCCCCAGCGAGGTGAGCCTTGATTCATTAGTCTCTATTATTCTCTTGTTAATTTACCACATTAGCATTGCATTGCGTTGTAATCGAATCGCGTAGCTTGCGAATTAGTCGTTGCCAATTTGTGATTGATTGGATAGCTGGTGCCTTGGTGGAGTGAATCGAACAAGTGTTGGCCGGTTGTCGTGCTAGTTGGTGGTTGCCCATGTGCTCAAGTTGATTTGGATATGTGCGCAAATGGGGGAGGATTTGCTCTAGGGGGAATATGCTTGCTTGTCCCCATGCTAGGTCGGTAAACTACTTGATTGGCTTTGTAACTAGTGGTGTTCACGAATGTTACGTGATGTGATGTAGAGATGCTTGATTGGCAATATTCCGGTTAAATTATATCTACTTAATAATCAGTCAAGGCATTTGGGTATGTTAACCTGCCTTTTCTTCCTCTTTCAAAGTAGCGCGTGCTTTCGTTCTATTTATTTTTCAGTCCGCGGTGAGCAGATAGCTTTATTGCACATTCTAATATCTATTCCTCGCCATTGCAGGAAGTGTCTTGGGGATCGATAACCCTTGTAGATGCTGAGAAGCGCCTGCTGGCCAATGCCCTGTTGGATTTCTCGAACGAGCGTTTCGTTCTGCTCTCAGAGAGCTGCATCCCGTTGTTCAACTTCCCAACCGTCTACGAGTACCTCATAAACTCTGAGCACAGCTTCGTCGAGTCTTACAACATCGACACCCCTCAATCTGCTGGCCGCTACAACCGCCGGATGGCCCCTCACATCTTGTCAAGCCAATGGAGAAAAGGGTCACAGTGGTTTGAAATTAACCGTGAATTGGCTGTTCAAATAGTAGCAGACTACAAATACTACTCAATCTTCCGGAAGCATTGCAGGCCATCTTGCTACCCAGACGAACATTACATACCGACTTATCTTCATTTGTTCCATGGGTCCCTCAGTGCCAACAGGACCATAACATGGGTTGATTGGTCAAGAGGAGGCCCGCATCCGGCAAGATATGCTGCTGCGGACATCAATGTGGAGTTCATCCAGGCCATCAGGAATAATGGTACACGATGCACTTACAACTCGAAGCGCACCTCCGTCTGCTACCTCTTTGCTAGGAAGTTTGCTCCTAGTGCTCTGGGTCCGTTGATGAACCTTACCTCTACCGTATTGGACTTTTGAGTTGTTCGCCATGCTTCATCGGCATCGCATCATTGAGCTGTCTCCGTCAACGCGCATACCCGTCAGGAAGAAGAGGTACGCTACTAGCTTAGGAGACATGTGTCTCCTCATAGACGGACCATACAGTTGGATTTTGACTCGTCTCTTGCGGATGACGCCGTGTGGGACAGTGAAATTTACTTCACTTATCCTGAAGCTGATTCCCGAGCGATAGATGAATGCGCTGCATTCGGAGAGGACTTTTCTTTCACCACCCATTCTTTTTGATATGTCATAGCTACGAGATAGATCTTTTCTCTTCTTTTTTCCCTTCTGTTGTAATGACTCGGCCAGGATACTAATTTCTGTGAATATAACTCATCAATCATTGCTTTAGTTCAAGTCTGCCATCGCCAGATGTCGCCATATACTTAGTAGCCAATCTCTAAATCTTGAAGTAACATCTTGTCATTGGTTGTTCGGTAGAGGATGATGCTTTGGTACATGGAAGGTTGGTAGATAAGTTTGTGGATGTAGGCAGAATATGCCATCTTCGCGTGGCCGATTTGATAGACTGGCTTGTCTCTGCAAGAATAAAAGGTTGGTTCCTTTTGGAAGGCACACAGGAGTACGCCATTTTTGCTGCAAATTCTCAATTTGTTCAGACATATTTGCAAAGTGAATATGTTGTGGTGCGGATTGGTTGGGTATGGGTCCGAGGATTAAGGGTAGGGCACCCGTCCCGATCTAACCGTCGGCAGGGCTCTTCTCTATTGAGGTAGCGAGGCTCTGAGGCTTACTTGAACTTTTGATTTCTTAAATCATTATTGACGATGGATACATGCTATCTTTTTTATAGGGACAATAGAACTTGACGTGTAAGAAATAATCTATAATGAAATCTATCAATCCAATCTAATCTGCTGAACTATTAAAAATAACCTTCCTAATAGATAAAATCATATCCATAACAATAATTTGATAGATAAGGAATCCCAAAATAACCTACATAACCAAATATTATTTATCCCAGAAAACTCATCAACCATGTATGAAAAATAATAGGAAACTCATCGACCACGTATGAAAAAATAATGGTGCTATAGTACTAATGGGTACTGTTCACATGCTGATGCAGGCGTTTGGTGCTGGTCACACGTCACTACAGTGCATATGGTACTGTTCACGCGCCTGTTGAAGTACCCCGCGTCTTGCTCCATAACATTACACCTCTCGCGGCGAGGCAACTCGTCCTCGAGCTGCGGTGGTGTCCACAGTTGAAGTCTTTGGTGGTCCTATATTGATAAGAGTATTCGGTATCAGCGTCAGTTTGCTTGAGAGCAGATCAGCGACACTTCGATGTAGGGCGTCTAAGAAAGAAACGCCTTAGCATGTCGTTACACCCTTACTTCCATGGAGCATGATGATGGCGAGAAGGACGCAACGACGGTGCTGATCCCTCAGTCGCTGCGCTCTACATTGCCTATGACGCAACATCGGCCGGTCAGGTGGAAAAGATCACCGCTGGACAGTGGCATCCTTCCTCCAGTGGCACCGTACCGGGGGTACAACCAAGGGCAACGGTGTCCACTAGGGTGACGTTGGTAGCACCGTTAAGGAAGGTGATGGTAGCTCCGTCATTGCAATGGCACGCGACGCCTCCTCCTTTTCCTTCAACTTGACTAACAATGCTCTCGTTTCTTGGAGAATGGTCATCATGTTGTCAATTGAGGCTACCATCTTTTCCTTGCTAGCCTTCAACATAGCAAACAGAGATAGTTCAGCACCAGAAGCCATTGTGGGTGGCTCTGATACCAAATGTTGTGGTCGTTGGTTGGGTACGGGTCCGAGGACCGAGTGTAGGGCACTCGCCCTCATCTAACCGTCGGTAGAGCTCTTCCCTGGTGAGGTAGCGAGGTTCTAAGGCTTAGTTGAACTCTTGATTTCTCATTGCTTGATTGATAATGGATACGTGCTATCTCTTTTATAGAGACAATCGGACTTGACGCCTAATGTATCACTATAAAGAAATATATCAATCTAATATAATTTTTTCAACTATTAAAAATAACATTCGTCATAGATAAGATCCTACCCTTAATAATAACTTGATAGATAAGGAATCCCAAAATAACCTACAGAACTAAAACTAAATATTCTTTATCCTAGGAACCCATTAAGCATGTATTGAAAATAAAGGTGCTACAGTAACAGCGGGTACTGTGCCCCTCGAGTCTTGCTCCGTAACATAATAGCATATTGTCAAGAACATATTTGCAAAGTGAATGGCATATTGTCAAGAACATGCTTAATTGGCGTCGCATTTGACAGCTGCATGTATAAACTAAGATTGGTTGGTGAACATGGGAGACATGATTTAGTCTTGTGCAGCTAGTCCACACTCTTGTCATGGCCTGGTGATTACTATAATCCATGAGCCAGCACAGGTCCATGCATCTTAATATTGTACTGGACATTTGTAAGGTGTATCTAACCCAGGCAATTAATTATCTACGCCCTGTATGTGTTGTGTAGGATGCTTCTATTTAGATATTTGGTGAATTTCTGGCGTTGCCAGTAGTGTTTATGATTTGGGAAGAATTGAAGTGGTTCTGAGATTGGATGAAAGTGACTGTTCCTGTTCTTTGGGCCTCCTAAGAAACGACGATTCCGTTGCCCCCGATGGTGAGCTGTTTGGTGACCTGGCGCGTTTTGGACAAAAAAATAAGATGGGACGAAAGTGATAGCCTGATGCTGTTCCTTTGAGTTTGAGGAGGAAAAAAAGAAGAGATAATTCGGCTTCTTTATTTATTCCCGAATGATACTGCAAAATCTAAGAGCAGTTTGTACGGGGCCAAGTGATAGGGTGAGCCTGGCCGCTGGCCAAGTGTTTCGAGTAGAGGAGGAGCAGAGCAGAGGCCATTGCAATGCAACCCATGCCTTATCCGCAGTGCAGTGGCGTGCGAATTGAGAAGAATGGAGCTTTCTGAACAAGCGATGGATTCTTTGTTAGATCCGTGGCCGAGATCCCTTTCCAATCTGGACCGTAAAGTGGTCAGCCGTGTTGTATTCCTCGTCCGGCCCACTGACATTCAGCCCAAGAATGTAATGCCGACGAACTCCTCGATCTGTTCGCTCGATCTCAACGGTGTCAGTCAGTCAAACTGTTCATGCTTAGTTTTGATTCGTCCGGACCGGACCGATGTTGTTTCTTCAAATTCGTTGAAGCGTGTCGGATCTCTGATCTCAATGCTGCACTCGATCCTTGTTGCTGTCAGCCCGCCGGAGTCTACTAACGACACAGAACACGCACACGTTAGCGTGAACAGCAAACAGAACACACAGAGGTCTTGCTACGCAACAACTACATTACACCGTTTTCTTTCTCTAATCTATTTCTTATGCATTGGATACAACTAAATAAATAGACAGACAAGACAATAACTGGCCTCCTTAACACACGCCACTAACTCCTCATACTAATACTCGGTCCACTTAACGGGAAGATATCCTATGCACACAGCCACTTCTGTGCACATATGCACACACGAAATCCGTTAAGTGAACATAGGCGCCACCGCAGCCCATGCATCTGGTAGTTTTTCTCGTCGGGACATGGAGATGAACAATACATTCGCCCATCTTGCCTTGCCAGTTGTCGACGACGCACCTTAGTAGCGGGTCTTTGGTAGACATCCCACCTCCACTCTTCACCACTACCTCTTTGCCGCCACAACTTCGTCGTCGATGACACGACTTACCAGGCGAGTCCGACCTCCGACTCTTCTTGCGACGACGGCCTCCATGCCATCGCCGTTGGTCGGCCTCATGCCGACTCGTTTCCCCACGGCTTCGCAACGCCTCACCTTGCCACCGCCGGCCTCCACCTTCGGTGGAGACTGCCATCGTCAGCCTACTTCGTGGAAATCATGTCGCCGCCGCCGGTGTGCACGTCACGTGCGATTCCGGCACACCGCGCTGGCCTCGCTCTGGCCGCGCAGACCTTTGTCATTGTGCTCCTGAGCGCATGGTGCTACAGCCGTCTCATCGCCGCACCTGTGCACCTTCGCCCAAACGCTCCGGCTCTCACTCGCGTGAGCGCATGCTTACGCCAGACGCTGTCGCGTTGCCGCCCTCGTGTGCAGCAACCTGCGCAGAAGGCCAGACCGCCACCCTCGCGACGCGCACACCAGCAGAAGCTCAAGACGCTGCTGTCGCCAGTCGCTCTCGCGCGCTTCGCGCCCTATGCACGATCGAAGCTAGCATCGCTGCTGCACGCCCGTGCTCTGCGACACCCATACCGCAGCTTTGTCTTGGCGCTTGATTCGCGACGCACCATTGTCGTTTGTGGACGCTGCGTCACCCTCGCGGTCATGATGCGTGCGACGTGCCCGCGCCTTGTGCACCTCGCACCTTGTGTGCGCCGCGCGCCATCATGCGCGCCGCCGCCAGACGCTCGAGCCGCCAGATTTGTGTTGCGCCCATTGCCGCCGCGTCTCCGTGTGCTTTCATTGAGTGCAGCTGCACCAGTAGCCGAGCCGCGCATGCCCTAGGCCGAGCCACCGTCGCACCGCCTTGGGCCGAGCCACTGCGCCGCGACCATGCCGCGCTCAAAGCCATCGCCTCTAGGTAGCAACGGCACGTCTGTCGCGAGCACCTTGGACAACCGCTCCACGTTGCACTCCAGCTACTCCTGCTGGTCCTCGAACAGGTTCTGCGCCATCGCCAGGTTTGCTTGCTTCGCCAGGTACCATGCCGCGTCATGCCCTACCGCCAACGCCACCGGGTGGGCACTTTCCTCACATTGAATCTCGCTCTGATACCAATTGTTGGAATTCTATTGATCTGCTCTCAGTTTTCTGCTAGCCTTTTTAGTCGTATGAACAAACAGGAGCATGAACTCATAGAACACACAGAGGTCTTGCTGCGCAACAACTACATTGCACTGTTTTTTGTCTCTTCTCTATTTCTTATGTGTTGGATACAACTAAATAAATAGACAGACAAGGCAATAACTGGCCTCCTTAACACACGCCACTAACTCCTCATACTAATACTCGGTCCACTTAACTCATGCCGCTAATTCCATAATACTCGGTCCACTTAACTCACGCCACTAACTACATGTCGCGTGCAAGTATCCAGCTGAATTGGCCCTCAGCATGCAATATTCTAATCAACTCTATCTATCACGTTACATCTAACGTATAACAAATATTAAACAACAAGATTAATCTAACAGTTGCTATTTTATATTCAGATGTAGTGGCACTAGGCTAGAGTCAGCTGACGAGCCCAGCCTAAGCAATTGCAGCATCTCAGCACCATTACCAGCTAACTAGCCAAAAGAGAGGAACAAGCAAGACAAGAAGAAGAAGCACTGCATCAGATCAGACAAAGGCAGCCCAGTGTAATCAGTTGTTACTGTCTAGTCGACACTCTTCACACTCGCCTTGTGGATGTCTTGTTTGCTGATGCCATGCCCATTTGCCCATGTGTGCTTCCATTTTGTTTATTTTTCATGTGAGTGCTGGTGTTGCTACACCAAACCCTGCTGTAGCTATGCAAATGACACGGCACCGCTGAAGGGATACGGCTAGGCTACGCTAGCTGGCAATTCAAAAATTCTACCATGTAAACTAGGAAGCCAAGCAAGTAGATGATCACAGATCATTACCACCAGACGCGCAGTGCAGCGGAAGAAGAGTTGGGGTAGCCTGATCCAACATAGAGCGTGTCGATGAAGTTGTCGTAGTCGATCGTCCAACGTCAAGCACGTTGATGCAGTTCCTTATGAAGATCGCGGATCGTCCTCAAGCGCGACAGCAACCGCAGTAGAGCCTCTACGGTATCCACACGTCCATGGAAGGAACACCGTACGCCAGTGTGCTATCACTAACTCGCACGACAGGGCTTTCTCAAGAAGATGGCGGTTAGGGTTTCGGTGGATCAACTCACGTGTATCGCATCGTTTAGCTCACCCATAACATCAAGCATATCTTTATATAGTGCCCATGACTGATCCTATCCGAACATGTTTGTTCCAACCCGTTAAGTTCATATGTAATCGGTTGTGACTCGAAAACTCCTTTCCGATCATGAGTCATTAGCGGCTCCTAGTAGGACATAACGATTTCCGAATACACACGAATTATATCGGACGAACCTTAATGCAATATGATCTACGACTAGGTCCTTATCATTAACGACCAGCTCAAATTTAGTCTTGACCAGTTCGTAACTCCTTATGACCAGGTTTCGACCTCTTAGTGATCATGTTTGACCAGCCTACGGCCAGCTCGTATCTCCATACGACTAGTTCGTATCTAATCAAACTGAAAGACCTACTCATGTACTCTCCCTTTGCCTCACGATATATAGTTGAACTCTAGGTGAGATGTTATGTCATCCATGTATTGTTCAATACTTTCTCGATCAAGTGTTAGATAACTTTTCGTGGTCGAACACTTCGACCACTAGTGGTATGGCCATGCACTTTCTTTATCTGACCACATCGAGTGGCCCAGAGATATCTCTCCTGTTATGTTAGAATGGACAAATCACATATCCGACCAGGCACATTCCTCTGCATGTTTCATAGCATACCCTAAAGCTAATTTATAACTATCCAGTTACGGAGTAGCATTTGGCAACCCATAAGTGCACTATTATACATGTAGAAAACCATGCTGATGTCAAGTCTAAGGATTATACATCATCATTGCTTGAGACCAACTGACGACACATAAAATCATAACAATCTCCATAGTATCTCAAGGTGGGTCAATCCAACCCCATGTTCTCTAACATATGTTCACATTATTGATTCGATATCCTTATATCCATGATCGGTGAAACATGGTCATCAATCAATGCATGTGTTGGTCGACAAGTCATTAGTGTTTCGACCAGTAACATCCGACCAGGGATACTTTTAGAATGATATCATATAAGTTAAAAGAGCTTCACCAACAAGTCACATACTTGTTAACCTTTATAACCAATGATTCATTCAAGGAATAGAATAACATTTATTCAATAACTCATAAATATAGACGTGATACAATCATCTCTATGATTGCCTCTAGGGCATATCACCAACAGTCTCCTACTTGCACTAGACTCAATCATATAGGTATCTTATACCCATTGCTCTTGTGTGCGCCTCATGCTTAGGTTGCGGGAGAGGCTTTGTCAACGGATCAGAAATATTCAAATCTGTGTGCACATTGCATATCTTCACATCACCTCTCTCAACGATCTCACGAATGTTGTGATATCGCCAAAGTATGTGCTTGGATTTTTGATGCGATCTAGGCTCCTTAGCTTGTGCAATGACTCCACTATTATCACAATAGAGATTCATTGGACTGAAAAAACTAGAAACCACACCCAGTTCATAAATGAACTTCCTTATCCATATGGCCTCTTTTGCAGCTTCCGAAGCGGCAATGTACTCAGCCTCTGTTGTAGAATCAGCAACCGTTCCTTGCTTGGAACTTTTCCAGCTTACTGCTCCTCCATTAAGACAAAACACAAACCCAGATTACGATCTGAAATCATCCTTGTCGGTTTAGAAGCTAGCATCGGTGTAACCATTTACGACCAGCACATGCTCTTCCTCACATCCATAAACAAGGAATGCATCCTTAGTCCCTCTCAAGTACTTAAGGATATTCTTGACTGCTATCCAGTGACATTCACCTAGATTCGACTGATATCTGCTCGTAACACTTAGAGCATACGACACATCTGGTCATATACATAGCATGACATACATGATAGATCCTATACCAGAAGCATATGTGATTCTACTCATTTTGTCTCGCTCATCAGTGGTTGTAGGACACTGACTCTTGCTAAGATTAATGCCATGTGCCATGGGCAAGAAACCTTTCTTGGAATCTTGCATGTTGAACTATTTCAACACTTTGTCTATGTACATATCCTGCCTTAATCCAATTAGCCTGTTAGATCTATTCCTATAGATCCTTATACCAAGAATATATGCTGCATCTCCTAAATCTTTCATTGAGAAACTATTTCTTAATTAAGTTTTAACAGATTCAATCATTGGAATATCATTTCCGACCAGTAGTATACCATCCACATATAATATCAGAAACACAAGTTTGCTCCCACTAACCTTCTTGTAAACACAAGGTTCTTCTTCGTTCTTGATGAAGTCAAACCCTTAGACCACTTCATCAAAACGAATATTCCAACTCCGAGATGCTTGCTTTAGTTCATGGATGGATTTCTTAAGCTTGCATACCTTTCTAGCTTCCTTTGGATCGACAAAACCCTCGGGCTGTGTCATGTACACATTCTCACTTAGGTTTCCATTTAGAAAAGCTGTTTTGACATCCATTTGCCATATCTCATAGCCAAAATATGCAGCAATAGCTAGAATGATCCGGATAGACTTAAGCATAGCGACAGGAGAGAAGATTTCATCATAATCAACACCTTGAATTTGTCTGCAACCCTTCGCACCTAGTCGTGCCTTATGAATGTGAATATTTTCATCCATATCTATCTTTCTCTTTAAAATCCATTTGCACTCAATGGTTTTAACACCATCAGGTGCATCAACCAAGTTCTAAACTTGATTATCATGCATGGACTTTATTTCGGATCTCATGGCTTCATGCCATGACTTAGAGTCTGGGTCCATCATCACTTCCGTATAAGTTTTAGGCTCATCATTATTCAATAATAAAATGTCATGCCCATACCTTATAGGCAATTGACGTGGACTTTTTGATCTACATAGGGCTTATGCCTCATCTACAGGTTCAACAACATTTTGTTCATCCTATAGAGGTTTAGTAGGAGTTGAAATATTTTCAAATGGTTCCTGAATTTCTTCGAGTTGCACCTTGCTCTCACTGACTCCTTTGGAAAGAAACTCTTTCTCCAAGAAGACACCATTACGGGCAACAAACATTTTGTTATCAACCCGATTATAAAAATAATATCCTTTAGTTTCCTTAGGATACCCCAGAAAGAAACACTTATCCAACTTGGGTATGAGTTTATCAGACGTCAAACGTTTTACATAAACCTCACAACCCCATACCTTGAGAAAAGACAATCCAGGACACTTCCCAGTCTATATCTCACATGGTGTCTTCTCTACCGATTTCGATGGAACCATATTTAAAGTGAAAGCCGCTGTTTCTAGAGCGTATCCCTAGAATTGCAATGGAAGATCAGATTGGCTCATCATTGACCGAACCATGTCCAACAATGTTCGGTTCTATCATTCAGACACCCCAATCCTTTCAGGCATCCCCGGTGGAGTGAGTTGTGGAACAATTCCATACTTTTTTATATGATCACCAAACTCATGGCTCAAATATTCACCTCCACGATAAGATCATAGATATTTGATTGTCTTGCCAAGTTGAATCTACAATTCATACTAAAATTCTTTGAACTTTTCAAAGGATTCCGACTTATGCCTTATTAAATAGACATGGCCATATCTACTGAAATCATTAGTAAAAGTTATGAAGTACTAAAAACCACCTATGGTCAGAGTGCTCATTGGTCCGCATACATCCGAATGTATTATGACTAGTAGATCACTCGCTCTCTCACCTCTGATCGTGAAGGGTGCCTTTGTCATCTAGCCAAGTAAACAAGATTCACATGTTTCAAATGATTCAAAATCAAATGAGTTTAGAAGACCATCTTTATGGAGCTTCATCACGCGCTTCTCATTTATATGACCAAGACGACAATGCCAAACGAAAGTGAGATTCACATCATTAGGTCGAAGTCTCTTAGCATTTATGTTATAGACAGCCATATCCTCAAGATTCAAAACATACAATCCATTCACCAATGGAGCATGGCCATAAAGCATATCTTCAAAATAAATTGAACAACAATTGTTCTTTATTCTGAACTCATAACCTTCTGCTCCTAAACAAGAAGAAGAAATAATGTTTTTGCTTAAGGCTAGAACATAATAACAATTATTTAGTTCCATAACTAATCCTAAGGGTAAAGCTAATGGTAAAGTACCAATAGCTAATGCAGCAACTCTTGCTCCATTGCCCACACGAAGATCAACATCTCCTCTTGCCAAGCTACTACTCCTTATCAGTCCCTGCATCGAATTGCAAATATAACCAACCGATCTGGTATCAAATACCCAAGAACTGGTCAGAGAACTGGCAAGATTAATTTCTATAACATTTATATCTGAACTGAAAGTCTTACTTCCCTTGTTCTTTTTCATCTCTGGTAAGTACTTTTTGCAGTTTCTCTTCCAATGCCCAGTCTCATGACAACGGTAACATTCTGTGTCAGGCTTAGGACCCACCTTAAGCTTATTAAGCTTAGCCTTGAGACTCTCGATCTCATCTTGAGTCTTTCCTTTGCCCTTTCCCTTTCCTGATCTACCCTTCTTCTTGAAGGTTGTAGTCTTTTGGACCATCATCATATGATTGGAACTTTTTTTGATGCTCTCCTCAGCACCTTTAAGTATGCCATACAACTTGGTCATTGACTTCTCCATACCATTCATATGAAAATTCAATATGACTAACTCAAAACTCGCAGGGAGCGATTGGAGAATCACATCAGTAGCCAACTCTTGGCTAAGGGAAAAACCAAGCTTTTCCAAGCTCTCGATATGACCAATCATTTTGATCACGTGAGGACTTGACCGGATTGCCCTCCGATAACCTACAAGAAAACAATGCCTTGAAGGTATTGAACCTCTCTGCCTTTGTTTGATTCCGAAACATACCTTTCAGACCCACAATCATATTGTAAGCGTCTGTGGTATCATATTTCTTCTGAAGCTCAGAGTTCATGGTTGTAAGCATAAGGCAGTGCACATTGACTGTGTCATTGCAATGCTTCTCATAAGCATTATTTTCAGCTCGAGTTGCGTCTGCATTTGGTTCCTTGGGATAGGGACTCTCTAGAACATATTCCTTCTTTTCTTGTTTGAGAACAATTCTCAAATTGCGAAACCAATCAATAAAGTTGGTCCCATTCAGTTTTTCTTTCTCAAGAATAGATCGCAAATTAAAGGCAGGTGCAGAAAAAGTAGTAGGTGCCATGATCAATTCAGCACTATGTTTATGATAGATCTTCTATTCGACACTCATGTTGGTGGTTATGTTCGACCAGTCTACGACCAGCTCGTATCTCTATACGACTAGTTTTTACCTGGTCGTATCTCCATACGAATAGTCTGAATCTGGTCATATCACCATACGGCTAGTTCATACCTAGTCGAACTCAATCATCAATAATCAATAAAAGATACTCCCACTATATGTTCTTAACCATGTTTCCCTCAAACATCACATAGTGAGTTCAAGATCCAAAAATCATTAAGTCCTAGTGAGCTTTGGCATCACTGCTAGAAACCTAATGATTTTAGATAGACAACCTCTTGCCAATCATATCACATATGACTCTTGTTTGTTGGGTGACATCTCTATGCCCCGGCTACCAACACTATGCCCCAAGGCCCAAAACTATTTTGATAGCCTTGTCAAGTTAAACCAACACTATGCATGTGGATGTCCGACACCCACCCTATCTTATTAAGATAGTTAATGACACTCTACTTTGGTAGACCTATCAATTAACGATCAAAATCGTGACAGGCGTAGCAATCGGAAAGGCATCAAACTAACTTAATTTTTCTTGAGGGATACTATTTTACCATGTTAAAATATCTAATGATAAAACATGATTAATAGCATGACAGGAATAAACATTCACAGATAATCAAATTAATCTATAAAATAGTATGACCCTCAACATGACGATCTCCATGATCATGCTTCCTATCATCCAACCACCATGCTTGACATCTCCGGACGCATTCATCTACTAAGCAATTACTCATAAAAGCAAGTAATGAATTACATAGGATAATATCAAGTATCACATGTCGGTACGCAGACCATTATACAATAATATGTAGCTCGATGGCTATCTCATAGCATAACATGCAGGCCATGAAAATCCATTCATGTATCACATGCACAACGAGCCATACTATTCACATCAATCCCTGCAAAAACGAGTTATGTATAGAATCCAATTCTATCGGGCGACATGAACACATACTAGTATATAATGTGGCTACAACCACAGTAGTCCCGCTAGCCGGTTAGCGGGTGGGGATCGAAGGGGCAGCACCCCTCGCTAGTCGAGGGCAACGCTCTTGGAAAATTTTCCAAGACATGAATCTCATTCACGTAATCGAGCCATGGAAATCATCGGATTAATCGTATTAACCCTATTCCAAACCAATCTGATCACTACCTTGATACGACCACGCATTGTGGCACACTCCGATGGCAGAATTCTGACTGGTAGGAGTATTATGCAATACGGTCGTGAACAAGCGTAGCAAACCATTTGGTGCTCTTAACTCATACCTCCTCGCAAGACCCATCTACTACCGCCAAACACCTGATCATTCTTATCGACCAGTACATAGATCGTTCCATCCATATGGAGCGATCTGGGATACCAGACCAAACTAGTAATAGATCCAATCTACTACTATCACATATCAAGTATATGCGATCGATCTAGATCAAAAACTATGCAGGATGGCTCTGATACCACTGAAGGAACACGGGTAGGCTACGCTAGCAGGCAATTCAAAAGTTCTACCACGTAAACAAGAAGCCAAGCAACTAGATGATCACATATAGTTACCACCAAACGCATAGTGCAGTGAAAGAAAAGTTGGAGTAGCCTGATCCAACGTAGAGCGTGTCGATGAAGTTGTCATAGTTGATCGTCCAACGTCGAGCACGTCGATGCAGTTCCTTGTGAAGATCGTGGATCGTCCTCAAGTGCAACAACAACCGCAGTAGCGCCTCTACGGTATCCATACGTCTAGGGAAGGAACACCGTACGCCAGTGTGCTAGCACCAACTCGCACAACAATGCTTTCTCAAGAAGATGGCGACTAGGGTTTCTGTGGATCAACTCATGTGTATCGTATCGTCTAGCTCACCCATAGCCTCAAGCATCTCTTTATATAGTGCACATGATAGATCCTATCTGAACACATTTGTTCCAACCCATTAAGTGTGTGACCCATTAGGTTCATGCGTAATCGGTTGTGACTCGGAAACTCATTTTCGATCATGAGTCGTTAGTGGCTCCTAGTAGGACATAATGATTCCTAGATACACACGAATTATATCGGACGAACCTTAATGCAATATGATATACAGCCAGGTCCTTATTACTAACGACCAGCTCGTATCTCTATACGACCAGCTCATATTTAGTCTCGACCAGTTCGTAACTCCTTACGACCAGGTTTCGACCTCTTAGTGATCATGTTTGACCATCCTACGACCAACTCGTATCTCCATACAACTAGTCTGTATCTGATCGAACTGAAAGACCTGCTCATGTAGTCTCCCTTTGCCTCACGATATCTGGTAGAACTCTAGGTGAGATGTTATGTTATCCATAGACTGTTCAATATTTTCTCGATCAAGTGTCAGATAACTTTACGTGGTCGAACACTTCGACCACTAGTGGCATGGCCATGCACTTTCTTTATCCGACCACATCAAGGGGCCTAGAGATATCTCTCATGTTATGTTAGGAGGGGCAAATCCCATATATGACTAGTTATATTCATCCGCATGTTTCATAGCGTTCCCGAAAGCTATCTTTATAACTACCCAGTTACGGAGTTGTGTTTGGAAACACCTAAGTGCACTATTACACATGTAGGAAACCATGCTGATCTCAGGTCTAAGGATTATACATCACCATTTCTTGAGACCAACTGACGACACATAAAATCATAACAATCTCAACTGTGTCTCAAGGTGGGTCAATCCAACCCTATGTTCTCTAACATGTGTTCACATTATTGATTCGATATTCCTATATCCATGACTGTTGAAATATGGTCATCAATCAATACATGTGCTAGTCGATAAGTCATTAGTGTTCCGACCAGTGACATCCGACCAGGGATACTTTTAGAATAACATCATATAAGTTAAAAGAGCTTCACCAACAAGTCATATACTTGATAACCTTTATAACCGATGATTCATTCAAGGAACAAAATAACATTTATTCAATAACTCATAAACATAGACGTGATACAATCATCTCTATAATTGCCTCTAGGGCATATCACTAATAGCCGCATCATCAGTTATTCAGCCGCATCGGTGAACACGGCTTCCGTCGGTCTATCCACTCCCAAAGTTTGCATTGCCATTTGCCATCGCCTAGCTAGCTTATCACCTCCTACCAAGTGTGTGAGGACCTGACCTGGGGAGGTCTTACAGGATCACCCGGAGGTCCTCCAGGACCACCCGAGAGATCCCCAAGACCACCCGGAGGTCCCTCAGGACCACCCAAGAGGTCTCCAAGACCACCCGGAGGTCCTCCAGGACCACCCAGGAAGTCCCCAGGACCACCCGGACGTCCCGGCCTCTGTGCACTGAGCTAGTCCCAAGATCAGCAAGCTAGCTCGCATAGGCTCAACATCGGTGTTATCAAAACCACACACAACAAGCGAAAGAAGAAGCAGACAAATTAATATATATATATAACAAAGGACCTTACGGTCAAGCTTGTTTACAGAGTTGCCACGTAGGGCTAACAACAAAAGAAAACTCGCAGTGGAAACAAAACACAGCGCGGAGCCACTCGGCGAGCCACAGGCTATCGAGTGGAGGACGTCCCCTAGTCCACGAGGTCTTCCACGAACTCCTCCTCATAGTGCTCGGAGCACCCTGGGAGGTCTTCGGCTATTGACTAACCAGAGGGCACAAAGCCATGAGTACTTTGAATGTACCCCATAATGGACTTGTGGTTGCACGGGAAAGACCCAGATCAATGGCGTACAAGGTTAATGTAACATCCCAAATTTCCTGAGTTTTTGAAAATTTTCAAAAATTTAAAAATAACCATTTGGTTTTAGTAATTTGCTAAAGCTTAATCTGAAATTTAGAATTTAAAAGCAATTTAACTTGAATTAATCCAACTTCAATTAATTCAAAAGTTGGTTTAATTGAGCTTTCTGGATTTTATTGGATTTAAAAATCAAAATTGTTATTTTAAGCCTTTTCTTGGATTTTGTTGGATTTTGAAAAGAGGTTTTCCTTTGTCCCTATGTTAAAAATAATTAATTGCAGAAATTAAAAGCAAGAGTTTCTGAGTTGCTCCGCTTCGCGTCTGTCGCGTCCTGCTTGATTCTCACCGTGTCGATCTTCGCCGCCCTTGAGCACGCCGGTCTCGCTCTCCGCCGAACCTTTTGCTCCGTCACATGCATTCAATGCGCGGACGACCTCCGCGCCCGCTGCCATCACCCGCTCCCCCTCCCATGCCTTGTCACCGCCGCTCAACTGCCCCCGTTAGCGTCGGTCCTCGCCGCCACGAGCACGCCACCGCCCATCTCACCCTCTGGCCTCCCCGCGCCTATTTAAGGGGAGCACCGAGCACCCCTCAACCTCCTCTTGCTCTTCCCCCCACTCACTCTCCCTCTCTCGCCTTGTCGCCACCAGATTTTGAGCTCCAACCGCCACCACCGAGCTTCACTCCTCCGCATCCGCCGCCACTGTCGAGCCCCCTCCAGTGCCGCAGCCTCCACATACGGGTTCACCAGGCCGCCGCCTCTCCCGTGCATACCTCCCCGGCCCCGAAAGCCCCTCGAACCGCCTTCGTCGCATCCAACCGCCGTCGCTCTTCGTCTTTGCCGCCAGCCTCCCCTTGTCGCCGCATTCTCGAAGCCACATGCACCAGCATCGCCGTGAGCTCCCCTTCCTCTAGGTGTCCTAGCCGCCGGCCATCTCCCGGCCAAACGCCGGTGACCCTTGGTCCTTGAGCGCCGCCGGCTCGGGTCCGACGTGGCCGCCACCGTGGCGCATAGTCAGCGGCCACCTTAGCCCTTTGCTGATGTGGCTGCCCCATCAGCAAGCCCACGTGGCTTTTCTTGATTTTTCTTCACAAAAAATAAACCGAAAAAATCAAGAAAATCCCGATTTCATCATTTTATGCAAATTCAAACTTCCAAAGGCCATAACTTCCTCATTCGAACTCCGATTCGAGTGATTCAAATTTCTAAATTCATTATCTTTCTATTAGTATTTATTTGGATTTTATTTGGTATTGTTTTATTTATTTAGCTTTGTTCACATGTATAGATTCCGGTGTTTCGGAAGACTTCGTGGACCCCACGACCGAAGCATCTCAACTCTTCAACGAAGATAAGTCGTAGACCTTTGATCATATTGAACCCATTTTATAAAAGTATATTGTTTGATATGAACATGCATAGCTATTTGTATAAAAAATGGTTTTAGGAATTGTTAATTACCTAATTGCCATTATGCCTCCTTGATAAATTGAGAATGACATGTCCCTTTGAATGACATAAATCCTTGGACACCATAGGATGGTTAATTATTAGTTGGATATTATTATACTACCAACTTGGGTATCGTTTATGCTTAGCCATGCTTTAGCGATACGATGGATTCATGATCACATACTCAAGAATGATTGAACTTGACTTAATGATATATGAAACTATGGTGCGATACCACTGTTGTGCAACTGTGGTGCGAGATCACAGTTGTGTCAATTATGGTACGATGTTGTTGTTATTAAAATTTGTTGTGCCATGGCAAGGATTGTCATTTGGTCGGGTTGAACGAAAATGATTTAAGCTCGGGCGAGTGGTTGGATGGAAAAGGAGGAATGCGCGAGGCATATTATAGGTTACGGGAGGTACTTAGGTGCGCGAGGCACATGGAATGCGGAAAGTCTCGCCTGAGCAACCACTAAGGACTTGACTTTGTAAGCCATTTGTGAGACCCCCGGGGTATTTGGCTTGTAATACTTAGTCATCCAATTGACCCTAGTATCACAAACAAAATATCCCGTGCCTCGGAAAAATATGTACATTCTAGAAGTGCTGTACATACGCCATTTTACAAAATCATGCATCAATTCCATTCATCACATAGAACCGAAGCAATCTTTACAATCAAAAGACATACAATATAGAGTTATTACAAAAGGGCCGACCGGCCAAATGACACACAAATAACTAAATAAACAGCGGAAGCAAAAGCCATAAGATGGCAATAAATAAGAGCCAATTAGTGTGCCTTTACCCACAAGGCAACCAACCGGGCCGCCAACCTAGTCATCAAACCCGCAACACATCTCACAAAAGTTGATCCCTTGGGCATCAGCTTCCTCCTCTGCAACAAATTAATTAAGCAAAGCGAATGAGTACAAAAAAAGTACTCACAAGACTTACGTGTAGTGTAACAGTCCTATACATAACTACATGCAAGATTATTTAAGTGGAGGAGGCTCTAGACTTGTTTTTAGCATAAAGCAAGTTTCATTTGCAATAATGTAATACATTTAAAGCAATGTTTGTAATCTGTTTTTAAATGTTTAAATAACAGCGAGTACAATATATAAATGACAACAACAACCTGGAGATGACTAACCCAGTAGTCACCACAACAATAGCATGAATTAACCATTCATACCACCCATAACAAGTTTTAATTAAATGTTATAGTCTAACTCTCGAAAGACCTCCCCAAGCGTGTCCATAACCTAGGACAAGGCTATTCGAATAGTTTATACCCTGCAGGGGTGTACCAATGTACCCACACGTCAGACCGCCTTTTTGCCAAGCTATTTAGCACACTTCCTTTGGTATGCCGGCACGGCTAAGTCCTACAAGACATTTTCAATGGATTGTGCTAATTAAAAGTCGCGACAACCAGCGGAGTAGGATGCACCGGCCCAGCCTAAGCAATTGCGGGTGCTCCCATCATTATAAAAAAAAACATTTAAACCACCAGCGACTCATAATTAACACCCCCCCAAAGTACTTAGTCAAGAGAGGTCCCATATCCCCCTCGTGTGGTTAGCACGCAAAATTGCTTGGTTTAGTGTAACAAGATGTTCGGTCCTTGTTGACTTAGGCACCATTCCACACACCAACAGATCACACCATCATCCATTGTGCCCAAGTCCAAAACAGTTGGCATTTTCAGTTTTTGACTTTACAAATTAACAAAGCACAAGTGCTGGACATAATGGTAATAATAATTTTGTGTGATCAAAGTTATCGACTAAGTCGAGAACCGCCCAATTCTACCGGTAGCTAAGCATTTCTAAGCATGACACCGTAAAGACAATGAAAGAGTGTAATTCAATCACCGGGCTCTAATTCACCGGCGAGATTAATAACTTATGGTTAGTGGCAGGGGATAATAATTTAAGGGCAACCATGCAATAGGAATAACTACCTCTAATCGGGAAAATAAACTTTGATACAAAAGCATGCATACATACAATTTGTAAACAAAGTATTAGACTTTAAAAGTAATGGGATTATTATGATCAAACTGCTTGCCTTGCTGAAGTTGCTCACTAATCTACAGAGGATCACTCTCAATTTCAACGTGTTTGTCGGAACCTAGCGAAAGAGCAAAAAAGAACCGATAAGAACGAAGAACACCGAAAAGACTCAAAAACCAACTTCAGCGAAAAGCTTTGGAATTTTTACAGTAGGTAGAGCGTGATTTTTAAGGAATTTATCAATAATAACCAATTGATTTCGATTCTTAATGCAAACGTTATGGCCAAAACAATTTCTGGCTGTTGGAAAATGGCTGAAAATTCACTTCGGTTACTATTCATCCGAAATTAAATTTTTATGGTAAATAAAGCACGACATAAGATGAACAACCCAATTGGATTCATCTCATTTGGAACTAGGATGCATTTTCTATGATTTTTCAAAGACATGAAAAAGTGCACAAGTTAATTGCATTAGAAAAAATTTTGAAAATAGAAGCAAGCCTAAAACCTATTTTACAATTAAGCTTACTAACAGAGGAAGCTAACAAAGTTGATTTCACACAAAAAGGAGCTACAGAGAAGCACTTATGCATTTTTCAAGTTAAATGGATTTTTAATGCAATAAATAAAGCTAATCTGCAATTAAATCTATTAAAACAATTTTCTAGAGCAAAACTAAGATTAAAACCATTTTTATATTAAAGCTTAGCTCAAACCAGAATTAACAAAATTTGAATCAACCGAAAAGGGTTTAAAATGAATCAGTTATGAATTTTTAAAGTTTAATACAATTTTCTGTTTAGAAATAAACCTCACCGGAATTAAAACAATCTTAACCAAAAGAAATAGACGTGGATGAGCATGAGCCATTGATTTGAAATCCTACGGCCCACGCACGCGGCGCGCACTGTGCACGCACTCACAAAATGACAAACAAACCGTTGAGATCGAAATCAACGGTCCAGATTGACTTGTATGTAGACGGCCCGAATGATCCAAAAGAATGTGGGCCGTCGATCAAGAGATGGAGGGCTGAGATCAAGGGGTCGTTCGGACGGTCTGAACGGCCCAACAGATCACAGCCGCTGATCTGAAAATGAACGGCTCACAGAGCTTGAGCCGATTGGAGTGGTCCGAATGGCCCAACTGATTTGGGCCGTTGAACCAAATCCAACGGTGCACAGTCAACAAGGTTTAGCGCACGCGCTCGAAAGAGAGAGAAAACGATTGGGCTCGCATGTCAGTGGCAGTTGTGACGACCCAGCCCAGGGCCGACCCGAGAGGTCCCTCAGGACCTCCTGGGAGGTCCGTAAAAGGGCTCCCAGGATGTCCCATGGGGCATCCTGCTAGGACCTCCCAGACCTCTCGAGAGGTCCAATAGGACCACTCGAAGGTCTTGGTGTCCTGACCCGAGGAGGTCGTTGGACCTCAGACCTCCCCAAGCTCCACGTCCTGACCCTAGGGAGGTCCGAGAAGAACCAACCCGAGGAGGTCGTGGGGCTTGGGGACAAGCCTCAAGTCCTCTGTGATCTAAACCAGCCTCCAGAGATCAATGACTGGTTCTCACAGCAAGCAAGTGATAACATACACATCCGCAAAAGGCTTTATTAACAACAAAAGAGGGTTGATTACAAGGGGTTGCTTACAAGCTCCAGCAACCGAGAGCAAAATACACAGCGGAAAAAACAAATGACAGACTCCAACCATTACACCACAGGTGATTGACTGGAGGGCGCGGCCTAATTGATTTGGTCCTCTTCATCATCAAAGAAATCTTCACCTGCTCAATTCATCAATCAAGCAAGAGTGAGCACAACTACTAGTGCTTCGCAAGTTACACGATCAAATAACAGTATGACATGCATAAGGATATGTCAATGGAAGGCATATTAAGGTTGGTTTGCACAAAGCCAATTTTATTTCAAATACAAGTACTAAGTTCTAAGGCAATTATAATAAGTAAAAGTTCCTTTTTAAAACACAATTTTCAGTTGGATAGCATTCATCATCAATATGGTGAAGGATACCCTCCTGTCACTTGGCTTCCCGCCCATTAACCATTTGGATAGAAATCCAAAACCAGTTTCATAATTCCTTTGAAAATCAAAACCAAGAGCTAACTTTGAGTGGCTTTGCTAGCATGTCCATGACTGTGGACATGACTATTCGAATAGATTTATTCTTTGCAGAGATTGTACACTTTACCCACATGACATGAATTCTCTAGTTTGCTTGGCATCCGTCGATACCACCTCACACTTCCTTTGGTGAGAGGTATAGAGCATATGACAAGGCCTTTACAAAGCATCACTCCAACACAGTCCACCCTCGCTAAGGTTTCACCCCCTTTGGACTATCCATCCGTAGGGTTCAGACCCCCTCTTGCACCAGGTGGGACTACAATGGTCATAACATGACTACCCACCGCATCCACAGGATCAACCGCGATGAAGCTTTGCAAATTAGTTAGCCAGGTCCCTTTGCCCATTTCTCAGGACATGTGGTTGTACGAGGGTGGCATAGCCCATTATAGGCATAGCAAGATGCAGCTCAAAGACCGGTCCTCATATGGCTTGGGCGGCTAACACAAACCCCCGGCCTCAACCCTACCCGAGTTGAGCAGTGCATACCCCTGCACCGACCAAACAACCAATCCGCCCAAGACCAAATCCATTTTTCCATTTCTGTTTTTCCAAAGCTTTTATCAAAACCTCCATGACAACCCAATGCCATGGCTTTGAAACATTTGATATTTTGGTCTGTTGGAAGAAACATTGCCCAAATCAAGATTTTGGTCTAAGAAAGACTAAGCTTTCATTTTTCAAAAGCATCTTGAGAGACCATGTGGAGGTCGTCCCGTGTGAGTGATGGGTAATTGACAAAGGTTTTAGGTCAGTCGAGTTTGGTTTGTGTGGTCGGACCTTGTCGTTCTTGCAGTTCACGCGTTTTCGTGAAGTCAATCGAGTATTGTCGGGATAATCGAACGACGGGCGTGTTATGGGCGATACGGCCGCAGGCGGTTGTACCGATTGGTAAATGGCGGTTGAAGAATTCGGAGAAATTTGTTTTTCGTGTTCGGTCTTCATTGGAAATCGGAACGACCGCAGTATTGAGGCGACGACCGAGTGCGGTTGATCCGCTGGTAACATGGCGGTTGTCCGATTGTATTGTGAGTTTCGCCATTTTGGTGATTTGAGTTTTGGGATAGGTCATATCCAAGTGTGTTCATGCATATGTGTTGCATATTGCATGTTTGAGCTAACGTTAGGTCAAGTTGTGAAGAACTTGTTCCGGTTTCGTGTTTCTTATGCGTGTGGTCTGCAGGGGCGAGCGGAGTCGTGGCGAGACACGGTGGATTGGACTAAGCGCAGTGCGCCGAGGTCGAACAGTCGGGATGTGTCGAAGACAGCGTGGACTCGAGGTGGTTGCGAGGCGTCTTGCGAGACAAGGAGCTGAAGCTTCCGGAAGGTCTGAAGAGGCGAATCGAAAGTCGCAAGGCTGCACAAGCGGGCGGGCTCCGTTGGACTTAGCGGGCGAACGGGAGGAGACCGTTAGCCAAGGCTATATAAAGGATTGGAGGGCTGCATGCCCTCTTGAGCACTTGAAAAGGAATTAGGGTTTGCTAGAGTCAAAAGAGTCTTTAGTGGCTGTTTTTGCTTTAGGCTTTAGTGGTTGAGAGTGTTGGTGGAGGCGGTGGGTGCTCCTGCTTGTTCCTTTGTAGCTCTCCCATGTGAGTTCTTGGCTTAGGGAGAGGAGAGGATGGATTGGTGAACTTGTAATCATTCCTCTTGTTTTAATGTCCATGCGTATGGGGATGTATCTCTTTGTATTTCGCTCTTGATTCAATGAATGGAAATCAAGTTTTCTTCTATTCGTGCTCTCTGTTCTTCGTTCTCCCTTTTTGTGATTTTTGGGGCTTTCTTCAATTCGGGAGTTTTTGCTTGGTTCTTCCTCTTGATCTTGCTTGCTGGGACATGTGAGAACCTATCTAAGGTCATCTAGATCATCATCCACCCACGAGCAAGTCGTTAGATCAAGTTTTGTTTTTGCGGTTTTGAACCCACCTTCGTTCAAATGCAAAAGGATAGGAACCTTGGCATGGATCTCTGAAATCGTTGCTTGGAATAGGTTCCTAATATCTTGAGGAAGGTGTGGTTCAATTTTGGTCAAGTTTGGCGCGTAGATCAAAAGTTACGTTGATTTTGGTTTTGAAACCCGAAGCGGATTTTGCCTGTTCGGGACAATCGGATGAACAAGGCTTAACATCTGCGGTTGTCTTGATCATGGTACAACCGCCGTTTACTTCGGTTGTCTTGGGTAGCCGATGCTGTACAACCGCCGCTTTTCTAGCGGTTGTACCGATTGTCTGATTTGTTGAGAACTTCTGTTTTTGTTTCTTTGTTGTGGGGGTGAGGAGTGGATTCAACATAAGACTTCCTCGTGCTTAATCTTTGATCTTCATAGCTCTCATAGCTATTGGAGTGATTTACAAGTTGAATCCATTCTTTGCGAAAAAGATTAGGTGCTCTATTCACCCCCTCTAGTCGCCTTTAGGTCCTTCAATTGGTATCGAGCGGTTAGCTCTTTTCAATAGATCTTAACGGTCTCAAGAGCCGTGGCGATGGACAAGTACTCGACCAAGCCGCTTTGTTTTCGATGGCATCGATTACCCTTCGGAAGAGCGAATGGAGACATACATCCAGCCGGGGTATGCCATCTGGCGAAAGGTCAAGGTTCGATTATTTGTTCTGCCGATGAGAACATCAATGCCGGAACATGGTTGATGTTGAGGCGAATGCAAAGGCAAGGAACATCATCATCCGGGTTTGAGTCGTAGTGAGTTTGACCGCATATCTCACTGTCGTCCGCCTACGATATCGGGTGACCCTCGGCGCATACCATGAGGCACCACCAGATCAAGACGGTTCGGCAGGACCGGTTCAAACGAGAATACAACAAATTTGAGATGCTTTTGGTGAGTCCCTAGATGAGTGCTTCGCGCGTTTTCACAAGATCTTGAGCAACCTCCGGCGGTCGGTCTCACATACCCCGACTCGGACAATGCTCGTCGGATGCTCACTAAGACTCGTCTGCGTGTTTGGGAGATGAAAGTGACCACCATCAAAGACACGACAGACCTCTCGACCACGACTCTTGATGCGGTGTACTCGCGCCTCAAGACTCACGAGATTAGCGTTGTCTCTCGTCGGTCGAAGTCACTGATCGATGGCCTTAGTCACCAATCCGTTTCTTCTTAGGGCTTTCTTCGATTCTTCTTGCGGTTTCTCCTTGCTCGCTCTCGTGACATAGCGATGATCGTTAGAGCAACTTGCGGATGAGCGACTTGCCCTCCTTGCTAGAAGATTCTCCCACGCTTACAAAGGGAGGAGGGACGAAAGAGAGGAGGACCCGTGATTTGCTTCGAGTGTGGTGGCCCCAACCACATCCGACAAACCGCCCCAATTTGGAGAAGGGCAAGAACGACTACTGGCGGTTCGGGCAAAACGACTACACCGACAAGAACAACAACAAAGCCTCCAGCTCGGGCGCCAAACAAGAAGAAGTTCCGCAACCGGCAAAGCTAAAAGCTCTTCCACGCGTCCTCACCGCCGCCGACGACCTCGACCTCGGCGAGGTGGAGGGATGGAAGCGGCGATGACGGGGCGGGTGACCAAGAGTCCAAGGATGGCGGCGGCGACTTCTCGGCATGTGCTTCATGGCCCTCGAGGGCGAACTTCGGCTGACAATGGTGTACTCCGACTTCGGACGAGGTAGATCCCACCTCTGAACAGCTCAATCATGCTTTTCTTAAGCTAGGAGGTTTTCATGCTAAAGCTAAGGCTAGGTGTCTTTGAGTTAGAGAAGGAAATAGATAGTGTCACTAGAGATTATTGCTCTTACATCCGCTCCTTCTAGTGATGATTGTGATACATGCTCGCTTTCTTTGGTTGATATGGAGAAGTTAAGGACCTCACATGATAGTGTGTCCTCCGAACTTGATAGTGTTAAGGTGGAGAATGTTAGTCCGCTTCTTTGAGTTAGAGTTGAGTAGGATGGTCATTACCCTACTTATTCTTGATGAGACTACTTCTCCCACCTCGTGTGAGGGTAAGGACATTCTTTGCTAGAGGATCTTATGCCATGCTTCTTGATCTGCTCGAGTCTTGTGAAAATTGCAATAACTTGAAGATGAACTTAAAGCAGGCGGATCATAAAATTCTTTGAACTACAAGCTTCTTTACTTGAGCCGATTGTTTCATGCTTAAACTGTCCTAAGTTAATCTTGAACTTGAGGTCGTCTCCAAACAGTTTCAAGATATGATTGATCATGAAAGGAAGATGGCTCGGTTTGCTTCTAAGGACCTGTTAGCTCACCATGCATTAAGTGTAACAAACTAAAATCGACTTGATTGCTTTGGATGAGAAATGTGTGAAGCTAACTAAGGACCTTCTAGAGAAGTCACATTGTGCTTGCAATATGATTGTGGAGAAGGGGAGAAGCCCGGTGGTAAGGATGAGGCAGCTTAGCAAGCGTGAACCAAGCGGCTAGCGATGGGATGTCCCCTCGAGTCGGTTGTGCGTGCACAAGCCATTCTTCCCTCTCTTCTTGGTTCTTCTTTTGCTCCTTACCTTCTTGTCTCTTCTTCCCCTGCTCTTCTTGCACCTCTCTCTTTCGGGAGTGTCAAGACCTTATGAACACTCTCGAGAGATTTGTAGGAGGCAAGAAGAAGCTCAATCTTATTCTAGACCAATCTAAGATCTGCAGATTTAATCGTGGTCTAGGATATGACTTCTCTGAGGACATGAGGAAGCACCCACTGCCGTGCTCGGACCCATAGCACTGTGTGATCGAGATCGAGCCAGGGACCGAGAAAGTCCATTTCAAGTCAGCGGGCTATGTCGGGATTTCGACGAGAAGGTAATTTCACATCTTGCTTCTACCTCTCGAAGGTGAAGTATCACCGCACCTTCGCCGAAGGATGGACACACAACGATCGTCGATGCTTCAGCGCCAAGATCGCGTAGAGACCATGTTGAGTCTCTTAGGCGCATCGTGGTCGGCCCCGGACTTTGAGTGCACCTAAGACCAACACGAGGTCTAGGCTTGTTTCTTCGATGGGTTTGTGCAAAGATCGAGGACTTGGTTTTTCCGAAGTTTTCGGTTTTCGTTCTCATCTTTGCTTTCGATCGTGACTTCCGCCGTCCGAGGGTAGATCTCGTTTTCCCCATCGAGATAGCTACCATGGCGTGTTCGATCTGTTGCGAGTGCTCGACTCGCTCGCCGTAGCGATCGGACTCAAAGAATGACTTGGTCTGCTCTTAGACCTTCTGCTGTGAGTGACAGAGGCGTAGAGTAGATAGAGGTCGGTCGGGCTTGACTACTTCATCGCTCGGCGTGTTACTCGATATTGGGTGCCAAAATCATTGTTGATTTATCGATCTTGAGACTTTACTCTGTTTGACTCGAGTTAGCGGGTAGGGAAGGAGAAGGTTTGGCTTGTAGACTCGGTTGTTCTCGTCATATGACCGGAGACTCCGTTGGTTCTCTTCCTAGCCCGCGCTCGGTGATGAGGCGATCACCTTCGGAGACGCTTCGTCTGGGCGCGTCATCGCCAAATCTTGTCGCGTATTAATGCTTCTTTTATTCTTAAGGATGTTGCCTTGGTTAGTAAGTCTGCGGTACAATTTGCTTTCCGTTTCTCGGCTTATTGATGAGCGGTTTCGAGGTGAGCTTTAAGAAAAACAATTGCAAAATTCTTGACTCTTCGGGTAGTCTGGTTTGCGGGATTTCTCATTATGGGAGGATCTTTCGTGCTGATTTCTCTGAGTCTTGGCGATCCTCTCGGTGTTTAGTTATACGAGTCCCGCGATCTCTCTTTACGGCATAGGAGACTTGGTCATATTGGATTTGACCATTTGACCCGAGTTAGCGACCATGATCTCATTAAGTGGTCCGCGAAACTCAAGATGGTCAAAGATCTTGTTTGCACTCCATCCAAGACGCGGCAAGATGGTTGCCGCTTCTCATCCTCCGGTCCAGATTACTATGACCGATGCACCGGACAATTGCTCCACATGGACACAGTTGGACCGGCTCGAGTCTTGATCGGCAGGAGGGAAGTGGTATGTTCTTGTTGTGGTCGATGACTTCTCGAGGTACTCTTGGGTGTTTTCTTAGCCTCGAAGGGCGAGACATTTACACATTTCGAGGTCTTTTAGTAGGTTGTCTGTTGAGCTCCGGGTGCCTTCGAGCGATCCATGATGACAATGGCACGGAGTTCAAGAATTCCTACTTTGAGAGTTTCTGCGGTGAGGCAGTGTAGAGCACCGTTCTCTTCTCCATCGTCCCTCGGCAAAATGGCGTTGTGGAGAGGAAGAACCGTACCTTAGTCGAGATGGCGGGCGATGCTTGATGAGTACTCTACACCGAGGAAGTTTTGGGTGAGGCCATTGCGACCGCGTGCCATGTTTGAATCGAGTTTTTCTTGGGCACTCCTACATCGCACTTCTTATGAGTCGAGATACTGGTAAAGCCAGCGTCTCTCATTTTCGTGTGTTTGGTTGCAAGTGCTTTATTTTGAAGTCCAGGAACCTAGATAAGTTCGAGTCACGTTCTGTGGCGGTATCTTTCTAGGCTACTCGACTTCTTGGCGGGCTTATAAGTGCAGGCTGAGTCTAGCAAAATGGTAGAGACACTGCGAGGTGACTTTTGACGAGGCGGTCCGGGACTAGGCCAGATATCTCAGGTTCTTTAGAGCAGTCCGAGACCATCTTTGTGGATGATGAGGACGATGGAGATGACGGTTGTCTACCTGATCCTGTCTCTCATCCACTTCTTGAGGTGCCGTCTTCCACCGCACCTCGAGGAGATCAGCCCTTGCCTTCTGCTTCCTCTGGAGCTAGTGGCTCTGTTCCTACCTCGTCAGCTTATGAGGTAGAGGCCACTTCTTCATCTCTCCCAGGACCTCCTAGACACATCCAGAAAGTTCATCCTTCAGAGCAGATCATTGGAGATCTTTTTGGCGTGTTACCGCTCAAAATCTGGCTTATCTCAATTCTGTCTCCATTCTGCCTTCATTGCCTCTTTTGAGCCCAAAGATGTTTTTCATGCTTTATCTGATGAGTCTTGGGTAAATGCCATGCATGAGGAGCTAGAAAACTTTGAGAGAAACAAGGTGCAGTGGCTTGTTGAGCCCCCACGAGGCCACAATATCATTGGAACCAAGTGGGTGTTCAAGAACAAGCAGAGTGAGGATGGGGTAATCATCCAAACAAGGCGAGATTAGTAGCTCGGGGTTTTCCTGTGTTGAGGTCTAGACTTTGAGGAGACCTTTGCCCTGAGCTCGACTTGAAGCCATTAGAATCTCGCTTGCCTTTGCGGCTTCTAAGGGTTTCAAGCTTTACAGATGGACGTGAAGAGTGCCTTCCTCAATGGCCTTATTGAGGAGGAAGTCTCGTCCGACTGACCTCCAGTTTCGAGAACCCCAAATACCTAACCATGTCTTCAAGCTTTTCAAAAGCTGTATGGACTTAGCAGGGCTCCCGAGCTTGGTATGAGAGGCTTAAGTCCTACTTGATAAGTCATGGTTTTGAGATGGGTATAGTTGACAAGACCTTGTTCATCCAGGCATGGCATCGACCTTCTGCTCGTCGGATCTATGTCGATGACATTATCTTTGGCGGCTCTTCCCATACTACTGGTTTCCCGGTTCTCGGATGTCATGAGCACCGAGTTTGAGATGAGTATGATGGGTGAGTTGACCTTCTTCCTTGGCTTCCAAATCAAGCGAGACTCGGGAGGTACATTTCTTCATCAAGGAAAGTACACTCGTGACCTCTGGCGCCGACATGAGTGATGGTAAGCTTTGTGTCGACTCCCATGGCTTCTCTGACCTATCTTGACCAGATGAGGATGGCGAGCAGTTGATCAAAAGGAGTTTCGCGGCATGATTGGCTCCCTCTTGTACCTCAACGCCTCGAGACCGGACATACATTTTTACGTGTGTTTGTGCGCTCGTTTTGAGCTTCTCCTCGCGTTTCTCACCGCCAAAGCGGTGAAGCGCATCTTCGTACTGCGAGCTACCATTGACTATGGTATCTGGTACTCTTCCTCATCTGTCTTTCCTTGAGAGCCTTCTCGGATGCGAACTTCATTTGGTCAGAGGATAGATAGGAAGAGCACTCGCTTTTGCCAATTTCTTGGCACTTCTCTTGTTTCTGGTCTTCAAGGAAGCGATGCAGTGTTACCTACCCACCGCAGAGGCCGAGTATGTTCTTTGCTGGCCGATTCTTTGTAGTCAAGTGCTCTGGATGGCTTCGACCTGCGGGACTTTGGGTTAGTTATCGGCAGTTGTTCCACTCTTTTGTGATAACACTTCTGCGATTAACATTGCCAAGAACCCAGTCAAACATTCGGACCAAGCACATCGATATTCGTTTCCACTTCCTTAGAGATCATGTAGAGAAGGGCGATATAGTGCTCGGTTTGTGGAGAGTGACCACCAGTTGGTGACATTTTCACCAAGCCATTGGATAGTTCGAGGTTTTCACTCTGAGGAGAGCTTGGGGTGGTTTGTCCTTATGGACTATAGTGAGGAGAGCTTTGGGTTTCTTGCTCTACTATATTATTTATGCTCTTGCTCCTTCTTTGTTGCATTGCATTTTGGGTGCATTTGGGATTAGTCCTCCTAGCATAGATTAGAGTGCTTCTTTTGTCTAGTTGTTTAGATTTTGCTCTTATCTTGTGATTCTAGGATCTTGCTTATTAGTGTCTCTTCTCACTAGGTTGAGCTTACTCACTTCTTATAGGTTCTAGCAAGGGTTGGGCCACCCTTGGGTAGGCAGGAACGTGTTTGCTCCTTAGTGTGTTAGCCAGGCGGTTGATAGTCCTAGAGTCATATGGGGTAGATGAGAGTCGATCGAGCCATAGTATTCTCTATATCTTATCTATGCTTTAAGGATTGCTGTTTTATGTTTTCCTTGCCGACTTCTCGATTTATTGTTTTGGTTCAAGGGAGTTCATTTGGGAGCTTCGGAGCTTAATATTGACTTAACTCAACTTGAACTAAAAGTTGCATCTAATGTTGAGGGGGGCTGGATCTTACGCATTTCTAGCATTACGCATTGTAATATAACTACATTGAGCCTTGATTATTATCCTGCTATGACATGTTTACAATGCTTTACACCTTGCCATGACTTGTGCTTATTTGCTAGATTTATCATGACTTCATATGTGTAGCCTAGCTTTTGCCATGATAAGATAATTAAAATTGCTCAACTTAAACTAAAACTTGTCATGTTAGCACTTTTCGAGATTAGTCTTTCTTGAGCTATCCTTTTATGATTCATGCCATGTCAAATAAATTTGGGTAGAGTGATGAATCTATATTGAGCCTTAGATTGATTTGTTTTAGTCTCTTGATGATGCATGAGTTAGTACAACTTGTTAAAAGGCAAAAGATCTCTTTTGTCTTGAAAAACTGATCTCACCAATTCTCTCCTATGAGGCGGCTTGCCATTGCACTTGGCATGAACTTAGGGGAGTTTTGGGTGACCTAGACTATCTTCTTAAGCTTCTCGCTTGGAGTAGTCGCATAAGGCTTGAGACCTAGCACATGATAAAACAAAAATCTGGTTGGAAACCACCATGAATTTCAAAAGAAAATATGTTTCATGTGTTCAATGTGCTTAAAGCCACAAAAAGTATCATGTACTTTAACCAATGTTTCAATCTTGAGCATAGCACTCTATTTGGTCTCAATTTAAGCTTCTTAGTTCCGCTTAGCTTATTGACATGACCTGCATCATCCTTGGATATCTCTAGCTAGACTTTGCTCATTGATGACTTGACTTGCTCACATAATGTACCTCATTTTCAGATTGTCATCTATGTGTTCTAGCTAGCTTATACATATCTTGTCATGATCTAGATAGCCTTTTTATTAAGTTATGGCTTGGTGTATTACATTATGGTCATTCTGGATAATTCTCATGGCTCAAAATGCTTAAATAAACAAACTTGACCATTTTCATTCATTAACATGTCATATTCTCTCTTTGCATCTTGATCGTTTATTGCCAAAAGGGGAGAATAGAGAGGAAAAGTCTCATTGGGAGCAGTTTAGAGCTTTGGAGATCAATTTGCTCTTTCAATTGTTGCTCTAGTGTTCATACATCGACATGGTCATTTGTTTCACTCTTCTTCTTTGGACCATGTTGGATTCGTCAAACTCAAACTCAACTTTGCTCTTTTTCGGAGTTTGTCAATATACTCATCAAGGGGGAGATTGAGAGACCATCCGTAGGGTTCAGACCCCCTCTTGCACCAGGTGGGACTACAATGGTCATAACATGACTACCCACCGCATCCACAGGATCAACCGCGATGAAGCTTTGCAAATTAGTTAGCCAGGTCCCTTTGCCCATTTCTCAGGACATGTGGTTGTACGAGGGTGGCATAGCCCATTATAGGCATAGCAAGATGCAGCTCAAAGACCGGTCCTCATATGGCTTGGGCGGCTAACACAAACCCCTGGGCCTCAACCCTACCCGAGTTGAGCCCGTGCATACCCTGCACCAGCCAAACAACCAATCCGCCCAAGACCAAATCCATTTTTCCATTTCTGTTTTTCCAAAGCTTTTATCAAAACCTCCATGACAACCCAATGCCATGGCTTTGAAACATTTGATATTTTGGTCTGTTGGAAGAAACATTGCCCAAATCAAGATTTTGGTCTAAGAAAGACTAAGCTTTCATTTTTCAAAAGCATCTTGAGAGACCATGTGGAGGTCGTCCCGTGTGAGTGATGGGTAATTGACAAAGGTTTTAGGTCAGTCGAGTTTGGTTTGTGTGGTCGGACCTTGTCGTTCTTGCAGTTCACGCGTTTTAAGTGAAGTCAATCGTAGTTTGTCGGGATAATCGAACGACCGCCGTGTTATGGGTGATGACGGCCATGAGGCGGTTGTACCGATTGGTAAATGGCGGTTGAAGAATTCGAGAGAAATTTTTTTAGTGTTCGGTCTTCATTGGAAATCGAACGGCCGCATGAGTATTGATGATGACTGACCGAGTGCGGTTGATCCGCCGGTAACATAAGCGGTTGTCTGGATTGTATTGTGAGTTTCGCCATTTTGGTGATTTGAGTTTTGGGATAGGTCATATCCAAGTGTGTTCATGCATATGTGTTGCATATTGCATGTTTGAGCTAACGTTAGGTCAAGTTGTGAAGAACTTGTTCGGTTTCGTGTTTCTTATGCGTGTGTGGTGCGGGGACGTCGAGCGGAGTCGTGGCGAGACACGATTGGATGGACTAAGCGCAGTGGCGCTGAGGTCGAACGGTCGGGATGTCAAGACGCAGCGTGGACTCGAGGTGGTTGCGAGGCGTCTTGAGACAAGGCGTGAAGCTTCGGAAGGTCTGAAAGGCGAATCGGAAGTGCAAGGCCGCACAAGCGAGCTCAGATTGGACTTAGTGGGCGAACGGGAGGAGACCCGTTAGCCAAGGCTATATAAAGGATTGGAGGGGCTGCATGCCCTCTTGAGCACTTGAAAAGGAATTAGGGTTTGCTAGAGTCAAAAGAGTCTTTAGTGGCTGTTTTTGCTTTAGGCTTTAGTGGTTGAGAGTGTTGGTGGAGGCAGTGGGTGCTCCCTGCTTGTTCCCTTTGTAGCTCTCCCATGTGAGTTCTTGGCTTAGGGAGAGGGAGAGGATGGATTGGTGAACTTGTAATCATTCCTCTTGTTTTAATGTCCATGCGTATGGGGATGTATCTCTTTGTATTTCGCTCTTGATTCAATGAATGGAAATCTGAAGTTTTCTTCTATTCGTGCTCTCTGTTCTTCGTTCTCCCTTTTTTGTGATTTTTGGGGCTTTCTTCAATTCGGGAGTTTTTACTTGGTTCTTCCTCTTGATCTTGCTTGCTGGGACATGTGAGAACCTATCTAAGGTCATCTAGATCATCATCCACCCACGAGCAAGTCGTTAGATCAAGTTTTGTTTTTGCGGTTTTGAACCCACCTTCGTTCAAATGCAAAGGATAGGAACCTTGGCATGGATCTCTGAAATCGTTGCTTGGAATAGGTTCCTAATATCTTGAGGAAGGTGTGGTTCAATTTTGGTCAAGTTTGGCGCGTAGATCAAAAGTTACGTTGATTTTGGTTTTGAAACCGGCGGATTTTGCTGTTCGGGACAATCGGATGAACAAGGCTTAACTGCTGCGGTTGTCTTGGGACTGCGGTACAACCGCCCTTACTAGCGGTTGTAGCCGATCTTGGTACAACCGCCGCTTACTCGCGGTTGTACCGATTGTCTGATTTGTTTAGAACTTCTGTTTTTGTTTCTTTGTTTGTGGGGGTGAGGAGTGGATTGACATAAGACTTCCTCGTGCTTAATCTTTGATCTTCATAGCTCTCATAGCTATTGGAGTGATTTACAAGTTGAATCCATTCTTTGCGAAAAAGATTAGGTGCTCCTATTCACCCCCCCTCTAGTCGCCTTTCCGGTCCTTCACATCTGGTCCTTACTATCGCAAAAACCAGATTTTACCTAGGGTGACAATGGGGTTGATTCAACATAGACAGTGGCCATACAATGGACTTTGGCATAGCTATGAACGGTAAGATCGGCATTGAAATAACTTAGTAAAAGTAATCATGCATACATCTTTGAAATCAACATACGTATCTTGAAGTAGTGGGTGCAATATGATCAAGAGTGTAACTTGCCTTGCTCAAAGTCTTGAGCTTCTTCTTCTTCTAGGAACTCTTGCTCCTCACGGCCTTCGTGATCTACACGCTGAAAACCAAATAACTCAAATAGAGCTCCAACAAGATCCAAAGAAACTCCAAATAAACTCAAAACATAAAACCAACTGAGAGGTTGGTAGGTCAAGAGGAGGTCCCACGAGCTTGCTGGAGACGTCTAGAGACTCAAGAGAGGAGGTCCAAGAGTTGGAGGGAGGTCTAAGGGATGCTCGGTTGAGCCAGAGAGTGAAAATGAGGAGAAAGTGAGAGAGGAAGGGCTGCCCAAGCTATATATAGCTGGAGCCCTGGAGTTTTCCCAAGCTAGGGTGTTCAGGAGTTGGTAAAAAGGACCATGAAGGCAGGCAAGAGATGTGACAGAAGCATGGCACAGGTGCTGCAAAAGTGGAAGCATTTAATGCGATACAACATGCATTAAATGTGGGGAAGACTTCCTTGCACAAGGACACAGTCAAAGGATAAAGAAAAATGGGTGTGACTGCCAAGTGGGGACAGCCAAGACTCGAAATGGAGGTCCTGCGAAGACCTTGAGGAGGTCCCGCAGAGAACAAGGGGAGGTCCTCACCCACAAGGGAGGTCCTGACGGTTGGATCTCCAAAAAGGAGGTCCAACGGCCAAGATCAAAAGCAAAAGAGGAGGTCTGTAGAGATCAAGGGGAGGTCCTCACCCACAAGGGAGGTCCTCACGGTTGGATTGAATCCAGGGGGAGGTCTGGATGGTTAGGATCTAATCGGAGGAGGAGGTCTTGAACGGTTAAGATCTCTAGAGGAGGGGTCTGAACGGTTAGGATCTCCAAGGGGAGGTCCTAACGGTCGGATATGCAAAAAGGTGGAGGTCTGGACGGTTAAGATCTCCAAGGGTGGGGTCTTAACGGCCAGATCTACAAGGAGGGAGGTCTGGACGGTTAAGATCTCCAAGGGGGGGGTCTTAACGGCCAGATCTTCAGGAGGGGAATGCAGGACGGTTGAGATCTCTAGGGGAGGTCTTAACGGCCAGATCTTCAAGGAGGAGAGGTGCAGGCGGTTGAGATCTCCAAGGGGAGGTCTTATGACCAGATCTTCAGGAGGAGAATGCAGGCGGTTGAGATCTCCAAGGGGGAGGTCTTAACGGCCAGATCTTCAAGGAGGGAGGTCTATAGTGAAATAGGAAGCGAGAGAAGTAGGAGCCGCTGGATTTCAATCAGACCGCCCAAAATGATTGGGCCGTTCGGACCATCCGAGCTAGCGCTAGATCTCAGCCATTGAACTGAATCGGGTAGTACAAAATGGTTGGGACGTTCGGACCGTCCGAACGCCTCTGCAAATCGGACCGCCCAGCAAAGATCTAAGTGCTCAGAGAGGGTGGGACGTTCGGACCATCCGAACGTCTCACCAAGATCAAACCGTCCAATGCAAATCGGACGATTCACAAGTGATATAGGTGCAAATTGACAAGGAGGAGGTCCTAGAGGACATGGGGAGGTCCTGAAGGGCACGGGGAGATCCAATAAAGGAGAGGGGAGGTCATAAAGGACGTGGAGAGGTCCTGTAGGACACAGGGAGGTCCAATAAAGGAGAAGGGAGGTCCTATAGGACACGGAGAGGTCCAATAAAGGTAAGGGGGTCCTAAGAAACGGTAGCACCGCAAGGTGCGGGTGGTGCTACTGGTTTGGCACCGAAGGAAACTTCCAGAGAGGGTTTCCAGGATTTAAGCAACAGAGGTAAGTCCAAGCGGACACAGTGGTGTTCAAAATACACAGAGAGGGAGTTCAATGGATTTGAGAAAGATTTGGACATGAAGAGGTCTAAACTTGGGAAGGAACCACAGAAGGAGGTGTAGATCAGGGAGGGCACACTCTCATAGGGAGATTTAGACCTAAGGAGGTCCGGTCCAAAGATGGACAAAACCTGGACAGAAACAGGAAGATCACCAAAACTCCAACAACTCAACAAACCATCAAGGGATTTTAGTTGAAGTTTGAGTTAGTCAATTTAAGTCCATTCTGAAATTTCAAGTTAAGCTTTGAATTCTCATCGAAACAAAAATGGTTCTTTTTATTTTGAAATCTTCAAAAAAAAACTCTGAAAAAAAATCAGGGTGTTACAGCAGTAAAGCCATGCACGGGTGTTTAAAGCGCCCAGGGTGCTTTAAATGCATGGGCCCACTGTGTTTAAAGCGCCCAGGGTGCTTTAAATGCATGGGCAACCGGAGGAAGAAGAACAGATGCGGCGGGGCCCCACAAGTCAGTGAAAGAAAACAAAAGGGCTCGGGTCACACTGGAACAAACGGGTTGAGTCTAACCCTTAAGGCACGAGCCCAACACACGCACCGCTAGATTAGATTTGAACGGCTGTGATTGAGTCCACTCCACCTTGGTGGCCGATTGAATCGACGACTAGAAAAGGCACGCGTCAAAGGGCTTAGCTAAAAAGGGCGACACGATCAAGATCCAACGGCCGAGAAAGCTTGTGCGCCTAAACAGGCTTGGAACAATAGGAACACGCGACGTGGATGGTTAGATGGGGATCCAACGGTCCAAAATCATGCGCGTTTGAACAGAGCCGAGGCAGGTGCTGAGCGGGTTGGGTTGAGCCAAAACCAAAGGTTGGCTCGGGTCTGACCTAAACCCAACAAGAGTTTGACTTAGGGTTTTGAAATGAGCTGAATCTTGGAAGAATTATTAGAGGTAGCAAACTAACTCCAAAAATTCTGAAATTTTGACTGGAGGTTTCTAGCTCCAGGATAAACCTTGTGTAAATTTTCCAGAGGTTTTTATGCAGAGAATTTTTCTCCAGAAATTCCAGAAGGCTTGTTCTAGGGTTTGACCAAGGGTCAAACTGGTTTGACTGGCCTCCAAAAATTATCAAATAATTTCTAAAAATTATGAAACTTTTCAGAGGTGTCACACAGCTTCCCTAGAACCAAGGAAAATTATTTCCAAGGGATGAACACAAGATTTTCAACAAGGAGGTTATGACTTTAGTCAAAGGAGGTTTTGGTTTTTGATTTCCCACAATTCCTTTACAAGAATTACAGAATTGTTCAAAAACTTTCAGATGCAAGGAAAGTTTTAATTTTTACACATTTTCTTACATTTGAAACACACACCTATATTTGGGATGTTACACCATTGATCTGGGCCATACCGTGCAACCACAAGTCCATTTATGGGGTGGACCCGGTCTACTAATTAGCAATGTTTTAGTTCGGTTCTGTCAAGGGTTAATAAGCGGCGCAAGAGGGGGCCCAGAATGGCAAAACCTCAGCGGGCAAAACCGAGTTAAAACAAAACTTTGTAAAAGTCTTGTCACGTGCTCTAGACTGCTTACCTAAGGTAGTGAGCGGTGGCATAGATATATGCCGAACAAACTAGAGAATTAAGTGTCTTGTGGGTCAAAGTTGTACAACCTCTGCGAGTGTAAAACTATTGAATAGTCGTGTCCCCGGTTATGGACAATGCCTGGTGATTTCACACGAGGGGTAGATTTTCATAAAATGTTGGTTTGGTTGGAACGGTTGAGAAGTGAACGGGTATTCACTGCTTGTTGGTTGGGAAGTGAACGGGGTGTTCACTAGTTATTTCAAATAAACTTGTTTACTTATGTATTAATCTTTTAAATTGTGCTTTCAATCTACTTAATGTATTTACTGCCAATATTGCTTTCTGCAAAATTAGCCATAAAGCTTTCCTTGGCAAGCCTTGCATGAAGACTAGTTGCATACATTTCCCCACGACTTGCTGAGTACATTCAAAGTACTCACGGCTTTATGCCCTCTGGTTGATCAGTCGCTGAAGAAGAACCAGGAAGCACCGAGTTCTACGAAGAAGACTACTTTGAAGACTTTGCGAACTAGGTCGTGTCCTCCACTCAATTGCCTGTGGGCACATCAGATGGCCACCACGAGATGTTTTGCTTACTACTGCAAGTTTGTCTTTTGCTGTTAAGCCCTACGTGGCAACTCTGTAAGACTTGACCATAAGGTCTTTTGCTACTATTAATATTAATTTATCTGCTTCATCTATAGTTTGTTGTATGGATATGATTTCATCGATGTTGCAACTATGTGAGCTAGCTACTAATCATGGGACTAGTTCAGAATACACAAAGGGTCCCAGAGTTGCATATCCGGGGTCCCGACAATTAAGTCCTTAGTTGGCTGCTCAGGCGAGACTATCCACATCCTAGTGTGCTTAAGGCACCCACACTCACCACTAGCCACTCGCCCGAGCATAAATCATTTTCGGTTCAACCCTAACAAATGACCACCCTGGTCAATAGCTCACAAATTTTAACAAAGGTGGTATAGCCACAATTCCATAGCTCATTAGTCAAGTTCAACATTCTTTGAGTCATGAGATTGCGAGACCAACGTCTACTAAAGCATGGCTAAGCAATAAAGCACATCCATGTTGGTATACAAAGACATCCAACTAAGATAACCCATCCTACAGGTATCCAAGGGTACATGTCAACTTGTTGTATTCAACCATACCAAGGAGTCATTTTGACAAGTGGTGCTTAACTACTCCCAAAACCATTTTTTATAAAACTAGCCATGCATGTTCATAATAAAACAATATACTTTTTTGCAAAATGGGTTTAACATGATCAAATATTTATGACTTGCCTTTGCTAAAGAACTGAGCTTCTTCGGTTGGGAATGCTGGGTCCAGGAGGTCTTCAGAACAACCAGATCCTACACGTGCGAAAAGAAACAAGGTAAATAAAACGAACCCTCAAAAACTTCAACAAAAGAACCAAACTAGAGCTAAAAAGAAAAACATGGAATCAAGGTGAAGATAGGAACTTGAATCACTGAATCAGAGCTCCTATCAAGGGAGAAAGAGCTCTTCAGAAGGAGGTCTGAGTTAGGAGGGAGGTCCAAAGCAGTAGGAAAACAAAAGGGAGGCAAGAGGCCTCTCTAGTGCTTTATTAAAGCACGGGGAGGTCCGGAGAGGAGGATGATGCATTCAATGCGCACGACGGGAGTAGGTGATGGAGGGAAAGGAGAGGGTAAAAGAGGAAAAGACAAGGTATGGTGGAGTTGACCGCAATTAATGCGACATGACCGCGTTTAATGCGTGAAGACTCCCGCGGTACTGAGACACGACGAGAGGAAGAAGAAGGTGAGCAGAGGACCTGAGAAGGTGGTCCCACTAGAGAGGTGGTCGTGACCAAAGGGAGGTCGTGACCGCAAGGGGGGTCTTTGCAAAAGGACCAAGGGGGAGGTCGTGACCACAAGGGGTGGTCTTGACCATAAGGGTGGTCTTGACCATAAGGGTGGTCTTTGCAAAAAAACCAAGAGAGTGATCTTTGCAAAAAGACCAAAGGGGAGGTCACGACCAAAGGAGAGGTCGTGATCCAAAGGAGAGGTCTGGACCTCAAGAGAGGTCGTGACCCAAAAGGATGGTTTTTGCAAAAAGACTGAGGAGGTGGTCTTTGCAAAAAGACCACAAGGATGGAGAGGTCCAAGACAGTTCGAAGCGCGCGCACCCGAACTCAACTTGATCTGACCGTCCGACCTTTATCGGGCGGCCCAAACCAGAGGTAAAGTTCGAACTGCTTGAACAGCACAAATTCATCGGACCATCCAAGCACGATCGGACGGCTCGGACTGAGCGCGCTCACGCGAAGAGAGAGAAAAGGATTGATAGGCGGAGAGGTCCAACCGAAAAGAGAGGTCTGGACTGAGGGGGAGGTCCTGAGGACGAGGAGGTCCTGAGGACGAGGAGGTCCTGAGGAAGAGGTCCTGAGGACGAGGAGGTCCTGAGGAAAAGGTCCTGACGGCGAGATGAACTCAAAGGAGATCCTGGCGGTCAAGATGAACTCAAATGAGATCCTGACGGTCAAGATGAGCCCAAAGGAGATCTTGACGGTCAAGATGAGCCCAAAGGAGATCCTGACGGTCAAGATGAGCTCAAAGTAGATCATGAGAGTGAGAGGAAAAGAGGGTTGAACGAGAGGAAGGTCCAAAAAGGAGAGATTCAACCCGAACTTTGAAATTCAGAAATCAAGGATGTTTGAAACATAAACCCGAGCTTGGAGCACCTCGGGGTGGTCGTGACCCAAGGGGAGGTCAAAACCGAAGGAAGGTTCAAACAGAGAAGGAGGTCTAGACCGAAAGGAGGTCTAAACCAAAGGAAGGTCTGGACTAACGGGAAGTCCAAACAAAAGACACAAGGGGAGGTCCAACCGGGGAGGTCTGAACGAACAGAGAGATGGAAAAACAACACCAGAGCTCACATAACTCCAAATAAACCCAACTTTCGCATTAGTTGAAGTTCGATTAATTCACATTAAACCTCCAAATTTCCAAAATCTTCCAGTTAAGCTTGAGCAAATCAACAAAACCGAATGGTTATTTTTTGTTTTGAAAACTCTTACGAACTCTAAAAAATTGGGATGTTACAAAGTGACACCTGCAAACCATCCTTGCATTGCATGCATCGTTTTCCAGTCTTCTTTTACTATTCTTTATCTCCTTGCTTTTGTTGGATTTTTGGGGGTTTCTGGTAATTTCTCAATTTGAGAAAAGAATAAACATAAAAAGAAAAGTGGGGGCCACCTGTCATTGAGGTAGAGGGAGGATAAGGTTGGAGACATTGTCTCCAACCCTAACAGAGCGGTCGAGCAGCGTTGGGGCTTGGCTTCAGCCAGGCGACGCCGCATGCGACGTGGGTGATATGGGCGGCTCGGCGGCTCATGCGCGATGAGTGCGGGCCATTGGCGGAGACAGTGGGGCGGCTCTCCTCCTCCTCTAGAAAGGCCGGCTTCTCTCATCTTCTCTCGGTACCTGATTTTGAGTTAGTTCCTCCTGATTTGGTACTTTTTCTTCCTTATCGATTTGTGTTCGATTTTGGATCCTTGGAGCTCCCACGTCACCATGATTATCTCGGTGCCATCGGAAGTGAGGCCGGGACTCTTCTCCTTGCTCATTCCATTGGTTTCCTCGTGTGCCATTTCTCCTTTTGGGTGTTCTATGAGGGTTTCTTGGTTTTGAGCACTTGGAGGAAAGTTTCGGTGTGTTCTCTAGATTAATCTTGTAGAGGGAGAAAAACACTTCGGTTCCTGGTACTTGGTGTTCTCAGGTGTACTCGGCCGGTGCATCTCGGTGGTTTTTGTGCGGCATCCCCTGTACCTCGGCTTCGTCTTTCGGTGTGTCCCAGATTGCAAAGATTGGCATTATATCTCTGTCAACCTTGTATGATATTCGCGGCACAATGATACAATTGGTTTTCTGAGACAACACCATTTGGCATGCTTTGCCCGGTTCTTCTCGTTGGCTCTGAGTGCCATCGGCTTTGTGAGTATCATTGCATTTCATTTTGTGTATCACTTTGCATATATGTGCTGTACTAGTCAAAATCTGAAATTGGTTTGATGCTAGTACTGGGAGATATTGCTAGTGATTCTATGGGTTCGGTTTAATAGCTCGATGATGATTATTGACATTTATGAAATTGGATTGACTTTGTTAAATCATACTTGGGCTTGATGTGTGTATACTGATGTTGGTGCGTCTCATTTGTCATAGTTCTGTTACTAGTCTATGGGTTGGCTGCCTTGCTGTTTGCCGAATTTGATTACTAATAATCACCTTCTGCACTGAGTTATACTTGTTGCTCGTTGGTCGAAAATAGTAAGCACTGATTTGTGGTTTCAGTTTCTGCACTGTGATATCTTGTTCCTATGTTGGCTGAAGCTGTAAAAGCTGATTTTGTTGTGATCTTAGTTTGCTTTGTGATATTCATGCTACTTTTGTTGGCCAAAAGAAATTAGTGCTATTGTGGCTTATGAGATTGTTCCTTCTTAATATAACAGTAAGACATTTATATTTGAGCTCTAAGTCTAATTTATCATATCTATCTAATTAGTGAATATCCTTGACATAAGTGTTGTGAAGGCTAAGATTATGTGTTGTGCAACTCGACATATGAGAGCAATAAACAAACAATTAAATCTAAGCATTATGCTGATTTTAATTGTTTACATGTTAATTTTGTCATTTAAATACTGTTGAAAATATGCTTTAATTATCATTAATTATGCTGGAATTAATTATGAATGTTTGCTAAAACTGCCAATTTTTTTTTGAGAAAACAGCGGACTGCCGATATTGCATTAAAGATAGAAGCAAAAGCAAAAAACAAAAAGCAACATTTAGGTACAAAAAGCCGAAAAAGAAAACAAATTCAAGAAAAAAACCAGAAGACTCTCCCCATCTCTCCATGAGCCGGAGATGATCCTTCTATGCCTTTCCTATGGATGACCCCGAATTATTTTAATTATTTATTTATTTTACTTTTTTTATGTAAAATATTCGTGTAATGGCAAGATTGTTAAAATCAATATTCTAGCCATAGCTCTGAATGACATAGAATCTAAACTGCAATTTAGACATTTATCGATCAAATTAGATGCCAAATGACTAAATAAACACTCATATCACTCTTGGAATACATGGCACATTGCAAAAATGTATTGCCAATTTTACAACAGCATTCATGTCAGATCAGATGCAAGACAAAAGTGCTGCATAGATGTTTATCCTATTTTTCTCAGGTTGGGGAGAAAGATTAGAAAGGTGGTCTGGCTAGTGTTAATTAGTTGCCAGTTGGTTGGGACATATCTTGATTTATATGTTGCAAGGCGGAAGGCCTAGGCTAACCCAACCACAAGGTGACACCTGAGAGGGAAAGCTTTTTCTTCAGTCACGATCAAGTCAAATTTTTAAATAATGGAAGAGAAAATCTCTCCCGGTCTCTACATCAAGGATGCACACAATCTAATTTATTAATAAATTTAAAACACCAAGTAGCCAAACTGTTGAAACTGGCATAAAGCCTTACAAGCAAATGATGATTGAAATTTAAACTCAATCATTACAAATCCTGTGACTAAACCGCCACCCATGAGCACATAGAATTTGCTTCGCCACAACCTCAAGACGGTCGCTTCTAGCGGCATAGACTCATACAGTGCGGTTTACAGATTTGCCTAAGCCCTCAGCCAATGCCCGATCAAAAAGATAACCTGTAATGGATTAGTAACAATCTTTTTATTAAAAATGGCATCATTCCGGTATAACCAGATAGACCAACATAAGGCACTAGCTCCCACCAGGAGTTGTGATCTTAAAATTGTTGGAATTCCGGTTAACCAATTCCCGAACATGTTTGTTATGTTCACAGGGGGCGATAAATTAAACGCACAACGGATAACCCACCAAGTGAGACGCGTAAATGGGCAATCAATAAAAAGATGTTGAATTGTTTCCTCTTTAAGACAGAAACAACATTGCTTACTTCCCCTCCAATTTCTTTTAAGGAGGTTATCTTTAATTAAAACTACTCCTCTTTTGAGATACCATAGGAAAATTTGAACTTTTAAGGGAATTTTAATTATCCAGAATAAGTTTCTAATAGGTACTCGACAATTGCTAATTAGAGCCACGTAGTAAGATTTGACCGTAAACAGACCAAATTTATTTAAATTCTATTCAAAGATATCCTTTTGAGATCAAGTCAAATTAAGCAGCATGATTAAAAAATGGAATGAAAGGAAGTATCATGCATCCACATCGATCATTGTCGATTCATTTGGTGGCCAGAAGCATCTGGGAAACAGGCGTGCGGGGGCCATACATGAACGAGACGAATCAAATGGAGCCATTCTGGCATCGCCCTTGTTTTCACGTAGACAGCAACTTTTGAACGCTTCAAAGCCCTTCTCTCTATAATGAAATAGAAAATCTAGCATCATGAATGAAATAACAAAATGATATCTTTACCACGCACAGATCCGATAGAGATGTCATTTTTACTATTTCATTCATCGAAGACTATATTCCCTATTTCGTTGTGAAACAGTACCATTTTAGCCGAAATTCACCGCTGAAAAGCTACGTGAGTACTGTTCCTTCCTACAACGTCAGGTCACGGGACACCATGGGGTCTCATCCTAGTCAGCCAGCGTGCCCACACGCACGCGACCAGTGAAGAACAATAGGAGAAGTACCAGCGTCACATGTAGAAACATTATTTGCAGACTATTTGGTTTAATTTCGTTGGGAGTATTTGCATCTTTTGGGAACAAGACGCTGATTCTTAGTCTTTCATAAAAATCTATAATATTCCTTGCATTTTAAAACCACAGAACCATTCTTAACCGCTCTAAGAAAAATCCAACAAGCACAAAATAGTTCATTTTTGTGCTTGTTGGATTTTTACAACTTGCTTTTTACAACTTTAAAATATGGGGCCACACCTATACTTTAAAATACACAAATTTACAACTTGCTTTTTAGAAAGTGGCTTGTTTACAACATGTAATCGAACGGTCTATCCTTGTAACTCCAGGCATATATCGAGTTTAATTAGGCGCATGCAATTTAGAGAGTGAAGGTAGAAATTGCACATTCATTTTTCTAGAACTAGATGGGTATAATTTTTTCTCTGGAAGTGATTTACTAGGAGGGTTATTCAAAATGCAATCATATATGGAGATGGATATGGATGGGTTGAGACTTGAGACCAGGTTTTGTAGAGAGGGGAGAGGTGGGAACGATCCAATATGAAGCTAACTTAGTAAAACATTGCAATATGAAGCTAACTTAGTAAAGTACAATACAAGTAGTTCCTACCCATAACTCCTCGTATGTTGCAATCAGTCCTCACCCAAATTAACAAGTAACATATCATTAATGATATCCTAGTCCCTCTTTCGCAATGATCGACACAAGTCATGTGTATCCAAGTATGACTAGCATAAATTTGCGATGAAAACAAAAGCAAATGACTCAAAGGTTCCACATTCATTCTTCAGGGAGGGAACTTTTTCTAATTGATTGCTTTATGGACTATACAATACATACCAATAATGTGCAAAACAGTGTTACAATGAGAACCCCCGGCGAGTTTCGAAGATTCAACTTGCTCGGTTGATATACATTCACAAGTCACAACATTCCACAAATCTCAAATTCCCAAATCCAAATTCCAATAATACCAAGGTTAGGTGATGTCGTGATGTGCCACGCTTCTTGCCTTTGCCCGCCACCATTGTTGTTGTTTACTGCGCGCGCCTAATCGGCTACTCTGGCGTCTGCAGTGCCGTCTTAATTGGTCCTCTCCTCATCTTTGGCCGCGGGTCATCGAGCACCAAGTGCAGCGCCATTGACCAAGCTGCTGACCTACTCTGGTTAGGTTAGGGTTTAGTCGAATGGGGATTGGTTGGGGGGGGGGGGATGTGCTCGAAGTGTTCGTTGGGGGCTTGGGGCGGTAGTAAGTGGACTGAAGTGAGGCTAAAGTAAGGTAGGGACACGTGTAGGCTAGGCTTCCAAGTGGGGTGCACACCAAAGAAACATGAGATTTGACCCAAATGCTGAAATACTCCTTGAAAAGTTTTCCAATGTTTTTGGGGTGTCGATGCATACCGGCACCTCTGCTAGTTGGGTAGAGGGTAGTGAGAGCGAGAAGCAACATGTTGAGAGAGGATAGGAGAATAAAAAAAAGAAGATAATGGTTATGAGCAAAAATGTACTATTTATGATAAATAAAACTCAGGTAAATCAGGTAATTACCATGGTAGGGATCGACCTTGTCGTTTTTCCCTTAAAACCCAAAAATAATACAAGTATGGTAGGAATAAAAGATTTCTAGGTTAGGCAAATAGAAGCACCTTGATAGTGTTACTTTAGAAATTAAAGATAACATTTTCCTACTAAAAACTTCGGCTTTGGACGATTTCCTAGACATAGACACACGATGCTCAATCCTAAAATAAAAAAGGAAAGCAACGGAAAGACGACGCACATCCTCAAACCGCGTCACCATCTTTTTTTTCATATTTGTCTTGTGCTACAGTATAATATGCATACCTCTTCTTCTCCGCTTGTTGTTACCCAGTCAAATCCCCACCCAGGCCAAGTCTTCGCCTTTCGTTAATAACACTCTCCCCCTCGCCTCCTCCCTCCCTTGGTATCCCCTCACTATTCCTACCGAAATCTCCATCCACGATAAGGTTGCTTCCTTCCCCCCGACCTTCTGATCCGTCCTCCTCCCCCTCCCGCGGCGGCCGCACCATTTTTTTCCAGGTATTTTTCATTTCCCCAGGTTACCTTTTCTTTTAGGGCGCATTCTTTACGCTGTGCTACGAATAAGTGATCAAGAAATGTTCTTTTCTTGCTTCTTGATGCGTAATTTTAGGTTAAATGGGGGAAATGTTGTATATGTCTAGGGATATGCTAATCTTGCATGAAATGGGGTGAATACTAACTGTGGCCTGCTAATTTTCAGTTCTTGATCTGTGATCCTGCCGTCGTCTGCCAACAAGTCGCCGGAGAGAACCGGCCTGAATTGCTGCCGGATTTTGGGTGCGATTTTGCTGTCGTGTCAGCTGTGGATTCTGTCAGAGAGGACCCAAATTCTTGTGCTATTGAATTGGGGCAAGTTGCTGTTGTCGGTAAGAAGGGTGGGGCGGTTGCTTCGGAGACTTCAAATGAATTATCGCCGATCCAAGTCTGTGAAGCTCGTGTCCACGCGCGCCAAGCCCCTTGAGGTCGAGATTGCTGAGGAGGACGCCCGGATGAGCTCATCGGCCAACAACATGGTGTACTGTTGCATTGCTAAGGGGAAGAAGGCAATATACTACTACAACAGCAAGGATGGTGATCCACAGATGGAGTCCACATCCGCGCTCTGCCTTGAGAATGCGCCTTCCTATCACCGGCATTACATCCACACGTCGGGGTCGAGGAGCTACGGCTATTTGATGGCTGATGGGCACATATTCTTTGCTATAATTGATCCGAGCGTCGGGAATGTCGGTGCTTTGCAGTTCCTGGAGCGTGTGCGAGATGTGTTCAGGGACACAAATAGGAATTGCTTTCACGACTCGCTGGTACCGGCTGTCCAGAGGCTGGTGGCTTCGCTGGAGAAGATGCCCCATGCAGCATTCATCCTTGAGGAAAGTGTGGAAAGGGGAGGGTCAAGTGACAGCTCGAGCTGCACATCGTCAAAGGTGCCTTTACTGGGAAAGAGCGGGGGCAGGAAGGATAAGAAGAAGGCAAATGACAAGGCAGTGTCGGCGGGGGACGGCGAGGATGAGCAGCATGGGACTCGGGGGATGAGAATAGATGTGCCACCAGAGGAGGTAGGTGGCATGTCGTTGGAGAGGAGCACAAGCCAATCCAGGCTACGACGGCAGCAGTCATCCCGGTCGTTGTGGATGCGCCATGTGAAGATCATCATCATTGTTGATGTCATCGTTTGTCTGGTGCTGTTTGGTGCTTGGCTTGCTGTCTGCAAGGGTTTCCAGTGTGTGTCTGGGTGATGAAATGAAATCTCCGCATGACTTGTGTAGCTATTGGGGGAACCGAGAAGTTTTTTTAATGCAGTTAGTTGTGATATATTCCTTGCCAGAAAGCTAAATATAATCCAAGAAAATGGTGAATGGAGAGGATCTGGACTCGGTGAAAATTATGGCAGAAGCTACAATTATCCAACAACAATATTGTTAGGATCAGATGATTAAAATGGAGGCTTGATGGCGTGAACATGTACATATGCTTCACCCCTTGTACGTGATAATTTGATAGCATTTTTCATAGATGTCATGTGTTTGTGATCTTCCTGTATTATGAATTCATCTCGTGCCATATATGATTCCTTTGCTGTTAGTTGTGCAGATGATATACCTTGCTATATATGCTTCATACATCTCTTCTTTTTCATTGTCTAACATGGCATTTATGTAGATTTCTACATGGATACGGAGATTTAGTTTTGAGTTTTTTTTTTTTTGCCAGAGTTCTATAATTGTGATGAAAATGCGATTTTAGATGCTTAATAACTAGTCTATTTTCACACGGTACCGAAAGAATGTTCTTTACCAGACAAGGCTACATTGGGTTAAGAAGAATTCTGCAAGAATGCTCATGAAGTTGTCGCATCATGTCTTTATCTTTAGTCTGGAATGAAGCTGACAATAACTCAGGCATATGCACAACATTCCAATATTACACCCCAGTTGTGGCGAGATCATTTAAATGTATCAAATTGCCTGTTGCCATGGCATGCAACTCTTTGTCGTTTTTCGAAGAACTGGTTAAACTTGGGAGGTGAAGAGTAATGCTTGTAAATTTGTAGTCTTGATATGATGTTGGAACTTGTATGAACATTGGCATCGTCTTGCATTTGCACGAGATCCTGAGATGTTTAACATAGCTTGCTTATTTTTCAAGACTTCAAGTGAACAAGATGTTTTGCTCTACCATGTGGAGTAGAGTTTGCCAGAACTGACACGAATAGAGCCAGCCATACTGATCATAGTTCTGAAGACCTGGAAGGAGTTATATCCTGAAGTATGTAGGATCAGAGGTTGCTGCCACTGTTATTGTAGTAGTTTTTAGTTGACTTGTGGCCTGAGTCTATTTATTGGAGAGAGTTTGATCAGCTGTGTGCTGTCAGTACGCTGAAACTGAAATATTCGTAGGCATCTTCATCCAACAATTGAGCTGAGCTGCCAACTAGTGTCAGTTGTCAGTGTATCAAAACTTGTGGTTGTCGAAGTTTCTGGCTTAATTCTGAATTGATCGCAATGCATAGTGGGATTGATCTCAGCTTGTACAGTGGTAGTACACAAGAGAAACGAGCTTTGGCCTAAATGACACTATTTGAAGCGGCATTAACCAAAATAGCGAATTCGTAGCTGCAATTGCAAAATGACACTCTCCACTATACCATGATGGGACGGACAAGCCACGAGACGTTATGTAGCCCCTCGTCCTTAGCACCACGAGACGAACAAGCCACGGAATGCCATGTGACCCTTCGTCCGCACCACCGAGGGACGGACACGTGGTCTTGTCTGTCCTATAGTGGTGCGGACGAGGGGTCCCGTGGCGTCCAGTGGCTTGTCCATCTCGTGGTTAATGTGACTGTGGCACGATCTTCCAAAAGGCAGTAATACGTCGATTGTGGAGAACACGACGTTGATGATCCAAAGGCTCCGACCAAAACGGATCGAACCCCTCGCAATCACTACACCACTGCTCGTGCCGAACGCGGTTGACCTCGGCAAGAAGACTATCTCTTGCAAGCGAATCGAGAACACAAGCAAGACAGTAGAAGATGCAATATGAAATTGTATTGCGAATAATGATTAAGCTCACAAAGTTAGGGTTCCTCAAACCGAACGTGCGGCGAAATTGCTATGCAAAATAATCTAAAAAGAAACCCGCCTAGAGAGGTGCTAATTTCTAACTATTTATGAGGAGAAAAGGGGGAGAGGGAATTTCGGCCAGGGGGTTGGCGCACAAGACAAGGGATGCGCATAGCCCCTGGTTTCCTATCCTATTACATGACTTGTGGGTCCAATGAAAGGTGGTGTAGCACCTAATGCTTTTGGCCTAGAAAAGATGGAGTAGACGTAAAACTTGTGGTCAAGCTGAAAACGTGGGGAGGAGATCTTGTACCGATAGACTTTCTTTTCTTGGGCGCAATCAGCGCAGATGACCAGGATTTGAGAGATCCTCCCCATTATTCCTAAGTAATAAAAGATCACAATTATTAGGTAGTATATCATTCTGCATAGATAAATTATTAGCACCTAGAAATGAGCTCACTTCATAATTTAAGTGACGTGTACGAACTCTTGTCATAGGACCTTGTAGTTCAGCAACCGAATCTAGAGAATTTTGTGTAGTGCGTGTATCTGAAGGAGTGATGTCCTCATCAGTGGTGGTGCGGAGGAGGACGTCATTTTTGCAATTGCGGCTACGAGAACATCACTTTAGCTAGTGCCGCTTCAAGTAGTGCCATTTATACCAAAAACTCCCAGAGAAACGAGGTTCTGAATTTACTTCAATGGCAAGTTCTGACATTGTTAAGAAACCATACAAGAACCATCCTTTTTCGTGTGAACGCAAAGCAAAACCAAACAAGAACATCAACGGAAAGAATTAATGCATTAATTGGCTTCACCTCTGTTCGTTTCTAGCCAAGGAACTCAAGATTAATCGGAAGGAGTAATCTGATGATCTCCAACCCGGTTTTGTTCCCCTCGTAGAAACCAAAGATCAAGCCCATGCATGGAGCATTGGAGCTCCTTGCCCCTTTACCTCGCCGAAAGAACGGACGGGAGGCATCTCAGAGCAAACTGCCGCGAAAAAATCCGAGAAAAATCGTGGAGATGCGGGACAGATTGGCGCACCATGGCACAAAAATTCAGTCTCAGCTGAGATCAGCGTAAGGAGAAATTAAAATGAGAAAAATTAGATGAATACATACGTGCAGCATTCGATCGTCTTCCTAATGCCTGAGCGCTTGATCACGGCCTGTCGGGGCCAGATTTATCGTCGGAACCCTAGGTATATATCACACTATTCACTGGATCAATAGATAGTGAACACATATATATTATTGGATTATACATATATATCGCATATGACTATACCACGATTAATATTACATCACATAAATGTACCGTACGATTATCTATTTTACAATACGGGCTAAACAGCCCAAACACTCAACACAGAGTTCAAAACATAAAGTAGAGATAGACGTGGAAACAGAGAACAAAAGATGGATCCATCCACAGGCAAGTGATTAAGGGTCCAAGCCTACATCCCGCCATCATCTTCCCCATCTAGTCCGGATGCAGCGAAGTAGTCGCGGGGTCTTGGTCAGATGATTCCGAGTTTATTTATGATGGGCGATCACAGCATATAAAAGGGTACTCCCGGATTCATTATCGTTTGCTCAACATGCACGCTAAGCAATTCATGTAAAGAGTTCAGAATCGACCTAACATATAAACGCCTGTGCATGTGAAGTACCTCCCACTAGTTCCTTGTTCCTTGTTCCTTGTATCTCTGCCATTGGCCAAGGACGGACCTACCATTCGGGCTACCCCGCTCCCAATGCCCACCGGCGATGGAGAAGGCAGCCATGGGCTTCGCCGCCAGCATTTGTCCTCATCGCGCGAGTGGGCTCAGTTTTCTAGATCGGTAAATTACTTCAAAAATTGCTAGGTTGCTGCATTTAAGTGAAGGGATATTACTTCAAAATTCCCCATTCAGTTTATGTTAATCAAAAGAAGATGTCTAGATTATGGTTTTGATTGCTTTTAGTGTACTACCTGTATGATCGCAACCTAGAAAGTCTATGCTTGTGTATTTGTCGTGTTAGACTCCCCACGCCTATGTTTTCCCCCTGGGTTGGGTCTGCCACTGCCATTGGCTCCTCATGTGATTTAGGGCATGTTGATTTTTATGCCAGAATATTTGGCAGCCAACATGTTCAGCAAAGCTTGACAAGAAGCCAAGAGGGGTCTTGACAAAAGATTCACATAAAACCAAACACCTGACACCGGGGTGATGAACAGAAGGCGTAAAAAGATAAAGAAGAAGAAGAATGAACAAAAAGTTTGTATGGATGGTGGTTGGGCCAATTCTCTAGAGAGCATGCGTCCGGCCCACATTGGAGTCCAGCCCACAGAGGAGAAAGCATTGGGACCTCACGAACGAAACCTGTGACTGCGAGGCCATCTTTCTGCATGTCAAATCGTCATAGCTAGCTGGGTGACTCCAAAGCCAATAATAAACAAGTGCCCAGATTGATTAAACAAGAACAACTTGTGTGCTGCCTACACCCACAGCCCACAGCACAAGGTGGTTGCTTGCTTTGCAGAAGAAGAAGAAGAAGAACTCGTCAGAGAAGACGACTCTGATTAGTCGACTGGAAACAGCTACACAGTGTATAATTGTATGTTAGTACTCCACAGCATTGCTTAATCAGGGCACCGCGACCTGTCATGCTCCAATCTGTCCAAGACAAGAGCATCATGTGTACAAGTATACTGTCATGATCCCACATTTGGGCTGGCTAGTAACGAAAATGGGCTGAGCCCAAGTCTCCGCTCACAGCCAAGGAGAGGAGAAGAAGAAATTACAGAAGGATGCCTCGGTTCTCTTCCTCCCCGAACTCTGTTCCTTCCCCTCCAACTTCGTTCTCTGATTTCCCAGTCCAAATTGCTTCTCCTGTCCCAACCTAACCTGATTTGCTCCTTCCAGACCTAGTTTCCTATTCTCTCCAATTTGTATCTTCAAGTACTATTACCCGGTGTTTGGATTGGCAAACTAGCTCTTAGTATTGGTGTTGATTTGTGTCATCAAGTGGGATTGTAACATATATCTACCCATTTAAAGAAAACTAAGGAAGAGAAGATTGGTTTTCTCAATACTCGCAACACACTAAAAGTGCCGAGGAGTTCTGTATATATATATATATATATATATATATATATATATATATATATATATGCAAGGAAGTGCCGTATCGGCTACAGAGTCGGTTACGAACCGATTACAGATTACAATCTCTGTTGTATACATCCTGGACTCCACCACTATCGGAATCTCATATACTACCTTGCATACGGGAGATAGGATCAGAATAGAATCATGTACAAGATAGAAATTATCTGCTACCAAACTGATTCACAATTCTATCTTTAACACCCTCCTCAATCTCAACTTATGCGAGATCTTAAATTGAGATTGTGTCGAAACTGTGTTAACGATGAACTGGAAGTGGTTTCGTGAAACCATCTGCAACTTGATCTTTGGAGGGTATGAACCGAACCTCAAGGGCTTTGCGTGCAACACGTTCTCGACAAAATGAAAATCTACCTCAATATGCTTTGTCCGTGCATGAAACTTTGGATTAGCTGATAGGTATGTTGCACCCAAATTATCACACCAAAGTATGGGTGGTCTGGACTGATATACTCCAAGCTCACCTAGCAAAGACTGAACCCATATCAATTCAGCAGTTGCATTGGCCAGGACTTATACTCAGCCTCGATGCTTGATCTTGACACGATTGCTTGCTTTCTAGCACTCCATGAAATCAAGTTAGGGCCAAAAATATTGCAAAGCCTCGATCGACCTCCTATCATCTGGGCAACACCGCCCGATCAACATCGAGAATGCAATCGAGCAACATTGAACCAGATTTACGTATAGACAAGCCAATACTCGGTGTAAACCGCAAATATCTCAATATTCTTTTCACTGGGTCAATGTTGTGTTGTTGGTGCGTGTAAGAACTGCACACCTTATTCACTGAATATGCAATATCAGTCGAGTCAATGTAAGGTCTTGTAAAGCATCAACTATACTTGATACTGGTTATGTCTCTGATCAAGAGCATCTCCTCTTGTCAAAGCTTTTGATTGATGATAAAGGAGTGGTCACAGCTTGCGTTCTTCATGCCAACTCGATCCAACAGATCGATATCGTACTTGGATTGTGTGAGAAGTAATCCATCTTCAATTTTGGCTACTTCAATCCCTAGAAAATAATGCAGTTGCCAAGATCCTTAAGTGCAAACTCACTTTTAGTGATCAAGTAATGTCATCATGACACTATGAGAAGATCTGTAATAATGATATCATCCACATATATGAGAAGATACACAATAATATTTCCAGCCCTATACACAAATAATGATGTGTCACTTTGGATGATCTGAACCCCATTTCTTGCAACTTGAGCTCGGTAGAGAATACCATGCACGCGAGCTTGTTTGATCCATATAGTGCTTTATCCAACTTGCACACATACCCGGACTTATCTTTCTCTTCATATCACGGAGGTTGCCTCATGAACACATCTTCTTCCGAATGCCATGAAGAAACGATTGCAGACGTCGAGTTGTCGAAGTGACCATCCATGAGAGCGCTATGGAAAGAACAAGGCGAATCGTTCTTGCCTTAACCAGCGGGCTAAATGTATCCTCATAATCAACACCATACCGTTGCTTGAACCCTTTTGCAACAAGCCGGCCTTATACTGTCAATGCTCCCATCCACTCTACGCTTCACCTTGTACACCCATTTACAATCAATGATATTACGCTTCACGAGAAGGTACCAGTGCAGTGCGATTGTGAACCGAACGCGGTACTCTTCATCCATAGCACGTTTCCAATTCAGATCAGCAAGAGCATCATCCAAAGACAGCGGTTCTTCGATGGAACATGTGAATGCATAACGCACCGTCTTTGTCGATTATATGTTTTGGAATCCGAATGTTATTCTATGCCCGTGTAACCATGCCATCTTTGAGGGCGTGGAGGAGCCTCCTCGGCAGATGATGGTGACAAAGAAGGCGAGGGCGATGAGGATCAGAGACCATCGGAGCTTGATCGTGTCGAGAGGCGAGGCGGCGTCATAGGTTCGACATCTGTGAAGCTGTCGAAGAAGCCTCTGTCTCCTGGAGAGACGACGAGCGCAGATTGATGAGGATTGAAGGAGATCGCTTCTGCGCGCATCGATGCGAGACCGCCACACTTGTCACGGCAACATCGTCAACAATATCGGTTGTGGGCAACACCGGATCCTCCTGAATACCTGTGTGTGTGCCAACTTCCTGAACACGCTGCACAGACAAGTCAGGTTGCTCACCAGAGAAAACTGAAATATGCTCAGAAGTTAGTTGGTCGGCGACTGTGGGTGGTGTATTGGCAAAAGGAAAATTTGTTCTCGAAGATGACATCCCTAGAGATATAAACACGTCCAGAAGACATGTCAAGACACTTATATCCTTTGTGAAGGTGCTATACCCTAAGAACACACATTGCTTAGAGCGGAATTGAAGTTTGCGGAATTATATGGTCGAAGGTGAGGCCAACATGCACACCCAAAAGTGCGAAGAAAAGAGTAGTCGGGGCTTGGCGAATAGGCGTTCAATAGGAGAAGCAAAATTGAGCACTCGACTAGGCATCCTGTTTATGAGAAAGGTGGCGATTAAATAGGCGTAATCCCGAATTTTAGGGGTATAGGCGCATGAGCTAGAAGAGCTAGGCCAACTTCAACAATATGACGATGTTTGCGTTGGTGAGCGTTCTGGCGATGAGTGTGAGGACAGAAACTTGATGAGCAATGCCAGTTTTTTAAAGAAGGAATTAAGCTTCTGTACTCCCCTTTAATCGGTTTGCACATGAATAATTTTTACGCCTAATAGTCGTTCAAAGCATGTTTTTGAAACTCTAGGAAGGCATTGAACACATCGGACCTATTTTTCAATGAGATATAACCAAGAGAATTTACTATAGTCATCAATAAAGCTCACATAGTATTTATATCCTTCGACTGATGTAGGAGCAGGACCCCAAACATCAGAGAAAACAAGATCTAAGGGAGCTACAGGAACACGAGATGATAAAGAATAAGGGAGCTGATGACTCTTAGCTTGTTGACAAGCATCACAAACTAAAGGTTTATTGGACATATCTAAACAAGAGAGATTATAACGCCTAATGACTTGCTGAACGACCGAAAAAGATGGATGACCAAAGCGACTGTGCCATTGCTCTTGAGTTGGTGTTGATATTGCTAAGGCATGCTTGGGTTGGGGCTGCAGGGGGTAGAGACCTCTCTCACATCTGCCTCGAAAAAGAATCTTCTTTGTGTCCTGATCCTTAATAAGGAAATAATCAGGATGAAATTCAAGAAAAACATTATTATCTGAAGTTAGGCGATGGACAGAGATAAGATTTTTGGCGGTGAGGACACACAGAACATTGTTTAGGTGAAGATCTCTATTAGGATTTTGTATAGTAGATTGACCAACATAACTAATGAGCATACCTGTTCCGTTTGCAGCCTGAACTTGATCTCGTCCATTGTACTTATCCTTCATTGTCAGCCTATCTAGATCACTAGTAATGTGATCTGTCGCACCGGTGTCTGTATACCAGTTTGTGTCAATTCCATATGAGGAAGTATTTGCAGCTACAGCAACTTTGGATGATTCTTCATTCTGGAAAGCGTGGTCAAAACGATGCCAGCACTTTTGTGCAACATGCCCCACCTTGCTACAGATCTAACAAGTGGGACGTGCACCTCCAGACACACCACCGGGACCTCCTGTGCGTCGGTAGCCTTCACCTTGTCGCTGTCCATTGTCTCGACCGCCACCACCACGTCCACCTTGGCCGCGCCCCCGTCTTCCCTGACCACCTCCTCGAGAAGAGAAATTCGCAGAGGAACCAGAGAACTGGGACACGCTGTTCTGCTGATCAAGACGCATCTCGAAGCTCAACAGATGTGCATATACATCATTGAGATTCAGCACATCAGATTTGGTGGTGATGGACGTCACCAAGGGGTTGTAATCGGCATCTAGCCCAGCAAGGAGATAGGACACGAACTCCTCATCTTCGAGTGGCTTGCCTGCAGACGCCATCGTATCTGCTAGTTTCTTCATCTTGGCATAGTACACTGCTGCTGTGAGATCGTTCTTGCGTGTGTTGGAGAGTTGCATGCGGAGCTGCATGAGTCGTGCCCTAGATTGAGACGAGAACATGCGTTCCAATGCTCCCCACACTTCAGCTGCAGTCTCTAGCAACATGACCTGCGAAAGAATTTCAGGGGATAGAGACGAGAGTAAAGTACTGAGTACAATCTGGTCCATTTGGATCCATGCTTCATAATTCGGATTCTCGACTTGCATTGTCTCGCCATCAACTGTCTGAGCTACAGTTGCAGCTGGTGCAGGTCTTGTTCCGTTGACGAAACCGAGAAGACGTTGTCCACGAAGATACGGGACAATCTGGGCCTTCCAGAGGAGGTAGTTTCCTTGTTCTTGCGACAACTTGACATTGATCAGTTGCCCAAAATTTGGCGTCGGGAGGAGGCCAGCGAAGACGCTCTGTGCGCCGTTGGCCACCAGATTTACCGCGCTGCTGGTCGCTGATGAAGAGCTTGATGTAGACATCACGACGTAGCTGGAAGAAGTGGCTCTGATACCATAAAGAAAACTAAGGAAGAGAAGATTGGTTTTCTCAATACTCGCAACACACTAAAAGTGCCGAGGAGTTCTGTATATATATATATATATATATATATATATATATATATATATATATATATATATATATATATATATATATATATATATATATATATATATATATAAGGGAAGTGCCGTATCGGCTACAGAGTCGGTTACGAACCGATTACAGATTACAATCTCTGTTGTATACATCCTGGACTCCACCACTATCGGAATCTCATATACTACCTTGCATACGGGAGATAGGATCAGAATAGAATCATGTACAAGATAGAAATTATCTGCTACCAAACTGATTCACAATTCTATCTTTAACACCATTGATTAATCCTAGCGTCGGTGAAATCAACGTCACATGTGTTATGTGTACGATTAGATCTCTCTTAATCTTAAAGTTTACTTAACCCACATGCGGAACATGCCGTCATTTCACTTCCAAAACAACACGCTACAAAGTGGTTAAAAATCGCTTCGCCTTTTCGCTAGAGTACACTAATTAGAATATTCCCCTCCGCCTGCCTTCGTCTCTTCGTGGGAGTTGTTCTTGCAGAGCAAAGCGGAAAATGACACCCACTGGCCACTGCATGCACGTGGTTGTCACCTTTTCAGAGGGAAAATGGCAGCCGTCTTAACGAAACGTGATCCAGATTATCTGTAGCAATTCTCCTTTTAATTCCAATGATTGGAATTCTTGAAATCTGGACTGGAGTCCATAATTATGGGCACCTGAACACTCGTTTTTACTGATTACTACTCCAGCAATATAGGCCTGTAAAAAAAAAAGTTATACCGAAAGGATTAGAATGCTGGATTTCATTTACATAGAGATAAATAAGATGATGATTTGATCCGGTTTGTAATCAGCAGTACATGGGAATACATGGCGGTTGGCACTGACTGATTCTCGAAACAAGTGTTGATGGGACAGTCAAATGATCCCAGCCCATTCGATCATCAGAAAAGGCCACCCAAATGGATGAGCATGATGATGAAAGCAACAGGCAAATATACGAGTATCTATCAGAACGAAAAGAGAGAGAGAAAGGGAGAAAGCCGGTGCATTAATATATAGATGAATCGCGAGTAGTGGAAACGCGCTGCATTTTTGGATTAATTATGATTCATTATTTTTTCATAAAGGGAAAAAAATAGATTATGATTCATGGGTAGGCTCAGTGGCTAGCGACTCCCTTGACAAGGGATTTATGTCTCCTGAACAAGAGGCTAGGCTGAGATTTATTTATTTATTTGCATGGATCTGCATGAGGGAGCTGCATGCTGGCCCTCTCCCTTCTGCTCACAGCTACAAGGGTAGTTTTAAAAATCTTATGATTAGTTAGTAGTTGAAAATTCACCTTTCAGTTTTAGTTGAATTTTAATTAAAGTTTAACATGGACTTTTGATATCAAAATAATTTAACATGATTAAAGTCAAGATCAACAATTGTCCAAACTATTTTATTTGAATTCTATCTGCTTGGATATATTTTGTACATTTTTCTAGAACTTTTTCAAGTTCATTTGCTATTTTCTAATTGCCGTTTGTATTTTCTGGTATTTATAAAATAGAAAACTTAATTAAAATCCGAGTTAAAGGATTTGGGCCGAAACCCATTCCTATCCCACCTCCGACCCAGCCCATGCGGATTTGTTCCTTCTGCGCTGGCCCGTTCGCACGTTTGGACGAGTCCGAACGCGAACGCGCGTGCGTTCGCTGACGTGTGGGCCCGTGTGGCCGTTCGGACCAGTCCGAAACGCACCCGCATCCTCGTTTCACTAACGATGGGTCCCGCCTGTCAGGGTTGCCTTCGTCTTCGCATCGCTGTCTTCCTCGTGGAGTCCTTGCCGCGTCCGCCATTGCATATTTCTAGAAGCTCGTCCGACAAATCAAGGTTCCAACTAAAACAATCCCGGAAATCATGCTGAACTTGATCTTTATCTTTTCCATATCTTTTGCGATAAAAGTCGTATCTCAATTCGATCTCTATCTCTAAGAACTAGCGAGTCTGTATCAACCCCGATTTGGGGATTCCTTATTCGAGTTCAATCTCTGGGTATAAATAGTACCCCCAGGTGCGCATTGGCCCGCTCATCCCGAAACTCCATCCAATTTCGCCCCAAGAACCCTAGAGTTGCCGGGATTTGAAGAACTAGGGTTTCGGCCGAAACTTGATTTCTTCGAATTCCTCCACCGCCAGTGACACTCCGCCTCCGTGGATCGCACCATCGTCATCCTCGTCGTTGGGACAACCTCGCGCACCTCTCCATTGCTCCGGAGTGTCTTTGGTGTTCAACCTCAACAACGCCCGACCTTCGTTCTCCGCTTCGGCCGCAATTCCGGCGAACCCTATCGACCTCTCATGTCAATACCAATACCATTATATGCACAATAGCTTTGTCTTTCCAATGCGAGCACTCACCGTCGCCGGCGAGCCACCGTTCGCCGTTGTCAGGCAAACTCGAGGACCTCAACACCGTCAAGGTGACGTGGCGTCCCGGTCACTGTCCACTTTGCCATCCACATCAGCCTCTATGCACATGAGGTGCTTGCGTGGCAAACCATTCACGGCCTCATTAGCACACATGTGTCTGGTCCACCCGTTCTTAGATCCAATCGCTCGGCGGACTTGGTCCACCGTGAGCCGTCTCACTGCCATGTGGGTCCCACATGTCAGGTTTTTCTTTTATTTCTTTTCCAGCCGAAATTCTCAGGGCTGACGTCATGCCGACGTCATAATCCGATTTTTCCGTAGGAAATAATTCGGGTTATTCCAGTAATCCTATTTAGGTTATTTTTTTTAGATTTCATCTCCCAAAGGCCATATATCCTTCATTCGAACTCCGATTGAGCCCATTCAAATTTCTAAATTCATCTAAATTTGAGATATATTTATCTGAGATTTTTATTTAATTTTTGGAGTTTATTTTATCTCTATTATTTATTTGTTTTGTTTATTTGCTTCGTTTGTGAGTAGACGTTGATACTTCGGGAAACTTTGGAGAAGAAGGAGTGCTTCAAGATCAAGACCAGTACCTAGATCTATTCCAAGGCAAGTTATACCTTTCATCATATTGAAACAAGTTTTCAAAAGTTATATTGATTCAAATTAATGCATTTACTTTAAAGTATTTATTTAAATGCTTTTGGGTTTAGTTATTATCCTAATTGTTATATCCACCTTGTCTATTGTTATGTCATAATCTTTTGTCACCCTAGATTGGTTCATTATTTAGTTGGTATTGTCATAACACCAACGTGGGTTGGTTAGATACGAGTAGATTTCTTAGCCATACCACGAGTCATCATTTCATGTGAGTTGCAAATATAAATTTGACTAAGTGATTATGGAACTTTGTGTTAAAACTGTGTGCATTGTGTGCTATTACTCGTTGATGGCATATGTTGCACTTAACCAACAGGGTGGGAAAAGATTTAGACTGAGGCAAGTAGTGGACAGTAAGTGATATGGTGGAGCTTAGTGCATGGGATTTAAAAAGATTGGTTACTTAGTTAGAAATTGGAAGTCTTGCCTTGGTCAGTTAATGACTTAACTTTATGTGCCATTGAACTGGGTCTTCCGTACAACCACATGCCTGGTATGAGACAAACCTAACTTAGTAGGTTACGGAGTCTCGACATTGATTACTCAGGTAGTAGGTTAGGCTCTGTGCATGGGTGGAGGTGTGTACTACCAGGTAGATCACATGCTGGACGGTTCGCCGCTTCCCTATCCAACGGTGTGTGTCAGGTTGATTTCCTCCGTGGGTTAGTCCGGCGGTAAAGCACATCGGGAGTGTCAATGTTGGAGATGAAGTTTCTGAAAGGTTTTGTTATGATTAGTACTAGCTACACTGGTTATATCGTGTAGGTAAAGTGTACAAACTCTGCAGAGTGTTAAATCAATCTATTCGAATAGCCACGTCCGCGGTCATGGATATGCTCGGGGATTTCACACGAGGGTTAGATTTTCATAAAGCACTTGGGAAGGGAGCTGTGTGATCTAAGTCAAATGGTTGTGTGAATAACTTATTTAGACTTTGTGTTCTTTGTGAAACCACCCTAAAGATGATCGCGGCAGGGAGAGAGAACAAACTAGACGGTCGACAAGAAACCCTAAAACAAGACCAATCTAGACAAGAAAAACCAGCACCAAGACTCGACGATGCAACGACAATTCAACAAAGCAAACTAAAAAGAACAAATTGCAAAGGCACAAAGGGTGATGGGACAGCGGAAGAACACAACGAACAAATATTTTTGTGGGGCTAATTTTTCTAGGGTTTTAGGACGATGACATAAACTAATCTAAAAGGGGAAAATTGTGATTACCTAACAGGCAACCATTCTGATACCAAATGATGTGACGGTGGCCCGATCTTCCGAAAGGTACTGATAAGTCGATTGTGGAGATCACGATGTTAATGATCCAAAGGCTCCGACCCGAACAGATCGAACCCCTCGCAATCACTACACCACTGCTCCGTTGGTTATCAACCGTGCCGAACGCGGTTGACCTCGCCAAGAAGGCTATCTCCTGCAAGCGAATCGAGAACACAAGCAAGAGAGTAGAAGATGCAATCTGAAATTGTATTGCTAATAAATCTTTAAGCTCACAAGTTAGGGTTCCTCAACTGAACGTCCGGCGAGACTGCTAAGCAGAATAAACTCTTAAGAAAAACGCAAGGAAAACTAAAGGGGTGTGGCCTCCTTATATAGGGGAGGGGGAGCCACACATAGAAAAGAACTAGCGGGGTGGTACTATTCATAGGGTACTGTTCATGTGAACAGTACCACCGTGAATAGTGCCCCCAAGGAGGGGAGCGGCTAGGGAGATAGGCCCAAGGATTACAAGGCCCAAAATTGGCCCAAACAGGTGGCGCAACACCTTCTTTTGATGATTGTGATGGCATGTAGACGTAACAGCATGGTATGTAGATGTAGCACCATGGCATATAGATATAGCACCAAGACATGTAGAGGTAGCTCGGTCCAACTTGATAATATGGCATTGCAGTAGCCGAAAAGTCCTATCGGAGAAGATGTGGTTGACGTAGAGGATGTTGTGCAACGGGTCGAAGCAGTGGTTGCATCCTTAGGGTTGATGTCCTCATCACCTTGTTTTCTTTCCTCTGGACCTCCCTCAAGGATGGTTCAGTTCGGGTTGCGGTACTACCACCATCCCTTTAGCGGTCGTACCGTTCGGTTGAGTTGCGGCATCCTATTCTGGTTTTACCGTTATTTATTTTCGGTACTTCCGACCCCCGGTCGTACCTCTGCAAGGGCGTGGTACTACCGCCTTTGTTAAGACCTCCTTTGAGCCTTTTTGGACCTCCCTTGCCCGTTGGACCTCCTTAGAGTCCAAAGGACCTCCCTTGACTCCTTGAAGACCACTTTTGTGTCCTTGCAGACCTACCGCCGTTGTTTTGCGGTCGTACCGCTAGGGTTTAACCTTCCTCGCCTCAGGACCGTTGATGCTTTTGGACGGCCCGATCTTGAAGGTGCATTCGGACGGTTCGAACATTCCACCCCTTAAGAGCCACCCGATCTGTATCGGACGACTCTAATCTGTTGAGACCTTCGCGCAGTCCGAACGGCCCCCTTGTCCAGATCCGCCCGATTGAGATCTGACGGCCCTGGGTTTCCCCGCGTCTCTTTGCCTTCGTGGGACTCCTTGCCCTTTTAATCTTGACCGTAGGACCTCTCTTTTGGAGATCCAACCGTCAGGACCTCCTTGCCCTTTTGATCTTGACCGTAGGACCTCCCTTTGGAGATCTGACCGTCAGGACCTCCCCTTGCCTTTGATCTTAACCGTTTAGGATCTCCTTTTGAGAATCTAAGCCATTAAGACCTCTCATTTGTCGGTCTCAGCCGTCAAGGCCCTTTCTAGCTTGCGGTTGTACCGCATCATAAACCTGGAACTACCGTTACCCGGTCGTACCTCTTCTTGAACACGGTACTACCACCGCCGGCGATATCTTGTCCATCATTCGGACTTCTTCGAGTCTTTGGACCTCTTGTCCAGAACCCCCTCTTAGTGTCCTTGGACCTCTTGCCTAGGACCTCCTTTCAGTGTCTTTTGGACCCCTTGTCCAAGACCTCCTAGTGCCTTTGGACCTCCTGTCCACAGGACCTCCCCGTGGTCTTTTTGCAAAGACAATTCGTGTGGTGGGGACCACCTCCTCGACTGGTCGTGTACCTTTTTGACTGGCCCAAACCTTTGTGCACATTTAATGGCTGTCATAGTATATTAAATGCAGTCACTTCTGGGGTACATTGTTTATTTTATTTTAGGACATGCCCTGTCCTAACCACACCGATCATTGACACGTTTGCCTGAGCTATTTCCTTGTCCTGTCCCCGGCCGGCTGTAAATAGCCTGGGTGGACTTGCCTTTGTAACCTTTTGCTCCTTTGCTAGCCTCCCTGCCGTCGCCTAGCTCCTTCCGAGCTTGAGCTCGAAGCTCCACCGTGTGCAACCGTGGGAGCTGCTCCCTTCTTCGCCAGAAGGCCTCCCTGTGAATCTTTGCTGGACTCTTGCCTTGAGACCACCCTCTCTTGCTTTGGATCTCCCCTCTCGTTTTGGGCCTTCTATTTGCCTGGTTTTTGGGTTGAGTTGTGCTCTCGTTCTTCTGAGTCTTTTTGAGTTCTTTTGCCTACATTAGTTTTGCTTATTGGGTTCTTTGCGATCGTGTAGATCCCGAGCTTGAGGAGTATTTGGACCCGGCAGTTTCAACCAAAGGACCAGTACTGTTTGACGAAGGCAAGTCACAGCCCTTGATCATGTTGAGCCTAGCCTTTTAAAATATAGTTTGTTTTACTTTATCATGCATGGTTACTTTTACGTAAAAAAAATATGTTTGGGCAGTAGCTATTCTTCCTCACTTGATATTATGCCTCCTTTGGACTTGTTGCTGGACATGTTGACATGGTCTCCCTTGGACACCTTAGATTGGGTATTTTAGTTGGTATTGCTTGGTATTGCCAACATGGGACCGTAAGTTTATGCTTAGCCTTGCTGTAGAACCATGGGTCTGGTGAATCATGCTTCATCAATCAATAATCTTGACTAATTAAACTATGGAATCGTGGTGTGGTGCCCTTTGTTAAGCAACTATGGCGGGGATCTGGTATGTTGTGTTGGCTGTGGTGTGAGGCCACTTTGTTTAAAATTTGTGTGCTAAGGCTGGGTGGTCTTTTGGCAGGTTTAATCACCAAATTGGTTTTGCTTGGGCAAGAAGGCAGGGGGTGAGAAGTGGGTGCTTTGCACATGGGATTGTGGAAGTCTTGCCTGAGCACAATTAAGGGCTTAACTTTGTGTTCTATTGATCTGGGCCGATCAGTGCAACCACAAGATCACTTTATGGGGTGGTCTGGGCTGAATAATTAGCAATGAGCTGACTCGGTTCTATTGTGGTTGAGCGCGTGAGGCGTTGGCGCAAGAGGGGGCACCCGATAACCCGGCAGGGGGGAATTGCGAGACCTTAGCGTGCAGCTCTGAGCCAGTTCAAAGCTTTGTAAAGGCCTTGTCGTGCTCTTTAGACTGCTCACCTTCAGAAGTGAGCAAGGGTCTTTCCGGAACCCATCCCGCTAGAGAGATCGTGGATTGTGGGTAAAGTTGTACACCTCTACAGAGTATAAAATCTATTCGGATAGTCAAGTCCTTGGTCATGGACAATGCCCAGTGAAAATGGTGCAAGGGTAGCTTTTGTGAAATTTGTGTTCCTGGGCACTTCATGAGAGGTAGTGGCTTTGCCTCAAGAGACCTTGGCTGGCTTTAGAGGGGTCATGGCTGGCTTGAGATGTGGTCCGGGGGCTGGGTTTGAGCTCTAGAGTTGGTGCTCTAGAGGGGCCTTGGGAGAGGTCCTGGCTGTGGGTGCAACCAGACCTCCCCCAAGTGGTTTGGATGTGAGTTGGTGCTCACTCCCTTCTTTTCAAACAAATGTAGTATGTAATATTGTTTTAACTTGTTGCCTTACAATCTATTATGTTATTTACTATCAAATATTGCTTTGTGCAACTAACCGTACAGCTCTCCATTGGTAAGCCATTGTATGATTATTAATTGCATAATGCTCCCCTGTGATTTGCTGAGTACATTCAAAAGTACTCATGGCTTTAAGCCCTGTGTCAAGGCAGTGCATGAAGATGACCAAGTGTAGGGAAGCTCAGTCCTCTTTGAAGAGGATTTCTTTGATGATCCCGCTGCCTAGGATGTCCTCCACTCGATAGCCTGTGGGCTTGCCGGTTGGCATCTATGCGTTTTGGTGTTTCGGCTGCCAAGGTTCTTTTGTTGTCGGTTTGTAAGCCCAAGTGGCAAACCTTCTGTAAACAAGCTTGGACCATAAGGTCTTGTTTAATACTAAGTTTAATTTGTCTGCTTCATCTCTTGTCTTGACCTTGTGGTTGTGATTATACCGAAGTGATTCTATGCGAGCTAGCATCTGGTATCCTGGGACTAGCTCGGTGCACAGAGGTAGGAGCTCCAGGTGGTCCTACGGGATTTTCCTGAGAGTCCCTGTCAGACCTCCCCTCGGGTTATGCCGCGCGGTACTACCACTGCTCTTGTCGCGATAGTTCCGGTTGTGGTGAGGTACTACCGCTGCCCTTGTCACGGTAGTACCGGTTGTAAAAAAAATGGTCCTCCCAGACCTCAGAGTGCTCCTTGGGAGTACTTTCCAAGGGTAACCCAAGAGGAGTCCTCACATCTCCTCTCTATTAGCTTAATGTCTTGTGTTGAGTTTGATTTTTACGCTTGAGCCTTAAGTTGTGTCCTGATGTGTGTGTGATTTATGCAAGGTGAAGGAGATGGATGAGGGTTGTGCTGGTGGTGGGGTCGCCGCCGTGGTTGCACTGTAGTGAGGTATCACCCTCCCTTACTCCCTCTCTATCTCTACTCTGCCCCCTGCTCTGTGATGAAAATGGCTAGTACTTTGTGATTGATGCCGAGGGCTACTACTAGTGTGGTGGGTTTGGACACCCTTGGTCTTGCTGTCTTGCTGTTGAACTACTCAATGATGTTAATAGTCTTATGCTGAAATTGAATTGATAATTAGTTCATATTAATAGTCCCCTTGCTCTGTGATGTAATGATGTTAATAGTCTTATGTTCAAATTGAATTGATAATTAGTTCATATTAATAGTCCCCTTGCTCTATGATGTAAACTGAGGGCTATTGGTGTATGTGCATTCTGTGCATCTTGCTTAGTTCATGCTGTGGGTTCAGATTGACAAAAATGATTGGGGCAAAATGGTGGGTTTGGTTAGTGCTCTTTGATGGATACTGAGGGTTATTGATGCCGGTTCTTTGTACTTGGTGGGCTTACATGGGATGTGGTTCGGATGGGGCTTGGCTGCAATTAACTTTTCAGATTTATAAAGGATAGGCTAATTTGTAAAGCTGCAATTAACATACAAATTATTTATTAATTGGTGTATATTCTATTCAAAAACAAGACCAAATAAGTCAAAAACTACTACAACACCTCTTCACCTGTCTCTCGCCATTCATTTCACCTTTGTCTGTGTAATCGTGTTCATGCTGGTCAAGTTCTCCTCCCTTGCGCCCTAAATGCGATATCGACCTACCATTCTATTTCTGATCTCTTCTTTATAAAGTCTCCAAGTAGTGGCTGCTTGTGCCTTTAAAAGCGGCTTTATATATATATATATATATATATATATATATATATATATATATATATATATATATATATATATATATATTGTTTGTACTCTGACCACTTTCTGGGTGCGTGGACGATGAGACAGCGATCACGGGCAACCTCATTGAGCTGCAAGTTCAAGAAGCATGGTTGCGGGAGAAGCGTGGACATAAAATTACACGGATATTGTCGATAGGTAATTGGACTTGACATCAAGGAATGGTTGGTTCGATACATGAAACCACTTCCCACGGAGTACTGCAGATCCGATCGAAGTGGCTTCATGTATCGCGAACCAACCATTCCGTGATGTCAGGTCCAATTACCTATCAACGACATCCAAGTAATTGTATGTCCACACGCCTCCGGCAAAATGTTTTGAACTATATATATATATATATATATATATATGAAGCCGGTTTTAAAGGCACAAGCAGCCACTGCTTGGAGGTCTTATAGAGAATATATATCACAAACGGTTCGGAGTTAATAACCGTCTGTGATGACCTCATGTCATCACTGACCTATAAACTCAGACGGCACTGGAAACCGTCTGTGATGGTGTTTTTGAACCGTCTGTGAAGAACTTTTTTGTAGTAGTGCCCAGTGCTAATTCTACCCGATATTCGCAAGGATTTTGATATCTATTGTGATGCTTCGCGTCAAGGATTAGGATGCGTCTTAATGCAAGAAGGAAGAGATGTCGCTTATGTGTCTAGGCAATTGAGACCTCATGAGGATAATTATCCTACCCATGATCTAGAACTAGCTGTCGTAGTGCATGCTTTAAAGATTTGGCGTCATTACCTCATCGGTAATCGTTGTGAAGTTTACACAGATCATAAGAGCCTGAAGTACATTTTCACTCAGTCTGATTTGAACATGAAACAGAGAAGATGGTTGGAGTTAATAAAGGATTATAATCTTAGAATCCATTACCATCCCGGTAAGGCCAATGTCGTTGCAGATTCTTTAAGTCGTAAGGGCTACTGTAATGCTTTGGAAGTGAAAGAGAATTGCCCAGAACTTTATGAGGAATTTCAGAAGCTAAAGCTAGAGATTGTATCTGAAAGATTTGTGGCCAGTCTAGAAGTACAGTCTACCTTAGAAAAGCAGATTCGTGAAGCTCAACCAAAGGATTCCGTGTTTTCAGACATCAAGAAGAAGATGGCAGAAGGAAAATTCAAAGACTTCACCAAGGATGATCAAGATATAATGTGGATCAATGGACATATCTGTGCGCTAGATGTTGATGGATTAAGACAACTAATTCTAAAGGAAGCCCATGCCTCAAAATATTCGATTCACCCTGGAAGTACTAAGATGTATCAGGATGTTAAGAATAAGTTTTGGTGGCTAAATCTGAAGCGAGAAGTCGCAGAGTTCGTTGCCTTGTGCAACGTATGTCAGAAAGTATTCCACCCGGACTGACCAAAGTGATGTTTCTACCACCACAATCCAAAATTGCTTGGTGATTAGCAAGCCAATCCATTCCCAAAATCACATCTAAGGACTTGGTATCTATGATTACGAGGTTGGCTAGAAATTCTACCCCTTCTATGACCACTTTAACTTTTGGGCAACCTTTGTTTGTACTCAACTCTGAACCGGGTGATTGAACCAACAAATCAGTTTTAAAAGTCAAAGCCTTAAACTGATGCTTTACAGCAAAACTTCGAGAAACAAATGAATGCGAAGCTCTAGAGTCAAACAAAACAGTAGCAGGTGCTGAATTAACTAGGAACTTACCCAGCACGACGTCCGTGGCTGTTTGGGCTTTCTCCACTATGACAAGGTTCACACGGCCTCTCCCAAAAGGCTGTGGAGTCCTGACGGCTGCATTTGGAGTTTGATGTGCTCCACGTCCTGCTCCTAGCATAGGGGTTCTGGTTGAAGTAGCTCCCAAATTGAATCTGACAGGTGTTGGAGCTTGCTTCTGCAGGCAATTGCTGATAGTTGAAACATGTAATTTCCATGGCATGATTGATGTTTCTTGGCTACTGGTTGTTGGTGTTGTTGTTGCCAAAGTTACGGAATCCTGGAGTAGCTGGGCGAGGAACCGCTGCAGGGGTCATGGACGCGGTTGGAGGAGTGAAGCGGACATAAGGCTGCGCACTCATCCTGGATCTTTGTTGATGACTTTGATGGGCACCGTGTTGTATAATCTTTCTCTTGCGAGATTCTTCCAGTTCACGACAAGACTCCTCAATAAGCATGGCATTGTCTACCAGATGCTGAAAATCCACATAGTTGTTGCCGACGACTTGAACCTTCAAGATAGGGTTGAGTCCATGCTTGAAACGCTTTCGGCGGGCATCATCCGTGGCAACGTTCTCTTGGGCATAACAGGAGAGTTGAGTGAACTTGTTGAGGTATTCACTCATCTACGAGTTTTCTTATTGTAGCTCACGGAACTCGTTCATCTTCATTTCAACCTTTCCATCAGGAATATGAGAGTGGCGAAAAGCTTTAGAAAATTCAGCCCAACTGATAGCTTGATGATTTTCATGGGTGGCACAATAATTCTCCCACCATTCCGCGGCAGTACCTTCAAGCTGGTGCGCGACATACAGTACCTTCTCGCGGTTGTCACACCGAGCAATACCAACTTCTTCTATATGGAACGCAGTCAGTCATCGGCGTCCAAAGGTTTGGATGAGTTGGAGAAAGTAGGTGGATGCGTCCTCATGAACTCTGCCAATTTGGACTGCTAAAAAGCTGGTGGTGGTGGCGGTGGCATGGCAACGGTCTAATTATTCTGGTTCATCAATGTCATTAGAGCAGCAGTGGTCGGATTCTGTTAATTCATCATCTGGTTCATATTTTGCATCATAGCATTCATCAACTGCGTTTGAGCTGCCATGAACTATCCCAAGCCTTGATCTGCTACGGCGGCTGAAGGAGGTGGTGCATTGAGATCAGCACTGGTGTTAGGATCCATTTGTTCACCTTGGCTTGTGGTGTTGCGGGTCTGAACCATCTTCGTTGAGCAAACTAACGGTTAAAAGATGAGAGGGAATAAGCAAAAGATAAGTGGTAGAATCATATAGGGGAGCAAGCTACCCAGAAACAGAAAACAACACAGACCATTGCTGAAAAGGCTACAAAAGAAATAATAAACACGAGCAACCGAAAATCCTAAAACACACGATCTAGGTGATGCTGACTAGTCTACTTTTAGGGTTGCTCAACTAAGACTAAAACGACAGATCTTGAGACGTCCAACCCATCCATCGCTTTGATCACCGAAGACTCGTTTCTATATATATTATTGAGGTGAGAGAGGTCAAATTAAATTTTAACATAAAGTTTCGGAATAGACAAGAGATAAGAACCTAAGAATGATATGAGAATAGAATAGAATAAGATGAGAAAAGAATAGAATAAGACGAGAGGAGAATAACTATTCATCAATTGGTTGGTTTTATTTATAAAATAAATCTTGAAACTTTTGGCTAAAACGACCATGCTAATTGTGGTTGTGTCCTACAGTCAATATGGCTTTGATACCATCCCTGTCGGGACCCGAATCTGCAAATTCGGACCCTCTGTGTATTCTGACCTAGCCCCAAGATCACTAGCTAGTTCACACCGTGTCAACATTGATGAAATCATATCCATATAACGAAATAGTTAAGATTAAGCCAAATAAAAAAGAAACAATGATATGGTCAAGGTTTTATAAATATTGCCACTAGGGCTTAAGATAGAATCATAAACTTGCAGCGGAAGAAACTCTTGTGGTAGCCATCCGACATACCCACATACAATTGAGTGGCGAACGTGACTTAGTTCACATGGTCTTCAAAGTACTCCTCTTCATAGAACTCCGAGTTCCCTGGTTCTTTTTCAATGACTGATCAACAAATGGCGTATAGCCGTGAGTACATAAAGTACTCAGCAAGTCATAGGAAAATGTATGCAAATAGTATTTATGCAAGGCTTGAACAAGAGTAGCTTTATGGCTATTTTGCAGAAAACAGTATTGACTGTAAATATGGTACATAGATTGAAAAACACAATTTAAAAGATTAAATACATAAATAAACAAGTACTTTGAAACAACTAGTGAACTACCTGTTCACTTCCTAACCATACAACCAGTGAACAACCTATTCACTTCCCAACCGTTCCACCATTTCAACATTTTTGAGAAAAATCTATCCCTTGTGTGAAATCACCAGGCATTATCCATAACCGGGGGCACGGCTATTCGAATAGTTTTTAACACTCTGCAGAGGTTGTATAGCTTGACCCACATGAGATAATCATCTTATAATGTCAAACATGACACACTTTCAAAGGCATGCGACTAAGTGATTATCACAAGGCTTTTACAAAGCTCTGTTTTGACCCAGTTCTACTCGCTAAGGATTCGTTATTCTGGGCCCCTTCTTGCGACGCTTATCAACCCAAACAGAATCAAATCAAAATATTGCTAATTATTTAGCCAGGTCCACTCCATCCTAGACATGTGGTTATACGGTATGGCCCAGATCAATAGCGCACAAAGTTAAGTCCTTAGTGACTACTTAGGCGAGTTAAACCGCATCCCAAATCATCTCCTTTACTGCACGATCAATCGCCTAAGTATGAAATCATTTTTGGTTCAAACCCGACCAAATGGCAACCCTTGCCATGGCACAACAAATTTTCATAATAGTGGCCACGCCACAATTCCATATTTCATTAAGTCAAACTTTCATGAGTAATCATTGTGAAGGAACCCATCGTACAACTAAAGCATGACTAAGCATAATACGATACCCATGTTGGTAATAAAATATGTCCAACTAAAATTAACCCAGCCTATGATGTCCAAGGGTATATGTCAACATGTCATTCACAATTTTTCAAGGAGATATACTGTCGAATAGGTGTTTAGCTACTCCCGAAAATATTTAATAAAATTTAGCAATGCATGTTAATTTAAAACAATATAATTTTATAAAATGGGTATAATCTTGTCAAAGGTCTACGACTTGCCTTCATCGAAATTTGCAGATGCTTCAGTAGATTGCTCTGGGAAGGTTTCAGAAACGCTATATTCTATACGTGCAAAACGAGACGAATAAATAACAGAAATTCAAATAAAATCCAAAAATTACAAAATATATACTAGAAGGTAGATAATGAATTTATATGGATTTAGGATCAAGAATCGATGAATTTGGAGTTCGTGATAGGGAGAACAAACATCCGAAAGTTTTGATGTCACAAGAAAAGGTATAATTCCGAAATATTGTTCACTTTCCGAGTACTGTTCATCTTCTGAGTACTGTTCACCTATTCGACTTCATGTGGTCGGAAGGAGTTATGACTACCTGGTCGAAGGAGTTACGACTACCTAGTCAAAGGAGGTTTCGACTACATAGGGCAGAAGTGGCGGCGCTTGGCTACAAGCTCACCGGCGCTACTCGCCACGACAAGCTATGTGAAGGTGCGCAAAAAGGAGAGATGATGCTGAACCTTATGCATTACCTTGCGGCGGCCGAGCACAACGGAGTGGCCGACGGAGAGAGGTTTTGCGGCGACGGAGTTAGGTCGACGACGGCAAGGGCGCTCCGGTGGTCCTCCGGTTGAGAGAGTGCACGCACGGGGACGAGCGGGTGAAGGTGATACTGGGGATGTAGATGAAGGTGATGGAGCGAGCTTGTCGGCGGCGGAATCAATAGCGGAAAAGCTTCGGGCGGCGAGGCTTCGACTGCAAATTTCGGTGAACTCGAGAGGATTGAGGCGAGGAGGGTGGCGGTGTTGAGATGAGATGGAGATGGCGCACCCGGGGCTCCCATTTATAGGGCAAGGGCGAGGTCGAAGTGGCGTAGAGCGCATGGATGCCCGTGGGAGTTACCAGCGCGATTACGAGGATTGAAGACGGGAAAGGAAGGGGAAGTGGTGGTAATGGACAAGCGGTTGATTGCGGCTTTAAATGCGCACATAAACGGGATGATTAATGCAGGGTTTAATGGATTTTGGAAAGCTTCTGACGTGCGACAATGGCGGTAGTAACAGCACTGTCGCGCGTGGACAAAACGGAGGTGGGAGATGATGACGTGGTGGGGCGGTGTAACGTCCCAAATACCTAATCAGGTGTTTGTTTCAATGTAATTAAATGTGTAGAAATTAAAACTTTTTCTCACATCTTGAAAACCCTAAAACTCTCATGAAATTCTTGTCCAAGAGTTGTGTTATCCAAAAACACTAAGCTCTTGTTGACCAAAAGTCAAACCCATTTCCCATTTGTCACCAATCTTGTGCCAAACTTTTGGAAATATTTTTCCTTGGTCCTAGAAATGTTGTGGGACCCCTCTGAAAAATATCATGAGTTATAAAACTTCTTTGATAATTTTTGGAGGTAAAACAAACTCTTGAATAGCCTTAATGAATTTCCTGAGAAAAATGCATTGCATAATAACCTCTGGAAATTTTATGTAAGGTTAATCATGATGTCAGCAAGCTCCAGTTAAAATTTCATAAATTTTGGAGTTGAATTGCTATCTCAAATGAATCCCTAAAGTCTCAGCTGTTAAAATTGAATTCAAAACTTTACACTGTTCCTTGGGCTGAGCCATTTTCCTATCTGGGTTGAACCCAACCCACTCCTCAGCTCACCGGACCTCCTTAAACCACTTGAGGTCGTAGCCGTTGGATTCATATCTAACAGCCCCGACCTCCTCCTCTCAACCAACTCATCAGACCTCCCTTCCCACCTGTGCGAGGTCATGGCCGTTGGATAAAAATCCAACCGCCACGACCTCCTCTGTTTGTCTTGTGCATCAGACCTCCTCTCCACCTTGTTGAGGTCGTAGCCGTTGGATTCAGATCCAAAGGCCACGACCTCCGCTGCAAATCATCGCAGCCAGGACCTCCCCTTGATATCTAGCGCACAAGACCTCCCCGCTTCAATTGTTGTGCGCCGTTGGATTAAAATCCAAGGCCCGACGACCTCGCTTTCTAGCGCATCAAACCTCTCACCTAGTCGAGGTCGTAACGTTGGATCAGATCCAACGCCACAACCTCCCCATCTCCTCATCGCGGATGAAAATCTCGCGACTGGACCTCCCATCCCATTCCGGTGTCTTGCCCATGGCCAAGACCTCAAGATTCAGTCGTGCCTGTTGGATTAAAATCCAACCGCCACGACCTCCTTTATCATCTTGCGCCGTTAGATTTTAATCTAACCGCCGTGACCTCCTTCTCATTGCAGCGGTTTGGCCATGACCTCCCTCACTTGATCTGCGCCGTTGGATTAAGATCCAATGGCCAGGACCTCCCACATGTTGCGTATCGTAGCGCGCGCTGTGAATGAGTCCTCCCCATCAGGTCTGAGCCGTTGGATTTAGATCCAAAGGCTAGGACCTCCTAACCCTTTACCGCGCTTGACCTCCTGTCTGCATCACGCGGCCGTGCGATGGAGATCGCATGGCTAGGACCTCCTCGATCTTTTTAGAACTTACCGTTTCAAAATCATATCGGAGGGCTGCGACCTTCCTAGCGCTTCTCATCCAACGGTTGGGAGGCATGCTCTGTTCTTCTCCTAGCTCTGGCGCGCACGAGCCATGGCAGTGGGCAAAGTCAGAGCCTTGTCACATCCAACGGCTCTGTGCCTGGGGGCATTAAATGCATGTCAGTGCTTTTCCGCCCCTAGCCCATGCCCTGTCCTGACCTACTCTGTCCCATCCATCTTGTCCAACTCCATGGACCTCCCGTGGACCTCCCTTGGGCTAAGCTCACCATGAGCTTAACTCGTGGTCCAGACATCTTTTGCCCTAGCTATAAAACCCCCACCTGTTGCCCTTGGCTTCTTTTACACACCATTGAGCTTGGCCTTGCTTGTGCTTGGTGAGCATCCCTCCTTGACCTCCCTTTTTGGCGCCATTGTTGAAGCTTGGAGCCCTCGGTGGCACAAAGTGTTCCAAATGGCTCCTCTTCAACCTCTTGTTCACTTTGTGCTCCCTGCACCTCCTGGAGTTAACCCTAACCTCATTTGGGTTGACATTTTGAAGAGGCGACTTGGAGCTTGGAGCTTGGAGTTGGCCGTGGAGCAACCCTTCTTCCCCAACTCCGGTCCTCCACGCCCCAACCTCCTCGGCACCTCCGCGACCTCCAGGTAATCCTCTGGTAGTCCCAGATCTTGGCACCCGCATGTATCTTTGTTATGAGCTTTTATTGAGCACACGCTTGGATGTCACGAGAGCTTTCTTTTGCATTTGGATTTTGGCGTCTTTGGTCATTTTGTCCTCTCCGGCTCATGGCGTTCAAGCCGCCGCCGCCTGAGAGGAGGTCCAATGGTGCGCATGGTTATTGCGGACCCAATGGTACCATTGATGTCGCTTGGCGAGGCCTACACCGCCCGCGAGGCCTACACCATGGCGAGAACCATCTCTTCAACCTCGGGTTTTGTCGGACGACACGGCGGCGCCATTGTCGTTTTAGGACAAAGATCAGCCGCGTTAACGCGTTCATCATTGCTCAAATCATTGTAATCAATGGCGTGTCTTAATGTCTTTAATCCTCCGTGTTGCGATTAAAGACCTCGCGTGGACCTCCTTGTGTCCCGCGCATTAATCCCTTGTCCGAAGCACGTGCGCGCCTGCAGCACGTGGTCGCGAGCTGGGACGCCCATGACCTCCTCCGAGGAGATGCGAACGCCGAGAACCTCCTCCAGGCGATCTTGACCGCTAGGACCTCCTTGTGGGAGATCTTAGCCGTTGAGGTCCTCCTGTGTTGATCTCCACGTGTAGGACCTCCCGAGGTCCTCTTAACCTTGTAGACCTCCTCGGGTAAATCTTAGCCGCCTGCACCTCAAAGTGGAAATCTGAGCCGCTTAGGACCTCCCTTTGTTAGATCTTGGCCGTTCAGACCACCCCAAGTGGATCTGAACCGCCCAGACCTCTTTGTTGTTGTCTTGACCGTTAAGGTCCTCCCTGGGACAATCTAGACCATTAAGGTCCTCCTTTGAAAAATCTGGACCGTCCAGGACCTCCCTCGAGAGGTCTTGACGATGTAGATCTTCCTTGGGGAGATCTTGATAGTTTAGATCTTCCTTTGGAAGATCTCAGCCGCTCAGGACCTCCCTCGTTTGATTTGGACCATCCCGGTCCTCCCTCATTGTGTTGTGGTTCGTTGGATGCAGTATTAACGGCCATGACCTCCCCTCTGTTGCGCGCAGCGTGGCAGGGAGGACATGGACCGTTGGATCCAAGATCAACGGCCCATGTTCTCTGGACCTGCATAGGCGCGTGCGTGTTTTCCTCTGGAGGTCTTGGACCGTTTGATTTAGATCAACGGTGCACGTCCTCCCCCTCTGTTTTGGAAGTTTAGAAATTCCAGTGAGCACTTATTTGTAAACTGAAAAAGGTATGAACTTTAAAAATGCATAACTAATTCAATTTAAATCCAGATAGAGTGATTCAAATTTCTGTAGCTCTGGTTTGGACTGGGCTCTAATCTAAAAATGGTTATGGGCTCAGTTCAGCTCCAGAACATGCAATTGCAAATAGTTTTCAAAACTAACTCTAAATGTTGCAATAAAAATTCAAATTAACTTGTAAAATGCATAAGTAATTCTCTAGAGCTCCTTTTTGAGTGGATCCAACTTTGTTGGCTTCCTCTGTTAGTAAACTAAATGTTAGAATAAGATTTAGGCTTGTCACTGCTTTCAAAAAGCTTTCTTGTGCATTATAATTTTGTTCAAGTTCTTATTTTTGAAAAAGTATAGAAAATGCATAATAGCTCCAAATGAGATGAACTCAATTGTGTTATTCATCTCATGAGGTGCTGGTTTTACAGTAAAAATCTCAGTATCACCACCCTTCTAGAAATTATTGCCTAATAATTAAATTAGTGAATAGTGGCAGTTTGGTATTTTAGGGCTGAGCAGAATTCTTTTGCTCATATCTTTTGCATTGAGAATCCAAATCCATTGGTTCTTGTTGCTAAATTCCCTAAAAATCATCCTCTTGCTGCTGTAGAAATTTCAGAGCATTTGGAGTTAGTTTGCTGTGCTGTATTTTGGTTTTCCTCGTTCTTATCAGTTCTTGTCGCCTTTTGATTAGGTTTCGACGAGTGTGTTGATCCCGTGAGTGTTTCTCTGCAGCAAATTGGTTAACTCCAGCAAGGCAAGTAGTTTGATCATATCCCGCTTAATCCCATTACTTTCAAAGTCTAATATTTTGTTTAACTTGTATGTATGCATGCTTTTGTGTCAAAGTAATTTATCGTTTAGAGGTAGCTATTCCTATTGCATTGTTGCCTCTAAATTGTTACCCCCTGCCACAAACCATAAGTTACTAATATCGCTGGTGAATTAGAGCCCGGTGATTTTGTTATGCTCTTTTTATCTTTCCGGTGTCATGCTTAGCAATGCTTAGATAACGGTAGAAATGGGCGGTTGTCGACATTATGTCGATGGCCTTGATCACACAAAAATTATTATTCCATTATATTCTCCTTGTGCCTTGTTACTTTGTAAATGAATAAAAATGAAAACCAAACTGTTTGACTTGGGCACAATGGATGTTGGTGGGATCTGTTGGGTGTGAACGGAATGGTGCCTAAGTCCCTAAGGACCGAGTTACTTGGGTCACTAAGCCAAGCGCTTTTGCGTGCTAACCACACGAGAGGGATATGGGACCTCTCTTGACTAAGTACTTTGGGAGGTGTTAATTATGAGCTGGTCGGTGGGTGTGTTAAAATTGTGTGTATGTGTGTGGTGTTGGGAGGGGAGCATTAGCAGACCGGCTAGGCTATCTAATGTGTCCTTATCCTCGTGGGAGGCGGCTCTTAATTAGCATCATCCATTGGAAATGTCTCGTAGGACTTAGCCGTGCCGGCATACCAAAGGAAGTGTGCTAAATCTAGTGGCGAAAAGGCGGTCTGACGTGTGGGTACATTGGTACACCCCTGCAGGGTTAAAACTATTCGAATAGCCTCGTCCTAGGTTATGGACATGCTTGGTAAGGTCGTTCAAGAACTAGACTACAACCTTTAATTAAAACTTGACATGGTTGGTATGAATGGATGTTCATACTATTGTTGTGGTGACTATTGGGTTAGTCACTTCCAGGTTGTTTTTGTTGTTGTTATTATTATTGTATCGTTGATACTTCAACAATTAAAAATGCTTTGTCCAAATTGCTTTCAATCTATTACATTATTGCAAATGAAAACTTGCTTTATGCTAAAATGAGTCCAAAGCCTCATCCACTAAATAAAGCTTGCATGTAGTTAAACTATAGTTACATTATATTACACGTCGGTCTTGTAGTACATTTTTGTACTCATTTGCTTTGCTTAATAACTTTGTTGCAGAGAAAGAAGGTGAGCCCCAAGGGCTTCACTCTTGTGAGATGTGCTTCGGGTTTGACGACTAGCTTGGCGGTCCTATTTGGTTGCCTTGTGGGTAAAGGCACACTAATTGGCTTTTGTTTATGGCCATCTTATGGCACTTTTGTCAGAATATCCCAATCAGTATAAACAGGGTTTGTTCAAGTATAATTATATGTGTAGAAATTAAAACTTTTTCTCACACCTTGAAAACCCCTAAACACTCATGTAATTCTTGTCCAAGAGTTGTGTAATCCAAAAAAACACAAAGCTCTTGTTGACCAAAAGTCAAACTCCTTTTCCAATTGTCTAAATCTTGTGCCAAACATTTGGAAATATTTTTCCTTGGTCCTAAAGTTGAGGTGGGACCCCTCTGAAAAATATCACAAGTTGTAAAACTTGTTTGATAAATTTTGGAGGTAAACCAAATCCTTGAACAACCTTCATGAATTTCCTGAGAAAAATGCACTGCATAATAACCTCTGGAAATTTTATGCAAGGTTAATCTCATGGTCAGCAAGCTCCTGTTAAAATTTCATGAATTTTGGAGTTCATTTGCTATCTCAAATAATTCTGCTAAGTTTCAGCTGTTAAAAACTAAATTTAAAAGCCTACACTGTTCCTTGGGCTAGCCGCTGTGCAAAGCTGGTCCAGCCCAACCATGTCTGCACCTCAGCAGACCTCCCTCTCCACCTTGATCAGGTCGCAGCCGTTGGATTTACATCCAACCGCCACGACCTCCTCCGCGGTCAACACCGCAAAGACCTCCTGTAACATCCCAACTGTGTAATTAGGGTTAATCAAGTATAATTATATGTGTAGAAATTAAAACTTTTTCTCACATCTTGAAAAACCCTAAAATCTTATGTAATTCTTGTCCAAGAGTTGTGTAATCCAAAAACACAAAGCTCTTGTTGACCAAAAATCAAACTCATTTTCCAATTATCTTAAATCTTGTGCCAAACATTTGGAATATATTTTCCTTGGTCCCAAAACTGATATGGGACCCTCTGAAAAATATCATGAGTTATAACACTTGTTGATAATTTTTGGAGGCAAAACAATCCTTTAAACAACCTTCATGAATTTACTGAGAAAAATGCATTGCATAATAACCTCTGGAAATTTTATGCAAGGTTGATCTCATTATCAGCAAGCTCCAGTTAAAATTTCATTAAATTTGGAGTTCATTTGCTATCTCAAATAATTCTGCTAAGTTTCAGCTGTTAAAAACTAAATTTAAAAGCCTACACTGCTCCTTGGGCTAGCTATATTCAAAGTTGGTCCAGCCCAACCATGTCCGCACCTCGCCAGACCTCATCTCCACCTTGATCAAGTCGCGTAGTTGGATTTACATCCAATGACCACGACCTCCTCTGCGGTCAACACCGCAAAGACCTCCCCACCTCATGAGGTCATTGCCGTTGGATCAAAGATCCACGGTCATGACCTCCCCTGTGTGTTAAACCTCAAAGACCTCCTCGATTTGTTAAACCATCGCAATGAGGTCATCCCATTTGTTGAGGTCGAGCCGTTGGATCAAATCCAACACCACGACCTCCTCCTCAACATACTCGGTCAGTCCTCCCGCTGCGTGAGGTCACGACCCTTGGATCCAAGATCCATGGCCTTGACCTCCCTCACTGTTAAACTAAACAAACCTCCCACCTAACTAAGGTCGAGCCATTGGATCAAATCCAACGACTCACGACCTCCCGTGCTATCAAGCACTAACAACCTCCCCATCTTTTGTTGTGCACCGTTAGATTAAAATCTACGGTCACGACCTCCTTTTTGTCTCATGCGCACGAGACCTCCCAACAAGACATGAGATCGTAGTCTTAGATCTAAATCTAAAGGCCCTGACCTCCCTTGTGCGCTATGCAAGCTCAGACCTCCACCTCTTTTGATCGGAACCCTTAGATCTAAATCTAGCGGTCTGACCTCCCTTGCTGTTGCGCATCATATCGAGACCTCCCCATCGTGTCAAGTGCCCTTGATTTAAATCCAAAGGCCATGACCTCCCTCATGTCCTTTTGATCGCGTGCGTTAAGTCCTCATTTGGAGGTCCGCACTGCTGGATGGAGATCCAACGCTTTGGACCTCTGTCCCTTTTCCTCACGTGCGTTTGCTGACATGAAATCGGAGGGCCACGACCTCCCATCCTTGATCGTGTGGTGGGACCTCCTCCCACCACTTAAAACATAACGGTTCAAAAATTGATCCGATGGTTAGGACCTCTCCTGTGTCTTATCCAACGGTCACCAAGACCTCCTGTTCTTCTCCTTCCTCCGGCGCGCATGCGTGCTCGAGCAGTGGAGCACGCGCCGAGCCTCAGTGCACCTTTAATGACTCTCTGGCGACCAAGATTTATCTTTGGTCACCTTCCGCCTCTCATGTCCACTCGACCGCCAGTTGTCAACTTTATGTCATGTCCACCCCATGGACCAACCCGTGGGCTAAGCTCACCATGGAGCTTAGCCCCACTCATAACCTTCACCTCGGGCTATAAGTGTCCACTCGAGCTCCCCGCTGGCTTCCTTTACACACTTGGAGCCTGTCATACCGATGTTTGGCCGAGCTCCTAACTCACTCACCTCCTCTCTAGTGGTCGCCATTGTTGAAGTCCTTGAACTCCTCGGTGACTCAAGGGTTCCAAAGTGGCTCCTTCTTCAACCCTTGCTCACTTTGTGCTCCCCAAACCTCCTGGAATAACCCTAACTTATTTTGTTTGGGCATTTTTCAGAGGTGGACAAAGTGAGCTTGAGCCGGTGCCGTGAGTCAAGCTTCATTGTCTTCCCCAACTCCGGTCATCACCTCCACGACCTCCCCAAAGACCTTAGAACCTCCGGTACCTCCTGTTAGTCCTTTAGTTCTTGGCACCCGCTGAATGCATGTTGCGGAGCTTAAGTTTTGGCACACGCTTGAATGTCGCATGAGCTCCTTTTTGCATTTTGTCGTTTGGCCGTATTCGCCTTCGTTGTCCTCTCGGCTCGCCGGCGTTCAAAACCGTCGCCGCCGTTGAGAGGAGGTCCTTTGGGTGCGCATGGTTATTGCGGACCCAACGGTATTATTGATCTCGCCGGCGAGGTCTACATCGCCGGCGATGACCACATCTTTTGCGCTGGTTTTGTCGGACACAACGGCAGCGTCGTTGTCGTTTTAGGACAGAAATCCTCCATGTTTAATGCGCTAATCATGTGTTCCAATCATTGTAATCATTGGATGTCTTAAGCGCCTTTAATCCACCCTTTATTGCGTGCATTTAAGACCTCCGGTAGCGGACCTCCCCTGTCCCGCCGCGCATTAATCTCTTGTCCAAACACGTGCGTGTGCGCAAGCACGTGGTCGCGAGCTCGACCTCCATGACCTCCTCCAAGGAGATCTCGAGCGCCCAAGACCTCCTTGCGCAATCATGGCCGTGCAGACCTCCCCGGAGGTCTGCGGACGTTAGACCTCTGCTTAGGACCTCCCGAGGCCATCTCGGCCGCTCATGACCTCCCGGGTAGATCTTAACCGTCAAGGTCCTCCTCTGACGATCTGAACCATCAATGACCTCCTTGGAACATCTGGACCGTCCCAGACCTTCCCTGTGAGGTCCTGACGATGTAGATCTTCCTCGAGGAGATCTTGGTAGTTTGGATCTTCCGTTGGAAGATCTCAACCGTTGAGGACCTCCCCGTGTTGATCTGAGCCGCTCATGACCTCCCGTTTAGATCTCGTCCTTAGGACCTCCCATGAGGTCTTTTTTGGTTTTCTTGAAAGGTATAAACTTTAAAATTGCATATCTTTCTCGTTTTAAATCCAAATGAGGTCATTCAACTTGTGTTAGCTCTGTCTTGAACTTGACTTTAATCCAAAAATGATTGAAAGTTGAATTCAGCTCTAGAGCACAGTTTGCCATTAGGTTTTAAAACTCACTTTAAATATACACTCAAAAACAATACTTAACTTGTAAAAGGTATAACTAATGCTCTATAGATTATTTTTGGGTGAGACCAACTTTGTTGGTTTCCTCTCTTAATGAACTCACTGTGAAAATTAGTTTTGAGCTTGTTGCTGTTATAAAAATGAGAACTTGTGCATTATAATTTTGTTCAAGTTCTTGTTTTTGAAAAATTATAGAAAGTGCAATATAGCTCCAAATGAGGTGAACTCAATTGTGTTATTCATCTCATGAGGTGCTGGTTTTACAGTAAAATTTCAGCTTCACTTCTATTCTAGAAAATTTTGCGGTGAACAGTAACATATTTCTAATTAATAGGCTGAGCAGAATTGATTTCATCATATCTTTTGCATTAAGAATCCAAATCAATTGGTTCTTGTTGCTAAATTCATGATAAATCATTGTCTTGCTGCTGTAAAATTTTCATAGCTTTCGGAGAAGTTTCTCTGTTGCGTCTTTTTGGTTTTTCGTCGTTCTTATCGGTTCTTTCTCGCTTTTCCGTTAGGTTTCGACATTTGTGGTGATCCCGAGAGTGACCCTCTGCCACAACTTGGCCAGCAACAACAAGGCAAGAAGTTTGATCATTTCCATCATTGTCCCATTACTTTAAAGCTTAATATATCGTTTTACTTCTATGTATGCATGCTACTTTGTGTTAAATGTCGCTAGCAAGCCTATAGTTGCATAATCTGTAGGAATTGTTCATCCTCTACTACCATGAGCCTAGGTTATTTGCTGTGGTGGGAGCTCGTTGGATGAGCTCTTATCACTTAGTAGTTTCGAGGTAAATTGCTTAGACATGCTTAGTTATCGGTAGAATGGGCGATCATCGACTTAGTCGATGGTCTTGATCACTCAAAACTGATTATTACTCTTATATGTCCAGCACTTGTGCTTTGATTAATTTGTAAAATCAAAACTGAAAATAAAAGATTGATTTAGACTTGGGCATATTGGATGGATGGTGTGGTTTTTGGATGTGGTGGTATGCCCGAGTCAACAAGGACCGAATTCTTGCGCCATTGATCCAAGCAATTTTGCGTGCTAACCACACGAGGGCATATGGAACCCTCTTGACTAAGTACTTTAGGCGGTGTTAATTGGGGTCGCTCGGTTGGTGTGTTTTTAAAGATAAAATGTGTGTGTGATGTGGGAGGAGCATTAGCTTCGGGAAGGTTGTGTGATGTCTCCTTCTCCCGTGGGTTGTGCGACTCGAATTAGCATTGTCCATTGGAAATGTCTCAGAGGACTTAGCTGTCTTGCAAGCACACCAAAGGTAGTGTGCTTTAAGGAAAGGCGATCGGCGTGTGGGTACATTGGTACACCCTGCGCAGGATAAAACTATTCAATAGCCTCGCCCTAGGTTATGGACATGCTTGGTTATTTCCGTAAGAATTAGACTACAACCTTTAATTAAAACTTGACATGGTTGGTATGAACGGGAGTTCATGCTATTGTTGTGGTGACTATTGGGTTAGTCACTTCGAGTTGATCTTGTTGTTGTTACTATGTTATTATCTCGTTGTTACTTCAACATTTAAAAATGCTTTGCCAAATTGCCTTCAATCTATTATGTTATTGCAAATAAATGTTGCTTTATGCTAAAATGAGTCCAAAGCCTCATCCACTTAAATAAAGCTTGCATGTAGCTATTTATAGTTCTGTTATCTCACACGTAAGTCTTATGGAGTACTTTATGTACTCATCCGCCGTGGTTGTGGCAATTTTGTGGCTTTTGTTGCAGAGGAAGAAGGAGAGCTCCAAGAGCCTCTCTTTTGTGCTATGTGTTGCGCTTTCTTGACGACTAGCTTGGCGGTCGGTCAGATGCCTAGGGTTAAGGCACACCGATTGGCTTTGTGTTATAGCCATCTTTATGGCACTTTTGCTTCATTGTTATCTTTGTAGAATTGTTGCTATTTGGCCTAAGGGCCCTCTTTTGTAATAGCTTTTCCTTATTAATATTAACTTCGGTTTGTTGCTTATGTTCTATGTGTTGTATGGAATTGATACATTCTTTTGGTGTGAGGTATGTATCTTGCATCTTGGGAGTATACATCTCTCGAGACCGGTTTATTTGGTTGATAATACTAGGGTCAATTGGATGACTAAGTATTATGAGCCTAATAAACGTCGGGTCTCACAAAAGTTGGTATCGAAGCCGTTATGACCGTAGTAACGCAAGCTTGGTCGATCCTTAGGATATTTTGAAAACCTATTTTCAAAGCATCAAATGAATTTTGAAAGCTTAGGTAAATTCTCGGATTTTATTCCTTACCTATCTTAGCTTTTCTTCTCACCTCACTCTAATTTGAGTTTTAAAAGTTGTTTTCCTCTCTTCCTTCTACAAAATAATTGTTATCGATTAACACTGGTTTTTGGGAGAACCAATGAGATTGGCAAATTGAAGTGTGAGCTGCCCACTACAAGGTTTTGAAGTTCGAGTCGGTGATTCGACAAGGAGCTTGGATCTGAAATCTGGACAGCAAGCATCAAATTTCCGGACAGCAGTCTCAAAGGTGTCTAATTAGGATAGATAATGAGAGGTTAATCAACTAAAACTTGTGGGAATAAAAGGGTAAGATGTGATACTAGTTAGCTAAGTATCTAACACTTATTTCACTGCATTAACCTTGCTCTCTAATAGTTTTAGATCTCATCTTACAATCTGATTTTTGATCTTCTCGACCAATTACTCGCTCATTCAATACGGGTTAGTTGAGTTGAGAAGTTGAGCCTTGCGTTTGGTGTTTCTTGGCTGTTTTAGAGTCTTTTAGAAGCTTTTTAAAGTTTAAATAACCGCTGATTTTGGCTTTCGCTTGGGGTGATATTCCATTCCCTAGTCGATCGCTTTTGCTTTCTTTAAGGCTTTGTTTTTGGGTCTAGTTGCTAACCAAAATTCCTTGTAACAGATGGCGGGCCTTTTCAGAGCGGCCAAGGCGATCACTGGTCCGGACGAGGAGCTTCCTCCTCCTCCGACCATGGCCGAGTGCTTCTTCAGATCGAAAGCAACCGCGGATGACCGGAGAGTTCTATCGACGCCATCGCGCAACACCACCGCACTTACGGAGCTTGAGGATGCGGGCAAGGAACGCCCATCACCGCGTGGAGGACTCGCGGAGTTTCTTCATACTCAGCCCCTACCTTTTCCCGGCCCGAGGACCCTTTGGATGCGGACGATTGGCTTCGTCTTGTGGAGCGTAAGCTTCACATCGCGCAGTGCCAGGAGCACGAGAAGGCGCTGTTCGCATCGCACCAGCTAGAGGGTGCAGCCTTGTCATGGTGGGAGAGCTTTCTCGCCATGCAGCCCGCAGACCACACCGTTTCTTGGGAGGAGTTTCGTACTGCCTTCCGTCGGGCTCACATCCCTGCCGGCTTGATGGAGATCAAGAAGCAGGAGTTTCTTGCTCTCAAGCAAGGGCGTGGCTCAGTCATAGAGTATGTCTATGAGTTCAACCATCTAGCTCGTTATGCTCGAGGATGTGGCCACCGATATGGCTAAGGTGCCAAGTTCAGCGTGGACTTGTCCGAGGAGTGAAGGACAAGCTATCCATTGTCGACTTTCGATTTTCAGACCTTGGTCAACAAGGCCATCGTCGTGAGCATGCGGCTCGAGAGCTTATGGACTCCATAGCGCAAGTGGGAGGCCCATAAGTCATCCAGGCAGTTCCTCCGTCCCCTTGGCAGTCTCGGGGTACCACTCTCACTCTTGGCGCCCGAGGTCACTCGCCCGTTCCTCGTCCTTCGCAGCCGTGTCTCACCACGCACTGCGAGTCACAGAGCGCCCCGCAACCCGGTTGCCGGGTCACATGTTTCTCATGCAACTGAAGGGGCATTATGCGAACCAATGCCCTAAGAAGGCAGAGCCCCTCGTCCTAATGGAGGACGCGGGCAGAGGTGGTGCACTCAGACCGAAGATCGTCCGGCTACCCAAGGCGTGGGTAGTGGTCGCGTCAACGCCATCACCACAGAGGAGGCTCAGAGGCACCCGACGTCGTGCTAGGTACACTTCTCGTTAACTCTCATCCCGCTCATTGTTTTGTTTGATTCAGAGCATCTCATTCCTTTGTTTACGAAGTCTTTTCTTTGCTATCGGAGAGCTTCTTTTCTCTCCATTGTCGGTCCCGCTTACTCATTCGCTCTCTGGTTCGGAGTTGAGAGCGAATCTGAGTGTAGGGATGTCCTATCGAGATCGGCGAGGTTTCTTAGCAAACCTTATCCTTCTCCATTCACCGAGTCTTGATGTGATTCTTGGCATGGATTGGTTGTCCCAAACATGGGGCAAATCGATTGCGCCAGAAGCTCATCTCTATCTAGTCCTCCGGCGAAAGCAGGTTAAGCTTTTCGCCGGTCGCTAGATCCGCATCTCTTCGGCTTGAAGCGAAGCCCGCTCTAGATATTAGCGAAGTCCCAACAGTTTGTGACTTTGTTGATGTCTTTCCCGAGATCTTCGGGGATGCCACCCGCTCGAGACCTCGAATTTGTCATTGAGTTGGCTCTGGTACGCCCCTATCTCAAAGAGGCCTTATCGGATGCCACCGAGCGAGTTGGTAGAATTGAAGAAGCGCTAAGTGAGCTGCAAGAGAAGGGTTTCATCCGCCTAGCTCATCTCCTTGGGGTTGTCCGGCAATCTTCGTAAAGAAGAAGGGCGGTACTTAGATGATAAGCGTTGATTACCGCCCACTTAATGAAGTGACGATGAAGAACAAGTATCCTTTGCCCAAGATCGACGATCTCTTCGATCAATTAACTGGAGCTCGAGTTTTCTCCAAGATTGATCGAGAGTGGGATATCATCGAGTTGGATTCGCCCGAGGATATTCCAAAGACGGCGTTCTCTACTCGCTACGGCTTGTGCGAGTACACCGTCATGTCATTCGCTTAACCAATGCTCTGCCTTTGTTCATGAACCTCATGAATTCGGTATTCATGGAGTATTTGGATAAGTTTGTTGTGGTCTTCATCGATGATATTCTTATCTATTCCAAGAACGATGAGGATCATGCCGAGCATCTCAAGCTTGTGTTAGGCAAGCTACGTGAGCACCACCAGACGTGAAGTTCACAAGTCGCGATTCAGTTGAAGGAAGTGGCCTTCTTAGGCCATGTTCTTTCAGCGGGAGGCGTAGCCGTTGATCCTAGCAAGGTCGGCGATGTTCTTTCATGGAGTCAACCTGCTTCGGTCACCGATGTGCGGAGTTTTCTCGGTTTAGCGGGATATTATCGTCGCTTTATCGAGAACTTCTCCAAGATCATGGCCGATGACGGAGTTGCTCAAGAAGGACAAGAAGTTCGTGTGGTCCGCTGAGTGTGAGGAAAGTTTCCAAATACTCAAAAAGCGTTTGACCACCGCTCCCGTTCTTGTTCTTCCTGATATCCATCGAAGCTTCGATATCTTTTGCGATGCTTCTCGTCGAGGCCTCGGTTGTGTCCTTATGCAAGAAGGCAAGGTAGTGGCCTATGCATCAAGGCAATTGAGACCTCATGAACTCAACTACCCTACTCATGATTTGGAGTTGGCTTCGTGATTCATGCACTTAAGATTTGGCGACATTACCTAATCAGAATCGCTGTGAAGTGTATTCGGATCACAAGAGCCTTAAGTATTTGTTCACCAAACTGACTGAACCTCGTGCAAAGGAGATGGTTGGAGTTGATCAAGGATTATGACATGGGTATACACTACCATCGGGCAAGGCTAATGTCGTTGCCGGCGCGCTTAGTCGCAAAGCGCATTGCCATGCCTTGTTGTCCAGGGAGCTTCAGCCCGCTCTTCTGGAAGAGTTTCAGCGTCTCAACTTGGGTTTAGTTGAGCGTGGTTCTCTCACTGCCTTGGTTGTGCAACCAACCTTGGTGGATCGGATCAAGTCCGCTCAGCGAATGGATGTTGGAGTGAGCCACATTAAGGCAAATGTCAAGAACGGAATGACCAAGTGCTTCTCGAGGATAAGCATGGCGTCGTGAGGTTCGGCAACGCCTAATGGTTCCAAAGGACATGGAGTTGCGGAATTTAATCCTCCGCGAAGCCCATGATTCGCCTTTATCCATTCATCCCGGGGCCACAAAGATGTATCAAGATCTCCGCCAGAGATTTTGGTGGACCCGAATGAAGAGGGAGATTGCGAAGTTCGTTGCCGAGTGCGACGTGTGTCGTCGTGTCAAGGCCGAGCATCAGCGTCCAGCAGGACTGCTTCAGCCTCTGCCTATTCCGGAGTGGAAGTGGGATTCGATCGGAATGGATTTCATCACCGGTCTACCCACGTCCCCGAAGGGAAATGATGCCATTTGGGTCGTCATCGATCGATTGACTAAAGTGGCTCATTTTCTTCCAGTCAAGACCAAGATTCGTACCGATCGCCTAGCTGAGCTCTATGTCTCTAGGATTGTGAGCTTACATGGCGTACCTAAGACGATCGTTTCGATCATGGCTCCATCTTCACTTCCGTTTACGCATAGCACGCAAAAGGCTATGGGAACCCGTCTTACCTTTAGCACGGCATTTCACCCCCAAACTGATGGTCAGACCGAGAGGGTCAACCAGGTTTTGGAGGACATGCTTCGTGCTTGTGTCCTTTCATATGGGAAGCATTGGGAGAAATGCTTGCCATTCGCCGAGTTTTCTTATAACAACGATTTTCAGCCGGTCTCGGCATGGCACCTTTTGAGGCCTTATACGGGAGAAAGTGTAGGACCCGTTGAACTGGTCGAGACGGTGAGAGACCTCTCTTTGGCCGGACTCAATCAATGAGGCCGAGCGCCAAGTCCAAATTTTATTCGTGGCGTTTGCGCCTGCAGCTCAATCGAGCAAAAGAGCTATGCGGATCGCCGTCGACGTGAGTTACGTTTTGAGCCTAATGACTTTGTTTATCTCAAAGTCTCTCCTTTGAAGGGCCATCAACGTTTGGCGTCAAGGGCAAGTTAGCTCCTCGATATGTCGGTCCGCACTGCGTTATCGAGAAGAAGGAGCTGTTGCCTATAAGTTGGAGTTGCCAGCTGCACTTGAGGGGGTACATGATGTTTTTCATGTGTCCCAGCTTAAGAAGTGCCTCCGTGTTCCAACCGAGGAAGCTCCGTTGGAAACTCTCGATGTCCAACCCGATTTGACCTATCGCGAGCACCCTGTTCGCGTACTCGATGAGTCTGAACGAAGGACAAGGAATAAGACCATCAAGTTCCTTAAAGTTCAGTGGTCAAACCATTCTGAGGATGAGGCTACTTGGGAAAGAGAAGATCGTCTGCGTGCGGACTATCCATCTTTCTTTACCGAGTGAGCCAAATCTCGGGACGAGATTTCTGTAAGGGGGAGAGATTTTGTAACATCCCAACTGTGTAATTAGGGTTAATCAAGTATAATTATATGTGTAGAAATTAAAACTTTTTCTCACATCTTGAAAAACCCTAAAATCTTATGTAATTCTTGTCCAAGAGTTGTGTAATCCAAAAACACAAAGCTCTTGTTGACCAAAAATCAAACTCATTTTCCAATTATCTTAAATCTTGTGCCAAACATTTGGAATATATTTTCCTTGGTCCCAAAAATTGATATGGGACCCTCTGAAAAATATCATGAGTTATAACACTTGTTGATAATTTTTGGAGGCAAAACAATCCTTTAAACAACCTTCATGAATTTCCTGAGAAAAATGCATTGCATAATAACCTCTGGAAATTTTATGCAAGGTTGATCTCATTATCAGCAAGCTCCAGTTAAAATTTCATTAAATTTGGAGTTCATTTGCTATCTCAAATAATTCTGCTAAGTTTCAGCTGTTAAAAACTAAATTTAAAAGCCTACACTGTTCCTTGGGCTAGCCATATTCAAAGTTGGTCCAGCCCAACCATGTCCGCACCTCACAGACCTCATCTCCACCTTGATCGGTCGCACCGTTGATTTACATCCAACACCACGACCTCCTCATGGTCAACACCGCAAAGACCTCCCACCTCATGAGGTCATTGCCGTTGGATCAAAGATCCACGGTCATGACCTCCCTGTGTGTTAAACCTCAAAGACCTCCTCGAGTGTTAAACCATCGCAGCGAGGTCATCCCATTTGTTGAGGTCGAGCCGTTGGATCAAATCCAATGACCACGACCTCCTCCTCAACATACTCATCAGTCCTCCCACTGCGTGAGGTCACGACCCTTGGATCCAAGATCCATGGCCCCGACCTCCCCTCACCGTTAAACTAAACAAACCTCCCACCTAACCAAGGTCGAGCCATTGGATCAAATCCAACGACTCACGACCTCCCGTGCTATCAAGCACTAACAACCTCCCCATCTTTTGTTGTGCACCGTTAGATTAAAATCTACGGTCACGACCTCCTTTGTCTCATGCGCACTGAGACCTCCCAACAAGACGTGAGATCGTAGCCCTTAGATCTAAATCTAAAGGCCCGACCTCCCTTGTGCGTTGCGCAAGCTCAGACCTCCACCTCTTTTGATCGGAACCCTTAGATCTAAATCTAGCGGTCTGACCTCCCTTGCTGCTGCGCATCATATCGAGACCTCCCCATCGTGTCGGTGCCCTTGATTTAAATCCAAAGGCCATGACCTCCCTCATGTCCTTTTGATCGCGTGCGGTTAAGTCCTCCTTGGAGGTCCGCGATGCTGGATGGAGATCCAACGCTTTGGACCTCTGTCCCTTTTCCTCACGTGCGTTGCTGCGATTGAAATCGGAGGGCCACGACCTCCCCATCCTTGATCGTGTGGTGGGACCTCCTCCCACCACTTAAAACATAACGGTTCAAAAATTGATCCGATGGTTAGGACCTCTCCTGTGTCTTATCCAACGGTCACCAAGACCTCCTGTTCTTCTCCTTCCTCTGGCGCGCATGCGTGCTCGGCGGTGGAGTTAATCTGCGCGCCAGCCTCTGTGCACCTTTTGACTCTCTGCCGACCAAGCATTTAATCTTTGGTCACCTTCCGCCTCTCATGTCCACTCGACCGCCAGTTGTCAACTTTATGTCATGTCCACCCCATGGACCAACTTGGTGGGCTAAGCTCACCATGGAGCTTAGCCCCACTCATAACCTTCACCTCGGGCTATAAGTGTCCACTGAGCTCCCGTTGGCTTCCTTTACACACTTGGAGCTGTCATACCGATGTTTGGCCGAGCTCCTAACTCACTCACCTCCTCTCTAGTGGGCGCCATTGTTGAAGTCCTTGGAACTCCTCGGTGACTCAAGGGTTCCAGTGGCTCCTTCTTCAACCCTTGCTCACTTTGTGCTCCCCAAACCTCTGGAATAACCCTAACTTATTTTGTTTGGGCATTTTTCAGAGGTGGACAAAGCTGAGCTTGAGAGGTGCCGTGAGTGGTGAAGCTTCATTGTCTTCCCCAACTCCGGCCATCACCTCCACGACCTCCCGGCAAAGACCTTAGGACCTCCGGTACCTCCTGTTAGTCCTTTAGTTGTTGGCACCCGCTGAATGCATGTTGCGGAGCTTAAGTTTTGGCACACGCTTGAATGTCGCATGAGCTCCTTTTTGCATTTTGTCGTTTGGCAGATCGCCTTCGTTGTCCTCTCGGCTCGCCCGGCGTTCAAGGCCGTCGCCGCCGTTGAGAGGAGGTCCTTTGGGTGCGCATGGTTATTGCGGACCATGAAGATTATTGATCTCGCCCGAGGTCTACATCGCCGGCGATGACCATCATCTTTGCGGGTTTTGTCGGACACAACGGCAGCGTCGTTGTCGTTTTAGGACAGAAATCCTCCATGTTTAATGCGCTAATCATGTGTTCCAATCATTGTAATCATTGGATGTCTTAAGCGCCTTTAATCCACCCTTTATTGCGTGCATTTAAGACCTCCGGTAGCGGACCTCCTGTTGTCCCGGCGCATTAATCTCTTGTCCAAACACGTGCGTGTGCGCAAGCACGTGGTCGCGAGCTCGACCTCCATGACCTCCTCCAAGGAGATCTCGAGCGCCCAAGACCTCCACTTGCGCAATCATGGCCGTCCTGACCTCCTCGGAGGTCTGTGGACGTTAGACCTCTGCTTAGGACCTCCCGAGGCCATCTCGGCTGTTCATGACCTCCCGGGTAGATCTTAACCGTCAAGGTCCTCCCTCGGACGATCTCGAACCATCAATGACCTCCTTGGAACATCTGGACCGTCCCAGACCTTCCTGTGAGGTCTCGACGATGTAGATCTTCCTCGAGGAGATCTTGGTAGTTTGGATCTTCCGTTGGAAGATCTCAACCGTTGAGGACCTCCCGTGTTGATCTGAGCCGCTCATGACCTCCCCGCTTAGATCTCGTCCTTAGGACCTCCCATGAGGTCTTTTCTGGTTTTCTTGAAAGGTATAAACTTTGAAATTGCATATCTTTCTCGTTTTAAATCCAAATGAGGTCATTCAACTTGTGTTAGCTCTGTCTTGAACTTGACTTTAATCCAAAAATGATTGAAAGTTGAATTCAGCTCTAGAGCACAGTTTGCCATTAGGTTTTAAAACTCACTTTAAATATACACTCAAAAACAATACTTAACTTGTAAAAGGTATAACTAATGCTCTATAGATTATTTTTGGGTGAGACCAACTTTGTTGGTTTCCTCTCTTAATGAACTCACTGTGAAAATTAGTTTTGAGCTTGTTGCTGTTATAAAATGAGAACTTGTGCATTATAATTTTGTTCAAGTTCTTGTTTTTGAAAAATTATAGAAAGTGCAATATAGCTCCAAATGAGGTGAACTCAATTGTGTTATTCATCTCATGAGGTGCTGGTTTTACAGTAAAAATTTCAGCTTCACTTCTATTCTAGAAAATTTTGCGATGAACAGTAACATATTTCTAATTAATAGGCTGAGCAGAATTGATTTCATCATATCTTTTGCATTAAGAATCCAAATCAATTGGTTCTTGTTGCTAAATTCATGATAAATCATTGTCTTGCTGCTGTAAAATTTTCATAGCTTTCGGAGAAGTTTCTCTGTTGCGTCTTTTTGGTTTTTCGTCGTTCTTATCGGTTCTTTCTCGCTTTTCCGTTAGGTTTCGACATTTGTGGTGATCCCGAGAGTGACCCTCTGCCACAACTTGGCCAGCAACAACAAGGCAAGCAGTTTGATCATTTCCATCATTGTCCCATTACTTTAAAGCTTAATATATCGTTTTACTTCTATGTATGCATGCTACTTTGTGTTAAATGTAAGCTAGCAAGCCTATAGTTGCATAATCTGTAGGAATTGTTCATCCTCTACTACCATGAGCCTAGGTTATTTGCTGTGGTGGGAGCTCGTTGGATGAGCTCTTATCACTTAGTAGTTTCGAGGTAAATTGCTTAGACATGCTTAGTTATCGGTAGAAATGGGCGATCATCGACTTAGTCGATGGTCTTGATCACTCAAAACTGATTATTACTCTTATATGTCCAGCACTTGTGCTTTGATTAATTTGTAAAATCAAAACTGAAAATAAAAGATTGATTTAGACTTGGGCATATTGGATGGATGGTGTGGTTTTTGGATGTGGTGGTATGCCTGAGTCAACAAGGACCGAATTCTTGCGCCATTGATCCAAGCAATTTTGCGTGCTAACCACACGAGGGCATATGGAACCCTCTTGACTAAGTACTTTAGGCGGTGTTAATTGGGGTCGCTCGGTTGGTGTGTTTTAAAGATAAAATGTGTGTGTGATGTGGGAGGGAGCATTAGCTTCGGGAAGGTTGTGTGATGTCTCCTTCTCCCGTGGGTTGTGCGACTCAGAATTAGCATTGTCCATTGGAAATGTCTCAGAGGACTTAGCGTGCTTAAGCACACCAAAGGTAGTGTGCTTTAAGGAAAGGCGGTCGGCGTGTGGGTACATTGGTACACCCTGCAGGATAAAACTATTGAATAGCCTCGCCCTAGGTTATGGACACGCTTGGTTATTTCGTAAGAATTAGACTACAACCTTTAATTAAAACTTGACATGGTTGGTATGAACGGGAGTTCATGCTATTGTTGTGGTGACTATTGGGTTAGTCACTTCGTGTTGATCTTGTTGTTGTTACTATGTTATTATCTCGTTGTTACTTCAACATTTAAAAATGCTTTGCCAAATTGCCTTCAATCTATTATGTTATTGCAAATAAATGTTGCTTTATGCTAAAATGAGTCCAAAGCCTCATCCACTTAAATAAAGCTTGCATGTAGCTATTTATAGTTCTGTTATCTCACACGTAAGTCTTGCGGAGTACTTTATGTACTCATCGCCCGTGGTTGTGGCAATTTTGTGGCTTTTGTTGCAGATGAAGAAGGAGAGCTCCAAGAGCCTCTCTTTTGTGCTACGTGTTGCGCTTTCTTGACGACTAGCTTGGCGGTCGGTCGAGATGCCTAGGGTTAAGGCACACCGATTGGCTTTGTGTTATAGCCATCTTTATGGCACTTTTGCTTCATTGTTATCTTTGTAGAATTGTTGCTATTTGGCCTAAGGGCCCTCTTTGTAATAGCTTTTCCTTATTAATATTAACTTCGGTTTGTTGCTTATGTTCTATGTGTTGTATGGAATTGATACATTCTTTTGGTGTGAGGTATGTATCTTGCATCTCGGGAGTATACATCTCTCGAGACCGGTTTATTTGGTTGATAATACTAGGGTCAATTGGATGACTAAGTATTATGAGCCTAATAAAGCGTCGGGTCTCACACCTCCCCACCTCATCAGGTCATAGCCGTTGGATCAAAGATCCACGGTCATGACCTCCCCTGTGTGTTAAATCTCAAAAACCTCCACGGGCTGTCAAACCACTAGACATCCCACCTTGTTGAGGTCGTAGCCCTTGGATCCAAGATCCATGGCCATGACCTCCCCTCACTGTTAAACTAAGCAAACCTCCCACCTAAACGAGGTCGTAGCCGTTGGATCAGATCCAACAGCCCACGACCTCCCCCCTCAAAATATCCAGCGCACAAGACCTCCCCTATCTCGTGTTGTGCACCGTTGGATTAAAAATCCACGGTCACGACCTCCTCCTTGTCTTATGCGCATCGACCTCCTCAAGCCGTGAGGTCGTTTCTTAGATCTAAATCTAATGGCCATGACCTCCCTTGTGTGTTGTGCAAGCTCAAGACCTCCTTTATGCCACGCGAGGCTCGAGACCTCCCCGCCTTGATCACCACCGTTGGATCAAAATCCAAGGTCTTGACCTCCTCTCGCTTCCCTTGAGCCTCGAGACCGTCCTTTTGGTTGTGTGCCCTTGGATTTGAATCCTAAGGCCATGACCTCCCCTCGAGTTCTTAAGGCCGTGTGCGGTTAAGTCCTCTGGAGGTCCGCAAGACCGTTGGATTGAGATCCAACGCCTTGGACCTCCTAATCCTATTTTTCCCACGTGCGTATTCGCATTAAGGAAATCGTGAGGCCATGACCTCCCTGTCCAAATCATGTGGCTGGGACCTCCTCCCAGCCACTTAAAACATAACGGTTCAAAAATAGAATCTGATGGTTAGGACCTCCCCGAAGTCTTATCCAACGGTCAAAATGACCCCCCCCGTTCTTCTCCTAGCTCTGGCGCGCACGCGCCATGGCAGTGAGGGGGTCAGTGGCATGTCTTGTCCAACGGCTCTGTGCCTGTGCGCATTTATTGCGTGTCAGTGCCTTTCCGCCCTAGCCCATGCCCTGTCCTGACCTACTCTGTCCCATCCATCTTGTCCAACTCCATGGACCTCCCGTGGACCTCCCTTGGGCTAAGCTCACCATGAGCTTAACCCGTGGTCCAGGACCTCTTTTTGCCCTAGCTATAAAACCCCCCACTGTTGCCCTTGGCTTCTTTTACACACCATTGAGCTTGGCCTTGCTTGTGCTTGGCTGAGCATCCCCTCCACTGACCTCCCTTTTTGGCCGCCATTGTTGAAGCTTGGAGCCCTCGGTGGCACAGTGTTCCAGTGGCTCCCTCTTCAACCTCTTGTTCTCTTTGTGCTCTGTAACATTCTGATTTTTCCAAGCGCTTTTAAAAATGTGTAAAATAAATTAAAACTATTTTGCTCTAGTGAGAATTCAAAGTTGGGTTCTGTTGGAAGGATTTGGGTTGTTGTGTCTTCTTGTTAGTGAGCTCGACAACTCTCCTCAGAACCTATCTCCTTGGTCTTGTAGATTTAGACCTCCTTAAAAGCTTAAGACTTTGTCTTATTGGAGTATCCTTTTGTCCAGTCTCCTTTCTTTGAACTTGGTCACTTAGATCTTTTGTTGGTTTGAATCTCTTAGGATTCAAACCAATTTTCTGTTCAGACTTCTCTTAGGTTTAGATCTCTTATCACCCGGGCACTTCATAGTGCCCAGATCCCTTTGTTTGGACCTCTTTGTAATTTCGTGGCCCTTTGTGTGCCTTCGTTTTCCTAGTTCAATTGAGCTGTATTGACTTTCGCTCTGAGCCGAGGAGACCTCCCTCGAGAGGAACTCCTTTGTGGAATGTCTCTGGAACCACTCCGCATGGACCTCCCTTGTATTTGATCCGGTGGTCTCGACCTCCTCCCCTCTCTAATCTAAGGGTCTAGACCTCTCAAGCGTTATGTCCCTTTAGAGACCTCCTATTTGTTACAGATCGGACGGCTAGGACCTCCCTCACCTCGAATCCAATGGTTCAGACCTCCCATGCGCTATACCCCTTAGCGGACCTCCCCTCTACATTAAATCCAACGATTTGGACCTGCCCTTGCTTTGAATCCATGGGATTAGACCTCCCCTGCTGTCTGTTCTCTTTGAGGACCTCCTCCTCATGTGACTCTTGGTCGTTGGACCTCCTCTCGGAGATCCAACCGCTTAGACCTCCTCGCTAGACCTCCTTGGTGAGATCTCGACCGTCGGGACCTCCCCTGTCTGGACCTCCATAACCTTTAGACCTCCCCTGTCCTTGGGCTTGGGACCTCCTAAGCCGCTTCGGACCTCCCCTGAGGACCTCTCTTGCGGGGTAAGACCTCCCCATTGTTGACCCGACTGTTTCAAAATTTACTGGCCCCACTTGTCAGTCTTAGTCAACCTCATTTCCTCCGCCACATAAATGTCTTAGGCATTTAATGCAGGTCTTGTCACATTTAATGCATTCAAATACGTGGTGTATACCTTGAACCTAGTCACTTAGTTGTACTCTGACATACTTCCTTGTTCCTTCTCAAAGCATCATACGTGTTCTTTTAATGTACCTTTTACCCAAGGTGGTAGTGACACCTGCCCTGACAATCACCAACCTTTGACTTATTTTTGTGCTTATCCTCACACGCGTGTGTGTCGATTCCTTCACCTTTTTGACTACGATTAGTCCAGGGAGCACTGTCACACTACCCTTTTCACATTCGTCAACTTAGTTCCCTTTCAGTGGTTTCCCGGGGAGAACTTTGTTGCTCACGGTTTCTCCTTTCATCCATTGCTCCTTCCTTTACTTGGTAAGCTCCTTTGATGATCTGCTCCATCCTTTGTCTTCACCAATATACTGAGCTAACCTTGTCCTTCACAGGACCTTCTTTTTGTGAATTTCTTCTAGAACTCTGCGGTACTCGTGTGAGGACCTCCTCTCTGAACCTTGCGCAAGCACCTCTGCCTTTGGAACCTCTCTGCTCTCTGCTTAGGTCACATCTTCGGGATCTCCTCTAAAGACCTATTTTTCCCTTTGGTAAGCTAGACCTTCTCCAAGTAACCTAGTCTAAGTATAATTCTTTCTTTGTAATTGGGTTTTGGAGTTTTCTAGAGTTCTTTGATTCTTTAATTGGATCTTTATTTGAATCTTCTTTGAATTTGCCTTTTCAGATATGTGTGTAGATTGTGAGGGTTCCCAAGACTCGAGAGCTCAAGAAGAAGAATCTCAAAGTAGTGAGCAAGGCAAGTTGCACTTTTGAACATATTGCACCCAAGAATTCAAAGTATTATGTTCATTTTTTAATATATATTGCATGCCTATGTTTATCAAGTTAATTCAATCCCAGCTTAACTTTAGAGTATCCCCATTTCCTTTGTATGACCTCTGTTGTGCTTGGACTGAACACCTTGTCACCATTAAGTTAAACTTGGCTAATGCAGTAGCACAAGCCAAGAACATTTGATAAAACCTATGCTTAGTAATGCTTAGACCAAAACTATTGATTTGGGGAAATCTTTACCAACACAACCAAATAATATTTAATGTTTTCACCATGACATTGGGTTGTCATGGAGGTATGAAAATGGTCTTTGGGTAAGCAAAGAGAACAAACAATTGGTTTGACTGGGGCAAATTGGATTGCTTGGTTGGTGCAATGTTTATGCACTGGACTCTAACCTGGCTAGGGTGGAGGTCCAAGGGTTAGTGAATGTTGCCCTAGTCATGTGAGGACCGGTCTTTGAGCGACCAATGCCATGCCTATAATGGGCTATGCCACAATCGTGCAGCCACATGTCTCCAGAATGGGGTGTGGGACCTGGCTGAGTAATTTGCAAAACTCCACTACATCTTCGCTCCATTGGTGGTGTGGGAGGTCTTGTCGACTAGAGGTCTTTGATGACCCATTGTTCCCATTTGGTGCAAGAGGGGCTTTCCACCGGATTGCGATCCATAGGAAGGTGAAACCTTAGCAAGGAAAGGCGTGGTGGAGTGATGCATTGTAAAAGCCTTGTCTTGAGCTCTAGATCTCTTACCTTTGGTAGTGAGAGATGGTATTGACGAATGCCGGACAAACTAGGGTACTCAAGTCGTGTGGGTAAAGTGCACAACCTCTCGCAGAGTTAAATCTATTCAATAGCCGTGTCCACGGTCAAGGACATCTTGGCAAAGGCCACTTGAAGTTAGATATTGATTTTGGGGTTTTCGAAATGGTTTCAAATCTGTTTTGGGATTGTTATCCCTTGGGTTTGGGCAGGAGCCTAATATCGAGGGTATCCTTCACCGCTTTTTGATGATTGATATCCAAGCGAAAAATTGTTTTGATATAAGGAGTATTATTTATTAAAATTTGGCTTTAAGAACATAATAATGGTACTTAAAAGAAAATTGGCTTTGTGCAAAATAACCCTATTATGCCATCCTTGATTACCCATTATGCATGTCATATTGTTAATCCACGGGTGTAACTTGCGCAGCAAAGATGGTAGTGCTCACTCTTGCTCATTACAATCTTTGCCAGAGAAGACTTTGGTAGTGATGGAGATCAAAGCAACTAGGTTATGCCTCCAAATACCGCCTGTGGCGTGTTGATGGACTTTTGTGTTATCTTTTAACCTCTTTTTGCTTTTATGTACTTGTGTTGGGCCCAAGGCCATCCTCAGTAATCAACTTTGTTAAATATTATGTTTCAATAAAGGTATGTTCGGATGTCATCACCTTTGTGCTTGTCTTGTGAAGAGCTAGCCATGATCCTTGGGACTGGCTCAGTTTCACAGGAACCTTGAGTAATTTGAACCTCCCACCCTCACCGTGGAGTGTATGCAGGAGGTACCGAGGTGGTTCAGACCTCCACGACCTCCTCTGGAGGCTCGTGGGAGATTTTGGGAGCCCTCTCGGTCCTCCTCATCCTCTTCTGCTTGGTCGTGGTAAAGTTCTCATGTGCTCCGGGTTCTAAGACCCTCTCTCGGGTTGTGATCTCTCGACCTCCGGGAGGTCTTGGCCGACCTCCTGGCAGGTCTTGAAGGTCAACCCGAGAGGTCCTTGAGGACCTCTGGGAGGTCTCGCTGACTTTCCAGAGGTCTGGAGGATCTCTCGGGAACCCTAGGATTGGGTCGTCACAAAAGTGGTATCGAGCACCTTCTCGTCAGAGGTCGAACCTAGTAGAAATGGTTGTAGAATTTCAAAATTTCTTTATGATAAAAGAACAATAAAATGTTCTTTCTTACAGGTCATCTTTCCATTCTTATCTTTTCGGTTCTTTCCTTATCTTAACCTCATCTTATCTTGTTACGTCTACATACCCATTTATAATATTTAATGGACCTTCTTGCCTTCAAAATTTCTTATTAGAGGTTTTAAGTTAGGTGCGGTATATTAGAACCTCCTAAAAAGAGTAAGACACGTGTAGTATGATATTTGATAAGTTGAAGTTTTGTAAAGGCTCTTTTTCTTTGAGTTCTTTGTGTTGGAGTTGTGGTTTTGAAGTTGATGGTTGGGCTAGTTTTCCTTAGCTTCTTCTCTTTTCTTTTTTCAAATTTCTGCATGGGACATTATGGTCACCTCTAGGAATGGCAGTGGCAATTCAAGCCATCATAGTCGACAAGTTGAGGAAGAGACTGAGAACCCTGCCATATGGACCAACCAAAATAGAGGAGTTGAGGGTGAACAAGGGCAACCAACATCACAACCACCCCCACCTCCAGCTGAAGGTCCTACTTGGACACAACTGTTGGCCAACCAAACTCAATTGATAAACTTACTTTCACAGTCTATTGCCAACACTCAATCTCTGCAAGCTGCAGCAGTACCTCAACCTCAAGCTCAAGCTCCACCTCCACCAAGATCTAGTATCGCAGAATTTATGAGGTCAAGGCCTCCAACTTTCTCCAAGAGTGCGTAACCTTTGGAGGCCGATGATTGGTTAAGAGCAGTTGGTAGAAAATTGGACATGGTGCAGTGTACAGACCATGAGAGGGTACTATTTGCTTCTCACCAACTTAGTGGACCAGCCTCTGAGTGGTGGGACAATTCTAGTCAATCCCATCCTAACCCTCAGGATATTACATGGGATGAATTCAAGAAAGCCTTTCATCGTGCTCATCTCCCACCTGTTATGATGTCATTAAAGAGGACAGAATTTCGCACTTTGAAGCAAGGTGGACGTACTGTTAATGAATACATGCACAAGTTCAATCAGTTAGCAAGATACGCCTCGGGATGTTGCTACCGATGAGAGCAAGCAAGAACACTTTATGGAGGGGTTGAATGATAATATCTCGGTGCATCTGGTTTCCCAGAACATACAGATTTCCAAAGAATTGGTGAGTAAGGCCATCCGACAAGAGGACAAACTCCAAAAGATGGAAGGCGAAAAAAAGAAAGAAAGTCAGGCAGAGGTTTAACCTCGAGGATTTCCTAAGCCTAGGACCTCCGGCCCCTGCCTCTTCAAAGATAAGTCCTCACGGACCTCCTCTAGAGCATCGTGGTCGGAGCAAAGATTCAAGCGTGTCAAGTTATCATAGGACCTCCTCTGGGAGTCGGCTTCAAAGAAGCCAACTAAGACCTCCTCGGTTGGTGTGACTGTTTCTTTTGTAATGAAATTGGACACTATGCAAATAAGTGCCCAAAGAAGCTACAAATCGCGGCGTCGATTCGACCAACAAGGGTATCGGCTCAAGGAAGTGCCTCAAGTGTGAAGCCTACCACTAAGGTCGTTATGGGCCGTGTCACACATGTCACGGCAAAGGAGGCACATGATGCACCCGACGAGTCCTCAGTATGTTCCTCGTTAATTCTGTGTTAGCCTCGGTTTTATTTGATTCAGGGCTTCCCATTCTTTTGTTTCAAGCAAATTTGTGGGAAAGTGTGGACTATCTATAATACCTTTGGCTAACCCTATGTTAATACATGTCAGGGCATAGATATGAGAACTAATACCCTCTGCCCAAATCTCACTTTAGAAATTTCTCGAGTATTATTTCATGCCGACTTGATAGTTTTACCAACTCAAGGATGGATGTAATCCTTGGTATGAATTGGTTGGCTAAGAACAAAGGACAGATTAATTGTGTTACTAAGTCCATAATCCTTACCAATGAACAAGGAAATAGAGTGGAGTTCCACCAAAGACTTCCTTCATACGTAACCTCTTCTAACTAATGTAAAGGAGGTTGTGAGGTCGAAGACCTCCGAAGAGTCGAGAGTATTTGGATGTGTTCCCGAGGAGCTCCCGGTATGCCACCCGACAGGACATATCCTTTCTAATAAACTCCGCTCTCGAACAGACCCATATCTAAAAGACCTTACAGGATGCCTGTGAATGAACTTGTAGAATTGAAGAAACAGATCCAAGAATTGAAGGAAAAAGGATTTATTAGACCAAGTTCTTCACCATGGGGAGCACCTGTGCTGTTTGTCAAGAAGAAAGACAGTAGCTTGAGAATGTGTGTGGATTATAGATCACTTAATGAGGTTACTATTAAGAACAAATATCCATTGCCAAGGATAGATGACCTCTTTGATCAACTTAAGGGGGCAAGTGTGTTTTCCAAAATAGACCTAAGGTCTGGTTATCATCAACTTAAAATCAGGCCAGAGGACATTCCCAAAACAGCTTTTACCACAAGGTATGGACTATATGAGTTCACTGTGATGTCATTTGGATTGACCAATGCTCCAGCTTATTTTATGACCATGATGAACAAAGTATTCATGGACTTCCTTGACAAATTTGTGGTGGTATTTATTGATGATATCCTCATCTATTCTAAAAATGAAGGTAACATGAAGACCACCTAAGAATGGTGTTAGGAAGATTGAGAGAGCAGCATCTCTATGCTAAATTGAGTAAATGTGAGTTTTGGCTAAGTCAAGTAGCCTTCCTAGGTCATATTATTTCAGCCAAAGGAGTAGTCAGAGATCCTCAAAAGTGGAAGTCATCTGAATCGAGACCTCCTAAAACAAAGGATCGAGGTAAGAAGCTTTCTTGGACTAGCTGGTTATTATAGGAGATTCATTAAAGATTTTTCTAAGATTGCTAGGCCCCTTACTCAACTTTTGAAAAAGGAAAAGAAGTTTGAGTGGACTAAGACACGTGAACAAACTTTTCAGAGGTTGAAGGAAAAACTTACCACATCTCTGTGTTGACACTCCTGCACATTCAAAAGGACTTTGAAATATTTTGTGATGCTTCTCATCAAGGTCAGGTGTGTGTTAATGCAAGATAGAAGGGTAGTGGCATATGCCTCTAGGCAGTTAAGACCTCATGAGGAGAACTACCCTACACATGATCTTGAACTAGCAAATTGTTGTACATGCTTTAAAGATATGGCGACACTACCTCATTGGCAATCGATTGTGAGGTATATATCGACCACAAAAGCTTGAAGTACATTTTCACACAAGCAGAGCTGAACTTAAGACAGAGAAGGTGGTTAGAATTAATTAAGGACTATGACCTTGGGATACACTATCACCTGTAAAGCCAACACGTGGTCGATGCTTTAAGCGAAAAGGGTATTGTAATACCTTGTCTGCTCAAAGAACAACAACCCAGCCTATATGAGGAAATGAAGTACCTCAATTTGGAGATAGTAGAGCAAGGTTGTATAAATGCTTTGGAGATATATCCAACTGCTCGATCAAATCAAGAAACAACAAGAAGGAGATGAGGACATCCAAGACATCAAGAGAAATATGAGAAAAGGTAAAGCCTTAGGCTTCTCCGAGGATGAAAAAGGAGTAATATGGTTTGGTAGCAGAATTTGTGTGCCAAACAACCCAGAAATCAAACAGCTCATTTTGGTGGAAGCACATGGATCACCATACTCAATCCACCCGGGCAGTACCAAAATGTATCGAAACCTTAAAGAGAGGTACTGGTGGACCAGTATGAAGCAAGATGTGGCTAAGTATGTGGCCCAATGTGATGTGTGTATGAGAGTCAAGGCTCTACACAAAAACCCTTGAGTTTGTTATGACTCTTACCCATACCCGAATGGAAATGGGAGCAAGTGGGCATGGATTTTATTCTTGGTTTGCCTAGGACCCAATCGGGTATGACTCCATATGGGTGGTGGTTGACAAAGCTAACTAAGGTAGCACATTTTATACCTGTCAAGACCACCTACACTAGCAATGTCCTGGCAGATCTATATATGGCCAGAATTGTTTGTTTGCATGGAGTGCCCAAAAGAATAGTGTCAGACAGAGGATCACAATTCACCTCAAGGTTTTGGCAAAGTTTGCATGAAGCCCTAGGTACTAAACTCAACTTTAGTACAGCTTATCATCCTCAAACCGATGGGCAAACAGAGAGGGTAAACCAAATATTGGAGGACATGCTTAGGGCATGTGCACTAGACTTTGGGAAAAGTTGGGACAAAAACTTGCCCTATGCTGAGTTTTCTTATAATAATAGCTATCAAGCTAGCCTTCAAATGTCCCCGTTTGAGGCTTTATATGGTAGACCTTGTAGGACACCACTTCTTTGGGATGAGGTGGGAGAACATCAACTTTATGGGCCAGACCTGATCAAAGATGCTGAGAGCAAGGTCAAGTTGATTAAGGAACGGTTGAGAGTGGCCCAATCTCGACAAAAGAGCTATGCCGACACCCGGCGAGAGACTTATCCTTTGAGGTTGGTGACTTTGTTTACCTCGAGTAACACCAATTCGGGAGTTAGAAGATTTCGGATTAGAGGTAAGTTGGCACCAAGGTATGTAGGACCATACAAGATCTTAACGAGACAAGGTGAAGTAGCATATAAGTTGGAACTTCCAGAGTCCTTGGCGGCAGTACACAACATTTTTCATGTATCACAACTAAGGAAATGCCTACGAGTTCCTGAAGACCATACTGCTGTGGACGACTTAGACTTGCAGGAAGACCTTACATATGTGGAGCGCCCGATTAAAATTCTGGATGTTGCAGAGCGAGTCACCAGGAGTAGAATTATCAAATCATACAAAGTACAATGGAGCCATCATCCAGAGAGCGAAGCTACATGGGAAAAAGAAGAGGACCTCAAGAACAACTACCCCTACCTCTTTGCTGATTCTGTTTGAATCTCGAGGTCGAGATTCTTCTAAGGGGGGTAGGTTTGTAACATTCTGATTTTTCCAAGCGCTTTTAAAAATGTGTAAAATAAATTAAAACTATTTTGCTCTAGTGAGAATTCAAAGTTGGGTTCTGTTGGAAGGATTTGGGTTGTTGTGTCTTCTTGTTAGTGAGCTCGACAACTCTCCTCAGAACCTATCTCCTTGGTCTTGTAGATTTAGACCTCCTTAAAAGCTTAAGACTTTGTCTTATTGGAGTATCCCCTTTTGTCCAGGTCTCCTTTCTTTGAACTTGGTCACTTAGATCTTTTGTTGGTTTGAATCTCTTAGGATTCAAACCAATTTTCTGTTCAGACTTCTCTTAGGTTTAGATCTCTTATCACCCGGGCACTTCATAGTGCCCAGATCCCTTTTGTTTGGACCTCTTTGTAATTTCGTGGCCCTTTTGTGTGCCTTCGCTTTTCCTAGTTCAATTGAACTCAGTATTGACTTTCGCTCGAGCCGAGGAGACCTCCTCGAGAGGAACTCCTTTGTGGAATGTCTCGAACCACTCCGCATGGACCTCCCTTGTATTTGATCCGTGGTCTCGACCTCCTCCCTCTCTAATCTAAGGGTCTAGACCTCTCAGCGTTATGTCCCTTTAGAGACCTCCTATTTGTTACGAATCGGACGGCTAGGACCTCCCTCACCTCGAATCCAATGGTTCAGACCTCCCATGCGCTATACCCCTTAGCGGACCTCCCCTCTACATTAAATCCAACGATTTGGACCTGCCCTTGCTTTGAATCCATGGGATTAGACCTCCCCGCGCGTCTGTTCTCTTTGAGGACCTCCTCCTCGCGCGGCTCTTGGCTGTTGGACCTCCCTCTCGGAGATCCAACCGCTTAGACCTCCTCGCTAGACCTCCCTTGGTGAGATCCTGACCGTCAGGACCTCCCCCTGTCTGGACCTCCATAACCTTTAGACCTCCCTGTCCTTGGGCTTGGGACCTCCTAAGCCGCTCGGACCTCCCCGAGGACCTCTCTTATGGGTAAGACCTCCCCATTGTTGACCCGACTGTTTCAAAATTTATTGCCCCACTTGTCCGGCTTAGTCAACCTCATTTCCTCCGCCACATAAATGTCTTAGGCATTTAATGCAGGTCTTGTCACATTTAATGCATTCAAATACGTGGTGTATACCTTGAACCTAGTCACTTAGTTGTACTCTGACATACTTCCTTGTTCCTTCTCAAAGCATCATACGTGTTCTTTTAATGTACCTTTTACCCAAGGTGGTAGTGACACCTGGCCTGACAATCACCAACCTTTGACTTATTTTTGTGCTTATCCCTGGCACGTGTGTGTCCAGTTCCCTTCACCTTTTTGACTACGATTAGTCCAGGGAGCACTGTCACACTACCCTTTTCACATTCGTCAACTTAGTTCCCTTTCAGTGGTTTCCCGGGGAGAACTTTGTTGCTCACAGTTTCTCCTTTCATCCATTGCTCCTTCCTTTACTTGGTAAGCTCCTTTGATGATCTGCTCCATCCTTTGTCTTCACCAATATACTGAGCTAACCTTGTCCTTCACAGACCTTCTTTTTGTGAATTTCTTCTAGAACTCATGCGGTACTCGTGTGAGGACCTCCTCTCTGAACCTTGCGCAAGCACCTCTGCCTTTGGAACCTCTCTGCTCTCTGCTTAGGTCACATCTTCGGGATCTCCTCTAAAGACCTATTTTTCCCTTTGGTAAGCTAGACCTTCTCCAAGTAACCTAGTCTAAGTATAATTCTTTGTCAGAATTGGTTTTTGGAGTTTTCTAGAGTTCTTTGATTCTTTAATTGGATCTTTATTTGAATCTTCTTTGAATTTGCCTTTTCAGTATATGTGTGTAGATTGTGAGGGTTCCCAAGACTCGAGAGCTCAAGAAGAAGAATCTCAAAGTAGTGAGCAAGGCAAGTTGCACTTTTGAACATATTGCACCCAAGAATTCAAAGTATTATGTTACATTTTTAATATATATTGCATGCCTATGTTTATCAAGTTAATTCAATCCCAGTTTAACTTTAGAGTATCCCCATTTCCTTTGTATGACCTCTGTTGTGCTTGGGTGAACACCTTGTCACCATTAAGTTAAACTTGGCTAATGCAAGAGCACAAGCCAAGAACATTTGATAAAACCTATGCTTAGTAATGCTTAGACCAAAACTATTGATTTGGGGAAATCTTTACCAACACAACCAAATAATATTTAATGTTTTCACCATGACATTGGGTTGTCATGGAGGTATGAAAATGGTTTGGGTAAGCAAAGAGAACAAACAATTGGTTTGACTGGGGCAAATTGATTGCTTGGTTGGTGCAATGTTTATGCACTGGACTCTAACCTAGCTAGGGTGGAGGTCCAAGGGTTAGTGAATGTTGCCCTAGTCATGTGAGGACCGGTCTTTGAGCGACCAATGCCATGCCTATAATGGGCTATGCCACAATCGTGCAGCCACATGTCTCCAGAATGGGGTGTGGGACCTGGCTGAGTAATTTGCAAAACTCCACTACATGCTGCTCCATTGGTGGTGTGGGAGGTCTTGTCGACTAGAGGTCTTTGATGACCCATTGTTCCCACTGGTGCAAGAGGGGGCTTTCCACCGGATTGCGATCCATAGGAAGGTGAAACCTTAGCAAGGAAAGGCTGTGGTGGAGTGATGCATTGTAAAAGCCTTGTCTTGAGCTCTAGATCTCTTACCTTTGGTAGTGAGAGATGGTATTGACGAATGCCATACAAACTAGGGTACTCAAGTCGTGTGGGTAAAGTGCACAACCTCTGCAGAGTTAAATCTATTCGAATAGCCGTGTCCACGGTCAAGGACATGCTGGCAAAGGCCACTTGAAGTTAGATATTGATTTTGGGGTTTTCCAGAAATGGTTTCAAATCTGTTTTGGGATTGTTATCCCTTGGGTTTGGGCAGGGAGCCTAATATCAGGAGGGTATCCTTCACCAGTTTTTGATGATTGATATCCAACTGAAAAATTGTTTTGATATAAGGAGTATTATTTATTAAAATTTGGCTTTAAGAACATAATAATGGTACTTAAAAGAAAATTGGCTTTGTGCAAAATAACCCTATTATGCCATCCTTGATTACCCATTATGCATGTCATATTGTTAATCCACGGGTGTAACTTGCGAGCACAGTGGTAGTGCTCACTCTTGCTCATTACAATCTTTGCCAGGAGAAGACTTTGGTAGTGATGGAGATCAAAGCAGCTAGGTTATGCCTCCAGTCAGCTGCCTGTGGCGTGTTGATGGACTTTTGTGTTATCTTTTAACCTCTTTTTGCTTTTATGTACTTGTGTTGGGCCCAAGGCCATCCCTGTAATCAACACATTAAATATTATGTTTCAATAAAGGTATGTTCTGGATGTCATCACCTTTGTGCTTGTACTGTGAAGAGCTAGCCATGATCCTTGGGACTGGCTCAGGTTTCACAGGGAACCTTGGAGTAAATTTGAACCTCCCCACCTCACCGTGGAGTGTATGCAGGAGGTCTCGAGGTGGTTCAGACTCCACGACCTCCTCTGGAGGCTCGTGGGAGATTTTGGGAGCCCTCTCGGTCCTCCTCATCCTCTTCTGTTTGGCTGTGGTAAAGTTCTCATGTGCTCCCGGGTTCTAAGACCCTCTCTCGGGTTGTGATCTCCTGGACCTCCAGGAGGTCTTGCTGGACCTCCTGGCAGGTCTTGAAGGTCAACCCGAGAGGACCTTTGAGGACCTCCTGGGAGGTCCTGCTGGACTTTCCAGAGGTCCTGGAGGATCTCTCGGGAACCCTAGGATTGGGTCGTCACATGCTCCCCAGACCTCCTAGAGTTAACCCTAACCTCATTTGGGTTGACATTTTCAGAAGAGGCCTGACTTGGAGCTTGGAGCTTGGAGTTGGCCGTGGAGCAACCCTTCTTCCCCAACTCCGGTCCTCCACGTCCCCAACCTCCTCAGCACCTCCGCGACCTCCAGGTAATCCTCCTGGTAGTCCCATAGATTGCTGGCACCCGCATGTATGATGTCGCGTAGCTGTTGTTTGGGCACCCGCATGTATGCTGCTGCGGAGCTTTTGTTGAGCGCACGCTTGAATGTCGCGCGGAGCTTTCTTTTGCATTTCGGATTTTGGCCGTGCTTGCCTTCGTTGTCCTCTCCGGCTCGCCGACGTTCAAGGCCGTCGCCGCCGTTGAGAGGAGGTCCATTGGGTGCGCATGGTTATTGCGGACCCAACGGTACCATTGGATGTCGCCGACGAGGCCTACATCGCCGGCGAGAACCATCTTTTTAAACTCGGATCTTGTCGGACAAGAACTGCGGCGCTATTGCCGTTTTTTCGGACCAAGATCCGCTGGGTTTAATGCGCTAATCATTTGCTCAACCTCGCAATCATTGGGCGTCTTAAACTGCATTTAATCCGCCCTCTGTTGCGCATTTAAGACCTCCCGCGCGGACCTCTTTGTGTCTCGCGCGCATTTATTCCATGTCCGAGCGCTGCGCGCTTTGGGTCAGGACGCCCATGACCTCCTCCCAGAGATCTTGAGCGCCCAAGACCTCCCTCTTGCGCAATCGTGACTGGCCAGACCTCCCCGGAGGTCTGTGGACGTTAGGACCTCCCTTAGGACCTCCCTAGGTCATCTCGGCTGCTCATGACCTCCCTGTAGATCTTGACCATCAAGGTCCTCCCCGAGACGATCTCGACCATCAAAGTCCTCCTTGGAACATCTGGACCGTCCCAGACCTCCCTGTGAGGTCTCGACGATGTAGATCTTCCTCGGAGAGATCTTGATAGTTTAGATCTTCCTTGGAAGATCTCAACCGCTGAGGACCTCCTCGTTAGATCTCGGGTCCGTCCGGACCTCCCCATCGTTGTGGTCCGCTGGATTCCCCATCTACGGCCACGACCTCCCTCACCTCACGCATGTGCGTTGCTAGGAGGTCCAGACCTCTGGACCTCGAGTCTTGTGCAAGCGTTGTTCTCTCGGGAGGTCTTGAGCCGTTAGATCTGATATCGTGGCTCACGCCCTCCCATGTCTTTGTGGGTTTTAGAAATTCCAGTGAACTCTTAATTATAAACTGAAATAAGGTATAACTTTAGAATTCCATATCTTTTTCATTTTAAATCCAATTGAGGTCATTCAAATTGTGTTAGCTCTGTCTTGAACTTGACTTTAATCCAAAAATGATTGTAAGTTGAGTTCAGCTCCAGAGCACAGTTTTGCCTTTTAGGTTTTAAAACTAACTTTAAAAGTACACTCAAAATAATGTCTAACTTGTAAAATACATAACTAATGCTCTGTAGGTTATTTTTGAGTGAATCCAACTTTGTTGGTTTCCTCTATTAATGAACTTACTATGAAAATTAGTTTTGAGCTTGTTGCTGTTATGAAAATGAGGACTTGTGCATTATAATTTTGTTCAAGTTCTTATTTTTGAAAAATGGTAGAAAGTGCAATCTAGCTCCAAATGAGATGAACTCAATTGTGTTATTCATCTCATGAGGTGCTGGTTTTGCTGTAAAAATTTCAGTGTCACCACTTTTCTAGAAAATGTTGCCTCATAATTAAATTAGTGAATAGTGCAGTTTGGTATTTTTAGGGCTGAGCAGGTTTGTTTTGCTCATAACTTTTGCATTAAGAATCCAAATCAATTGGTTCTTGTTGCTAAATTCCCTAAAAATCACCCTCTTGCTGCTGTAGAAAATTCACAGTGTTTGGAGTTCGTTTGCTGTGCTGTCTTTGTCGTTTCGTCGTTCTTATCGTTTGGTTTTCGTCTTTTCCGTTAGGCTTCGACATTTGTGGTGATTCCGTGAGCGATCCTCAGCAACAAATTGACCAGCAACAGCAAGGCAAGCAGTTTGATCATTTCCATCATAATCCCATTACTTTAAAGTCTAATATTTTGTTTAACTTGTATGTATGCATGCTTTTGTGTCAAAGTATTTTATCGCTTAGAGGTAGCTATTCCTTTTGCATAGTTGCCCTAAATTGTTACCCTGCCACAAACCATAAGTTACTAATATCGCCGTGAATTAGAGCCCGTGATTTAATTATGCTCTTTTATTGCTTTTACGGTGTCATGCTTAGCAATGCTTAGATAACGGTAGAAATGGGCGGTTGTCGACATTATGTCGATAACCTCGATCACCTAAAAACTATTATTCCATTATGTCCCTTGTATGATTTGTAAACAAATAAAAATGAAAACTATTTGGACTTGGGCATATTGGATGGATGGTGTGGTTTTGGAATGTGGTAGTATGCTCGAGTCATTAAGACCGAGTTACTTGCGCCACCGCTTACGAGCAATTTTGCGTGCTAACCACACGAGGGGATATGGGACCTCTCTTGACTAAGTACTTTGGAAGGTGTTAATTATTAGCTGGTCGGTGGGTATGTTTTAATAAAATGTGTGTGTGTGGTGTTGGGAGGGAGCATTATGCACCGGTTAGGCTGTCTAATGTATCCTTATCCCGTGGAGGCGGCTCTTAATTAGCATCGCCCATTGGAAATGTCTCGAGGACTTAGTCGTGCGGCATACCAAAGGTAGTGTGCTTAAAGGAAAGGCGGTTTGACGTGTGGGTACATTGGTACACCCCTCGCAGGTTAAAACTATTCAATAGCCTCGCCCTAGGTTATGGACACGCCGGATACGCCTGTAAGAACTAGACTACAACCTTTAATTAAAACTTGACATGGTTGGCATGAACGGGGAGTTCATGCTATTGTTGTGGTGACTATTGGGTTAGTCACTTCCAGGTTGATCTTGTTGTTGTTACTATGTTATTATCTCGTTGTTATTTCAACAATTAAAATGCTTTGCCAAATTGCCTTCAATCTATTATGTTATTGCAAATGAAACTTGCTTTATGCTAAAATGAGTCCAAAGCCTCATCCACTTAAATAAAGCTTGCATGTAGCTATTTATAGTTCTGTTATCTCACATGTAAGTCTTGCGGAGTACTTTATGTACTCATCTGCCCGTGGTTGTGGCATTTTTGTGGCTTTTGTTGCAGAGGAAGGAGGTGAGCTCCAAGAGCCTCTCTTTTGTGCTACGTGTTGCAGCTTCTTCGACGACTAGCTTGGCGGTCCGGTCAGATGCCTAGGGGTTAAGGCACACTGATTGGCTTTGTGTTATAGCCATCTTTATGGCACTTTTGCTTCCGCTGTTATCTTAGTAGTACTTGTTGTTATTTGGCCAGAGGCCCCTCTTTTGTAATAGCCTATTCCTTATTAGTATTAACTTCTGGTTTGTTGCTTATGTACGATGTGTTGTATGGAATTGATACATTCTTTTGTTGTGAGGTATGTATACTGCATTCTGGGGAGTATACATCTCTCGAGACTGGGTTTATTTGGTTGATAATACTAGGGTCAATTGGATGACTAAGTATTATGAGCTTAATAAATCCGGGTGCTCACATTTGCTTCCGCCGTTTACTTTAGTTTTCTATTTGTTGTTTGGCCTGTTGGCCTCTCCTTTTGTAATAACTCTCTCTATATTATGTATGTCTTTCATTCTAGTTCGTGCTTGGTTCTATGTCTTGTATGAACTTGATGCATGATTTTGTAAAGAGGTGTGTATACTGCATTTCTGGGAAGTGTACATATCTCGAAGACACGGGTTATTATGTTTGTGATGCTAGGGTCAATGGATGACTAAGTATTACAAGCCTAATAAACCGGGGTCCTCACAAAGTTTGGTATCAGAGCTATACTGACCGTAGTAACCCAAGCTTGGTCGTTCTTAGGATGTTTTGGAAAACTTAATTTCAAAATATCAAATGGTTTATGAAAGCTTAAGTAAAGTCTCTACTTTTACTCCTTACCTATGTTAGCTTTCTTCTCTCATCTTGTTCTAATTTGAGTTTATTTTCCTCTTCTTCCCTCAAAATTAGTTGTTATCGATTAATTTGGGTTTTGGGGAATCAATGAGTTTGGCAAATTGAAGTGTTAGCTGCCCAATTACAAGGTTTTGAAGCTTCGAATGGCCAATTTATTTGGAAGCTTGATGCAAAATCTGGACAGCAAGCGCCAATTTCCGGACAGCAAGCTCAAAGGTTCTAAATAGGGTAGAAAATGAGAGGTTAATCAACTAAAACTTGTGGGAATGAAAGGGTAAGATGTGATACTAGTTAGCTAAGTATCTAACACCTATTCTTTTGGTTTTACCTTGCTTTTGAGTAGTGTTAGAAATTGAAGTAGTGTGCTGAAATTTTATCTTCTCAACCAATTACTCGTTCATTCAATACAAGTTAGTTGTGTTGGGAAGTTGGCCTTTAATCTTATGTCTTCCTTGCTGTTTTGGAGTCATTTTGGAAGCTTTTAAAGTACATTTCCTTGCTGTTTTTGCTTCTCCTTTATTATGCTCTCTATAACTTTCTTTATTCTGCTTGTTTCATTAGTTTACATTTATTATCATCTAATCTATTATTAACTTTCGGTAGGGTCTCAGACTATCTATTGTGTTGGCTTTCGGTTAGGGTGATGTTCCATTCCCTAGTCGCATGCGTTCCTTTTCACTCTCTTCAACTTCTAGTCCTTGGGTTTCGTGTTAACCCATCTCTTAAAAGCAGATGTCCGACACCCAAAGCCGGACTAGGTCGGCAAGTCGGCCGGGACGAAATTCTCCTAGCTCCAAGCTGTCGACGAGGCTTGCAAGCGACTCCGCCTCGCAAGTGTTTTGATTGTGGTCCCAAAGGTTCTCAAGAGTGGCAATCGCCTCCTTTTGCCTTGGGCTGTGGTGAAGAGGGCATTTACCAAGATTGCGAACTAGGAAAAGTCAAGATGTGTCGGCGTTGTGGTGAGAAAGGACACTACAAAGAACGGTGTACTTGGCTGTCTAAATTGTGACAACGACCACTTACCCGAGAGTGTCCTACCGCCAAAGTTACTTGTTTCCTTGCGAGGAAGCGATCACTATCCCAAGGAGTGTAGCATGAACACGGTGATTGCCAAGTCTTTGAACTGCAGCGATCGCTTCTTCGGTCATCTGCAAGCATCGCGATCGCCAATGCCTCCAAACCAGAGGAGTTCTTGGATGATTTGTCTGAGGAGCTACGGGACAGATTACCAGTCTATACCTTCCCCAACTTTCAGCTTGTGGTTGAAAATCCCGTTGCTGCTGTGGGCAAGAAGAAAAAGCCAAAGGATCGTCGCAAGTGTCAGGAGAACACTCAGGGTGACTTCAGCAAGGTCGCCAATATCACTTGTTTCTTCTGCAACCTCAAGGGCCATTATGCTATTGATTGCCCTAAGGAGCTTGCAGCAACCTCTCGTCCTTCACAGGCCGTGCCTCAATCGCGTGCACTGCGAGTCGCAAGGTGGTCCCGTAATCCATTTGCGGAATCACTTGTTTCTTTTGTAGCAAGAAAGGGCACTACGCCAACAATTGCCCTTTGAAGCAGCAGAAGATCACTCGTAGTCAAGCCAAATCCATTTCAACTGGGAGAATTCAGGAGGCACCGGATGTAGTATCGCACGCTTTGTGCTAACTCCCATTCACCATCGTTTTGTTTAATTCAGAGCAACCTCGTCGCTTTTTCGCGCCCGTGATTCGATCACATGCACTGCGACTCATCATGACCGGAGGGTTGTTTTGATCCATCTAACTCCATCTCTACCGAGAAAGCTCAGAAGTACTGGCGCCGTGTTAGGTACGCTTCTTGTTAACTCTTGCCCCGATATTATTTTAATCAATTCAGAGCGCCTCATTCCTTTGTATCTCCATCTTTTGCCATCCGGGTTGTCATCGATCGCTTGATTAAAGTGGCACATTTCCGCCCCTTTACATTTTAAGGGCATCACATACCGTTGTTGCTCGAACCTTCGTGGCCTAAACGGCCATATTCCTTTTAGAGACTAGTCATGCGGAGGATGACTCAGATAGTTAGTTAACCGACCAAGGTCTCGTTTGTTAGTGGAGTAACCGGACAAATTGCTCCACCAACTAAGAACGACCTTAGTCCTCTAAAATAGCTAGATGCGGAGGATGACTCCGTAAAGCTAGTTAGCGGTCGAGATCCCGTTGTTAGTGGAATTAACCAAATAAATCGCTCCGAATTAACCGCATGTTGTTAGGAATTAACTGCATAAATCATTCCACCAACTAACAACGGCCATGCACCACCAACCATAGAGTCAAGATCAAGCTCTCGATCACAAAAATGACCTTCGTAGGTCTTCCAAAGGATCTCTGATATTCCGTGATCGTAAATTAAGACGATTGTAATCAAGACGATCGCTCGATCGTGCTTCTCCGCTCACTTTCAATTTTGGCATAGCCTATAAGAGGCTATGGAAACTCATGGTTCTTTCAAGATCACTTACCTCCTCAAACCGATGGTCGAATCGAAAAGGCCATCAATGTTTTCGCGTCAAGGGCAAGTTAGCTCCTCGATATGTGGATCCTTACCGCATTATCGAAAAGAAAGGGGCTATTGCCTATAAGATTGGAATTACCTACTGCCCTTGAGGGGGTACATAATGTTTTCATGTGTCCCAGTAAGGGGTGCCTCCGTGTTCCAACCGAGTAAGCTCCGTTGGAAATTCTTGATGTGCAAGAAGATTGGTCAGAATTGTGACCGACGAGAAACAATGCAATAAAACAAATCAATAAAATCCGCTCGACAAGGAACGAGCTGGGAACAATATGTAACTAAATAAAGTGTTGATTGGATTTGAATGATTCGAGAATTAGGTCCAAGTACAACAAAAATATTATAAATGGATAGAATCTTAAAGGAAGGTTCGCATCTTTGAAGAAGCTGAACGAAGATCAAGGAATCGTGTCCTCAAGATCCTAAAAGTTCTATGGCCAAATCATTCCGTGGATGGAGTTACTTGGAAACGGAAAGACTACCCATCTTCCTTCCCTGCCTGAGCCAAAATCTCGGGACGAGATTTCTGTAAGGGGGGGGGGGAGATTTTGTAACGTCCCAAATACCTAATTAGGTGTTTGTTTCAATGTAATTAAATGTGTAGAAATTAAAACTTTTTCTCACATCTTGAAAACCCTAAAACTCTCATGAAATTCTTGTCCAAGAGTTGTGTTATCCAAAAACACTAAGCTCTTGTTGACCAAAAGTCAAACCCATTTCCCATTTGCCACCAATCTTGTGCCAAACTTTTGGAAATATTTTTCCTTGGTCCTAGAAATGTTGTGGGACCCCTCTGAAAAATATCATGAGTTATAAAACTTCTTTGATAATTTTTGGAGGTAAAACAAACTCTTGAATAGCCTTAATGAATTTCCTGAGAAAAATGCATTGCATAATAACCTCTGGAAATTTTATGTAAGGTTAATCATGATGTCAGCAAGCTCCAGTTAAAATTTCATAAATTTTGGAGTTGAATTGCTATCTCAAATGAATCCCTAAAGTCTCAATTTGTTAAAATTGAATTCAAAACTTTACATCTGCTCCTTGGGTGAGCCATTTTCCTATCTGGGTTGAACCCAACCCACTCCTCACTCACGGACCTCCTTAAACCACTTGAGGTCGTGAGTCGCTGGATTCATATCTAACAGCCCCGACCTCCTCCTCTCAACCAACTCATCGACCTCCTTCCCACATGCGAGGTCATGGCCGTTGGATAAAAATCCAACCGCCACGACCTCCTCTCGCTTGTCTTGTGCATCGACCTCCTCTCCATTTGTTGAGGTCGTAGCCATTGGATTCAGATCCAAAGGCCACGACCTCCGCCGCAAATCATCGCAGCTAGGACCTCTCCTTGATATCTAGCGACAAGACCTCCCGCTTCAATTGTTGTGCGCGTTGGATTAAAATCCAAGGCCCACGACCTCCTCGCTTAGCGATCAAACCTCTCACCTAGTCGAGGTCGAACTGCTGGATCAGATCCAACGCCACAACCTCCCCATCTCCTCATCGCCGCCGATGAAAATCTCGCTACCGACCTCCCATCCCATTCCAAATGTCTTGCCCATGGCCAAGACCTCTCAAGATTTCAGTGCGTGCCCGCTGGATTAAAATCCAACCGCCACGACCTCCTTTATCATCTTGCGCCGTTAGATTTTAATCTAACCGCCGTGACCTCCTTCTCTCACAGCGGTTTGGCCATGACCTCCTCACTTGATCTCAAGGTTGATTAAGATCCAATGGCCAGACCTCCCACATGTTGCGATCGTGGCGCCTTACCGTGAATGAGTCCTCCCATCAGTGCGAGCCGTTGATTTAGATCCAAAGGCTAGGACCTCCTAACCCTTACCGCGCTTGACCTCCTCGATGCATTCGCGGCAGTGCGATGGAGATCGCATGGCTAGGACCTCCTCCGATCTTTTAGAACTTACTGCTTCAAAATCATATCGAGGGTCATGACCTTCCTAGCGCTTCTCATCCAACGGTTGGGAGGCATGCTCGTTCTTCTCCTAGCTCTAGCGCCAAGACGAGCCATGGCGGTGGGCAAAGTCGAGCCTTGTCACATCCAACGGCTCTGTGCCTGGGGGCATTAAATGCATGTCAGTGCTTTTCCGCCCCTAGCCCATGCCCTGTCCTGACCTACTCTGTCCCATCCATCTTGTCCAACTCCATGGACCTCCCGTGGACCTCCCTTGGGCTAAGCTCACCATGAGCTTAACCCGTGGTCCCGACATCTTTTGCCCTAGCTATAAAACCCCCCACCTGTTGTTCTTGGCTTCTTTTACACACCATTGAGCTTGGCCTTGCTTGTGCTTATCGAGCATCCTCCACCGACCTCCCTTTTTGGCCAACATTGTTGAAGCTTGGAGCCCTCGGTGGCACAAAGGTTCCAAATGGCTCCTCTTCAACCTCTTGTTCACTTTGTGCTCCCGACCTCCCGGAGTTAACCCTAACCTCATTTGGGTTGACATTTTCAAGAGGCCGACTTGGAGCTTGAGCTTGGAGTTGGCCGTGGAGCAACCCTTCTTCCCCAACTCCGGTCCTCCACGTCCCCAACCTCTCAAGACCTCCGCGACCTCCGTGTAATCCTCCCGGTAGTCCCAGATCTTGGCACCCGCATGTATGCTGTTATGAGCTTTTATTGAGCACACGCTTGATGTCGTAGACTGAGCTTTTGCATTTCGGATTTTGGCCGTCTTTGGTCATTTTCCTCTCGGCCACGGCTGTTCCAAGCCGCCGCCGTTGAGAGGAGGTCCATTGCGCGCATGGTTATTGCGGACCCAATGGTACCATTGATGTCGCCGGCGAGGCCTACACCGCCGGCGAGAACCATCTCTTCAACCTCGGTTTTGTCGGACGACACGGCGGCGCCATTGTCGCTTTTAGGACAAAGATCCTCCGCGCACGCGTTCATCATTGCTCAAATCATTGTAATCAATGGCGTGTCTTAATGTCTTTAATCCTCCCGTGTTGCGCATTAAAGACCTCCGCGTGGACCTCCTTGTGTCCGCGCAAGATTAATCCCTTGTCCGAACGCACGCGCGCGTGCGCTGCAGCACGTGGTCGCGAGCTCTGGGACGCCCATGACCTCCTCCGAGGAGATCTCGAACGCCCAGACCTCCTCCAGGCGATCTTGACCGCTAGGACCTCCTTGTGGGAGATCTTAGCCGCTGAGGTCCTCCCCGTGTTGATCTCCACCGATAGGACCTCCCCGAGGTCCTCTTAACCTGTGGACCTCCTCGGGTAAATCTTAGCCGCCTGCACCTCCCAAAGGAAATCTGAGCCGCTTAGGACCTCCCTTTGTTAGATCTTGGCCGCTCAGACCACCCCAAGTGGATCTGAACCGCCCAGACCTCTTTGTTGTTGTCTTGACCGTTAAGGTCCTCCACGGGACAATCTAGACCATTAAGGTCCTCCTTGAAAAATCTGGACCGCCCAGACCTCCTCGAGAGGTCTTGACGATGTAGATCTTCCTTGGGGAGATCTTGATAGTTTAGATCTTCCTTTGAAGATCTCACCGCCAGACCTCCCTCGTTTGATCTGGACCGCCCCGGTCCTCCTCATTGTGTTGTGGTTCGTTGGATGCAGATCAACGGCCACGACCTCCCTACATTGGCGTGGCAGAAGGAGGACATGGACCGTTGGATCCAAGATCAACGGCCCATGTTCTCTGGACTCTGACAGCGCTGCGCTGTTTTCCTCTCGAGGTCTTGGACCGCTTGATTTAGATCAATCTGCACGCCCTCCCTCTGTTTTGGAAGTTTAGAAATTCCAGTGAGCACTTATTTGTAAACTGAAAAAGGTATGAACTTTAAAAATGCATAACTAATTCAATTTAAATCCAGATAGAGTGATTCAAATTTCTGTAGCTCTGGTTTGGACTGGGCTCTAATCTAAAAATGGTTATGGGCTCAGTTCAGCTCCAGAACATGCAATTGCAAATAGTTTTCAAAACTAACTCTAAATGTTGCAATAAAAATTCAAATTAACTTGTAAAATGCATAAGTAATTCTCTAGAGCTCCTTTTTGAGTGGATCCAACTTTGTTGGCTTCCTCTGTTAGTAAACTAAATGTTAGAATAAGATTTAGGCTTGTCACTGCTTTCAAAAAGCTTTCTTGTGCATTATAATTTTGTTCAAGTTCTTATTTTTGAAAAAGTATAGAAAATGCATAATAGCTCCAAATGAGATGAACTCAATTGTGTTATTCATCTCATGAGGTGCTGGTTTTACAGTAAAAATCTCAGTATCACCACCCTTCTAGAAATTGTTGCCTAATAATTAAATTAGTGAATAGTGGCAGTTTGGTATTTTAGGGCTGAGCAGAATTGTTTTGCTCATATCTTTTGCATTGAGAATCCAAATCCATTGGTTCTTGTTGCTAAATTCCCTAAAAATCATCCTCTTGCTGCTGTAGAAATTTCAGAGCATTTGGAGTTAGTTTGCTGTGCTGTCTTTTGGTTTTCCTCGTTCTTATCAGTTCTTGTCGCCTTTTGATTAGGTTTCGACGAGTGTGTTGATCCCGTGAGTGTTTCTCTGCAGCAAATTGGTTAACTCCAGCAAGGCAAGCAGTTTGATCATATCCCGCTTAATCCCATTACTTTCAAAGTCTAATATTTTGTTTAACTTGTATGTATGCATGCTTTTGTGTCAAAGTAATTTATCGTTTAGAGGTAGCTATTCCTATTGCATTGTTGCCTCTAAATTGTTACCCCTGCCACAAACCATAAGTTACTAATATCGCTGGTGAATTAGAGCCCGGTGATTTTGTTATGCTCTTTTTATCTTTCCGGTGTCATGCTTAGCAATGCTTAGATAACGGTAGAAATGGGCGGTTGTCGACATTATGTCGATGGCCTTGATCACACAAAAATTATTATTCCATTATATTCTCCTTGTGCCTTGTTACTTTGTAAATGAATAAAATGAAAACCAAACTGTTTGACTTGGGCACAATGGATGTTGGTGGGATCTGTTGGTGTGAACGAATGGTGCCTAAGTCCCTAAGGACCGAGTTACTTGGGTCACTAAGCCAAGCACTTTTATGTATAGCCACACGAGAGGGATATGGGACCTCTTGACTAAGTACTTTGGGAGGTGTTAATTATGAGCTGGTCGGTGGGTGTGTTAAAATTGTGTGTATGTGTGTGGTGTTGGGAGGGAGCATTAGCGCACCGGCTAGGCTATCTAATGTGTCCTTATCCCGTGGGAGGCGGCTTTTAATTAGCATCATCCATTGGAAATGTCTCAGAGGACTTAGCCGTGCGGCATACCAAAGGAAGTGTGCTAAATCTAGTGGCTAAAAGGCGGTCCGACGTGTGGGTACATTGGTACACCCCGCAGGTTAAAACTATTCAATAGCCTCGCCCTAGGTTATGGACATGCTTGGTAAGGTCGTTCAAGAACTAGACTACAACCTTTAATTAAAACTTGACATGGTTGGTATGAATGGATGTTCATACTATTGTTGTGGTGACTATTGGATTAGTCACTTCCAGGTTGTTCTTGTTGTTGTTATTATTATTGTATCGTTGATACTTCAACAATTAAAAATGCTTTGTCCAAATTGCTTTCAATCTATTACATTATTGCAAATGAAAACTTGCTTTATGCTAAAATGAGTCCAAAGCCTCATCCACTAAATAAAGCTTGCATGTAGTTAAACTATAGTTCTGTTATATTACACGTCGGCCTTATGAGTACATTTTTGTACTCATTTGCTTTGCTTAATAACTTTGTTGCAGAGAAAGAAGGTGAGCCCCAAGGGCTTCACTCTTGTGAGATGTGCTTCGAGTTTGACGACTAGCTTGGCGGTCCGGTTGGTTGCCTTGTGGGTAAAGGCACACTAATTGGCTTTTGTTTATGGCCATCTTATGGCACTTTTGCTTCCGCTGTTTACTTTAGTTTTGTATTTGTTGTTTGGCCTGTTGGCCTCTCCTTTTGTAATAACTCTCTCTATATTATGTATGTCTTTCATTCTAGTTCGTGCTTGGTTCTATGTCTTGTATGAACTTGATGCATGATTTTGTAAAGAGGTGTGTATACTGCATTTCTGGGAAGTGTACATATCTCGAAGACACGGGTTATTATGTTTGTGATGCTAGGGTCAATGGATGACTAAGTATTACAAGCCTAATAAACCGGGGCCCTCACAGGCGGGCCCACATGGCGGTGAGGTGCAGAGAGAGACGGGGCAGAGCGGGCCGCACGCAGGAGGATTGGGCCGGAAGATAGGGCCGTGCGTAGAAACAGGAATGGGCCGAGAAAAGGATTCGACCCGAGTGATATTTCCAGATTTTTTAATTGATTTAACCATTTAAATAACTCAGTTAATTCATTAAGCCTTTAGAAAATATCAAGTAAAGTCCAAAAATCATGAGAAAATTCATAGAAATTTCCTGAGATATTTTGGATTTAAATAAGATATTTCCAACTTATATTTGGTATTTAATTTTGCCGATAATTTATGTTGGCTTTGAAATAAAAAGGAAAAAGCTTTTAAAATTTTAGAAAATTTCAGGAAAATAATTAAATTTTATTTTTAACTAAAAAAAGAAATTTGAGCTGTTACAAGTCCATAGTTTCTTTCTCAACCACTGCCCATCCAATTGGATACATTTTTGCATCCCTCCTAATGGCACAAACAAGCTCACCATTGCAAGCACCTTTGAGAAAACATCCATCCATGCCAATCACCTTCCTACAACCAGCTAGAAAACCCTTCTTACAAGCATCAAAACAAATGTAGAATATCTTGAATGCTGCCACCTCACCACGATAATCAAGAATAATAGAACAGGTGGTCCCAGGATTGCTCCTCATCAACTCAAGTTGGTAATCAAATACCTTAGAATACTCCCAAGTGTTTGCATCAAGTAGCCTCTCAATGACTAGTGCCTTTGCCGTTTTGCACTTAGATATACTGACATCTACAAACATATCCTATAGCACCGTCTGCTTGAGACTATGAACTTTTCAGGTTGGGTGTGCTTTCATAAACCTCTCAAACCGGTTAGCAATCCTCTGTGCAGTCACAAGCCTGTTATCCCTTCTTTCTGGACATATGTGCATATCGTTGAATGTAACAACTTAGAACCAACACTTATGTTGTTCTTCGAACCATATATCATCCATGGGAAGTTCCTCCATGAACACTTTGCCCTAATCCTATCCCTCTCATCCTTGAGGAGTAAGAGATGTTTATGTGTTGCCAACCCATATTTTATGAGAGCTTTCTTGAATTGCTCTCTTCCTCTAAATGTCATGCCTAGGGTAAACACAAGAACAACACCTTTGCCACCATACCTATGGAACCTACTCTTCCTCCTCTCTACATTATTGCCATCAAGCTCATCATATGATGCTTCCTCAATGGAGTCCATATAGGGAGTTTCATTGCCATCTTCCAGATTGCTTTCATCCATAGGCAAGTCATGCAACATGGCATTTAGCTGTGTTGTAGATATTGGGATCTTCAGTTTCTTTTTGAAAGCCTTGCACTGCCTTCTGATCTCTTGCACTTCCTCATCCTCAATTGAGCTATTATCATCTCCAGGTAAAATACTCACTATCATCACTATCAGACACATCACCTTCTAGAGCAACAAGTGCCAGAGCATTGTCTTTGCTTGTGCCTGCACCATGGCCTCTAAAAGAGGACTTGTAAAAAGCCCTGAATGCACTCCAATCTTTGTCAGCCTACTGGGGTGATGGATTCAATATAATCCTTCCATTGCTCTTGCCTGAAACTTGGGATTTCACAAGTTCATCATCTGTATACTCTTCTTCCTCATCTGCATGCCCCTCTTTCTCATCTATATGATCTTCTTCCTCATCTTCATAACTGGACTCAGCTATTGTGATAGCCTCGACATACACATCAACTACACCACCTTCAGTAATACAATCAGACATGAAAGTGCATGATTGGTCATCCACCAATAGTCTAAGACCCCTGTTCAATTCCTTCCTAGGAAAAAGCCAATGAAGATTAACTTCATCTGTTTCTTCAATATGATCCCCCATATGTCCTTTTAACTCAGAAAGGGAAACTTTACCACGCTAAATGTATGACAATGCCTCACCCCCCAAGTAATGCACATTTCTCCCATAATTTATGAACTTCCCGTCAATGTGAAATCTCACATTGAGCATATCAAGATTGTCCATACTAGAACACCTACAACACACGAAGAATCAAACAAAAACCCGTATCTTAGCCCCAAAAAAAACTAAAGATCCAGCGTAGTGCATCTAAATTTGAAGTCAAAATGGCTCTCGATCATCAGATTTCAATCAAAATTTCAACTTCACCAAAACCCCATTGAACAACAAAAGCATTAAACACCCAAAGAATTAAACAAAAAAAGGTATATCGACCCAAAAGAAAACTAAAGATCTAGCATAGTACGTCTAAAATTAAAGTGAAAACAGCCCTCGATCATCAGATTTCGATCAAAATTTCAACTGATACCAAAACCCTATCGAACACCCAAAGCATTAAACACCTAAAGAATCAAACCAAAAAACGTATTTTGGCCCTAAAGAAAACTAAAGATCTAGACATAGTGCGTCTTAAGTTGAACTGAAAATGTCCCTCCATCATCATATTACCATCAAATTTTTAACTTCACCAAAACCCTAACAAACACCCAAGCCGTCCGTGGAATTGAGCTATCAAAAGACACAACACTAAGGGCTTGTTTGGATCTTGAATTTTGTGAAAACTAGATTTCCTTAAACTGGTTTTAGTCCGATTTTAGGAAAAGTCTGTTTGGTTACCGTAACTAACTCCGTGGATAACGAAAACATGTTTTCTTTAAAACTAGAATTTCAGGTTTGATCAAAAACCAGTGGGCGCCATTTTTCTGAAAATGAGTTTCCACTGTCCTCATTCCCAACAGCCCACCACATCTCGCTACATGGCAACAAGGTGGCTTGCCGGCGCGAGCATCTCCAATGATGGCTGGCGATGGTGGAGCTCCAGCGAGTCCGATGGCGGTGGCGGCGCTAGACACGGTAGCTCCGGCGAGGTCAAGCAAGGGCGAATGCGGCTGGGCAAGCGCGCGGAGGAAACCGAAGAGACGACGCTTCGGGTTGAAGAGAGAGACGGCGCTCCGACGGCGACTTGACGACGGCAGCCACGGGTCCGAGACGCGGGCGACGCGGGGACCTCAGGTGCGGCGTTGGTGCAAACGGAGAGGCACCGGCTCGGCGGCGACAAGGAGCTCCAAGCGGTGCCAATGGCGGCGGCTTCTAGGGCATCGGAGGCGGCGCTTCGGGTTGAAGAGAGAGATGGCGCTTCGTCGGCGACTCGACGATGGCAGCCATGGGTCTGAGACGTGGGCGGCGCAGGGACCTCGGGTGTGGTGTTGGTGCAGACAGAGAGGCACCGGCTTGGCGGCGACAAGGAGCTCCAAGCAGTGCCAATGGCGGCGGTGGCTCGGCTCTAACCCGTGAGCAAGGCGGCGTGATTTGGCCAGCATCTGGCGGCAAAAGCTTCTAGGGCATCGGAGGCGGCGCGTCGGGAGGGGCGCAAGGGGGATTGGATGATGGATTGGGAAATGGCTAGATAGGACATTTTGCAATTGAAGTGCTGGATGATTCAATGGCAGAGAGAAGGGATGCTCCAATGACGAGCTAGTTGACTTGCTAGCTCACTAGAATAGGAATGGAAGATTCAGTATTCTTCTTAAAAATGCATTGCGTTATAATCTTAACCAAACACTGTATTGCTGAAAACTCGTTTTCTGATCCAAGCAAAGTAATCTACAAACCCACAATAACATAATAACAACTTAAAACCGGTTTTCCTAAAAATCCTACTAAAACCTGTTTTCTGAAAACTCATTTCTAATCCAGCTGATCCAAACAACCACTAAGAGAGCAAGGGGCCAACTAACCTCAAACATAACATGAATCACCGGATTCCTCCCGTAACCACCGCCTCGCCCAAACCAGATCGTCGGAGTCGCCGCCGCCTAGAATAGGGTGTGATGAGTCCAAGCGAGAGGCAATGGGAAGGGGACCGAAGCGTCGGGGGTTGAAATGCCCATTTATTTCACTCGGGTAGACCAGGTGCGCCATGTCCACCACACATGATGACACATATATACTGACATGGACAAATGCGTCCACGTGTGCAAAACCGCCCTTTCAAACCGGCATGGGGGGTTAAGTGATCGGATTTTGCAAATTTAGAGGGTTAAAAAACCGGTTTTAAAGTTCAGGGGTCAACCGGACTTCTATGAAAGCTGAAGAGAGTATGAACTTATTCCAATAATAAACAATAGTCAGGAACAATGACGAGTGGCGTTCTTTAGAGAGAGATGGACCTGAATATATATGCGACATTATGGAATCTCAGGTCATCGTTGTTGCTACAGCTCATTAATAGAAGGATCATATCGGTGGATGAAATAATCGATGCCGAGTTAGCTAGCTATATAATGTTGCTAGTGTAGGTTGTTAGTAGTTGAAGCGTCTGGTGTGGTGTTGTAATTTGTCGCTACAGGTTGGCATTTGTCGCTACAGGTTGGTAAGTGTGGCCGTTTGCTTCTCCTCTCAGGCAACGCAAGCGTACTCCACTGCTCCAGTAGGATGCGTGACATAGATCTTTCACTTTTATGTTATTTTTGAAGGAAAACAGTAGAGGAGTTATTTTATGCCCGTTGATCTGATCGCTTACATCCCGCATCTGAGATGATGAGAAGAGGCCGGGTTGATGATGGAATCGACATCTGGTAAGACTTTTATCCGGCAATCGAACTATTTCAACACAGTGTTGGATCAATCGAGTACAAACGCTATTGACCCGTACGTTGATTAACGCCGTGCCGTTGCTAATTACACGATAGCAGGTGTTAATTAAAGAGAAGATTATACATGCATGCATGCACGGAGCTATCACCAACATCACTGTGCGTGCACGCATGAATTCTGGCCATTCGGTAATTAGCTTTTTCATTAGTTCTTAATCTACAGAAGATTTTGGCAACTGGGCATGACATGGGACTTTCACACGGAAATCCAATCAAGCCCCTAATCTATTTGATAAGGAGTTCACTAGGCTCTCTCTCTCGAGACAGACCAACGTCTGAAGTAAAATAGGAAAAATTAACATGACACTTGGCAAAAAAACAGTAACCTGATCATCATCAAAGTCAACAAAGCCTTTATTTCAGTGTGTGTGTGTGTAAACATTTAAGCAGGTAGTAAAAATCACACTGGTAACTGGTCCTCACCCTCACTCACCTGCATTTCCTACATCATACTATTTCAGTGCCATTCCCAGGAATTTATGGAGGGAGTCGCTGATCGAAATGGTGCACTGAAGAATTGCAAAGGACAGGGGCAAACGAATTACTCCAACAGTGCTTTCCGGTCCGTTCATCAGGTGCCGCTATTTGTATTTGATTTTTTGCAAACCACAGGTGCAATCACAAGTCTTTGCCTGTCAAAGGGATGCCAAATTTTGGAGCTCAAAAGCCAGACAAACACATAATCTTGCAGGTAACAAATTGAGATACATGCATGCTTAATAAAATGTGAAAGGCAGGACCTGGATCTGAAAAAGGCAGACCGGGATATCAACAGAAATGAAAGAAAAACCAGAGGGAAGGAACACTAGCTATAGCTAGGGTCCCTACCTAATATGCTTATTACAAGTGTACAAAAATTGTACTATTATAGTATTTGCAGGGGGAGGGGGAGGGGAGGAAAAGAAACTGCCATTTTATCTTTATCAGAAGAAAAGGAGGAGGACAGGGTGGTGCTCAAAAGGCGGACCAAACCAGACAACAAGTGAACTAGACAAGGAAAAATAGAAGAAGAAAATATCCCCAAAAAGAAAGAACAAGTCTATTTCTTTTCTACAGAACAGAAAAATTTTGGTGGTATTGTCACATTTTCATTCCGTATTTACAACAATAGCCGGCTCAAATTTGTTTGTTGCATATCTAGCACCCTGTCGCACGGCTGCCGTGCGGCAGCCGCTCACCGTGCACCACGTGATTCCATCGCCAAGACGGCCATCTTGGCGGTAGCCGTGCCACCGCCACGTTCTTGCCTCAACACGGCCCTCCTCCCGCTTCGCTTCGTCGCGCGTGGCCTCCTCGTCTCGCCACCGCACGGCCCCGCTTCCCTTCCGCACGTGTTCGGTTCTCCTAAGAAGAAAAAAACTGGAAAAAAAAACCCGCCACATGTCGTTCAGAGAAGGTGTGAAGTCCAGACTCTCCCCTAATTGCATCGCCCGTACTTCCACCTATCAATTCCATCGCATCTCTGTCTCTGGCAACGGCTATAATTTGAAGAGGGAGCGAGTGCGATTTCATTTCGCAGTCAGTCGCTCGCTCTCTCTCTCTTTCAGTTGGTTATATTTCCGCGAACATTTTAGCGTTATTAACCGCCGTCATTAGAAGCCGTTTTGGCAGGTAATTTTTATCTCCATCCATTTTTTGTTGTTGGTAAATTATTTATGAACTACGTACTTAAGTAGTTAGGTTTGTTACGTTTACCAATTTACCGAGAAGCCAATTTTTTTGGCACCAGACTTGCTCGTTCGTAAACTATGTATTAATTGCGTAGCAATTTTTTGTTGTTCATAAATTCTTCATTAGAAGCCAATTTACCTAATGTTACGTAAATAATTAGTTCTAAATCCGTAATTTGTAATTAAGAAAATGCCATGCGATGCATGTATTGTTGACGAGGTTAATTAGTTACAAAATAATTAGTTTGTCTTAATTAATTAGTTTTAAACAATTAGAAACTACTAAAATAATGAGAGCATGTACTGCTAGTTATTCATGCAACTAATTATTTCGTGGTAGTTCATAATGACATGCAAGTTATTCTAGTATGCATGCACATACTGGCCAAAATAATGGCAGCATGCACTGCTAGTTACCATGCAAGTAATTAGTTGCTACATACTCAAGTATGCATGCATCATGCAATGAACACACACATATCACATATGCAATTAAATTTTTTTAGCAAAGGTAAAGAACATGGGTTAATGTGTGTAATTATTGAGGCGAGGTTAATTAGTTTGTCTTAATTAATTAGTTTTAAACAATTAGAAAATAGAAAAATAACGACAGCATGTACTGCTAGTTATTCATGCAGCTAATTATTTCGTGCTAGTTATTTTATGGTCATTATCAATCTTCTCACTAATATTTCTTCTATTTCATGTGTTGCAAAGCATGTCTCTACCAGCACTTCTCGAACACTTCTACGATGAGGACCACTGGTGCAAGCTGTGGATCGCTGGTGACACAGATGGCCCTTCGCCTCTGTAGCTTCAGGCGGGGAGGGATTCCTAGGAGCTAGACTGTTGCTACGTCCTGATCCTCCGGGGCATGGGCTTGTTGCCCTTTGAGAGGCTGGTGTCCCTCGGACGTCGGTTCCTCCTAGACGCCAACTTGCTGTCGGCATTTGTCAACAGGAGAAGGCCCGAAATGCACACCTTCTACTTTCGGTGGGATGAGATGACGGCCACCCTACAGGACGTCTCGCTCTTGACCAGTCTCCCGATCTGGGGTGAGCCGCTTGTTCCGGGCCCTCCGCTGGCGCATTGGAAGGCCATGCTGGAGCAGCGGTTCGGCCAACCTCTCTAGGAGGGTGCACGTGGTGTCCCCCGAACTTGGCTAAGGCAATTCGTTGATTGTCTACAGGGTGCACCTGACGAGGTCGTTAGGACGCACCTCGTAGCTTACCTTCTTCGGCTCTTTGGTTGGGTCCTGTTTCCAACCACACATGGCGATTGGTGCTACCCCAGCTACGTCCGCTTCGCTGAGTCGTTGGTTGACGCGGGGACTGGGCCGATGTATCAGTATAGCTGGGGGTCAGTCGTCCTTTGCGTGCACATACCAGGTGGTTGTGTGACGTTTCGCGGCGCGGCACCGGTGGTACCCCAAGCCTGGCCCTCTACTACGTGCTCCTACAGTTGTGGAATTGGGAGCACTTCCCAGTTGGGCACCCGTCCATCGAGATAGCGGTGCACCCGTAAGCCCTCCCCCCTATCGACGTGATAGACGAGCCCACCATGGACTCACGGTGGACTGCTAGCCGTCTGCGCTGGGCCAAGGATAGGCCGGTGAGGTGCTACTCGTTGTACCACAATGAGTTTGAGTCAATGAACGAGAGCGACATCATATGGAATCCATGGTATCCACAGTTCGTGTGCACGGTAGCGCCGCATGGGCTGTCCGTGCAATGTATCCAGGACATGGGGTTATGGAGGACGATCTACCACCTGGTGTTCGCACATATGGTGGAGCCTTATGCGTCGCAGCGCGTAATGCGCCAGTTTGGTTCGTACCAGGTCGTGCCCCCCGGACAGCAGGCTCCTACAGCGAATCATACACCTGTGAGTTAAACTTCATCCGAGTAATGTTTACAGTTCTTATGTCTTCTTTTCTAACATCAATCCTTCCGGAAATGCAAGTAATCGAGGGCGGGTGAGCATATAAAGGATTGGCGCCCGGTCTAGCAGGAGTGGACTACGGCATAGACGGAGGAGGCACACATGGATGTCTTAATTGAGTGGCATTCGTACGACCCTGAGACATATGGTGCGTACTTGGAGTGGTACGTGCCACGTACGTGCGCAATACTCACCATTCCTCCACCAGAGCGCCCAGAGCTAGTGTCAAAGGAGATGCACCAGGAGAGCCTTCGTTGCACGTACGATGGTCACAGTGCTTCGCGGCGTGATGACAGCGTAGGACACTTGCAACCTCTAATCATTTCATTGACGATATTTGTACTCTTCGTTAATGAACATGTCATGTACGTCACTACAGTGGAGCGAGCATAGCGCATCTTGGGCCCATCGGAGGCCACCATCGGCAACCCAGACAGAACACCGGTGGGGATGCTAAAAACTTTGAGGTACGTCGCCGCGGAGTTGAAGAAGATAGTAAAGAACTTGAGTTGCGGTTGTTCGACAGACAACGTCCTGCGCATCGAGCACTAAGTGGGGGGTCGTGCTCACCCACTAGGTCAGCACGACCTAGCGAGTTCGGCCAGCGTTGTAGCGTTCCTTGTCGGTCATCCATGGCCCAGGTCGGTGGGGAGTAAGTTATGTACAAATCTACGTTACGTTTTTTGGTTATGCCATGCGTTGCGCTAACATCATGTCGTTCTTCCACTGCAGGTCCGTCGGGATGAATCACTTCTACCGGCCGCGTTCGGTACACAGACTACCGCTCCCTGTCGGTCATCTGCACTGGACATCTGGGAGGTACGAGATTCTCAGTTCACGTCCCGGGTGTTTATCTGTACTAACATCGTTCTATCTTGTAGCCTTTAGTTGACCGTGGGGGTGACGGCCAGTTCACGAGGACTGATGATGATGACATGGGCCTTCCAACTCCTACTAGGGAGCAGTACACGCCGTCAGGGTATGGAGCATGGCAGACAAGGTTTGGAGCTTACGCAGGGCAGAGCTCCTCCGGGTTCACTGTTCCATCGTACGTACAAGGGCAGAGCTCCTCTGGGTTGGCTGGCACTCTGTACCTCCAAGGGCAGAGCTCATTCACGCAACCGGAGTTGCAGGCATCATACCCCAGGAGTGAATTTTTTAAGCCCGACGCTCATGATTTCTTTGGAGGTGTCCCCCAGGCCGGCATGCCTCATCACGATAACATGTACGCTTACCAGACTCTACTAGGCCATACTGAGCCTACCGGTGCACCTTCGCCACCTCAACGATCCCCATACCCCCTCCAAACGGACACGCGCTCACCCGACTGCTTCATGTGCTCCACGGGGCATACCCGATGCAAGACATCTAGGCGCACGTGGAGGCCACCGCAACGAGCAGTAGTGGCTTAGACTCAAACGAGTGAGCCATATTGTAGCATGTGAACTCAAGCTTCTAATTTCATGTATGAAAAGGTTTTAAATTGGTTCATGTAATGATTGTAAATCCTGAGGGAGTTAGCGTGTGTATCATGTAATGCTTCAAATTTTATGTATGAATCGTCTTCGAATTTTCAGAACAAAAAGTCAACACACTGCGACGCTAACTTTTTCGAACGACAAGACCACACGATTTAGAGGGAAATGACAACTCTACCTCCCTAGCTTTTAAGGACGACATGACCCAACAAGTTAGCTTTACGCAGCGACATAATCCAACGAATCTCCTCAGAGTCGCTACCTCACTGATGTGAATTTCCTTCAACCGAATTACAATTTAGCCGCATATGCAGCGCCGGCTAGACATATAAGTACTACCCCTTCCACGTCATGTTCTCCTGCATCCAGACTTCAACACAATCTTGCTCAGATGGATAATCACTGGGAGGAAATCCACGAGATGCAAAGGGAGTATGCGGCCCAGGAGGAACAAAGGGAGCGTGCCAGGAGGCCACCTTCCCGCAATGACACTGTCTCGCGTAGCAATAACCCCTACCACAACATCCCAACCGAGAATTCGCCGCAACACCCGCCCAAGGGGGAGACGCCGCCCCTCTATTAGTGTAGGGACAGATGCAAGTTCTTCAAGTCCAAGCACCGGCTAAGCTTGGGCATGCGTTACTGGGTTGCGCGAACTACTCCTGCAACTATCCCAACCGCTGTTGGGACACGAGCCGCTACCGGCAGCCGGTAAGGACATGTTACAGTATATTCCCCTACCATTTCTCTTTTAAAGTATGCACTAACAACCTCTCTTATCTACCCGTAGTCCCTGGATCTGCTATGTGGCTACCGCAAGTGAATCGACCTAGAGATCCACCCACACGACCAGTAGACTCTCGACTACGAGGAGTGGGATGCCAACAAAAACCGCGAGAGGAGGGAGGAGAAACGTCGCACCGAAGAGCATAACGAGCGTATCCGGTGGGAGATGCAGGCCTATCTTGAGGCGTGTAGGCACAGGAGGCGAGGCTCGAGAGAGAAGCGAGAAAAGAAAAAATGGCTACCAAGCCAAAGCCGACGAGGAGTACAACACCGAGCTCGCAAGGAAGGGCAAATGGCCCCGGTCCACACAGTAGTCCGACCCTCTTTGTCCACATGTCCCATGTATTTCTAATTTCCTAAAGGCATGCATGTACCGTCCTTAGTTCGTTAGTCTGCATGCCATGTAACCCCCTTGTCGGATTAACTGTTGTGTTGTTATCGTTGCGTCATTTCTCCAAAACTGTTGTGTATGAATTTCCTAGCGCATCGCAATATCACCTACCTTCATACTTACAAATCATTGCTACCTCACAAAAAATTTCAGAAATTTAGCGCACCACAACAACATACAGCAATCACAAAATGTTATTGTGAGTCTAACATATAGTTTTCCAGAAGTAGGGAAAAGTATAGTATATTTGGAATATCCCACAACCTCATCTAGTCCGCTAATATACCTTGCTATCAAGACATATATATCACCAAAATATAACACAGGATGTTTACATACAAGCAGGCCTCCTTTGAAACATCAGCAAATATCAAATACATTCCAAGTCATATGAAATTATGAAACCTTAATTTCCGTAATCTAAAATCCAAATTCTCACGACCTAAATCCTAAATTTTCAAGAAAATTCCATAACACATATAAAGTTATCGAAACATTACACCATAAAAATAATTATAATTTTTGGAGCTCATTTTCTACATTTACAAATCCGTACAAACAGTACACTTATATAAAAATGCGAGAATAATTCCGGGCGAATAAAATTATGACAAATTTACACAAGCAAGTATACTATGTCAAGAGGCTCCGCGTAAATTTCATAATTTTTTTGAAGTCGTTTGTTATATTTTAAAATAAAAAAATCGTCGAAACCGGATTAAACCCTAACCCTAAACACCCTCCTGACCATAACCCTAAACACGTGGCAGGCGCTATCGCATGGCGGCTGTGCAAAAGAGGAGCGTGGCGGGCTGGGGCGGCCATCGGCCATGCGGTCAAAGTGTTAATTTTGCAAATAAAATTTGGCTACAGCTATTTTCATAAAATACGAAATAAAACCACGCTAATACGCCCAAAAACTCCGTAACAAAACTACTAGAGGTGTGCAAGTCTACACAAAACAAACCAGCGAGACACAATTCCCCGGAAACCGCCTAAAGTTTCTTCCTCCTTTGGCCTTTTGCTCCCAAAGATTTATTTTATTTTTCTTTCCTAGCAAATTTTCTGCAAGAAAAGATCCAAAAGAAATACTAGGGAAATAAATTCTTTTGCCAAGATTTGTGTGGGAAATGAGTTAGGTGTCCGGACCACTCATAAATTCTGCCTGTTCTTTCAGATCTGTTCCGTGTTTTGCTTTGGCTTTGCGACGAGAGGAAATTCTCTCGACCCAGCCAGCGCAGTGTTTCTGCTTCCAGCTGGAGTTCCGGGGGCTTGGGAAATTCTTCCGTCTCGTCTCATGGGTCGTCGCCGCAATCCAATCTTGCCGCTCTCCGGGCTGAGTGTTTCTTGATTTGTTCAAGGCTCCCATTTTTCCTGGAGAAAGTTTCTTCCTTCAAAAATTTCATTTCATTTCTCTCAGGAGTTTGTGTGAGTGCACTTTTGGGGGAGGGATTGTTCTTGAATTCCACACTGTTTGAAGCAGAAATCGAGTTTTCGCGTAATCACATCGCCTTTCGTCTTGCTTGAATCTCACAGTTCACAGCTTTCCATACTCGTTTCCTGTCTCGATTTCATCATCTTAGGTCGGCTCTTGCTCATCTCTGCCGATTTGTCTCTTCTTTATAGCTTATAAAAATCCCACCTTTTTCTCCACAAGTTAGTGTCTTTTTCTCTCGAATGGGCAACGTGTTCGCGTGCATGCCGCGCAAGGAGCACGGGGGCGCGGCCGCGGTATCGCGCAATAAACGGATGGGGAGCGCGCGGTCGGCGCGCGGCGCGGCGAAGCTGACGCCGGCGGAGGAGGAGCTCCTGCACCGCCAGGCGCTGGCCATGGCCATCCACCAGCACCTCGACGCCGGCGGCTCCATGTCCCGCCGCATAGACGCCGGCGGCTCCCTGTCCCGCCGCATCGGCCCCGGCTCCACCAGCTCCCGCCGCCGCGGCGACCTCCCGGACTCCGTCACGAATGCTAAGGCTGTAAGGCTCCCACTTCTCTGTTTCTGCTCCACTCTTCATATGCTTCTATGTTCCCTTGTTGCAAACTTGCGTTGTGTTCTTGCGTAGCAAATACAATCCTAGAATTGTCAATGCTACTCTGTAATTGTAGAATTTTGTTGTTTATTTTGTATTGGTATTTACTTGTGAAATTTTTGTGAATCATAGAATCTGGTCAGTTGCAATGCGTGCTTAGCATCTTCTCATCTGTCTTTGTTGTTTGAGGTGTTTGGTAGGTAGCATTCTGTTTTTATGATCTGTATGTTACCGCTGGATTGCGAAGGATTCTTGCATGGTCAGTTGGCATTTGGACTATGACTTTGACTGCAACATTGGCCTGGAGTTACCTGATTCTCTATATTGTTTAATGTCTGGTGGCTCTAGATTAGCTAATTGACTTGTGAATTGGTTGTTAGTGTTGGATTGCTTGTGACTGCGGAGAATTCAATGAGTTGCCTAGCATCAACATGCTGTACTTTTATGTTTGTTGAAGAATGTCTTCCTTTGTACAAGGAAAGTGTACTCGTTTTTTGAGCTATTTCTTCATAGTTTCCTTGGTTAGGTAGATTTGAGTTGTAATCGGCAGAGATTTCATGTTAATATATAGTTGAATGTTGGCAATTGAGGTTCTAAAATATGTTAGAAGTAGTTCTGCAGGTGTAATTATGTCACAGTGAATGGAAGATGGGTTTTCCGTTCTTGCTTGGTGCTGCTCATCTGACTAGTACCGAAAAAATATTTGTTGATGTAGATCTACCAATGGCGAAGCGTATTGCTGTTTCGCTCCGTGATTGCTGTTGTTTCACGATTAGTCCCATTACCTGTTGATACTTTTGAGTGCAGTCTAAGTTTCTGAAATCATCAACTCATATAATGTTCATATACTTTTCACTTCTCCAAAATTTTGAATTATTTTTACATATGAATTATTAACTATGCCACTATATGTCGAAAAGACATCTTTGTGCACAAGTATTGATTCATAGTTTCATACATAAGACGGGCGGTATGTATCCATGGAGAAACTTATATGCCATTAAGACTACAAGACAATGCTAGGACCTCAATGGCGGCCTCACTAGCTGACAACATTGTCCCATTTCTTATATTGATCTCTCTCAATTGATAATTCCTTGCTATTTTCTTGTATTCTAGTAGCAGCACTCAGGTAACTTAACTGTGTGTCATTGGTCAAAAAATTTGATCCCAACTATATAGGAACAAGGAAATGGACCATATTTTTATCTCTTTGTCCTTAGCCATATCTACATCCAAAGTAAGAAGCAAAGGGCTAACATTCTCATGCAAGCATATTGTTTTGTGGTTCATATAAAAAAGCTTTTCAATGCTAATGATGGTATATGCTTTCACATGGGCAATCTTGTAGTGATTTATCTTATGAGTTAGGACCTACCATACATTAGGAGAAGTGATCCCCAACTGGCCTTAATATATTATCTATTCTTCTTTGTTCAACACTTGGCGCTAGCAATTTTGGACTAGTTTGCATTGCTAGTAGCTATATGTTTTTTTTTAATGGATTACAAGTTTTTACGCACTGTTTTTCCTTTTGGTATGATACTTTCAGGTCCAAATTGTTTTAGAGAACTTAGAAACCAAGAAAATCGTTCTCGTCCATGGAGAAGGATTTGGTGCTTGGTGTTGGTACAAGACCATCTCTCTCTTGGAGGAAGCTGGTCTTGATCCTGTTGCCTTAGACCTCACAGGTTCTGGCATAGACCACACTGATACAAACAGCATAGCTACTTTGGCAGATTACTCCAAGCCCTTGATCGATTACCTCAATAAAATTCCTGAGAATGAGAAGGTGAGCATCACATCTGTTTTCTATTTATTTATTTTAAGAAAATAACTGTGTGTTTGAGCTCTGTGTTCATGTCGGCACTAATGCAGGTTATTTTGGTCGGTCATAGTTGTGGAGGTGCAAGTGTGTCATATGCCTTAGAACACTGCCCCAAGAAGATCTCAAAGGCTATATTTCTTACTGCCACAATGGTAAAGGATGGCCAGAGGCCCTTTGACGTGTTCTCAGAGGAAGTATGCACTCCCTTCATTTGTCTGTACGCACTTGTGTGTTCTTGTTGAATAGCGACTCACGCTATGTCGTATTTTGCAGCTTGCATCTGCAGATGTTTTCTTGCAGGAATCACAGTTTTTACTTTATGGAAATGGAAAGGACAAGCCTCCTACTGGGCTCATGTTTGACAAACAGCAGACCAAGGGGCTATATTTCAACCAAAGTCCTTCCAAGGTACATTGTACTCTACTCATGTTGTGAACTGAAAAGATTTTTTGCACCCATTTTCATGCCAGTTTCTATTTTCAATGGACTAGGTCTAGCTAACAAGTTTGTGCATGCTATTGACATTGTAGGATATCGCACTGGCTGCAGTGTCCATGAGGCCCATCCCTCTAGCCCCAATCATGGAGAAGCTCTCCCTCACCCCAGAAAACTACGGCACCGTCCGCCGCTACTTCATCCAGACGCTCGATGATCGCATGCTGTCACCCGATGTCCAGGAGAAGCTGGTCCGGGAGAACCCGCCTGGCGGGATCTTCAAGATAAAGGGCGGCGACCACTGCCCCTTCTTCTCGAAGCCGCAGTCCCTCAACAAGATCTTGCTTGAGATCGCGCAGATCCAAGCTCCGGCGACGCTGTTCCCGGCCAAAGCAAAGATGGAAGAAAGCACCGAGAAATCATGACTGTATGTTTGTATGTACATGAAGTGGGTAGACAGCACATAGGTTGCAAAAGGAGATTAATGCCGGGATTAATTGAAACCAGTCAGTCAGTAAGTCAGACAGAATAATGGGTAGGTAGTTGAACAAGTGTCTGCTTCTTTCTTTCTTCTGTGATCAAGTATAGTGAATGGGCATGAGCGAGATCTTTTACCTTGTGAATTAAATCTTCCATCAGAACATCGTTTTCTTGCAGTTTGTCAGGTGCATTGCTAGATACCGAGCTACTTACTTATTCCATAATCACGCAGATATTCCCAGTTTTTGTTTCTGCGATTTGCTTTGTACGTAAGGATTTTTTACCATTGCAATTACGGGGCAAAAGAATTCTTTGAAAAGAGAGCATCTGGGCTAAAAATCACTTCGGCTCACGTGGGCTCTTGTCTCGTTACATGGCCATGGACATCTGGAATCTTTCGCGCGAGGTCTCTCTCTCTCTCATCTCGGTTTCGCGTCCAATCCCCCTCTATTTTTTTTGGCTGTTTTTCTCTCTAATATTTCACGAGGTGTTGTGCGCTCTTGCGATCGTATTTCTTTTCAGCGAGAATTCGGGCGCAGTTGCGTGCTCTTTCATTTCTGGGCTTTGGATGCTGTTTCCTCAGAGATTAGGTTTTGGATGTTGTTCGAGTGTCTGATTCTAGGGCCTTGGATCGTGCACGGTTGCTACTTGTTAGCTATCCCCTTTGGGGGAGTTCATGGAGTCGTGCTCAGCTTCAAAAGATTAAATTTTGTTCAGTTTTACTAGGTATCTATCCGTGCAGGCTAACATCTTTTAAGTATAAGTTGTGATTGGATCATACCATTGCTGTATGACTTGCGCCTAGCATCTGTTTGTGTTTGCACACTAGAAAAATGTTGGTTAGAACTTGTCAAGATTAGGTTCACAATTGTTCGTGTCATACAAACATTGACAGCAAGAACAATCCTCTAGAAGAACAACCAGCCGTCAAAATTGTGCTATTCTACTGATCCATGATACAGTGTGATTCTGTTAGACGATTTGGGTAGGCCAACACCATTAGCGGGTTCAGGATCAAAATCTGCAAACTTGAAAAATTGAGGACCTAAAACTCGATAAAATCAGAGTGTGGGTGGATAACCTGCTCGTATCACGTTTTCTCCCGTGTAAAGAGATTCTTTTCATTTAAAGAAACACTGGATACTGGAAACATCAGTAATGTATATCCTGCTCATTTCAATTGCTTAGAGGTGGTACTTGGCTACTAAATTAGTCTGAACTTAAAGGTGTTATGAATAGCGCTTGTATTCAATATGAGGCCAATGGGCCGGTATATATACACAAAGTACAGGTGGTGAATATGCAAAGAACCCCTCATAACAATGGGGAATAACAAACTATACATATATCTCTAACACCTCGTCAAACTCATGGTGGATCAACAACACCGAGTTTGGAGAGGTAGAAGAAATCGTTGTGCTCGAGTCCGGGCCTTCGTGAAGAAATCCGCTATCTGAAGCTCAAGGCACACATATCAAGAGTAATCACCGATCATGCACACAAGACCTCATGAAGGAAGCATCAACACCAATATGCTTGGTGAGCTCATGCTTCACAGATCACGCAACACTTGATAGCACTGTCTTCGTCGACAAGAGAGGAGTCGGTGTGGTGACAGAAACACCAAAATCCTCAAGTAACCACCGTAGCCAAGTAATCTCTGCATCAAGAGAGCCATAGCTCGCAACTCACTCTGACTCGAACAGGACACTGCGATCTGTTTCTTCGTCTTCCGTGCAATGAGAGAACCACCAAGAAAAACACAAGAAGCAGAGAAAGACCGCGATCGGAGGGATCGCCGCCCAAGTAGCATCCGAATAAGCTCAAGTCAGAACGATTTGGAGCGTGGAAAGAAGAGACGGCGAGAGATAGTCCCACGAAGGTATCGCAGAACTCGAAGAAGGTGGCTGTAGTGGACCTGAGTGGGAGCAGAAACGAACTGACTCAGAATGTGAACTGGATAAGTGATATCCGGACGAGTAACAGCAAGGTAGACAAGACTCCCAACAAGATGACGATAGCGAGTCGGATCAGAAAGAGGCTCGCCATCAGAGGGTCGAAGGTGAACATTGAGCTCCATGGGAGTCTCAACAGTACGCTGATCAGTGAGGGAGGCGCGATCAAGAAGATCCTGAATATACTTCTCTTGGGACATAAAGAAACCATCTGGAGTGGAAGTAACCTCAATCCCAAGGAAGTAACGAAGAGGACCAAGATCCGACATAAGGAACTGCTCACTAAGACGAGCCTTGACAAAGGCAATGTACTCAGAGTCATCTCTGGTAATGATCATATCATCAACATACAGAAGAAGAAGAGTCCGACCACGAGACGAAGTGTGGACAAAGAGCGCAGGATCATGATCACTCGCTGAAAAGCCAGCAGCAGTGACCACAGAGGAGAAGCGCTCAAACCAAGCACGAGGGGCTTGCTTAAGGCCATAGAGAGAGCGACGAAGGCGCATGCACCATGCCCTCGAGAATGAATACTCGGTGGCGGATGCATGTAGACCTCCTCACGCAACTCACCATTAAGAAAGGCATTCTTAACATCAAGCCGAGAGATGCACCCGCATGGCGAGCAGACGCCACCGAAAAGAAGAGTGCGCGACAAGGGTCATGTGGGCCACAGAGCAAAGTCTCGTCGTAGTCACGACCATACTCCGCTTTGGAAGCCACGAGCAACAAGACACGCCTTATAGCGCTCAAGAGAGCCATCAGAGCGAGTCTTAATCTTATAGACCCACTTACATGTGATGGGACGAGAGTGAGATGGAAAAGGAACAAGATCCCAAGTACCAAGACGCCGAGGGCAGCAATCTCTCGGCCATGGCATCTTGCCACTCAGATGAGTAATAAAGATCCTGAGAGGAGGCAAAGCTCACACAGTAGTCTGCGCCAAAGAAAGGCAAAACGAAAGCGGGGCCGAATCGACTGGCGATCGCGGAGAGCGTAGCGAGGAGAAGACGGCCCATCAGGGGAAGATGAATCATCAGAAGAAGATGAATCATCAGTAGAGGAGGGCTCATCTGGAAGATCCTCAATACGAGGTCGACGAGTGTAGACGAGTGTAGGGGGAGCCCGAGGAGCCGTGAGGAGACGGCAAAGCGGCGATAATGGCGGAGAGGCCACAGGGAAATATGTGGAGACTCGATGGGGACGGGTGGACGAGGGCAAGATAGAGATAGGTGTATCTGGAAAGGTCAAAAAAGACAGAGACTCCACAGAGGAAGCCGAAGGAGAGACAGGACGTGGGTAGAAAGGACGAGACTCGCCGAAAGTCACATCCCGAGAGATCCGCATCCGTCGACCAACAGATCCCAAAGACCGATAGCCCTTGTGCTCAGATCAGATCCTAGAAAGACACACTCAACAGATGAGCGGTCGGTTTAGTGCGTTCTCGAGGGGCGAGGAGAACGAGCAAACGCAAGCCAAATGCGAAGAAGGCGAGTAGTCGAAGGAGACCACGAGACGCCAACAGAATTGCGCTCAAGAGCGTAAGAAGGCCGATGTTGACGAGATAAGTGGTAGTGGAAATAGCCTCGGCCCAAAAGTGAGGTGGAATAGAGGCGGCAATCATCGTGGCACGAGCCGACTCAAGAAGGTGACGATGCTTGCGCCAAGAACACCATTCGAGCATGAGCACCGTGACAAGAGAATCGAAGGAGAGTGCCCGCTCGACAAGGAAGCCGCGCAGTGATGAGAGAGGTACTCGCCACAGAGTCAAGACGAAGACACGAATAGGAGTGGAGAAGCGTAAATGCGAACCATAGTGGCAAACTGCTTATAGATAGACAAGGCCTCACTACGAGAAGACATGAAATATATCCAAGTGTGGCGAGAGAAATCATCTATAAATATGATATAGTATCGATGACCCCTTTCAAGCGACGGCGAGCCGGACCCCAAACATCGTAATGAACAAGATCAAAAGGACGCCGAGACACTAACTCACTATGAGGATAAGGAAGTGAATCTGCTTGCCTAACTTACAATACGACAATCTAAAGATACGTCTCTGAGGCAGATCCCGAAGACCACGATTTAACTAAGGACGACAGACGAGATCCCACAGATGGCCAAGACGGTGATGCCAATGCCGGAAAGAGCCGGTAGATGGAGTGGCGAAGCGGAGATGGCAAATGACGGTGGGCGTGGAAGGAAGGTGAAGCTACCAAACTCCCAAAGACGCTGTGAGTCAAGGCGCCGAGGGCCGAACCAACCAGAGCTCCGTGTGGCGGTCTGAACACAACAAGAGTCGAGTCGAGAATGACTCGACAACCAAGATCGATGTCGCCTTGTGAGAAAGAAGTCAGCATGGTAAGGCGAGGAACATGAGCAACAGAGGAACATGAAAAGATGAGTTGCTAAGAGGTCCTCGACCTGAGACAGAAGAGAGGTACCATCGTGAAAGAAGAACACCGACAGAGAATCAAGGGTGTAATGAAGGATGAGTAGAAGAATCAGAGTCATGTGAAAAGATGCTCCGTAATCAAGAATCCACGGAAGGTGCCGGATGTGGAGGTGGTGGTTTCGCAGCGTTCAAGAGTCAAGAGCGTAACCGGCGTAACTCGTCAAGGAGAACTCAAGTAGTAAGCGTCGAAGTCGGCTATCTCTCGCCAAGGAGAGAAATTGTCAAGGAGTCGATCGCAGACGCCAATGTAGGAACCGCAGAATCGCCGAGGAGAACCCGGCGGCAAGCAAGCGTCGAAGTCCGCTATCTCGCCTTTCGAGAGAGCTCGCGAAGGAGTCGATCTGACGCCGATGTAGAAGCACCAGTGCGGTGCTAGTAGAAGAACGACGTGAAAGATGCCGCCGCTTCTTATAGCACTGGTACTCAATGTGGCCGACCTTGTCGCAGTAGGAGCAGTGAGGACGGCCACCGCTAGATGGAGGGCGACCACCACCACCGTGGCGGCATTTGGAGGAGGTAGTGTGTCAAGCGTGAGTAGCACCACGCAGCGTAACGGAAGCCATCCAGTGGCGGCGCATTTGGCGCTGGCGACCAAGGCAACGGTTCAACAGCGGCGCCGACGGCGCGCGGTTAGATCGACGTTTTTAACCTTTTTTTTTTTTTGGGCGGCTTAAAAGCCTACCACCGCTTCACGCTGAAACACAGGGGAACTAGGGTTCCCCAAGTCTTCGGCGACGACGGCGGCGGCCTCCGGCGGCGGCGAGGCGGCCCTCTGGCGGCGGGGCGGCCCTCCGGGCGGCGGCGGAGGCGCCCTCCGCACGGAATCGACGACAGGCGGCCCTCCGGCGGCGGGGACGGAATCGGCGGCGGCGGCCTCCGGCGGCGACGGAGGCGGCCCTCGGGCGGCGGAGGTGGCACGGAATCCGAGGAGGCGCATAGCGGGCCGCTGTCCTCGTGTTGAGGACAAACCCGCGACGTCTCCGAGACGGCGGCGACCGTCGGCGCGAGGATGGGAGGAGGCCGACGGCTGGCGAAGGGAGGAGGCCGGCGGCTTGGGAGGGAGGAGGCCGGCGTGTGGTGCAGGGGAGGAGGCCGGCGGCGGGACAACCAGCGAAGCGACGGAAAACCCAAAACCCTAGGTACGCTCTGATACCATGTTATGAATAGCGCTTGTATTCAATATGAGGCCAATGGGCCGGTATATATACACAAAGTACAGGTGGTGAATATGCAAAGAACCCCTCATAACAATGGGGAATAACAAATTATACATATATCTCTAACAAAAGGCAGAAAATTCTTAGGGAAGGGTTTTGTATGATTCAGTTGAGCTTTCTGGTAGTTTTTTTTTACTTTTTTGGAGATACGAACTGGGGGCATTCAGTACACACATTATGTAGTTTGATTGCCATGAAAATATATAATAATTCTCTTGGAGTATATTAATGCTGGTTGGCCAAGGAACATGTTTTGATGTTTGTTGGCCATCTGATGCGTTAGAAGTGCAATTGCTTTTATTTGTTGAAGCGGATTCTTTGTGTTGAAAACTGAATAGTTCATCGGTTCACCAATTAAAGCATGCTGCTCTGTATGCACATTGCACATGATGGTTGAATTTTAGCATGGTTATTAAGGCAGTAAGGCGAGGCGAGGCGACCCACCCCCCTCACACCTTTTAAGCGCTAAGGTGTGAGGCGAGGCGACACCTTACATATATCCTAAGGCGCTACTGGCGGAGGAAGATCCGGAGCAACCATGCCGTGTGGAATAGTTGCAGCGTGGAAGAAGAGTAGAAGAAAAGGAGAAGAGAAAGCAAAAAAGAAAAAGAAAAAGTGCCCGTGAGCTGTGCAGCTGTGCCCAGTCCAGTCCAGCGGCCCATCAGGCCCTTGAGCCCTCAACCCTGCCTCCTCTCCTCTTATCCTCTCTTTCCTGCAGTCGGCTCAACCCTGCCTCCTCTCCTCTCCTCCTCTCTTCCCCACCCTCACCCTTTCCTGTCCTCTTCCCCTTCCTTACCCCGGCGGCGCAGATCCGAAGCAACCGAGTGAGCTTCGGGCGAAGGAAGACACCCACGGGCGGCAGAATACCCCGGCGGTGCAGATCCGGAGCAACCGAACGAGCTCCGGGAGGAGGAAGACACCCACGGGCGGTGGAGTACTCTGGCGGCGCAGATCTGGAGACAAGACGACACCCACGGGCAGCGGAGTACCCCGGCGGCGCAGATCCGGAGACAAGACGGCGGCGGCGCCGAGTGGTGAAGACGATGCCGCACTTCAGGTGCCTGATCCAGCGCAGCTTTGGGCGGTGGAGGATCCACAGCCGGTGCTGATCGTGCGAGGAGGCGGCGGAAGCAGAGGATGTGGCGGGCTCTAGTAAGGCGGGGGCGACACCTTGACTGTCAGAGGCGCCTTACCGCTTAGGCGTCGCCTAAGCGACACCTTGATAAGCCTGAATTTTAGTTTGAGACTTGATGACATGTGTTCTAAACAATGAGCCTTTGTTATTGCAGTCAATGTTTAATCTTAGAATATCATCTCTCTATTTTTAAACTGTTAACCATCTCACTCTATTGACTCCCGGGAGTAGGATTGATAAATGATGCCCTGTTTTTGTCTGTCTAAAACCAACTGCTATCCTCACCTTGTTCTCACTGCAGTTCCATGCCACTTCCTTTTATTTTTACTCATCACCAAATTCACTTTGTTGCGAAGCTTTTGAGCAATTCAATTCGTGTACATTATGGGTAACCTTTTGTCCTTGTATTGCAGGTTAGGAAGTTTATGAAGGAGAAAAAAGATGATGCTATAATCTCTGAATATCTTGATATGGAAAAGGAGCTTCAAGAGGTGAGTTATCCTGCATGTTCTATCGTATGCTGCTGTGTGCTTGTGTTGGTGTCAGCTAATCATCAGATGCCGTTTCTGGCACTCTGATGCTAGTATGAGTTAATGATTTCTACGAAAGGATGCTTGCTTTCTTGTTTGTTTTTGGGGCCAATTGCTATCAATCCCTTTCTCTTCTTTGTTACAAGGAGCCATGCCCTGCAAGGTAGCATGAAAAAGGCAGCTTGCAACAGTGGATTTATTTTTGGGGCATTTAGATTTTATTGTAACCTTGAAAGGTGAGAAGGTTGATTATGACAATGGTAGGGACCATCTTAGCAACCATATTAATAGTAATGAATACTATATGCAAAATTCCATTGCTACAAAGTTGTCCATTCTTGATTGATTGCAGATTTGTCTCACATGGTAGAGTACCTCCTTCCGATTTTGGGTGTCGATGCTGCTGTTCTAAGTTTGAAATTGAATCACAACATATGTCGAGATTTAATGATATCGGGAGGTTGGTTTTGTTAATTGTGCTAAATGTAATTTTCTGCGACAATTGCAGGTTATTACTGTTAGAATAGGAAGTCTTTTATATTTCCTTATATGCCCTTTGTATTCTTTATCTGTATATGGCATATTCCTTTGTAATATCTCTTTGTACTTCCTATATATATTGTCCATTGGACCTTATGAATATACACACAATATTCATAACAATTACATTAACTGGAGAGCTTTTGGCACTGCAAATCTAAGTGAGAGTGCCTAGAATGATGTAGGTCTGTCACCGCCAAATTATTCGGGCAAAGTGCAGTCAGAGGTGTCATGAATATTGTGTGTATATTCATGAGACCCAATGGATAATATATACAGGGAGTACAAGGGGGATATGCCATATACAGATAAGGAAATACAAAAGTCATATAAGGAAATACAGATAAGAATTCCTATTCTAACACCCCCCCCCTCCCCCTCAAACTCATGGTGGATCACATACACTGAGTTTGGAGAGAAAATACAAATGTTGTACCTTAGTCTGTGGCTTCGTGAAGAAGTCAGCAATCTGTAACTCCGAGGGCACAAATTGTAAAGCAAGTACTCCCTCCTACACCTGTGAGCGAGTGTATGAAGCATTTACACTAATGTGCTTGGTGAGCTCATGCTTTATTGGGTCACAGGCAATACTGATAGCATATGTACTGTTAGACAAAAGAGTCGTAGGTCCTATCACAGGCACTCTAAAATCCGCAAGTAGCCACCTCAACCAAGTAATCTCTGCTGTCACTGCTGCCATAGCTTTCAACTCAGTCTCTGCACTCGAACGGGAAATTGCAGTCTGTTTATTTGTCTTCTAGGCAATTAGGGAGGAGCCAAGAAAAACACAGTAAGCAAAAAAAGAACGACGATCAGAAGGATCACTAGCCCAAGTCGCATCGTCTGCAGGAGGTGTAGAAGTAGGCTGCCTAGGAGGAGGTTGAACCCGGCGATGGCGGACAAGGTCGATCACCAGTGACATGTCTCCAGAGGTGGAGACCATCGAGCGTGATCTCCATGAGTGAAGACCACAGCCTGTTGTTCGTCCTATGAAGCTTTGTTCCCGAGAATGGGATCGCTGCTGATGGAGCAGAAGCCATCGGTAGGCGGCGCTAGATGGCATGGCGATCAAGTCAACGAAGTCTAACAGGCGGCGTTGGACGGCGCGGTGGTTAGATCGACGTTCTGTTTTTTTTAATTTTATTTTGATTTTTTTGGGCCGGCTAAAACGGTCTACAACTAAAGAAAACAGCCTGCTGGAGGAGCCAAGAAAGAACACGCACGCACGGGGGAGCTAGGGTTCCCCCTGCTACTGGCAGTGGCGACGGAGGAGTCCTCTTTGGCTGTGCTTTGGTGACGGGTGGAGGGCGGTAGGCTCGAGCACGTGGGCGGCGGAGGCGTGGCACATGGCGGTGCGGCCTCGGATCGTCGCGGCTTCGGGCGCAGCAGCGGCGCGACTTCAGAGTGGAGACTTGCTTGGCGTTTGGGCCGGACGGCGATCGGGTGGGCGGCGTCGTCTCGATCAGCGCTGGCGTGGCCTCGAGTCGATGTGGCCAGTGCGGCCAGTGCGGCCGAGCGGCGACTTCTGGCGGCGTTCGGGCCGGACGGCGACCGAGCGGGCGATAGCGTCAGGCTGCGGGATGTGGCAGTGGAAAGAGCTAGATTAGTACCCTAGCTTTGATACCATGTTGTGAATATTGTGTGTATATTCATGAGGCCTAATGGGCAATATATATATAGGGAGTACAAGGGGGATATGTCATATACAGATAAGGAAATACAAAAGGCATATAAGAAAATACAGATAAGAATTCCTATTCTAGCAAGAGGTAAGTTTTGTTCTTTATGACATGTCTCTACAATTTTTGAAGGCTGGAATGTTGAACTTTTTACTTCTGTTAGCTGTGTAGGACAACATTATATGTCAACTATTCCACATACTAGCAGAATATGGGAAAGATTTACATTTGGATTACTTATGTGGAAATTACAAGAGCACTTGTGATCTCCTGAAGTATATCATTGTACTAACATGTTTCATCTGGTGTTAGACATTGGATGACCTCTCACAATCCCATGAGAAGTTTGTAGTTGGGATTAAAGTGCAAGCTGTGTGGAGTGAAGATGGTGAGTGGTAAGTTTCTTTTGATATGCCTATGTCTGGTTGCAAGTATACTGTTGTGGACACTTATTGGGGACAACATTATCGGCGCAGACATCGAAGTGATGATGATCAGAGCAAAGGCGCAACAGAAGTTCTGAGTACGATTCAGAATCAGCCAGCGTAGCACTGTAGAGTTTATGGTAATAGACAGAGTCGGTAGACTTTCCAAATAGATTACCGTATTTGTATTCCAATAGAGTTTTGAGTATGAATTGGATTACATATGTAACTCTTTAAAAGAAGCTTGTAACTCTGTACTCAGGGCTAAGAAAGAAATATGCTATGCCTTCCAATTGCTATCCTATCGCCCTCTGAAATTCTCTATTCTTCCTTCATTATTCTGTATCAAGCACGACGGCGTCTTCTCGCTAGAGCCGAAAGCTTCAACTTGCAGCGACTCATCCGTATAACCTTCGCAGCCGAAGTCGAGCACATCATTTGGTATCAGAGTCGACCATCATGCCTTCTGGTGCAGACAAGAATGAAGAGCCGTCTGAGGTGATGGCAGCGATCGCCGAATTGAAGCTAGAATTGAGCAAACAAATATGAGACAGTTTTTCGTCCCTGGAAGCGCGGGTGATTGCTCTGGAGGAGCGGCCATCCAACGTCGACGAACGCATCAGGAAACTAGAAGACCAAATAGGGTACGCCGGTATTCTGGGAAGTTTTCAACCACCATTGGCAACGTCATCGTCTAAGGCCAAATTGGAACAATGGAACACATCTATTACGGAGGCAATTCCTTCGGCACCCTTGTCGATTGGATTGTTTCAAAAAGCTCCGACTGTTTCCTGCTTTGGGACGACACGGTTTGCTGTGACAATGCCAACATATCCTACATCCTTGCCGTTCATACCCCAAAAATTTCCGCCGAGGGTGGTTCCACAGATGTCAGTAGCCATGCTTCCTCTAGCGGACACAACAGGGGTTCCAAGGTATCACAAACTTGATTTTCCAACTTATGACGGCAAGGAAGATCCCCTCGGGTGGATCAACCGCTGTGAGTAGTTCTTCTGGGGTCAACGCACCGATCAAGGTTACAAAGTATGGCTTGCAGCTTATCACATGGTGGGGGTAGCGCAGCACTGGTACATCCAATTGGAACGAGACGAAGGAACGCCGACTTGGCCTCGCTTCAAGGAGCACTGCCACCTTCGATTCGGTCCACCCATCTGCTCAAACCCTCTGGGGGAAATCGCCAAATTACGGATGACTAGTACGGTGGCAGATTACCAGGACAAATTCTTGGCTTTGCTTTGCCGAGCCGGTCCGTTATCCAGCGAGCAACAAGTTCAACTATTTACGTCAGGACTAACGGATATCTTGCGCATTGACGTCGAATTACAGAATTTGCCGGATTTGTAGGTCGCTATGAGCTTTGCAAGGGCATATGAACAGCGGCTGACCTGGCATTGCGCACACACCAACAGGTGGCCTCGCAATACTCGATTAATAAAGGCGCCCCTTGGTCGGGTCGCAGGCACCATTGGGGGCATCTCTGACTGGCGGAGGACCAGGCTTGTCTAGTACCTGCGGGAGGCAATTCAAACGTTTAATAGCCGCAGAGATGGCTGAACGTCGTGAAAAGGGTTTATGCTTTAATTGTGATGAAAAGTTCAGCAGGGGACATCGCTGTCTATATTGCTTGGAGGTGGTACAAGATGAGGACGAAGCAGTTCCAGAGGACTCCGACGACGGGGAGGATCCACATGTGTCATTGCGTGCTCTTACAGGAATCTGCGCGGGCCAAACCATGAAGGTATGAGTTTGTGTGGGTAACATTACATTGCTAGCATTGATTGATTCGGGTTCAACACATAACTTCTTGCGGGATACGGTGGTCAATCAACTTGGGATTACATTCATGGTTATTACGTCGTCGACTAGTCGACAAGTCGGCGGCGAAGAAACGACTAGAGTTGGCGACTCGACTTGCGCCAGCCGGCCTTCGTCGCCGTCGCCATCGCCCTTCGTCGCAGCTGCCATCGCAGCTCCCTAAGGCGCCGCTGGAGGCCAAAGCGTCACCTCCGCCTTGCCGTCGCCCGTCGCCTGTGCCAGATCTGGGTGAGAGGCGGAGCAGAGGAGGCCCCGTGCGCCGGATTCGGGGGAGGAGAAGAGGATGCGCCGGATCCGGGGGAGGAGAAGAGGATGCGCCGGATCCGGGGGAGGGAGAGAGGATGCGCCGCCGCCACCGCCGGGGGAGGGAGAGAGGATCCGCCGCCGGGGAGGGAGAGAGGTGAGAAGAGGAGCCGCCGCCGGGGGAGGGAGAGAGGTGAGAAGAGGAGCGCCGGGAGATAGGGTTGAGAAGGGAGAGAAGAAGTGGGTTGGGCCTTTATTTCTGATGGGCTGACTGGGTGGGCTCGAAGGGCAGCTAGGAAACAAAGGATTTCCTGTAAACAGTACATATCGACTAGTCGGCGACTAGTCGGCCGACTAGTCGACTAGTCGGCAAGTCGGTAACTACGAGAGCAGTGTCGACTTGCCGACTTAATAACCTTGATTACATTACAACCCCGACAAGATCTGAAAGTGACAGTAGCCAATGGGGAGCGAATTGCCAGTGAGGGTGTGATCCGCAAGCTTCCAATTCAGATTGGCCGAGAAAACTTTTATGCCGATTTTTATGGTTTACCTCTGGACGGTTTTGATATGGTCTTGGGTATTCAGTGGTTGCGCGGACTCAGTCCAATCGTTTGAGATTTTGACGTCCTGACAATATCCTTTTGGCATGAAGATCATCAAGTGTTATGGCATGGTTTACCCGGCAAGCGACCTCGCGCGAGATTACAGAGTTGTGAGGGGCAAGATTTAATGACCACGTTGCTCACTGAATTCACCGAGATCTTTGTGGAGCCGCAGGGATTACCACCTTCTCGCCCATGTGATCATCGAATTCATCTACTTCCTGACATGCCTCCAGTAGTGGTACGCCCATATCTCTATCCCATGCTACAAAAGGAGGAGCTCGAACGACAGTGCCAGTCCATGCTCAAACACGGACTCATTCGCAGTAGTAATTCAGCTTACTCCACACTGGTATTATTAGTCAAGAACAAGACAATTGTTGGAGATTTTGTGTCGATTATCGAGCACTCAATTCAAAGACTGTTAAAGATAAGTTCCCCATCCTAGTCATTGGTGAACTCCTTGATGATAGGAAGGGTGCACATTTTTTTCTCTAAATTGGATCTTCGTTCTGGATACCACCAAGTTCGTATGCATGAGGCTGATGTCCACAAGACGGCTTTTTGTACTCACGAGGGTCTTTTTGAATTTTTGGTTATGCCATTCGGGTTAACGAATGCGCCGGCAACTTTCCAGGCTTTAATGAATGAGGTTCTAAGTGTTTATCTCCGGAAATTTGTGCTCGTATTTTTTAATGACATTGATATACAGTCGAACATGGTCTGAACATCTCAAGCATGTACATGCGGTTCTCCGTGTATTACAGAACAATCAGCTCTTTCTCAAACAATCTAAGTGTTTCTTTGGTAAGACATCCATCTCTTATTTGGATCATGTCATCTCTGCGGAAGGTGTCGCCATGGATGCTAGCAAGGCACAAACAGTCAGTGATTGGACTACTCCGCATTTAGTATGGGCATTGCGTGGATTCCTCGGCCTAGCTGGCTATTATCGGAAGTTTATTAAAGACTATGGTCTCATTGCCGCGCCTCTTACTAGCATTTTGAAGAAACAAGCTTATCTGTGGTCACCAGTAGCCTCACAAGCTTTTGATGCAATAAAAATGGCATTGGCCATAGGTCCAATTTTGCAACTGCCGGATTTTTCCCAACCTTTTTATGGTGGATTGTGATGCTTCAGGCTCAGGATTTGGAGCAGTTTTACATCAAGGCGAGCGACCCATTGCATTTTTTAGTCGGCTAGTAGCTGCACGCCATTGCAAACTAGCAGCATATGAAAGGGAGTTGATTGGTTTGGTGTAAGCAGTAAAGCATTGGCAGCCGTATCTTTGGGGACGACAATTTGTCATCCCTACTGATCATTACAGTTTAAAATTCCTTCTTGATCAACATCTTTCGATAATTCCACAGCACCAATGGGTTAGTAAATTGTTCGGATTTGATTTCATCGTGGAATATCGTTCGGGCTGCTTGAATCGAGTGGCTAATGCTTTGTCACGACGAGAAGAAGACACAATAGTTTTGTTGGCGCTTTCGGGTCCTCATTTTCAACTCCTTGAGGACATTCGTCAGGAGTTGCAGACCAATGATGAGCTGCTACTTTTGCAACAGCAACTGTCTACGGGTATGTTAGGGACCACCTTGGGCCATGGTTGACGGGTTACTCACAAGACATGCTTGCATTTACATTCCATCTTCCTCTGTATTGGTTTCGAAAATTCTGGAGAGTGTTCATAATATGGGACATGAAGGTACACATAATACATTGCATCGCCTTTGCGCCGATTTTAGTATCTCCGGTGATCGCAAGTTAGTAGCTGAGTGGGTACAAAACTGTGTCGTTTGTCAGTGTAATAAAACTGAACATCTGCATCCTATTGGCCTTCTTCAACCGTTGGAGATTCCAACTCAAATTTGGTCCGATATTTCCATGGATTTTATTGAAGGCCTCCCTAAAGTTGGTGGAAAATCTATGATTTTATCAGTTGTGGATAGATTTTCCAAATATGCTCACTTTATACCTTTGTCCCATCCTTATACGGCAAGTTTAGTTGCTCACACATTTTTTGTGGGAATTGTGCGTCTCCATGGGTTACCTTCTTCCATTGTCAGTGATCGTGATCCTACGTTTACCAGTCAATTTTGGAAGGAGCTTTTCCATTTCTCTGAGTTCAACTTAATTTTAGGTCGGCCTTTCATCCACAAACCGATGGTCAGACCGAAGTAATTAACAGGATCATTGTTATGTATCTTTGCTGTTTGGTAGGTGATCAGCCAAGAGAGTGGATCAAGTGGTTACCGTGGGTGGAATATTGCTATAATACCAGTTTTCAAAGAATACTCAAAACTAGTCCTTTTCGTGTGGTATATGGTAGGGACCTGTGGATATCATGGGGATATGCCCACGATCTTAGGATGATGAGACAATTAGTAATGGTGTTGAGGGTTTGCGGAATCACCTGTTTTCGGCGTTGCTCCAGTTCTGTCAGGCCTCTGGCGGTCTGACCGGCCATGGTGGCGGTCAGATCGGTCATGCCTTGTGTGGTTTTTTTGGAATGGTGGCTGGCGGTCAGACCGGCCAGGGTGGCGGTCAGACCGGCTAGTGGAGCGGTCTGACCGGCTTTGCCTGAGTGGTCAGACCGGCCACTTTAATGACTTTGGAATTTGGAGCTGGGCCAAAAATAGAGGGTGTAGGCAAGTGAGAGGGTTTTTCTGCACTTGGTCCCATAATTTTTGGAGTTTCCAATCAAAAGATCTATTCGATTGAAAATTCCAGAGAGGTTCGGATTTCTAGGGGTGGAATTTTGGCTAAGTCGAGGCGGTCAGGCCGACCTTGTCTTGTGGTCGAGGCCGGCCGATGGCGATCGAGCCGACAAGGGTGGCGGTCTGACCGGTTTTGGCTTGTTCGTCGGCCCACGTGGCGACGAGTATTCTTGTTAGGTCAAGTTCAGGGTTGTCATTGCATATGTGTTGCATGATGCATGTTTTGACTAACGTGGGTCAAGTTGTGAAGAATTTATTCTCGGAAATGGTTTCTTGGTCTATTGCTGTGCAGGTGGCTTGTAGGTCAATGATGGTCAACAGCGAGGAGGATCGGGACTAAGTTTGGAGAGCTGAGGTCCAGAACGATCAAGGATGCGAGGTGAGGTGAGAGGACTCAAGCGGGGCGCAGAATGGACAAGGATGACCGAACGGGCGGTTCGGTGCAGCTGGTTGGATCAAGCGGCGCGGGAGTCGGTGCAAGTGCTATGGTGCCGGTGGGATCCGGACGGGAGAGACTTGCCGACATGGAGCCGTTGATCAACCTACACATGGCGAAGCATGGGATTGCTTCACGATCTATGGACTCGGTCTTTTGGAGAAGGATTGAGAAGGGGTATTTTGGTAATTTCACCAAATACCGCCTTGATGACCTTTTGGCTAAACCGCGGCGTGGGTCGGCGCATGGTGAAGCGGTTTAGGTCAATCGATGATGAAGACAGCGCTTTGAGATGCGTGCGTGTATTAACCCATTTGTGTGTGGGGTGTAATGGGTGCCCTAATGGAATATTCTCTAGGATCTAGCCTCCACTATATAAGGGCTAAGTACTAGTTGCACTTGGTAACTCTTGGCTATTTAGATAACCCTATTTTGTGTTTTAGGGTTTGGGATGAAAGGAGGAGAGCTAGGGTTCTAGAGAGGGATTGATTTGAGTGCTCAAGTGTTGAGCTTTGTCCTCCAAGTGGGAGTGGCTGTAAACAACAATCATCCATCTATCCAAATCAATCCAACTAGATTTCACAAGATGAGTCTCTATTTCGTTCTTGTGTTCATCCTCTATTTGATGATTTTGGGCCTTTCTTTGATTCGGGAGTTTTTGCTTGGTTTTTCTCTTGATCTTGCTTGCTGGGATGTGTGGGGTATGATCTAAAGCCATCTTGATAATCATCCACCCACGAGCAAGTTTTTGGATCTAAGTTTTGGTTTTGCCCGGTTTTGGTAAAGAAAGGGTGATTTTCGGGGGTTTTGCTCTTGAGAGCTTTTGGCTTGATTCTTCATGTGATTGAGTGTGCTAAAATGTATGAGAGACCATCCTTAGCCATCTTGGATTGATTCCTCCCACGAAATCATCTCAATCACCGTTTTCGCATTTGGTTCGGTTTTGAAGCACCCTTCGTTCAAACTAAAAAAGATAGGAACTTTGGCATGGTTCTTTGCAATATTTGATTGGAATAGGTTCCTAATATCTTTAAGAAGGTGTGTCTCAAATTTCGTGGAGTTTGGCCTTACGGATCAAAAGTTAGACCGATTTGAGTTTCGGTTTTCGGGCAGTCTATGCTGATTTTGCTGTTCATCGTCAGGCTGGCGGTCAGACCGCCAACATCAGAGGTCAGACCGCCCCATGGAGAGGTCAGACCGCCGTTTTGAGAGGTCTGACCGCCCAACTCTTTGTGAATTAAGTTTTTTTTGTAATTTTGGCTGTTTTGCTTCGGGGTTTTGATTGGATTCAATACAAGTCTTCCACTGTGCTTGTATATTGATCTTCATAGCTTTTATAGCTATTGGAGTGAAATTAGTATTGAATTCAATTAAGGTGAAAAAGTGTTCGTGCTCCTATTCACCCCCCTCTAGTCGCCTTTCCGGTCCTACAGGACCCTCCCTCAATTAAATCATATGAACCTGGAATGGCTAAAGTGGAGGTAGTGGATCAGTCTTTGATCGATCGGGATGAGTTTTTGGTTGAAATTCAGGACTGTTTACATCTCGCCAAACAACTCATGAAAGATCAGCATGACATTACTCATCGGGACATCGAATTTCAAGTTGCTGATTGGGTTTAGTTACGATTGCAGTATCGTCAAGCACTTTCTATTGCTGGTCGAAAGTATTCCAAATTAGCTCCTCGCTATTATGGACCTTTTCAGATTCTGGAATGCAACGGTAAGGTGGCTTATCGATTGAAACTACCGGTTGGTACTCGAATTCACGACGAGTTTCATGTTGGTTTACTCAAGCACTTTCTTGGAAACCCTCATGAAGAACTGCCAGTCTTGGCTCCTATTCTGCACGGCCGAGTAATTCAAACACCAATGAAAATTCTACAATCTCGTCTACGCCAAGATCAGTGGGAATTACTTGTGCATTGGCAAGGTCAGACAGTCGTAGAAGCTACATGGGAACCACTACTTCAATTTCAACAAGTTTATCTGGAATTTCAGCTCGAGGACGAGCTGTTTGTCCCTTGGCGGGAAGTGGGGAGGAATGTTGTGGACACTTATTGGGGACAACATTATCGACGCAGACATCAAAGTGGTGATGATTAGAGCAAAGGCGCAATGAAGTTCCAAATGCGATTCGAGAATCACCAGTAGTAGTAATCAGAGAGTTTATGGCAATAGACAGAGTCGGTAGACTTTCCAAATAGATTACCGTATTTGTATTCCAATAGAGTTTGAGTATGAATCGGATTACATTTGTAACTCTTTAAAAGAAGCTTGTAACTCTGTACTCAGGGCTAAGAAAGAAATATACTTTGTCTTCCAATTGCTATCCTATTGCCCTCTGAAATTCTCTATTCTTCCTTCGTTATTCTGTATCAAGCACGATGGCGTCTTCTCGCCAGAGCCGAAAGCTTCGACTTGCAGTAACTCATCCATATAGCCTTCGCAGCCGAAGTCGAGCACATCATATACGTTCTTTCTTCTGCTTTATATATATATATATATATATATATATATATATATATATATATATATATATATATTCCTTTACAGTGTGTTTGATTAGCTGATTTGTTAGGTACAATGCAATAATTGAAGCTCTGGCACCAAACGGCTATTATGTAAGCTATGAGGGCTGGGGAAACAAGAGGTATGGTCATATTTCGTCATATGGCTGAAAGCTACTTCTTTACAACTATTTCCCTATCTTTGACAGCTTCACTATAAAAAATACAAACATTTTCATATAGCACTAATGTGATTGGGCTGCAAATTTGTAAATTCATGTCCACCATGTTGTTTTTCCCTAGTACAGAAGTGATTGAGTTGCCACCAATGCATCAAATACGCTTTCCATCTGCAGGCTTTTCCTGCAGCTAAAAGTTTTTCTAATGACACATTATTGCATCTATCGTCCTGTTTTATTTTCCCTTTGTAAAATTTCTTCCTGTTCAGGATCCATTTAGTTGTCCTAAAAAAGAATCCATTTTTGTATGTGTTTTTTCTTGACTTTTAATAGCCATTGTCCCATTGCATTAATGCCAGTATCTTTTGTTTTATGGGCCAAATTGCCACTCATAATTTCCTAACTCCAATTTGGAATGTGAATTTGTAGTGTAATGAGTAGAACAGTGGGTTCCATTTATATATCAATCCTTTCAGTTGTGGAAAGTGGAAACCGAACAGCCTTTTACCTTATTTCCTGTATGTCGTGTGTGCTAACTGTTAATTTTGCTGCCTTATATAGGTGGACCCTGCTAATATCAGGCCATTTGAGGAGGAAGCTGCTGATGCTTTGCGACAAGCTGAAAAGGAAGCTGAAGCTACCAAAATGGCAATAAAAAGGAAAATTGAACAAGCAGCAACATCTGACTTTCAGATGCGTAGCTTATCCACCAAACTTCTTATCGACCCAAATGATCCTGAAGATGTGGTAAGTGAATTAATCTTTTCTTCAATATATTTACAACTGCAAGTTAAGTTGAATATCTCCACTTATGTGCTACCATTCAACATGTATTCTTCCAGCTGTGATAAGCACCTGCATCTCATGGACGGATCCGCAGACGGTTCGGACGACAATGAATAAATCTAAATCGGTGTTAGCTCTTGAGCGGTAGTATCACAAACGCTGCCATGTCCGGCACTTACTGCCGGACTGGCCCTGGTGGAGCTTCTACTCTGTATTTTGGATGTACAACTTGTCGAAGCTAGAAATTACATTACATAGAGCTATTAATGTTTTGTTCCTCTGATGTCTGGGCCGTGTGATATATTGGTTTCCCTCTGCTTGTTCAGTTCCTGGACGCTCTCGAATTCGCCTACTATTATTAAAAAAAAGGTCCAAATAGACAGAAAAAAAAGGCTTCATTTCGATTCTCCAATTTGGAAAATCACATTCATTTCTGTGACGACCCGGCCCAGGGCACACCCGAGAGGTCCCTCAGGACCTCCTGGGAGGTCCGTAAAGGACTTCCCAGGACATCCCGGTAGGACCTCCAGACCTCCCGAGAGGTCCGATAGACCACTCGGAGGTCTGGGGTCCCGACCCGAGGAGGTCGTTGGACCTCAGACCTCCTCAAGCTCCACACGCTACTCGAGGGAGGTCCGAGAGGAGTCAACCCGAGGAGGTCGTGGGGCTTGAGAACGAGCCGAAAGTCCACTGTGATCCAAACTGGTCCCCAAGGATCATCGACCAGTTCTCACAGCAAGCAAGTGACAACAAAAACATCCACACAACTTTATTAACAACCAAAGGAGGTTTGATTACAAGGATTGCTTACAAGCTCCAGCAACCGAGAGCACACAAACGCAGCGGAAAACAAAAGATATTGTCCACTCATTACACCACAGGTGACTGGCTAGAGGGCGCGGCCTAATTGATTTGGTCATCTTCATCATCATAGGAATCTTCACCTGCTCAATTCATGAATCAAGCAAGAGTGAGCACAACAATCGTGCTCGCAAGTTACACCCGTCAATTAACAGAATGACATGCATAGGGATATATCAAGGGAAAGTATATTAGGGTTGATTTGTATAAAGCCAATTTTATTTCAAATACAAGTATTAAGTTTCAAGGCAGGTTACAATAGTTAAAATTCATTTTTGTGAAATCCATTATCAGTTGGATAACATTCATCATCGAGATGGTGAAAGATACCCTCCTGTCACATGGCTTCCCGCCCAAACCCAATTTGGTTAAACCACCAAAACCAATTTCATAATTCTTTTGAAAACCAAAACCAAGAGCTAACTTTGAGTAACATTGCCAGCATGTCTATGACCGTGGACACGGCTATTCGAATAGATTTACACTCTACAGAGGTTGTACACTTTACCCACATGACATAAATTATCTAGTTTGCTTGGCATCCGTCGATACCACCTCACACTTCCTTTGGTGAGAGGTCTAGAGTACATGACAAGGCTTTTACAATGCATCGCTCCACCGCAGTCCACCCACATTAAGGTTTCGCACATCCCCCCTTTGGATAGAAACCCGCCGGGTTAATGGGGTGCCCCCTCTTATGCCAGGTGGGACTACAACGGTCGTAACATGACTACCCACCGTATCAACAGGATCAACCATGATAAAGCTTTGCAAATTAATTAGCCAGGTCCCACGCCCCACACTGGAGACATGTGGTTGCACAATTGTGTCATAGCCCATTATAGGCTTAGCAAGTGGTGTCTCAAAGACTGGTCCTTAATCGACTTGGGCGACAAACCTCAACCATGGGGCATCGGATCACACGACCCCCCGTGCATAGACATGCACCAACCAAGCAACCAGCTTCGCCCAAGTCCAAATCCATTTTTCATTTACTTTACTTTTCAAGCCTCCATGGCACACCAATGCCATGGCCATTTGTAAAACCTCCATGACACACCAATGTCATGGCCGAAATCCCCATGACACACCAATGTCACGGCTCAAATCATTTGATCAAGTGATATTTTTGGTCAAAACTCCCCAAATCAAGATTTTGGTCTAAGCAATAGTAAGCATTCTATTTTCTTTAAAAGCTTCGGGTCCTCACTATTACAAGAACCAGATTTATCTAAGGTGACAATGAGATTGATTCAACATGGACAGTGGTCATACCAAGCAGTAGGCATAACTATGAATTGAAAGATAGGCATTGAAATAACTTAGTAAAGTAAGCATGCATACATTCTTGAAATCGACATAAGTAATTTGAAGTATTGGGTGCAACATGATTAAGAGTGTAACTTGCCTTGCTCAAAGTCTTGAGCTTCTTCCTCTCCCTCACAGAACTCTGGTTCCACACGATCTTGGCAATCTACACGTGAAAACCAAATATTCAATAAAGCTCAAACAAGATCCCAAAGAACTCCAAATAAACTTAGATACAAAACCAATAGAGAGGTTGGGAGGTCAAGAGGAGGTCCAGTGAGCTTGTCGGAGGAGGTCCAAGGAGCTCGCTGGAGAGGTCCTGGGACTCGAGAGAGGAGGTCTAAGATATGATTGGTTGTGACAGAGGGGAGGAATGGAGAAGAAAGTAAGAAAGCAGGACTTTCCAAACTATATATAGTGGGAGCCAAAGTACCTGACCCAGAATATGGGTCCTCAGGAGTTGGTAAGGAGGACAACGGGAGTAGGCAAGGAATGTGACAATGGTATGACATGAGTACTGCAAAGGTGAGAGCATTTAATGTGATACAACATGCATTAAATGCCTTGAAGACTTCCTTGCACCAGGACACAGTCAAAGGTAAAGAAAACTGGGTGTGACTGCCCAGTGGGGGTAGCCAAGACCCGCAGAGGAGGTCCTGCGAAGACAGTGAGGAGGTCTTGTAGTGATCAGGGGGAGATCCTCACCCACAGGGGAGGTCCTGACGGTTGGATCTCCAAAAAGGAGGTCCAACGGTCAAGAGCAAGCGCAGAAGAGGAGGTCCGCAGGGGCTAGGAGAAGGTCCTCACCCGCAAGGGAGGTCTAGACAGTTGGATCTTCGGAAGGGAGGTCCAACGGCCAAGATCAATTGTAAACGGGGAGGTCCGCAAAGGTAAGAGGAGATCCTCACCCGCAAGGGAGGTCTAGAACCATAGGATCAAATCCAGGGGAGGTCTGAACGGTTAGGATTTCCAAGGGGAGGTCCTAACGATCGGATCTGCCAAAAGGGGAGGTCTGGACTGCCAAGGATCTCCAAAGGAGGAGGTCTTGACGGCCAGATCTTCAAGAGAGGAGGTCCGGACGGTTAAGATCTCCAAGGGGGAGGTCTTGACGGTCCAGATTTACAAGGAGGAGGTCTGGACAGTTTAGATCTCCAAGGAGGAGGTCTTAACGGTCCAGATTTACAAGGGGGAGGTCTGGACGGTTAAGATCTCCAAGGGGGAGGTCTTAACGGTCCAGATTTACAAGGGGGAGGGCTGGACGGTTAAGATCTCCAAGGGGGAGGTCTTAACGGTCCAGATTTACAAGGGGGAGGTCTGGACAGTTAAGATCTCTAAGGGGGAAGTCTTAACGGTCCAGATTTACAAGGAGGAGGTCGAAACCGCTGGATTTCAATCGGACCGCCCAGAATGATCTAAGGCTCAGGGAGGGTGGGACGTTCGGACCATCCGAACGTCTGATCAAGATCAAACCGCCCAATGTCAATCGGACGACTCACCTTTGATAGTGGTGGAAATAGATAGGGAGGAGATTCTGGAGGACCTAGGGAGGTCCGATAGGACACGGAGAGGTCCAATAAAGGTAAGGGGAGGTCCTAGAGGACATGGAGGGGTCCTGAAGGACGCGGAGAGGTCCAATAAAAGTAAGGGGAGGTCCTAGGAAGCGGTAGCTCCGCAAGGTGCGGGCGGTGCTACCGGGTTGGTGCCGAAGGGAACCTCCAGAGAAGGTTTCGAGGATACAAGTGACGAAGGAAAATCCAAGTAAAACACAAAAAGCTTCAACAGGGTTCCAAAGGAACGTAGATGAACATGAGGGTGGCGCAGGCTTGGGGAGGTTGTAAGCCAGAGGAAACCCGAGGGGGAGAATTGGACCCAGGGAGGTCTAAGCACTAGGGAGGTCTGGACCCAAGGAGGTCTGGACCAGAAGAGGACAACACAAAGGAGGTCCGGACCTTTGGATCCAAGCGAAGGAGAGATCTGGACCATTAGATCCCAGACGAAAGGAGATCTGGTCCAGAGATGAGCAAAAGATGGACAGAGAAGGGAAGACCATCAAAACTCCAACAACTCAGCAAACCAATAAGGAACTTTAGTTGAAGTTTGAGTTAGTCAACTTAAATCTATTATGAAATTTCAGGTTAAGCTTTGAATTCTCATCAAAACAAAATGATTTTTTTATTTTGAAAATTTTAAAAAGGCTCTGAAAATCAGGGTGTCACAATTTCCTTCGTATGAACAGGAAAATACAGTGACTCAAAAGAAGTTCCCTACCACGAATTTGAGTCATCTTTTCGCTGTCTGAATTTACATCCAAATTCCAAATTCATCAAGCTCTGTTTTTCACATCCTTCATTGGAGTTGATTAGAAAAAACTTTTAGCTGACATTTTGAGGCCGGAAAATACAGCACAAGTAACGGTCGTGGGACATCAGGGCATAACAAGTGTTATCCAAAACTGTCGTTGCCGTGTATATTGAACTGGACTCTTCTCGCTGTTGAAATGCTTCTTCTGAACATACATCATACTGGACTTCCTTGGAAGGTGGCTTACACACCAAGGCATCAAATTTCTTCATCCCAACGAAATGGCAGCAGATTCCAACGTGCCTTCTTCTTGTAATAATCCTTGACGCAAATGAACAGTCTTTTAAAATAGACATGTCTGATGATGAATTTGGCAATTTGTTCAGAGATTTCGTCATCCCTGGAACCTTGCTGCTGCTGCTGAATTGTTTCTGATGATGCCATTGCCGCGAGTTTGTCGACTGCACAAATTTGGACATTAGAGAGTTTGCCATCCGCTCTGCTTACTTAACTTTATCTTCCTTTTGTTTTCTTCTGCTGTACTCTTGAAGTCTTCAGTGTGTTTCTCTGACATCTAGAAGACAGTAAGTAACCACTAACCAGCTGCAGTCTGTCTACCCATTCTTTTCTCTCTTTTCAGACAACCAAACATGCAGTTGAGTTTACTAGTAGTAATTATAACTTGCTATTCGTGATCGGCTCGATCACTAGCTGGCAACATATATCTATAATCCATTAATTGTCACATGCGGCACACGTTCCTGCGATTAAGCTAAGGTCAGCTCTCCCATAAATCGGTGAAAACTCAACCTGATGACGTCGCGAATAGGGGAAATAGAACAAGGTGCTTATTTTCTTGGCTAAATTGGTCACATGATCCCCGTGAAAGGTTGAGAAGTTGGCATGTCAATTCTAGAGACCGTGGAGATCAAGATGATCTGCAGAAAAAGAGCAAAGAAACTGAACACCATGACCTGCAAAACTGCAAGTTCGCACGGGTTTCTGAAAGAAACGTCTTCAGTATTCTGACTTAGCTTCTGAGACAGAATATCTCGAATCACAGATCAGTTGACAACCTCGAATTGCGATGCTGATAGCTAGATTGAATATCGATGATAAACTTATTTGATTGTCATGCATATATGAAAGGAATTAAGGATCAATAGAAGTTGCAACTTGAAGTGCTCAAGGTGCATTGTGCTAAGAAATCCTTGTAAGCAATTGGTTTGTTTTATTTCTTGGGGATTTTTACGATACATTCTACTGGTAGTAGAAATCAGATTTGACTGTTGATTTCTTGAGGCCATTTTAGACTTTTCGCTATAAATTTAATTATTTTTTCTGAGGGTATTGACGACATTTTTTTCTAAACATAATTTCCCATGTCATCACTGCCAAAATTACTCTTATTCCATGCATTCCCTTTACAATTTTGCCACTATTAGGATCATACTGCTCATACTATCATGTGTAATATAAGTAAATTCTAGATAATCTGAATCATTGGATCAAAAGGAATGGATGACCCATATTAAATTGAGTGTACCATAAAAGAGCTCTATTTCTAATCCTAGCTAATTATCAAAGTTAACTGTCCCTGCATGCAAACGCTTCAAGAAATCAAGACTAGCGCAAGGCTTCCACAAGCGGGCTGTTACCTACCCTTTTTTTGTGGTAAGGCTATTACCTACCCTTGAGATGTGACCCTCTTAATAACGTGGAAAATCAAGTTGAAACCTTCTCTGTTTCTTCTCATCTTACGCCACTAGTGCCCCCCTTTTGCATCATTTAACAACTGTTTCTCTCTCTTTTTCCTAGATTAATTGCTGGTAAACGTCTCATTCAAACTGCAATGTTAGTTTGGAAAAAGACTGATATAGTTTTCATGTATTTTTCGCTTGCAAGATTAATTACCTCTTTTTATGTAGTAGTAATCTCTCCTGCTTCTTCTAGAGATGTATTAATTTCCTTTTATTTTTCTTTGATGGTAAGTTACACCAAGCTAGTCATGCAAATGTTTGAGAGCCATCTGAATCTTAAACATGGTACTGGTTTGGTGAACACCATGTTTGTGTTCGTAGAGTTGACACGAAGGAAACTTAACCAACACAATACTTGCTTAACTTTCCCTTTTCATCATGCTGCTCACGTTCTTCAAAGTCATGATATGCACATCAGAAAGGGAGGCATCAGCCATGAGGTTAATGAGTTTGCTTGCTGAGAAATGCACATGATGCAGATCTATGGAGCTTTCATTTCACTTGTGTAAAAAGGCATGATGATGCACTAGCTTTGAGAGCTGCTTCAAGGACTTGGGAAGCTTATTAGTATGGTTTGGTGAAGCTATATATCGAGATCTTGGGGAGTAGTTTGGTTTGATCAATTTGCTGGTTGGCTAGCCGGTCGCGATGAACTGTTGCATGTGTGCACGGTCAGAAGATGCGGAGAAGAAGGATGGGGTTGAGATGGATTGATAGGTTTCAGTTTGGTGAGGATTTTTTATACAAATGCATGACAGGATTTTTTATACAAATGCATGACAGGTGCAGCTATCATGTGTGCAGGCATCGATCTACCCAGCTACTTAGCTGACAAGCTGAGACAGAAAGCAGCCAAGGATCGACTTGGTTGCCACCTACCTAACCTTTATATATGTAAATATCATCTCAGTTCATATCTGAAACAACAAATTGTTTACTTTTTATGAGGAATGTATTAATTATCGTGAATTTTGTACTGTACAAGAATAAGTATTCAGACAAACATGAAATTAATCTCAATGTACTGAAACATAGTAGCTTATCTTCTGTAAATTAAAAATGTAGGGCTGTCATTAATTTGTGCTGTAATATATTCAGATAGATCAAGGAGAAAAGACTGCTTATTTGGCTTGTAGGGTACGGTAGTTTCTCATTGGACCGGAACGGCAACGGGTGAATAGGAGCACTACTTTTTTCGACCCCGATCGATTTCATCTTCTTCTCCTCGGTAGCTATATATGAAGGGAAAATTTTGTTAGTGCCACTGGAAAGGTGTGCAATATGGGTTCTGCCACTGCAAATTGGACCAACTCATTTTTGTCACTCAAATTTTGCATCCATTTTGTTTTTGCTATTACCATCAGTCAAAGCACGATGACTGTCAAAATTTATACAAAAATACTTATTTATCCTTCCTTCTGTCTTTCTCCCTCTTCCCTCCTCATCTCCTTCTCTTATCTTGTCCACCAAGGGTCTTCCCTCCCCTCCTCTGTTCTTCCCCACCAGCACCGCCCAACCTGCGCCCGAGCTACAACACCGCCTGAGCTGCGACTCCACCAAAGGGGCAGCCTGCCTCGGCCACTCCCCGTGGCCAACCGAATATGTGACACGCCATGCCTGCACTAGTTGTAACTCTCACCTTGTTGTTCCCGTCAAACTGACGAACTCCGTCCACCCCCTTGCACATCACGTCATGTTCCCAAGCATGATGATCAAAACCCCTCACTCAATTTGCGAATTCCTCAACGGCAGTCCGCCATGCCACGATCTTCCCCAAGTCCGGTTGGAATCCGCCCTCACCGCCACCTTATGCTACCCGGTGAGCCATTCTCCGAATCCCTCCTTCTAGAGCACCTCCGTGCCTTCCCCTTTCTTTCCCCATCATCCATTGGAGCTCCCCTTCACCCTAGGTCGCCGCCACCGTCGAGCCACCTGTGCCGCCTCGGCCTCCCGTCGCTAGCCTACCTCGGCCACTCCCTGCCTCCACCAATAGGTCCGATGAGCTCCCCTTGTCTCCCTGGTGTCTGTGCTGTAGGACCGGAAAGGCGACTAGAGGGGGGGGGGTGAATAGGAGCACGAACACTTTTTCACCTTAATTGAATTCAGTACTAATTTCACTCCAATAGCTATAAAAGCTATGAAGATCAATATACAAGCACAGTGGAAGACTTGTATTGAATCCAATCAAAACCCCGACGAAAAACACCCAAAATTACCAAAAACTCAAATCTCAAAGTGTTGGGCGGTCTGACCTCTAATATTGGCGGGTCAAATGTTTTGCCTAGTGGCCAGACCGCTGATTTTGGCGGTCAAACCGCCCCTAACGATGAACAGCAAAATCAGCACAGTCAGCCTGAAAAACCGAAACGAAAATCGGTCTAACTTTTGATCTACACGGCCAAACTTGCCCAAATTTGGAACACCTTCCTAAGAATATTAGGAACCTATTCCAAGAAGAGATTGAGTAGATCTACGTCAAAGTTTCGACCTTTTTCTGTTTTACCGAAGGAGGGTTCAAAACTGAGCAAAAACGAAAATTTTGATCCAAAACTTGCTCGTGGGAAATTGATGATCTAGATGATCCTAGATGTATTCCCACACATCATAGCAAGGTAAAAGAGGGAAAGAAACCAACCAAAAACCACAGGATCAAGGAAGCACCCAAAATTATCAAAAGAGAAGGGAAAGCACAAGAAGACTCATCTTTGAACAATCATCCATGGATTGATTCATGATTGATTCTTTGATTCTGACCACTCCCTCAAGGAGGGCAAAACTCAATCCATGAGCACACAACTCAACACATCTCCCTAGAACCCTAAGCCTCTTCTCTTTCTCCTAAGCCCTAAGACAAACTAGGGTTTACCATGAAGTGCTTGGTTCTTTGTTGAGAACAGCCCCATCTCTATTTATATGAGAGGCTTAGCTTCTAGAAGACTTAACCTAATGGGCTCCGTTAAGGCCCAATACAAACGGGTCACACATGCACGCATCTCAAAGCGTCGTCTTCACCTTTCTTAACCTAATCCACTTCTTGACGCACCGTCTTGCGCCGCGGGTTGGCATTAGGTCACCAAGGCGGTATTTGGTGAAATTACCAAAATACCCTTCTCGATCTTTTCCAAGACCGAGTCCAAACTGCGTGAAACACATCCATGCTTCGCCACGTGTAGATTGATCCAGCGGCTCTCATCGTGTCGGCAAGTCTCTCCCATCCGGTTCCCACCGGACCACCTTGGCACTTGCACCGACCCCCACGCCGCTTGACCAACCAGTCGCACCGAACTGCTCGTTCGGTCACTTTCATCCATTCTGTGCCATGCTTGAGTCACTTGACCTCACCCGGCATCTATGATCGTTCTGGACCTCAGCTCTCCAAGCTTAGTCCCGATCCTCCTCGCCGTTCACCGTCGTTGACCTCCAAGTCACCTGCACAGCAATAGACAAGCAAACACGAATCCAGGAACAAGTTCTTCACAACTTGACCCACGTTAGCCAAAACATGCAATATGCAACACATATGCATTATCAAATAAGGATATGACCTAATCCAAAATCAATTCACCACTTACATCATCAATTTGCTCAAAAACGGTCGGACCACTGCCGTTACGGCGGTCGACCTCCTTGGTGAACGGAAAATCAATTGAAGACACGGCCGGTCTGACCGCCACTAGGACTAAATCAGAATTTCACTTAAGGCTTGGCCGGTCTGACCGCCAAAGACCTGACAGCTCAGAAACTTTGCCGAAAACGGTTGGAACTTCAAACTAAAAGCAACATTGCCAATTGTTTCATCATCCTAAGATCATGGGCATATCCCCATGATATCCACAATCTCCCCCTTGATGAACACATTGGCAATCTCTCAGAAAATGTGGTTTTGGGGTTTGAAAAGAAAAGTACTCGACGTTTTCGCACAAAGGCACAACTTGATCCATTAGCAAGAGAAAGCAATGAAAATGACCAAGCTGGCTTCAGAATAGCATAAGCAAGTGAGATAAGGCAAAAGAAAGCACAAAAGCTTCAATTTCCAAAGAATAGCGAAAAATCTCACTTAGGTCCATATGAAAGAACAATTGTTCTATTTGACCTTTGATCATTGAGATGAAAAGCTCTAAAACAACATTTTTGACCAATCTTTCTCCCCCTTTGACAATGGATTCATCAAGGTGCATGGAAGAAGATAGAGCATGAATGTAATGGAATGGCTAGAATTTGTAATTTGTAATTTGTAATTTTTTTTTGTTTTGTTTTTAACTTGAGCAAAAGGAGCCATGAAGATTATCCATGAAGACTGTACAAGTATTACACCAAGCCATATTATGTGAAGATACTATGTTCAATCATGGCAAAACATGTACAGCAAAGCTAAGGCCAAAATAGCAATAATCTGAGATTAAATGAATCGACAACATGACAAGATGCTCAAGATCACAGTTTAACTAAAGATATCCAAAAATGAGTCAGGTCATGTCTATAAGCAAAATGGAGCCTAGAAACAGTAAATGAGTCAATTTTGAGCATTATGAGTTCAATTTTGAATCAATTTGATCAAGCATTTAGAATTTAGCACTTTGAGCACTTTGCTGAAAATGATTGGTTTTATCTTAGTAAAGCAAGTCCTGGACTAGGAGCCATCCACAACTGCCTTCTAAGCTTCAACCAATTGCCAATTTGTTTCCTTAGCATTGTGCTAGATCTCAAGCCTCACTACGACCATCCCAAGCAACAAAAGCTTAAGAGAGTGGTCTAGGTCATCCAAAACTCCCCCTGAGTTCATGCCTAGTGCAATGGCAAGCCGTCTCATAAGAGAGAATTGGTGAGATTAGTTTTTTCGCACAGAAAAGCTCATTTTTCATTTGCTTGACTTAAGAATTAACATAGCTCAAATTAAAACTCAGAATAAGTTCAAGACTCAATTAAGCCTATATGACATGGCATGAATCATGAGAGGATCACTAAAGCAAAACTAGTCACAAGATCCAACAAGTCATATTATAATTCAGTTTGCTCATAGATAATAAAGCTAGCATGGCAAAAGCTAAGCTATATATAAAAAGCCATAAAAGAAGTCTAGCAAGCTAGCACAAGACATGGCAGGGTATAAAGCATGAAATCAAGTCATACAAGGATAATAATAAAAGCTCCACAAGTTTATATTACAGTGCAAGTTGTTGAATTTTGAAATGCATTATGATACAATGAATGCAAAAAAAAAACTTAAAAGCCTAAAAAGATCAAAAGGATCCAAAGAAAATACCACTTGAAGAAGGTATCAGAAAAGATCCAGAAAAGAACCAACTCCCCCTCAAACCAACCCATAGGGATAAATTATCCCTAACTCACTTCTCAAGGTGGCAAACCTTGCTGGGTCTAAAAGATCTGAGAGGATATCTGCCAATTGAGCCTTGGACTCCACAAAACTAGCACAAAGACTTCAAACTCCACAAGATCTCTAGGGAAAGCAACTCGAAAAGCTAGGGAGCGAAACACTATCACTAAAAAGACCTACAAGCAACTCAAAAACCTGCTAAGGACCAGTGACTGGGAGACAAGCTCGACCTAGGCTGTGAGAAGAGTGCATCCTAGAAAACCAAGGGATAAGAAGAGTGCCTAGAAAAGACACGTGTTAGAACAGAGCCTCCTATCTACCTTGAACACAAAAGCCCAACACCTGACACAAAACAGATACTATACAAGGTAGACTAGGGATACCATACATAAATGAAAGGTATGGAAGCTCGAACCTGAGTCGCACTGCTTGGCAGTGAGATGTAGTCATGATGGATGAAGATCCATTCCTTGAAGCTCCAGAAAGTAGTTGCGCTCACCCATCATCCTCATCTCAAATTCCTTCGTCTCCAAGAAGTGATAGCCATCATTGAATGCACATATGAAGAAGAACCAACAGCTTGAAATCATGAATCACATGTTCTTCTTCTCAATTGAAAAGACTACACCAAAGAGACAGAAAAATCTATGCCTTGGTACTGGGTTAGTGAGACAATATCTAGAGAAACAGTACCAAGACATATGACTAGCAAGAATAGCTGCAAATGATCCAAAGCTCATGAAAGCATATAATCAACAATTTAAGATATGAGCATGAAGATAGACAAAACAATTTCAGCACATGCTATCCAAGATAAGATAAAGCTCAAACTATCCTTAATCCACAATAAGACATAGGAGCAAGCAAACAAGCACATGGCATATCACCCATCATAAATACAGTCGTAAGTAAAGCATGCTAGTGAAAGCTATGGCAAGACTCATGCATCCACAATTAACAGTAAGGCACAATAACCATGTAAGCATAAAGCATGTTATAGGACAAGACATGGATAAAGAATGCTAACATGGATATCAAGTGAACATGTGGATACATACAGCAAACATCAACACGAGAAAGATAAATCATGTACACAACATTACAAGCTCATGATGACAAAACAGCTCACATAATCATGAAAATAATGAACAACAATATAGTACATGGATATATAAGCAAGAATCAACAGGAGCAAGATAATAAAGGAACAAGACAGCACAAGCTCATGTTGACAAACCAAGCTTATGCACCCATGGAAATAATGAATAACAATCTAGCTCATGGATACATAAGCTAGGTAAAGGCATGATAAAGGATATCAAAGAAGTAACACATGCCAAAAAGGTACAAGTGAGCACAAAGATAAGCACAACATGCCAAGATTGAATAATCACGAAAGTAAATATATGAAGGTATAAGATAGCTCACCAAACATGTGAAAGCACCAATCATGAAAGCACATGCCTCTTGGAGGCCATCGTTGAGGTGGAGAACCATCAAGTATCCCGATCATGTGATGAAGCAAAAGACTAGAACCTCTTAAGTCCATGTTCTCCAACCCGCGTTCTCGGTACCTACACATGAGAAAGGCAAGGTGTCCAAGTCTTGGATCTCGAAGGGTTAGAGAGCAAATGCTTGGGAACCCAAACCTTGGACACACCACAAACCATTATGTGAGTTAGCATAATGCAAATGATGGTCCATGCAAGAAGATCCAATCTCATCCTTGGAGGCACGCCGCGAGTGGACAGCTCGATGAGGAAAACGAGGTCCGTCTCTAGAAAAGCGGCGATGGCCTTGCTTGAAAGCACCAAGATGAGAACCAACAGAAGCATCAAAAGAACTCACACAACCACGCCGTGGGTGTGTACCTCGATGAACAAAACGAGGTCCACCTCTTGGAAAACGGCGGAAATCCTACCTCGGGGCAGCTTGTGGACCAAAACCAAAACTATGTAAACCATGTCCACGGTGCTGTCCGACACCACTAGAAAAGGTGTCAAAGAAACCATCAACAAAGCGAGTCTTCATGCTTGGCTCTTTAGTGTGCTTGTCATGAGAAAGACTATGCCCACTAGGAGACTTAAAAGCATGAGCTTGATGCAAATGTTTTGCATGCCGAAAACAGAAATCTATATGATGTCCATTCTTCCCACAAAATGAGCAATGGTGTAAAGGTCTACTAGTAGACACGGTCCGAGAGGACGAAGCACCATTATGGCTCGAAGAAGAAGTCCTGGAAGAACTAGCATCATGACTCGTCCTCGTATCGACACTAGACCCACACATGCCATGAGAAAGGCTATGTGTGTTCCTAGAAATACTGACGGCCTTTTCGACACTCATGTTTCAAACGGCGAAAGCAAAACCCAAGAGTGTGTCCATTCTTCTTACAAAATGTGCAATGGTACTTCTCTTTTGAAGATTTAGTACCATTTGAGAAAGAAGCACATTTGTCTTTTAAAATCCGTTGGACAACACAAGAAGAGTCCGAAAGAGTCGAACTCACCAAAGAAGAGCTATCCAAAGCGATGCCACAAAAACCAACATCAAGTGACTCACATTTGGCACAAGAAGACTTTAACTCCGAATGTAAAGAAGCAAGAGAGATCTTTAAAACATTAATCTCGGAGTGAAGGTAAATACAAGAGTCACATGACTTGGCGCTCATATCATCGCGCAAAGACTCAATTTTGCTCTTCAAAGAAATGCAAGATGTGCAAGAAATTAATGATGCTTTCGAATTAAGCATGCAGTTCAAAGCATCAATTTCAGTTTCTAAACAAGCATAATTCTTGCAAGAGACTAGGCCATCCTTAAGCAATTTTTCATGTTCTAAGCACATGCTACAAGGCCTAGCTTCAATTTCAATAATCTCAGCCTTAGCATTTTCTAATTGCTCAAGATGCATGGAATTAGTCAATTTAAGCTTCTCAATTTCAGCAAGCATGCTTACACAAGAATCACAATCATTTCTACCCATAGATCTAAGATTGCCTATTTCTAACTTAGCATTGTCAAGCTCATGATGTAAGGCAATACAAGAATCACATGGCATAGAAACATTTGATTTCAATAATTCATTTTCAGCATTTAGGCATGCAAGAGAGTTATTCAGGTTCTCCATGTCTACATGCAATGAATCATAAGCATTGATGGAGGTTTTCAATTCGGCAAGCTCATGAGACAAATCACCCTTTTCTCTTTTTAGCAATTTCATTTTCTTCCTAAGAGCATGTAATTTGTATTCATATGAAATCAAGCCATCAATGAGTTTTTCTTTGCTCACCTTGCTTAGCTTGAGTAGGGGATCGTCCTCAGAAGAGTCATCATGATCATCCTCGAAATGCTCTTCATCATTCTCATCCTCAATCGCTACTGCACATACGCCACTGGGCTTTTTCTCCTCGGGCTCTAAAAGTGACTCATCCCTGAAACTAGGACAATCAAAACAAAAGGATTTGCCACAGATATCACAGGAGACATTCTCCTCCATCGCCATTAGACTTATCATACATTCAAATATCTTGTTACGACCAACACCATTGGTAAAAGAACTACGACAAGATGCAAGGAAGCGCTCACAAGTCCTCATATTTGTCGCCATGCTCAAAGATCGGTGAAGATCATAAAAGAGTAAACTTGGCTCTGATACCAATTGTAGGACCGGAAAGGCGACTAGAGGGGGGGGTGAATAGGAGCACGAACACTTTTTCACCTTAATTGAATTCAATACTAATTTCACTCCAATAGCTATAAAAGCTATGAAGATCAATATACAAGCACAGTGGAAGACTTGTATTGAATCCAATCAAAACCCCGACGAAAAACACCCAAATTTACCAAAAACTCAAATCTCAAAGTGTTGGGCGGTCTGACCTCTAATATTAGCGGGTCAAATGTTTTGCCTAGCGGTCAGACCGCTGATTTTTGCGGTCAGACCACCCTTGACGATGAACAGCAAAATCAGCACAGTCAGCCTGAAAAACCGAAACGAAAATTGGTCTAACTTTTGATCTACACGGCCAAACTTGCCCAAATTTGGAACACACCTTCCTAAGGATATTAGGAACCTATTCCAAGAAGAGATTGAGTAGATCCACGTCAAAGTTTCTACCATTTTCTGTTTTACCGAAGGAGGGTTCAAAACCGAGCAAAAACAAAAATCTTGATCCAAAACTTGCTCGTGGGAGATTGATGATCTAGATGATCCTAGATGTATTCCCACACATCATAGCAAGGTAAAAGAGGGAAAGAAACCAACCAAAAACCACAGGATCAAGGAAGCACCCAAAATCATCAAAAGAGAAGGGAAAGCACAAAAAGACTCATCTTTGAACAATCATCCATGGATTGATTCATGATTGGTTGCTGGTTACAGCCACTCCCTCAAGGAGGGCAAAACTCAATCCATGAGCACACAACTCAACACATCTCCCTAGAACCCTAAGCCTCTTCTCTTTCTCCTAAGCCCTAAGACAAACTAGGGTTTACCATGAAGTGCTTGGTTACTGCTGAGAATAGCCCCATCTCTATTTATATGAGAGGCTTAGCTTCTAGAAGACTTAACCCTAATGGGCTCCCGTTAAGGCCCAATACAAACGGGTCACACACGCATGCATCTCAAAGCGTCGTCTTCACTTTTCTTGACCTAATCCACTTCTAGACGCACCGTCTTGCGCCGCGGGTTGGCATTAGGTCACCAAGGCGGTATTTGGTGAAATTACCAAAATACCCCTTCTCGATCTTTTCCGAAGACCGAGTCCAAACTGCGCGAAACACATCCATGCTTCGCTACGTGTAGATTGATCCAGCGGCTCTCATCGTGTCGGCAAGTCTCTCCCATCCGGTTCCCACCGGACCACCTTGGCACTTGCACCGACCCCCACGCCGCTTGACCAACCAGTCGCACCGAACTGCCCGTTCGGTCACTTTCATCCATTCTGTGCCATGCTTGAGTCACTTGACCTCACCCGGCATCCATGATCGTTCTGGACCTCAGCTCTCCAAGCTTAGTCCCGATCCTCCTCGCCGTTGACCGTCGTTGACCTCTAAGCCACCTGCACAGCAATAGACAAGCAAACACGAATCTGGGAACAAGTTCTTCACAACTTGACCCACGTTAGCCAAAACATGCAATATGCAACACATATGCATTATCAAACAAGGATATGACCTAATCCAAAATCAATTCACCACTTACATCATCAATCTGCTCAAAAATCGGTCAGACCGCCGTTCGGGCCAGTCTGACCACCCCTTGGATTGAACCAGAAAATCAATTGAAGACACGGCCGGTCTGACCGCCACTGGGACTAAATCAGAATTTCACTTAAGGCTTGGCCGGTCTGACCGCCCAAAATGTCGGTCTGACCGCCAAAGACCTGACAGCCCAGAAACTTTGCCGAAAATGCTTGAAACTTCAAACCAAAAGCAACATTGCCAATTGTTTCATCATCCTAAGATCATGGGCATATCCCCATGATATCCACATGTGCTCCCCTAACTCTTCCCCTCTCCCACCCAAGCGCCGCCGCCCCGTTTTCTCCCCCGTCGGTGCCACCCGAGCTGCAACACCGCTGCACCTAACTTCCTCCCCTAGCAACCCATTTTTGAGGCCAATGCTGCCTCACCGCGGTCCCTCCGCCATCGGGAGCCATCGTCAGCTCGCTACTTCTGTTCCTCCCTGTTTTCCTCCTCTCCACCTCGTTGTCGTGCCCCCTGCCTCCTCTGCCCGCGCCACGCCCCTGCCTCCCTCCGTTCGCCAGAGCTGACAGTGGGTGGTGGCCCTCTTGGCCTGCCTCCGCGCGTGCGCCCACCTTTGCCTCCCTCCCTTCGCCGGAGTTGACAGTGGGACAAAGAGAGAAATGGGGGACTGACATTGGGGCCCACAAGCTTAGAGGGGTATTGAATGTATTTTTTTGGAAAAATCTAACAAGAAAATAGCAGTCAAACGATCTATTGTAACCGTCAAACTAATGTATACTCACAGTAGTGGAAAAAAATGAAATGGACGCAAAATTTCAGTGGCAAAAATGAAATGATCTTATTTGTGGTGGCAGAACCCATGTCGCACACCTTTCCAATGGCACCAACAAAATTTTCCCATATATGAAAGCTATGACGATAAGAGAACACAAGCACAACGGAAGTTTTGCGTTGAAACTGATGAACCCCGAGACACAAGGACTAAAACTACCAAACTGGCTCAGGCCGGTCTAACCGGGCTCCCGCCGGTCTGACTGCCCCAGTGGGAGGTCTGACCGCCTATGGCCTAGGAACAGTCCGAGATGATCACACAAAGACCTAACTTCCAACTCCATGATCTAAATCCCCTGAAACTTCAACTATAGCTCATCAAGAAGGTCAAGAACCTATTCCAATGGACGATCAGGAAGATCAAAGCTAAGATTCCACAAATTTCTTGGATAAGGTCAAGAAGGCACAAGAACCAAGGAAATTCAAACTTTGATCCAAAAACTTGCTCATGGGTGGATGACAATCAAGATGATCCTACATGGATTCCCACATGTCCCAGCAAGCTAGATCACAACATGAACACCAAGAAACACTGCAAGGTTTATGGCTTTCCAAATCTACACTCATGCACGCTTCTCAAAGGTCACCAATCTGGTATTTTGGTGAAGATACTAAAATACCCCTTCTCGATCTTTCTCCAAAGACCGAGTTCAATTGTCGTGAAGCAATCACATGCTTCGTGTAGGTTGATCAATGACTCTCTTCATGTCGGCAAGTCTCTATCATCCAGTTCCCACCGAAACCACCATGGCACTTGCACCGACCCCGCACCACTTGATGCCACCCGTCGCACCGAACTCCTTGTTCGGTCATCCTCGTCCATCTTGCACCATGCTTGAGTCCAATGACTTCACCCGACATGCTCGATCGTTCCGAACCTCAGCTCTCCTAGACTAGTCCTGGTCATCCTCACCATTGACGTCGTTGACCTCCAAGTCTCTTGCACAATAATAGAACAAGAAATCGATTCTAGACACAAGTTCATCGCAACTTGACCCACGTTAGTTAAAACATGCATCATGCAACATATATGCACTGAAAACCATGACTTTTACCTAACCCACAAAGTTCACCGCCCTCGGCGCATGAACAGTGCCTAGCCGGTTTGATCGCGTGGCCAGCTGGTCTAACCACCGCCTGGCCGGTCAGATCGTCACCCCAGCTACATACTATTCAGGTGCTTAGCCAAAATTTCGAGGCTCAAAATCTACTACCTCTCTGAAATTTTCAAACTCTATCAACTTTCAGCTCGATGCTCCAAAAATTATGGGACAACGTGGAAATAAATCCTCTCACTTGCCTACACCCTCTATTTTTGGTCAATTTAAAAAATTCCAATTTTTTACTTTTGGTCGGTCCGACCGCCACCCATGGCCAGTCTAACTACCAGTCCCTTAGCCTACCGATTTGACCACCACCTGGCCGGTCAGACCGCCACCCAGACCGGTCTGACCTCCTGATGACTGGAAACAGCCTAATTTTGCCGAAAACAAGGGCTTTGCCAAATGCCTCGACGCTATTGTCAATTATTCATCACACTGAGATTAGGAGTATATCCCCATGGTATCTACATTTCTTCATTCTTGAAATGTCAATTTTGTGTTCTGTGCTACTACTATGCACTAAATAAGCTCGTCCATGGATGCAATTTTTCAACACAATTGATCAATTACGTAATTAAACCTGAGAGAGGATTCTTGGTTGTTGTTGCTGTAGGATTAATTGAGGCGAGCAATCAATCCATGCATGCAATTGAAAATCAATTTATTACGTCCCAACTCTGCGCACTACTATAAAACAGGCTATACTGGACACCTCATCACAGACGGTTCCAAAGGAACCGTCTGTATTGTACTTATCACAAATGATTCCTTTGGAACCATGTGTGATATATAATTATCACAGACAGTTTATAAATAGATCCGTTTGTGATAATTCACAGACGGTTTCTTAATAATAACCATCTGTGATAATCGCATACATCACAGATGGTTATTGTTAAAAACCGTCTGTGACTTATCACAGACGGTTCTCAGTAAGAACCGTCTGTGATTTGCAGCTATTATATATACCCAGCCATCCTAACAGACAACCCTGCCCCTGGCACCTCCACCTCCTTCCCATTTGAGCCGCCACCCCTGCTACCTCCTCCCCCATTGCGCCACCTTAGAGAGGAGAAGGAAGGGAAGGAAGTAGGTAGGGAGGAGAAGGAAAGGAGGAAGCTAAAGAGAGGAGAAGGGAAGGAGGAAGCTAGGGAGGAGGATCTCATAGGATATTTGGGATTTTCATCATGAGCTCCGAAGGTAACGATCTGTAACTCTTTATATTTGCCCTAGGTATGGGATGTGTATAAACGAGAGAACTTCACTTTACACATCATATTGTTCTGCACCATCAATGATTTTCCTACCCTTGGTAACCTGTTGGGGTTCAATACAAAAGGAGCCAAAGCTTGTTCGCACTGCTTAGATGGTACCGAGAGTGTATGGCTGAACAACTCGCACAAAACTGTGTACATGCGTCACTATAGGTTCCTTCCCAGGATTCACCCATACCGCAAGATGAAGAAACAATTCGATAGAAATAAGGAGGACGGTTCAGCTCCAAGGGCTTTTAGAGGGAAATATGTCTATGATATGGTTAAGGATATCGATGTTGTGCTTGGAAATGGACGTAAATTAAGGACCAGTTAGAAGAACATCCGAAAGAAGCGGTTATTTTTTTTTGGACTTGCCTTATTGGGAGCACTTAGAAGTTCGCCACTACATCGACGTCATGCACGTGGAGAAGAATGTATGTGATAGCTTGATTGGTCTCTTAATGAACATTAGTGGCAAAACGAAGGATGGTGTCAACGCACGGCATGACTTGGTTGATATGAACATAAGGACTGAGCTAGCACCGAAAGAGACCAATAAAGGCCGAACGTACCTTCCCCCAGCTTGCTACACTCTGTCTAAGGCCGAGAGAACTAAATTATGCCAGAACTTGCATGGTGTGAAAGTTCCGTCCGGTTACTCCGCCAGCATTAAGAAACTTGTTTCTATGAAAGATTTGAAATTAATTGGTATGAAGTATCATGATTGTCATGTGCTGATGACACAAATGCTTCCTGTTGTAATTAGGAGTATCTTGCTTAACAAGGTTCGAGTGGCAATCTTGAGGCTGTGTTATTTCTTTAACTCAATTGCTCAGAAGGTCATCTATCCCCAAGGACTAGATGCTCTGTGTCACATCCCTAGATTAATAAAGAGAATTACTATGCATCTCATGAGCATGCATCATTGTTTTCAAGCATTTGCATTATTTATTGCACTTCGAAAATCTTAAACAAAGTTAAACCTACAACCTCAATTATAAGCTCCAAAAGAAAAACAAGAACAGAAACTCTTGTTCATCTTCTGAAAATAATTTATTCAAATACTAGAACAATTATAAAGAATGAATACAATTTTTTCCAAATTTTTGGGACTAGTTTAAACCCTAAGAAAATTCAAACACAATTTAATGACCTACATTAAGTTTGAATTTAAATTATATACATTACATCATAAACAGTAAGGTTCAATAATTTTTTTTGAACACTAGACCATCCCAGGAACCCATGTGATTTATTTCATAATTTTAGGAATTTTATTTCTATTTTTAAGGCCCTGGTCAAAGTAGGGAGACCAAATTTAATTCTTAGTCAAACCCTAAACCCAAACCGACCGACACTGTTCCTTGGGCTCGAGTCCGACCTAAGTTTAACCGACTCGTCGAGTCAACTAAAAGCACCACGCATGCGAGACCTTTGGATCTAAATTCAACGGTCCAGATCTCACAACCAATTCGGCAGTCCGAAAGTCACAATGAATCTGAGCCGTCCAGTCTAGATCCAACGGTCCACACTAATCCACTTGAACCACGTGTGTTCAGTCACTGCCACCCCGGTCCCACTTGTCGGACCTGTCTTCCACCTCGAGCAGGCGTGCGCATGTAGGAGCTGAGCTCCACGCGGCCGTGATGCTCTGAACCGCTGACAGCCACCGCGTCCGTTGGCCACTCCCTGAGCTTTGGCATCTCACATCGCCCCCACTCCATCACTTTCCCCGGGTTAAAGCCCCCTCAGCACTCCTTTTCTTCCTCACTTTTCCTCTCGGTGGTTGAGGAAAAGGAAGCTCTCTCGTTGGCATCGCTAGGGTAAGCTTCCACCGGGTGGTACCATTAGATTCTATACTCAATCCCTTATCCATTTTTGCTTATGCAAGCTTCCATTGTTGCTTGTAGCTGTTGGACTAGCTTTGTGCTCTCTGGAGCTCTAGAGCGCGCACCCGAGAGCATCACCTTGCCATTTTCATCTCTGGTAAAGTTCTTGATAAATCTTTCACGTCATCTTGTGCCATTTAGCATCATATTGAAAACCCCTCAATCAATTTCATGGATGCATGACAGGGTTTTGGTGATTTGAAGTTTCCCCTTTTGTCGGCCGAAGAACCCTAGTTCTTCTCCAACTCCGGTGTGGTGAGTTGTTACTCGATTCCTTGATCCAGTAGCATCCTCATAGGGTCGTTGAACTACTCCGATCACTCACTTGTCTCCATTTTGCTCCAGTCGTCTTCTCCACGCGAGCCGCAAGCGCCGCCGTGGACCTCACCGTCGCCAACTCAACTCCGGCCATCTCCGCTTCTCCTCCTTGCTCAGGTAGCTCACTTGTAGTCACTAGTAGCTCGGGCACCCGCTGGATTGAATGCTGCGGAGCTTGTTTAGCTGTGTGCATGTTTGCCGTGTGGCGTCACCGCTTTGGGTTGTAGTCCAGCGAGCTTCGGCGACCGTTGGGCTTCGCGCTTATGTCGTTGGGTTTGCCAAGGGCCTGGTCACCTCATGGGGAGCCTCATGGTCCCAGGGTGCCGCCGCTGCGCCGGCGGCCTCACCGCCGTGCGCGCGCTCCCCTGCGTGTTGGATTTCCCGACAGGAGCTGTAGTGGTGTCATTAGGGAATTACTGCGGTGATTAGTAATAAATAGCAGATCTTTGTCGGAAATCTTGGTGGTTAGCTGCGTAATGATTGGCCATAAGAGAATGACATGTGGGCCCTGCGCATAAGTGCATAGTGATCCGGCCGGTGAACCTATGGACTGGACTCATGGGCCCTTGGTCCATGCACTATGCAATGGACCGTGTCTATGACCATTGGGCCCCACATGTCAGGGCGAATTTTAAATTTGAAGTTAAAAAGGAAAACGAACTATTCATCGGTCCCACTTGTCTTTGCCTGTGGCTAGCACCCAGTGCAAAAAGGAATAAAGGATTCAGAAAATTCGAAATCTGTTTATTTACACACTAGAAATTGGTATTAACTTCTAAAATGCATAACTAATTCATCTCAACTCCAAAATGGATGAAACCACTTCTGATAATTTTCATTTTTAATGAACTTTATATTAAAATTTGTTTCAAACATGTCTCTGTAGCAGAGAGTATTATTTTGGAGATTGATCCATTAACGCCATTATTTTTACAAAAGGAAATGCTGATAACTTTAGAAATTCATAACTAAATCATGAAAACTCCAATTGAAGCAAACTCAATTGTTTTGGACTTATATTAATATGATCTAATTATCCATATAATCCTTTGTCCCACTACTATTCTGCAAATTTTGCCCAAATAATTAAATTAGATGAACAGTAACCAGTGAGATTTAAAATGGATTTTCTGGAAATCTGAAATTCAAACTGCTATAACTCTCACATACTAATGGACCTTCAAACAATTGATTCAATTGTAATTCACTTTGAGTAGTTGTAATTCAATTGTAACTCTAGCGACAATACTTGAACATATTCTTTCGTAATTGATTTTGAGTTGTAAATGATCACTTTGAGTTGTCAACAATTGATTCATTTGTGATTTAACTGTTTTTTGCTTGCTTGTTGTCAAAAGGCATGATTAGCAATTCCTGAGGTTAGCCGAAAATCAGAAAAAAAATTAGTTAGGTATAATGAATTATCACAGATGATTTTTTGGGTGAAGCCATCTGTGAAGATCTACTATCACAGACAGTTTCCACCAACAACCGTCTGTGATATGTCGGATATCACATACGGTTATTTGCACTAACCATCTGTGATATGTCTCCAATCATAGACGGTCAGTAGAAAGAACCGTCTGTGATATTTAACATATCTTAGACGGTTTTTAGTGGAAACCGTCTGTGATAGATCTTTACAGACGGTTTCAACAAAAAACCATAAGTGTTGTGATTTATCACAGATAGCTCACAAATCGTCTGTGATAACTATCTGTTATCACAGACACATAAAAACAATTCAAAAACCGTCTGTGATGATAGTTATGAGCCGTCTATGATGCCTTTGTTTGTAGTAGTGACGCTACCTCTACTCTAGTCGGCATGCACGTGCAGTCGCCTTCTCGCCCTCGATCTCTTCTCCTTACATAAACACAAACAACACAGGGTTAATTCTTTCTTTGCAGATGCAGTACTACAGATTGGCACGAGCTAGATGGACATACACGAACGCACGCTAGTGTTGATTAGTACAAGTAGAAGTTGTATTAGCACTTATTAGACCATAATGATAATATATTGTTCGACAAGGTCGTACGTATTTGCCATGACTAGTACTTATTGCCGTAGCTAGTGACTTATTCAGTGGATCGAGATCAATGTCGTTCAAGTTAGTCGATCTCAACTAACTTGGTCACCGTCACGGTTACCAACTAACTAACAATATGTTTCCATTATCTGCTCAATTTGATTTCCGATAAGCACTTGCCAATGGATCGAGATCGATCGATTTTTTTTCTTGTTCTTTTTTTTTCAACGGTTTTGCTAAACAATATTTGACTGTTTTCTTTTATCAAAATAGTCGAATTTTCATATATCCGATATGCTTTGAGATTTACACTTCTTCTTATCTGATGAATTAGGTCAGAATTTATTATGATTTTTTCTTCGGAATATAACGGATTCACCACGTTGTCGTATTTTATTGGTATAGAATTTCAATTTTTTTTGTCTTTGTTTTTGCTTAACCACTCAAAATATACGTTAGATTTTGAATCCTACGATGGAAATATGAGTTATTAAGACTTTCGAGAATAATTACAGTGCCCAAGAACAAAAAATTACATAAATAATTTACTATAATTTATGCATGATGAAGTTGTAAATGAACTACAATTTGACTGTTTTGGACTGAGAAAATAGTCGAATCTTGTATAGACAAACCTTTTTTCAATGCTAATATATTGTGGAACTAAACTGGATGTGCAAGTTTGAAGATCACAGCAAGCTAGGAGGCTACTTTTCTTCTTCTTTTCTCTCTCCCTTCCTTGTACATTTAGAGTTGTTCATGTATAAGTCAAAGCCATTTGATTTCTGAAACGTTCCACATTAGCAGGAAGCAATATATGTTCAGAGTTCAGATAGATATGGTCAAATATTAATTAATCAATTTAGCTTGTTCTTCTTCCTTGGAATCTGGCCTAGTTGTATATATATTATCAATGATCCATGCGAATGTGTATGTATTAATTGTTTGTGATTACAAACCAGCACAAAAAAAAACCGGTTTTGATAAATTTTGTCTAAAAAATCGATCTTGCTTGAATTTTGTTCGAATTTGATTTTTAAAAAAATTGAAAATTTCGGCCGCCGGCCACCCCGTTAAAAAAAAGAACCGGTTAAAAAATCCCTGATGGCGTACGTGTTTGGTTTTCTTCTGGAAGACCATACCATATCGTCGCAAGAGTCTGAAATCGATCGAATATGAATAGTTAGCTAGCTAGCTCATGCAGCACGCACGCGCCAAGAACAATTCGATGATTCGTCGATCTCCTGCAGACCGCAGCGCAGCTGTGACATCAACACGACGGCTTCATTTCGTACGTCGAGATCTCTCAACTAAATTATAGATATAGTGGAGGTAGGAACTGGCTGACTTATGAGTTATGACACGGCCACCTGCAACTGCAACCGCAAGCAAGCTCGATCACTACATATATTAAATTCTGAATACAATTTCTTTCTGCTCGATCACGCGCGCGAGGTGCAGATCGAACTGGATGGCAGCATGTATTGTAGCCGTTGTTAATTTGGAAGAACTGAATGTCTGAACAGATAATAAAGTTAAAAATTGCAGTCTGCATATTGTTCTTTTCCACGTGATTCAGCTGGAACAACTACTGCTTGTCTATGGTTCTAGGTATATCCACGGCCGGCAGGTTGTGTTCAGATCGGCTACCGGCAATGCAACATGCATGCAGAAAGAAGGTCGAATGTATGTTTCGATGATCGATCCATGTCCATGTCCAACGAAAATAACAAATTAATTAAAGGTGTGGCAACAGGTAGAAGAAAGCAAGTAACCCTGCTCAACAATCGGAAAGCTAGCTAGAAACGCACGTAACTGTTGTTACTGGGAAAGTAAACAGTGGCACTACTTGTCAGGACGATTTCTTTTTAGCTTCTGACATGGACCGGCGCAAGTAGGATCAACAACACAGCAGTACTAGCCAGCTCCTGCCTCTCCTAATTAACCTGAAATAGACGACCATTGCAGCTAGCAATTACTAGTACTAGTTCTAACTGCTGCTAAGCTTTGGTAGTACTAATTAAATGAGATTAATCAGTGGTACTAGTTTCGACCGAAAAATTGGTAGTACTAGTGTACTACTACTCTGCTTGATCTGGAGCTAGCTAGCTAGCTTTAGGAGCAGATATGTGGATCGATGGCCAGCTGCATCCATCAGCGCTGTCACTGTCGGTGAAGCTAGCTAGCTTTTAGATGCAACAAAGCTACTAGCAAGCAAGCACTGTATAGTTAGCTTTTGCTAACAACCACATCCATTAGGCGCAGCTCCATCAACTGGTACTCCATTACGCAGAGCTAGTTCTTGAAAAATATCATCAGCCAAGCATGTATAGAGCGGAACAAAATTTGAATCATCTATTTTTTGATTGCCAATTCAGCTAAGCATGTTGGAATACTATTGGTATCAATTGGGACAATTCGATGCACGTGAATTTCGAAATAGAGAGAACAAGATCAACCTTCAACTCTATGTTCTATATGAAAATTTTTATTATTGCTGCTTGGCACGTTTGGAAGCAAAGAAATGAATGCCAAATATTTCTACATGGAAATGTCTTTTCAAGAATGAACTTGCGTCACATGTATACCGAGTAAAGGAAGAACATAGATACACAATCTTTGATTGGCTAGAAACAATATCCTAATGATCTTTGCCCCCAGAGGGTTATAACCTTTTTCCCCTTTTACCTTGTACACAAACCATTGAGTAAATTTCACTTCGGACCAAGTAATCTGTTGGACCGAAAAGACGACTGTTGGGGGGGGGGGGGTGAATAGGAGCACGCTCACTTTTTTATTTTGATTGTATTCAACACCAATGTCACTCCAATAGCTATGAAAGCTATGAAGATCAATCTACAAGTATAGCGGAAGCCTTGTATTGAATCCTAATAAAAAACCCCCAAGCACAGCAATAAAAAACACAAAGATGTGCTGAAGACAGGGAAATCGGTAATACCTCTGTCTATGGACGGTATTACCAATTATCATCAATACCTCTATTCATGGGCGGTATTAGCAATTATCGGTAATACCTCTGTTCATGGACGGTATTACCGATTTTCTTGGAACAGTGAAATCAGCCAGAAAACCAAAACTCAAATCGGTCTAACTTTTGATCTACAAGGGCAAACTCTGCGAAACTTGAGACACGCATTTTCTAAGATATTAGGAACCTATTCCAATCAAAGATCGCAGAGATCCATGCCAAAGTTCCTATCTTTTTCAGTTTGAACGAAGGGTGCTCCGAGACCGAGTCAAAATTGAAATATGATCTAAAGACTTGCTCGTGGGTGATTGATGATCAAGATGATCCTAGATGGGTTCCCGCATGTCACAGCAAGTAAGATCAAGGCAAGAAACCAAGTAAAAACTCACGGATCAAAGAAAGACTCAAAATCACCAAATAGAGAGAAGGAAAGCAAATAGATCCATCTTGAGGAAACTTTCCTTGGATTGATTTTGATATGGTATTGGTTTACAGCCACTCCATCAAGGAGGACAAAGACTCAATACATGAGCACGAAATCAAATCCAACTCTCTAGAACCCTAACCTCCAACTATCCTCTCCCTAAGCAAACTAGGGTTTCAAAACAAATGAAAGGGTTGAAGGGGCTGTAGCCACCTCCCTCCTCTATTTATAGTGGAAGTTTAGACCTTCTAGAAGTAAAACCTTAATGGGCTCCCGTTAAGGCCCACAAACAAACGGGTCACATACGCACGCATTTTAAAGCGCGGTCTTCATCTCCTCTTGACTTAATCCGCTTCTTCACGCATCGTCTTGTGCCGCGGGTTGGCAAAAGGTCACCAAGGCGATATTTGGTAAAATTACCAAAATACCCCTTCTCGATCTTTTTGCAAAGACCGAGTCCCATCTTCGTGAAGCACTTCCATGCTTCGCCACGTGTAGGTTGATCCAGCGGCTCTCATCATGTCGGCAAGTCTCTCCCATCCGGCTCCCACCGAAACCACCATGGCACTTGCACCGACCCCCGTGCCACTTGATCTAACCCGTCGCACCGAACTGCCCGTTCGGTCACCTTTGTCCCTTTTGCGCCATGCTTGACTCCATTGACCTCACCCGACATCCCCGATCGTTGACCGTCATTGACCTCTAAGCGACTTGCACAATAATAGACAAAGAAATCGATTTTGAGAACAAGTTCTTCACAACTTGACCCACGTTAGTCAAAACATGCATCATGCAACACATATGCCATGAAACCCATGAACTTGACCTAACCCAACACTCATCGCCACCGATTGGCCGATGATCAGCAAGAGCATTCCAAACTTCGACGAAAACTCGTGATTCGACAAACCTTTAACGACATTGCCAATTGTACCATCATCCTATGATCGTGCACATATCCCCATGATATCCACATAATCTTACCATAGTTTCACTTTGCACCACTCTTAGCAAATATTGTCACTTTGTATCACTTCTTCTTACCATGTATTGCACTTTGCACCAGGGTAAGGATTTGCTCGGCTTCTTTGGTGCTCACCGACAGTGAATGGCGATGCAGGAGGTGGTGACAAGGCACAGGATGTAGAGAGGGGGTAGATGGAACTAGGAAATGGATCAAAAGTAGAGAAGAATAGCCGAAACATCGCCGGCGGCGGCCATAGCAATGACGGCAAAACGGCTCTCTCTCTCTCTCTCTCTCTAGTTGCCGCTACCTCATCGGCCGTGCCTCGCTGTCGGCGAGCTCCCTGCACACCTCCCATGTTTCCCTCTCACTGACATGACGTTCTCTGGTGCAAAGTGAAACAAAAAGTAAGAATAAGTGGTGCAAAATGAAAAAGATTTGCGAAGAGTGGTGCAAAGTGAAACTACAGTACGAGTACATGGTCCAAAGTAAAAATTGCTCTAAATCTTTATTATTATTATTATTATATAGATATATGATTAATACCTTCGACTCCCGGGTGTAGTCACTCTCACCTCTAATATGGCACCTAAAAAACATGATATACTCCTTTATCGCTTTGGTATACTCATATACTAATTATAAGATACTCACTACTCCAGGCTGTACTTTTCATGTCGGTGTAAAACCGTCAGGGAAAAGTGAATAACCGTCGCGCATAATTTTCCCGATGGGTAACCGTCAGGCATTCGCCATGAGGAGTCCTCCGATGCGGATGTCTGAAATGCCTGACAGCCATCTGATAGGAAAATTATTCGCAACGGTAATTCCCAATGGTGACCGACAGGGAACTTACCCTAGTGTTAGGGTTGGCCGTTAGTCCCGACCCGTAATCCGTGTCGGTGACCCGACGGGGAAATACCGTCGCAGATATAATTCGCAACGGGCTTTTAAACCGACAGTAAAAGTCAATTTTTAGTGACGGTTGAAACCGACAGGAAAAATTTTAAACAGTAATCGCTGCTTTGCATAGCCAGTGGTTGCATCAGTGTCCGAAAAAATAAACTGTCAGGAAAATTGGTGAACAGTATCGCTGGTTAGCATAGCCAGTAGTTGCGTTAGCGTCCAGGAAAATATGAAACCGTTAAGAAAAATGGAAATGGCTGAAAATAGTAAATTCTATATCAGAAGCAAACCTCTAGCATTTACAGTACAAATAACCAATCTCATACAATGAAATATAAATCAACCAGGCACATAACACATTCACAATTCAATATAAACCATTCTTCCATCAGAACCAAATTTTATCATACAATCAACTAGTAATAGTACCAAATTAACAATCACCAAAGCTGCTAGCAAATTACAAAGCAACCATGAGTCGATAAGTTTGCATGCATAAGTAGGTTCACAGTACAAGCTAGGTTGCACAATAGGCCTCATGTTGAGCCAAGAGACAAGTCTTTCATCTACAAAGTTGCTACCATATTAAAAGACGAAAAGATAAGTCCAAAAGCCACAAAGCAAAAAAGAGAGTCAAGTTGTGGCTACAAGTCTGATGGCACCAGTGGCATGTTTCTTAGGAAGTTCCATTGTTAGCGTGGTCTGCACCCACATTGTCGGTAGCATCGTTGTTGGGCACATGAGAGATGGTGTTACCATTGTCCTCACCGCCCACGTTGGCATCAACTACTTGTGTGCCCCCAATCTCCTCATCGAGGATTTCATGGGCTACTTGTGAGCCCACATGCAAAGAACCAGTTGCCTGTAGCAAGCCATATGTACAATTAGTAAAAAGCTACCATGCATGACTCCTGTCCTTATCAAATGACAAAAACCGAAAACAAGTAGAAGAATCCACCATCCCTTGCTTCATTTCTATCCCCTCTCTTCTTTCTTATGTCTCCAATCATAGCTCTTAAGCATTAAATGTAAACAAACAGTGATGAATTGTCAATCATAATAGTGATGTAAACAAAAATATATTTCTTTATGTAATTGTCAAGTTGACACTTAATATATTTCTTTATGTAATTGTCCAATTGCTATAAGCTAGGAGGTTATGCCCAGGTGGCATTCCTTGGTACCTTACCATCAACATAGAACTAAGAATGTGGTTATGCCCAGGTGTTACATTAATCAACATGAAGCTTGTGAACTGCTGCACTACTTGGTGGCATTCTGCCAAACAAAAAATAATTAGTTCTCTAGATGAACATTTCATCCAAATAACAAAAGATGGAAGATTGTTTGTTGGAATATTGGTCTGGAGACAATAAAATATTCTTGCAATGTAGTAAGTCTTCTAACCTGAACTTGACTTGGTGGTTGACGACACATCATCTCGGCGGGTGGTTCTTCTCTGAGCTTCTTGAAAAGCATCGGCATTTTGAAGACAATAAATTGAAGATTGACTATACATGACAAATTCATTGATATATCTTCAATTAAAGTTGTTACCATCATCATCCGCCCTTGCATTTCTTGTCACTAGTGAAGCTGTGCATTCTCTTGGAGCAAAGCTCGATAAGATGGGGTGTTGGATGGCCTAATGTTTCTTCCTTTAGCAGCTGCTATAACGTCAGCCTTCTTCACAACACCATTACCTATAGGTAGGCGGCAATGGGGTAGGCCCCCACCAATAGTGTATAGAACTTTTCCATCCAAGTCGTGCTGCTCTGAATCTTCTGGGTGTTCAGAGCTATTTAGTGCTGCTTGGTAGTTATCCTACAAGTCAATTGAAATATTTAAGTTTGTTGAAACACAATGGAAATAAACCGGTCAATGCATATCTGAAACTACTTAGGAGAATAGCAATAAGAGAATCAGCAATACATGCTCTTACCATAAATAAGGACCTGCAGTTATAACTTATAAACATTGCTTAAAGAAACAATGGTAAGTACAAAAGAGTAGGTATCTTAACAAAAACACTGACCAAGAATAGACTGACTGCATGCTACCGGTGACAAACGAGGCGGCCGACAGGTAAAATTCATGTCATTAGGGCAAGCAGGGGCCAGGCCACAGACAGCCATAGCTAGAATAATGCTTACCATGTGTTGTTGTGCTTTTTGGCTTCTGACTACAGCACTACTTCCGTTGCTATCCATATTTTTTATTCCTGACTTTATTACGGCATATGTGTTTAATCCAGTAGCCTTGTCAGGGCCAAACTTCTGTTCCTACAAGAATTAGGAATTCATTAAGCACAGTGTATTTCACTAGTGGATTGTATTCCAATTCTAGGATATAGTGGGTTGTTACTTGTGACGACCCACCCGTGATGTCTTAGTAAGAGGTCGGGAGGACCATTTTTTTCTTGTTGAAGTCACTACGGAAAGATGTGGTAGCACCGCATGGAGCTTAACCGAGTGCCGGGACCTCCCAGAGGTCTTGCGGACCTCTTGGAGGTCGTGGCCGCCACCGCTTCAGTAGCACCTCCGGGCACATCACTAAGAGAGGTCGGCGGGACCTCGAGCTAGAATCGAAGGACCTCCTGGTGGTCCTGCCCCTGTGCATCTGAGCTAGTCCCAGGACAACAGAGCTAGCCCGCACAAGAACACAAGCCAATACCACAACCACGAGGTCAAACAAAGATGAAGCAGACAAATTAAACTTTATATAATAGGACCTTATGGCCAAGCTTGTTAACAAGAGGTGCGCCACCGAGGGCTTACAACACCAACGAGGACTTTGGCGGCAACAAGGAGCTTCTAGGGCTCAAACACGAGAACACATAAAAGCCATCCAACAAGCACCACAGTGTCGGGTGGAGGGCGTCCTAAGCGACTTAGTCGTCGAAGAACTCCTCCTCGAAGAGGTCTGCCTTTGCCGCACTTGATCATCCTCATAATCTGCTTTGACACGGGGCTTAAGCCATGAGTACTTGGAATGTACTCGGCAAGTCACAGAGAGCAAAGATGCAATAATATTCATGCGGACTTACCAATGGAGAGTTGTATGGTTAGTTTGCAAAGCGATTTGAACAATAAAATAGTAATAGATTGAAAAGCGACAAAGTAAAACCATAGTACATAATACTTTTGATGTTTAAAAGGTGGGGTGAGCACCAACTCACAGCCACAACCAAAAAGGAAGGAGTTAGGTCACACGTGACTGGTCCTTACCAAAACCCACTCGAGCACCCACTCCAGAGGTCCAAACCAACCCTGGACCACTACCGAGCCAACCTTGACCCCTCCGAGCCGGCCAAGGTCTCTTGAGGCAAAGCCAAGGCATCTCGCGGAAGTGTCGATGGCACAAGCTTTTGAAACAGCTACCCCTTGCACCATTTCATCGAGCATGTCCATGACCAAGGACTTGGCTATTGAATAGATCTTTACACTCTGCAGAGGTGTACAACTTTACCCACAATCCACGATCTCTCTAGCGGGGCGGGTTCCGGTCACCCTTGCTCACTTCCTAAGGTGAGCGGTCTAGAAAGCGCAGCAAGGCCTTTACAAAGCTTTGAACCGGCTCGGGCTGCCCGCTAAGGTTTATAATCCCCTCTGTGGTCTAGAAGTCCGAGGTTATGGAGTGCCCCTCTTGCGCCAACGAATCACACGCTCAACCACAACAGCCCCAAGCCAACCCATTGCTAATTATTCAGCCAGACCATTCCCATAAAATGATCTTGTGGTTGCCTTTGTTTGGCCAGATTCATGAGACACAAAGTGAAGTCCTTAATTGTGCCAAGACAAGACTTCCACAACCAAGTGTGCAAAGCACCCACTACTCACTCCTGCCTTCTTGCCTCGGCAAAACAATTTGTATAAGCCCATGCCAAAAGACCACCCAGTCTTGGCTGTGATTTTAACCAAGTGATCTCACACCACATCCAACCTGACTTAGGCGTCCCGCCATAGTTGCTCAACAATGGCTTTGACCACACATTTCATATTTATTAGTCAAGATTATTAGAGATGAAGCATGATACGTTGAACCACGTTTTCTAAGCAAGGTTGTATAAGACCCTCGGCCCCCATGTTGGCAAATAACAAAGAACACCAACTAAATTATCCACCCTAAGGCTCACAAGGTGAACATGACAACATGATGGAGACAAGGTATAAAGGAGGCATAATGACAAGTAGGCAAGTAACTACTGCCCAAACCATTTTCATATAAACATAGCCATGCATGATAAAGTAAAACCGAAATACATTTACTGAAACTTGGTTCAAGATGATCAAAGGGATCGTGGCTTGCCTTGGTCAAGCGGTGGAGAGCCTTCTGCAAAGAAAGCCGGGTCCAAGATCTCCTCGAACTCGTGATCTACACGTTCGCAAGAAAACCAAATAAGCAAAACCACACTAAGCGAGAGAACTTCAAAAGAAACAAAAAGGAACTCAAACCAACTCAGCCAAAAGGAAACCAAGAGGCTTAACACACCTCAAAGAGCTCTGGGAAAGGTCTTGCACAAGGAAGAAGCTGACGAGATGAGGTAGGAAGGAAGAAATGAGCAACAGTTACAAAGGTGGCCCGCCGTGCTTTATATAGCCGAGTTGGTAGTGTGCACCACAAGGAAAAACTTCGGTGAGGTGTAGGCAATCGGGACAACTAGGGCAAGGCTTGCCCTAAAAGAATTGAAATAAAGTACCTCGAGATGTGTTGCATTTAATGTGACCCGACACCTATTAAATGCGCCTGAGTTCTGAGGCAAGAGCAATAATTACAAGGTGAAGAGGGGCAAGTGGGGCGATCAAAAGGTGCACCACAAGTCAAAGAGGTGGCCCCACCGCAAGGGTCATCCCGCCAAAGACCCTTTGTGAGGTCTGGGCAAGAGGTCCAAGACACTTTCGAGGGGAGGTCTGGACAGGAGGTCCAAGGACTCAAGAGGAGGTTCTGGACAAGAGGTCAGTAAAGCTCACCACGAGGAGGTCTGACGCCTCGAGACACTGCACAAGGGAGGTCTAAGGGTCAAGATTTCAAGGGAGGACCTCAACGGTCCAGATCAAAGGGTGCGAGGGAGGTCTGACCAATAGGGATATCTGATTTAGGAGGTGGTCCTTACAAAAGACCAAAGCAAGGACCGAGGAGGTGGTCTTTGCAAAACAACCAGAGGAGGTCCTGGAAACAAGGAAAAGCAGCAACAAAGCATGAGCCGTTCGATTAAAATCAGGCGGCCCAAAAGATAGGGCGTTCGGACCAAACTAACGTGCCCTTAGGATCGGGCCATCAAACCACATCGGATGGTCCTAAGGTTAAGAAGGCAAGGCCTCAGCGTCTGACCACGAGAGTCAAAGATGGGTCCAAGTGCTAAGGAGGTCTTGGACCTAAGGAGGTCGGAACCTTTGGATCCAACTAAGGGAGGTCTGGGCGGCTAAGATCTCCCGAGAGGAGGTCCTAATGGCGAGATCCTAACAAGGGGAGGTCCGGCGGCTAGATCTCAACAAGGGAGGTGCGAGCGGCTAGGTCTCAACAAGGGAGGTCTGCAGCGGCTAGATCTCAACAAGGGAGGTGCGGCGGCTAGATCTCAACAAGGGAGGTCTGCGGCTAGATCTCAACAAGGCTAGATCTCAACAAGGGAGGTGCGAGCGGCTAGATCTCAACAAGGGGAGGTCTGAGGCTAGATCTCAACAAGGGGAGGTCGAGCGGCTAGATCTCAACAAGGGAGGTCGGCGGCTAGATCTCAACAAGGGGAGGTCTGCAGCTAGATCTCAACAAGGGAGGCTGAGCGGAGGGGAGATAAGAGAGAGGTCTGGATCTCAAGAGGTTCAACCCAACAAAGGAAGTTAAGAGAGAAGAGACAAACCCAGGGACACACAGAGAGGCTCAAGCAAACAAGGAACACCAACAAAGAACTTAATTAAGGCTTAATTAATTCCAATTGAACTCCCAGATTTCAAGGCGTCGGGTTAAGCTTTGGATTCTCAATAAAGCCAAATGGTTACTTTTATTTTGAAAACCGGGCAAGAAACTTTAAAGAAAACGGGACGTTACATTACTAGACTCTAGGATATAGTGGGTTGTTAGGCAGAGATGAAAAGATTTGATTTGGTGGTGGAATCTATGGTTTGCATATTGTGTTGTACCCAACAAAATAACACATGGTTGTCATTGACCAATTTAGGTTCATCTAATATTGGAAATCACATTTGTGTTGAGCTAAAGAGTTTAGCAAAACATGATATATATATATATATATATATATATATATATATATATATATATATATATATATATATTTGATCTCTGCAGAGGACAGCTGATTCTAGTAGTCAAGGCCATGGTATGAGCTTTGAACTATACAACTTTGAATGACTGCATAAACTAACATGACTTGTGATGTCATTTTGTTTTGTAATAGTTTAGAAAATTTACCTCAAATGAAGAAAAAAAGGTTAATCACTTAATCTTGCATCATTGTCAATATTAGTTGCAAAATTGAGATTTCATGTGTTTGCTTTTGAGTGGAATACTGAATCTAGTGTTTTCCGTCTTCTAGAGCATTATTATTCACCCAATTTTGGAAAAAAAGGTGGAAGGCTGCTAGTACCAGAGCAATAATAGTTGAGAAAGTGATGGTCGATGTCGAATTTTTTCGTGAGGTCAAAGCAACATCTCATTTCAATTTAGGAGAATATTGAATATTCTATGAGAATTCTACCGTGCCTAGTTTATAGCTCTCTGCATAAAATATGATAAAACATGTAATAAATGCTTAAGTAATGGATAGATTTCATACTAGAAATTGTTGTGTCTCTACAAATGGTCGTGACCCTCCTCTATTTTGAGCAACATGTTCGGATTCCAACAGTGATTGTTGGCCTTCCCTTCGCTTTTCCTTGAAATGCTCGGTGACCCAATAATGGCAAAGGTTAGGCCAATCTTCCTCTTTGCACCAGTCAAACCTGGCCCGCAAGTATTGTTCTTCTGAAAGCTCTCTTTGATGGGCTAGAGCGTCATCAAGTTTCTCTCCATGGTTCTCGTAGTACTTCTTGACTGTATCCACACGAGCCTGGTACATCATATCTCATACTCGTTTCACTGCATACCGTTCGAAAACACGGTCAGCCTCTTCCTTGTCCTCATCACCCACAAAAAACAAAGCCTGCATATTTATGTAGGAAATGCATAGTTAGATAAAAAAATGTAACAGTTGACTATATGTAAACTAGGAGTACCAATCTTACCCAGAACTCTTGCTTCACTCGATCTGCATTTGTCTCTCCAATGTCATTTTCATCCAGATAATAATCTGCCCACGTGGTCATTGGGCAGATATTAATGGGATCACCTTTGTGATCCAAGTCCTTCATGGTGCCCGAGTATTCTCGTTTGAGAATAACTCCAAGTTGTGTGCTGTACTTGTAGTCCTTGGGGTGGTAATTTACATACTTGAATTGCCTGTACATAATTAAAACAAAACGAGTAAACGGTACACAAGTATATTAGTGTATTGCAAGGAAAATGTGTCCACTGATGGTGAGGTAATATCACTTTTGCAAACTGAAAATCCTTAATTAAACCCTAGCATCAATTGCAGCTTAGTATGTACATACTATGAATCTGACAACACATATGTACCTCTCTATCTATCTATCTATCTATCTTGGAGGCTACATGTCCATTTAAACCATTTTAAAATTGCTAAGATATCTAGTTCAAAATGCATATCATGTAGTATATGTCACATTGTGCCCTAGCCTGCCACTGCTCTTATCATATGTATAAATTGTTCAATGGGTGTACGAATGATATGTTGATCCCAGCATTTAGCCTTGATCATATTTTCTTTTGAGGGGAGAAAGTCACCTGCAGGATCACAAGTCATCCCATTGATGCATTATATGAAAATGGGCCAACACATTAAATGGAAGGTACTTTCCATTTTTTGCAACTATACTGCTTGCATCACTATACATATGTTTGCATCAAACCTTTACTCGACATGAATGATTGTAAGGTGAAAAATTATACCATGGTGAATGAGTATTTGGATACACTAGTTTGCTTGATTTGTATCTTGCTCATAAACAATACCCTTTTGTTTCATTGCAGTGGAAGTCATCAGTAACTATATAGAATTTATGCATGGTTCTCCAAATATTTCAGAAGCACTATATAATTCATTGCAGTGGAAGTCATACATATAATCCATGAGCTACGATACTTACTCATCACCCTTAGGTTCAAGGCCAACCTTCTGACCTTGAGGAGGTACTCTCAATTGGGTCCGTGACCTCTTCTTCCTCCCTCTTTGTGTAGACTGCCCGCAGCACTAGAAGTCACGGTTCTTCGAGAGGTACCACCACCATGATTGCTATTGTTCGAGGGCCGACTGGCTGCACGTTGTCTTGCCGCTAGACCGCTGTGACGAAGGCCGTTCATCACCTGCATAACAAAGACATATTCAGTTGTCATCAGTGACTTTGTGTCATAACTGTAGGGAACAGTTAACATTTCATACAACACCACATAACAAAGACATAAAATGACATCAGGAACTTAGTGCATGTACAACTATTTTTAGTTAGGTGGAGTACAACATACTACATACAACAAAATGAAACAATATAGTTTGACAAATTTGACAATACAAGCAACACAAAGTCAGAAATCATCTGGATCATAGTGAGGGGGTTGAAGCTCATCGTCTTCATCCACTTCTTCATCTTCATGACTGTCTTCATCTTCTTGACCATCAATATTTTGGTTGGCGGAAAGTCCAAGTCTTTGGGATCGATTATCTCATCTGAAATGCATGGCATTACAATGTCTAAGTCATTCCCTAAATCGATAACAAAATGTCCTTCAAACCATCCTCTTGATAGAATGATATATCTTGTGGTGGCCCTTGGGAGGAATGGAATCATCATTGATGCCGCTAGGAAATGCGCATCCATGTGGAGAAACATGATACATAGCCCACCAATCCAATAGATCTTGTCTAGACTTGCATGGATAAGATAAATAATACACTTGTTTCACTTGACTTGCCATGACAAAAGGTTCAAAATTGAAAGCCTAGGCGTGTGCTTAATCTCCACCAACCCCAAATTTTGTAACGCCTATCTCGGCGGGGTTGGATCAAACCAATGACAATCAAATAAAACCATCTCTAGTTTCATGCCGCCTTCCCAAGAAATTTTGATGATGTCCTCAATGACACCATAGTACTCAAGCATATTATTATCTTCGTCAACACAAGATACACAAACACCACTATTGACAGTAGTTAATCCTGATTTAGCATTCTCATACTTCTTGGACCGAAATCTATATCCATTCATATCATAGCATCCATAAGTGGTTACCCTTTTGGAGAAACCATAAGAAATTTGGCGCAAGGCATAGTCAATGCTAGATATTTTCATGCACTGCATATATAATTTAATTTATTACTTTCTGGATGATGTAAGAAGGCTAAGAATATATAACTTTAAGTGTTCAGCAACATTACTTGGGTTTTAAACCAGTAAAAAAAAAGGCCCATGAATGGCGCCATGACCAGATTTCCAACCATTTAATCTTAATTCGCGAAGTTGATTATCTGTTGGTGTAATTTGGCTCTTCCATTGTTCTATATCAAATTTTCTAAAAGAAGAGAATAAATCAGTCAACAGACTCAAAGAGAATTTTTGGAAAATGACTTAGAGTTTTTAAATTAAACACATACTCAATAAAATCACCCATCTCCGATATGTTCGTCAATATGAACAAGTAAGCAGCCTTGTACTCCTCGTTTGTGAGATCACGACAACCCTGACGGCTCATGCATCTACCAGTGAATTGAAAATTTTCAAGGTTGCATGAACTTTCGAAGGTATAAGCACCATCGTCGTATCGAGGAATCTTGTTTCTAACTGATCTCACATTGGGATTAAAATAAAGTGAGAGGAAATTGGTGGCCTCCTCTACTAGGTACACCTCAACTATGGACCCCTCAACACAAGCCTTATTTCGTACCTTCTTTCTTAGCTTTCCAATACACCTACAAGAACAAGCCCAAGACTTTAGGAAGAGCCAGTGTAAAGTTAGAAGGCTATTGAAGACATACTAATTTTACCTCTCGTAAGGATACATCCAGTGGTTCTAGACAGGACCTCCGAGTCGTGCCTCATAAGGAAGATGTATAATTAGATGTTGCATAGGATTGAAGAAACCCAGAGGAAATATCTTCTCTAATTTGCATAGAAGAACTACAATGTTTTCTTCAAGTGAACATATGACATCCTTGCTCAATTCTTTAGCACACAATTGTCTATAGAAAAAACTAAGCTCAGCCAAACACACCCATATATTTTCCAAAACGAATCCATGGAATGCAACTGGGAGTAAGCGTTCCATGAAGATATGGAAGTCATGGCTTTTTAGGCCAAAGATCTTCCATTACAAGAGGTTTACCCCCCTCCTAATGTTGGGTGCATACCCATCGGGGAACTTCAGTTCTTGAAACCATTTAAGTATTGTTGTCTTATCATTTTTGTCAATGCAAAATGCTGCCCTTGGCTTGTGCCACTTCCAATTGTGCTTCAACTCCAAGTGCAATGATGGGCGGTTGCAAATTTGTGCTAAATCTTGCCTCGCCTTCACATTATCTTTAGACTTATCGGGTATGTCAAAGCATGTGTTCCATATAGCCTCAGCTACATTTTTCTCATTGTGCATGACATCAATGGTATGTCGAAGAAGTAATTTGTTAAAGTATGGAAGTTGCCAAAAGCAGCTTACGTGGGTCCAATTGTGTGTTTTACCGAAGTTTTTTTTTTGTATCAAGTACTAATGCATTCATTTGGGCTTGGACTTCCTCTCCCGTTAAATGCCTAGGAGCTTCATCCAACACCTTTGTGTTCTTTCGAAATACATTAGCTTGGGTTCTGAATGCATGATCCCTAGGTAGGAAACACCTATGATAATCAAACCAGCAAGCCTTGCGACCACTACGAAGTTGAAATGCTTTGCAATCACACAGACATTGGGACACGCTAACACACCGTGGGTGCTCCATCCAGCAAAGTTATCATAAGCAGGGAAATCATGAGTGGACCATGAATAGGCTGCCCTCATTGTAAAGTTTTCCTTCAGTGAAGCATCCCATGTTTCTACCCCCTCCTACAACTTGAGTAGCTCATCAACTAATGGTTGCATTAGAATATTTAATTTCTTTCCTGGATGTCTAGGACCAGGGATAACAAGGGCAAAAAATGTGTATTCTGCCCTCATGAGCTTGCCTGGCGGAAGATTTAATGGAGTAACAAAGACAGGCCAACATGAGTAAGTAGCGACAACGGTGAAGGCGTGAAACCATCGGTTACCTTGATGAGTCGCACATTTACGAGATCTCTAGCAAAGTCGGAAAGTCTTTGTTGAACTATTGCCATGCTAAACCATCACAAGGGTGCACCATATTACGGATGTGGATTGTTTGTCTGTTGCATTAGCTTTGATGTCTCCTCATGTGCATACAACCTTTCTAGCCTATTAGTAATGGGCGGATACCGCAAGACTTTACGTGGGATTTTATTATGGCCTTCCTCGTGGCGAGAGGTACCACAAAAGTCACACTTATCTTTATGCTGATTATCTTTGTAGTAAAGCATGCAGTTATTATAACAAACATCAATTTTCACATATGGCATACCAAGACCCTCTAACAACTTCTTTGAACGGTAGAAATCCCACTACTACAAAACAGGCTATAGTAGACGCCCCATCACAGACGGTTCCTTTGGAACCGTGCGTATTAATCTGTCGAACCAAGGGTTTTATTTGCCGATATCCTGACAGTTCTTATTTAGAACAAATGCGCGATAATCATCTATCCTGAGCGGTTCATTAATAGAACCGTGCATGAATTATCCTGAGCGGTTCTATTCACAAACCATACGTGATAATCCGACCAATCCTGAGCGGTTCTTAATAAGAATTATGCGTGATAGTATAAACGGTTACGAATAAGAACCGCTCGTGATAATTAGTTATCACGAGCGGTTCTAATTAAGAACCGTCGTGATATCTGCTATCCTACGCGCCTTTGCCGCTCTAGAGGCCTGTGTCACGAGCAGTTCTTTAATAGAACCATCGTGATATCACCGCCAACACTACTCTCGCCTTTGCCACTCTGGAGGCCTGTGTCCTGAGCGGTTCTTTAATAGAACCGTGCAGTGAATATACTGACGGTTCTATTAAAAACCGTCATGATAGGTCTATCACAAGCGGTTCTTAACAAGAACCGTCTCTCGATTGTTAGGCGGAAGCGAAAATTTGAACATAATGGGCGGGCTGCCGAAACTCGCTTTATATAACCTCCATCTCCTCCTCTGCAGTCTCTCCTCCTCACAGCTCATACCTCCATCTCCTCCTCTGCCGTTTCTCCTCCTCACACCTTGCGCCCCGGCCTCCGCCGAGCTTGTCGCCCACGGCCTCCTCCAACTCGTACCGGCCTCATCGTCACCGGCCTCATCCGAACCATCACCCCCGGCCTCCTCCACCTGGCCCCGACCTCGTCGTCACTGGCCTCCCATGACCTCGTCGCCCTCGGCCTCCTCCACTTCGTCGCCTTGGCCTCCCACGACCTCACTCTCTCTACTCCCCCCCTTTGCTTTGTGATGTGGATTACTGAGTTGATGCTACTGTGATGTGGGTGATGCTGTGGTTTATTGTTGGAGGCTCTCTGTGCATGTGTAGTTCATGTTGAGTTATTTGGTTTGGGCAAAAATATAGATGGTAGATCGCGCACTATTCGGTAAAACCATCATAACTTTTGCATACGAACTCGGATTGCGACGTTCTTTGGCTCGTTGGAAAGCTAACGAAAAGCTCAATCCGAAAATCCATAAAGCCAAGGTTAGATTCTCTTCGCGAGGTCTCGAAAAAGTGAAAACCCCAAAAAAGGTCGTTTAGGGCCTCTAAACGGCCTCCGAAGTTTTAGCAGCCGTTGTCGGTTTTTTACGCGAAAAAGGCTATCACGAGCGGTTCTAAACAAGAACCGTGCGTAACTCATCAAGCGGTTACGAACAAGAACCATTCGTGAAAATGTCATCACAGAGCGGTTTGTAAATTAAACCGTCGGTGATATTCTCGAATCACGAGCGGTTTTTGATTAAAACCGTGCGTGATAATAGCCTTCTTCCTGAGCGGTTTCAACAAAAAACCGTGCGTGATAGTCGCGTTCCGAGCGGTTTTGAACCATACGTGATAGCGCTGTTATCACGCAGACCAACAAATATAGGCGGTTGAAGCAAATGCGTGATAACGATTCGAACCGTGCGTGATGAGGCTTCCTATAGTAGTGTCCTCGGCCAAATTAGAGTTGGGAGGCGATAGTTCATGGATTATCCATAGAGTATCATCATACTGTGCAATGGACATATTGTACTTTGATTTTATAGCAAGCAAACGGGCCACAGTAGATAGAGATGAGTGTGTTGTGTTGTCATGGACCTTTTCATCAGCACTAGCGACCATCCTATAGAAGGCACGGGCTGAAGCCGTTGGCTCCTGACAAATTGTTTGCGGATCATCACCAGCAAGGTCAACCAACATATTGTCTACATGATCAGTTTCATCAAATCCCTCATGGTTTATTGGTAAGCTAGATTTGCCAAGCCTATCAAGTCTCTCTCCATGTGAAGTCCATGTTTTATAGTTCTCCTTAAATCCATATCTACACAAGTGCATCTCCATAACATCCCTTTTGTGCCGAAAATAGTTCCGACACATGCTACATGGACACTTAATGGTACCACCTTGAACTACACCATCCATAGTGAAGGCACAGTCTAAAAGTACAATGGTGAGTTCTATCCATTCATTAGAGGGAGCACTACCATGATGCCAACCAGTATACATCCATTCACGACCGGCCATTAAATTTTTCTGTGTGTATAACAGAATTAACGCATTACTTCTACATATGTGTCATCCCTATGAGAAGTTGTGATAAGAAGAGCATCCTAGCTAATAGCACAACATGTAGACAAGCAAATAATTATTACATCACAAAAGGTAGCATCACATTGAACATAAAGATAGCAAGGGCATCTACTAACCGAATAATGTATCCATAGAGCCGTGGGGAGACTTCACCAGGATTCGGACTTCACCAGGCTTCGTCGAGAAGAGTTCGACAACACTACATCATTCAGGATCCACATTAAACTCTAGCTTCCCATTCCTTATCTCATAAAAGCCAAGAAACCGACTACCATCAGGAGCATACTCACAGAGCTGCGGCGGAGGTGGGGCTTGATTTCAGGATTTTGACCAAGGTGGGTGTCCAAGAAAGGGAGGAGGGGCGACAACGTCTGGAGAGGCGGAGGGGGGGCAGCCAGTGAGGGGAGGCGATGTCTGGAGGAGTTGCGGAGGCTGGGGGTGTCTGGGAGGGTGTAGACGGGCGGCGGCGTTAGGAGGAGGTGGAGGGGGGCGTCGTCTGGCGGAGACGGAGGGTGTGTCGGGGCGAGGGGGGGGCGTAGATCTAGAGGAGGTGCGGTGAGCAGGGGTGGGGCGAGATTTGGAGAAAGCGGGGGCGTCGGGAGGCGGAGGGCCACATTTGGAGGAGGCGAAGTGGTGGCCGGACTAGAGAATGGAGATTGGAGAAACATGAGATGGGAATTTGGGGATTTTGGGGCTGTTTGGTTTGGCACCCTGCTTAGTCGCCAAACCAAAATTTGGGGAATTTTTTAAAAAAATTTCAAAATTTCTTTTCGAAAACAAGCTTTGTTTTGAATCAGAAATTTTTTTATTAAAAATAGTTTAAATACTTTATTTAAATACTAGATTATTTATAATGAATTAATATTATTTTTCACAAATTTGTAGAAGTTATTTTGACCTCACCAATATTCAAACCATTTCTCTATTACAGTTTTGAAAATAATTTATTTATGACAAATGTTAGTTTGAAAGGTGCTTGAAATTATTTTTCCTAAGTCCTATTTGATTCTCTTAACACTCTAAAAATTTTTCAGAATGTTTCAAAATTTTCTTCTATTTTAAATCGGCCGGTCAAACTTTTAGCTTTTCGAACAAATTTGAATCTAAACCCTAGCTTTCGATCGGACCATTCCGACTTGGTCCAACCCAACCCTTCGCACACACCCGAGTTGGACTCGCACCTTTTCTCACTGCGCCATGTGGTTCAAACCAAGTCCGATCGGGCCAAGCTTCGCGTGGACCGTCCGATGCGGATCGAACAACTCACATCAGTTGTGCTGTTCAGACGGTCCGAACGTCCCAACGCATCTGGACCGTCCAATACGGATTGAAAGGCTCACATCACCAGTGTCGTTCGGACGGTCTGAACATCCCAACAAACCTGGACCGTCCAATGATGATCGAACGGCTCGCATCGCCAGTTACGTTCGGACCGACTGCACCGAATGGATTCGATCGCACCAGCTCGCCGCGCCGCATTACTTCCATCACTGACTAGCGGGCCCCACGTTCGACCTGGTTTGAACCACATAGCGTGGTGAGAAAAGTGCGACCGGACCTAGTTGGCTTGGTCAGATCGGAACTAGGGTTTAGGATTAAGTTTGACCGAAAAACAAAATGTTTGACTTAGCGTTTTAAAATAGAAGAAAATTTTGAAAAATTCTGAAACCTTTTGAGGATGTTCTGAGAATCAAATAGGTCTTAGGAAAAATAATTTCAAGCACTATTATTACTAAACTTTTGTCAGAAATAAATTATTTTCAAAATAGCATTAGAGAAATGGTTTGAATTTTGGTGAGGTCAACATAAGTTCTAAAAATTTGTGAAAAATAATTTTAATTCATTATAAATAATCTAGTATTTAAGTAAAATATTTTCAACTATTTTCGATAAACATTTTTCTGCATTCAAAACAAAGCTTGAATTCGAAAAGAAAATTTGAAAACTTTGAGTCAAACATTATTACAACAACCAAAGTTTTTACATTCACACATAATTTATACACATAACACATGATATGCTTAGCTAAACCCACTTAATTATTTTGAGGACGTTACAATTTTGTACCGTTCAAAATATTTGAAAATCAAAAGGAGGCAAAACAGATTAGGGTTTCAGATTCCTGTCGCCATTTCAACTGGCGATAGAAAGCTATCACCAGTTCAACTGGCGACAGGCACCTCTCGCTAGTTGAAATGGCCACAGGAACCTTTTGCTAGTTGAAATGGCGACAGGTACTTGGACCGGCGATAGGGGGGCGGAGGGTCCCTATCGCTAGTTCAACTGGCGATAGGTTTCTATTGCCAGTTGATTTTTTAGGGTGACTATATATTTTTGTAATTATCTTTTAAAAATATTATTTAAAAAAAATCAAAATTTGGGTAGTGCCAAAGCCAGCGCCAAAGCCTGGGAAAAGCCAATTTGTTGGCAAAATAATGGCGTTTGGTTTGTGGCCATCAAGAGCCAAATATTTGGCAAAATTGCATGGGCTACTATTTGGTTTGGGACCAAATATATTACCAAAATTTTGGAAGAGTTGATTTTTGTTGTTTGGTTTAGAGCCAAGGTTGAATGTAGATACTCTACTGTCTGAGAGGTGAGATTACCTCTGTGACATGCAAAACAACAAGCACTTAGTAGATGATAACACATTGCAAATTTTCTGGAATTTTAAAAGCTTTTCCCTAATTATTTTAAAGCCAAAATAAATTATGTGCAAATACTATTACCAATTTTAAGTTGAAAATATTATATTTAAGTCTAAAATAATGCTAGGAATTTCTGTGAATTTTTTTAGAATATTTGGATTTTATGTGCTATTTTCTAAAGCCAATTTGAATTAACAAGATTATTTTAAATTGCTAAATCAAATTAAACTCTTAAACAGTCTTCGGGCTAAAACCTTCTCAACCCAAACCTATTCCAACGCGTGCACGGCCCACTCGGCCCGCTTCTCCCGCGCGCGTTTCACTCCAACTCGTTTCGGCCGTTGGATCAAGATTGGACGGTCTGATCAGGTCGACATGTTCAGAGCGGTCCGAACGTCCCAGCCAATGTGGACCATCCGATCGAGATTGGATGGGCAGATCAAGATTGCCGTTCGGAGTGGTCTGAACGTCCCAAGCAGCGTGGACCATCTGATCTAAATCGAACATCCGATAGCAAATATGTGGTGCGGCAACGAAAATGGGGCGCGGCAATAAAATTCCTGTGGGTACGCGTAAACCAATGCGAATGATAATTTTCCTAACAGTTATATATCAAACCGTCACCAAAACTTCTTGCATCCTTGTCGGTACATCCAAACCGACGGTAGCTAAATCATTACTATCAGTTCACTACACGCCCGTTGGGAAAATAAAACCCCGACAGGAAAGATCGGTTCTCCAGTAGTGACTCTAATGCGAACCATACGAAAAATTTGCAAGAGAGTCCATAGTTTTTAGCATATTTTGTAAATACCTTCATATTCGCACATAAAAAGGAGTACGTCTAAAAAATTGTACATACCACCCCTAAAAAGGTGCAAATACCATCTAACTGGTCTTATATACTAGTATACTACACATGTGTACTCTCGGTTGCGCAAGATATTCTCTACATTGTGAGATATGGAATAGGGAGTAACTACTCTGGGAGCCTACCCCTACTCTCACTCGTCAAAAAAAAAATCATAAGCGGACTGTTATGCGGCGCATGCATTTAATAGCCTGCGCACACAATTTAGTAGTATAAATAGATCGATCATGCGTGATGCATGTAGTTTTCATATCTATCATGCTGATTCAATTCATGAGTGCAAATTTTAATTAAAGCAGCTCTAATTAGCTTCCTAGCGATCATGAACTATATATTGGCCCTAGCATGGCATAACGGGAACTGGAGGAATCATCCTGGCCTGAGAAGGAATCAGAGGTGAACCTCTACGGCTTCCGTCGCGACCTCCGCGATCATCGTGCACGTTCGACGTAGCCGGCACTGAAGGTCCTCCTCTACGTCAGTTTGGGAGTTCTGATCATCGTCGCTTTCCTTTAAGGTATGATTGGTTTGGAAGTGGGCTGTGGTTTTGTTGGTGCGGCCCATGATGGCGGAGATTCGGCCTATGGGAACTTTCTCAGCCCGATTGATTGTCACAGCATCGGGAGGAATGGAAATGGTGAAATACCAGATTTGTCCTCTGATTTGGGTGGATTCGATGGACAGCGATCTGATATTTTCCAGCACCTTTCCCCTCTGTTGTGTCATCTCTAGCCAAATGAATCTCTCGCTAGGGTTAGCTATTGTGGTGGTTGGCGTCCTTTTGATCGGAGTTTAGAGGAATCGAGAGTTGGATCCTCACACATTTGGGACCAGTGGCCATGAATTGGGGTAGGGGACGGAGAGAAAGCTGGATTTGAAGCAGTTCAGAGGGACCTATGATCATTTGCGGAGGTGGTGTCAACTGGTGAAACTCCATCTATGGCGGGTCGTGGAAATTAGGGAGGAGATTTGCAGGATGTTTCGGCGGTGCTAGACGGGGGGAGCAAGTTCATCGGTAAGAGCAGGGCCAGCGCTTCGTTCCTCCGTCGCAACAAGGGAAGAACTTGCCGATGCAGCAGATGGGTGGTCCATCCCCATAGAGGCAGATTTCGGGGAATCTACCTCAATCCCAGTCTCATCAAAGAGATCAATTCTCAGGTATGACGGCAGTGCGTCCTCCGAAGCATCAAAAATTTCCTTCTCATCAAAGCCGCAACTCTTATGGGGGATATCAGGATATGTGCCAATCTCAATTGCATCAAAGACCGATGAGAAATGTTCAGGCTGGAAGTCACTCACAAACACAACATCAGGTTTTTCCGTAGAAATTTCCTCAAGATACTTCGCAAGGTCTTACTGTGCAGCATTGGATGATTCCAGATTTGGATCAATCTGCCGATCAACATGAGGGAGCACAAGGAATGATGGCTGATCAGCCACATCAGCAGTATACTCAGTATCCGATCGGTATGAGAACGGAGGTAGTTTCAATGCTTGTAACATCCCAAGTGTATAAATGGGTGTGTGTTTCAAATGTAAGAAAATGTGTAGAAATTAAAACTTTTCTCACATCTTGAAACTCTTGAACTTTTCTATAATTCTTGTCAAGAGTTGTGGAATTCAAAAACACAAATCTCCTGTTGACTAAAGTCAAACCCTTATTCAATTTTGTCACGAATCTAGTATTCAACCTTGGAAAATATTTTTCCTTGGTTCTAGGGTTGATGTGTGACCCCTCTGAAAAATTTCATAATTTTTAGAAATTATTTGATAATTTTTGGAGCCAAGTCAAACCAAGTTTTCAATTGGTCAAACCCTAGAACAAACATTGAGGAATTTCTTGAGAAAAGTGCAGTGCTTAAAAATCTCTAGAAATTTTATGTAAGGTTAATCCTGGAGTGAGGAAGCTCTAGTCAAAATTTTAGAATTTTTGGAGTTAGTTTGCTACCTCTAAAAATTCTTCCAAACTCAGTTTTCAAATTTAAACCCTAACTGGTTTGCACTGTTCCTCGGGCTCGGACCCAAGCCTGGCTCGAGCCACTTGACTCGGTCGAGTCAACTAACTGTACCGGGCTCGGTCGCGTTGGCGCGCGCGTTGTGGACCGTTGGATCTCCATCGGGCGGTCGATGTTTGCGCGGAGCGGCGCGACCTCGATCTCGCGCTGACCGTCGGATCAAAATCGGACGGCTGGCGCGTCGTCTCCTTCCTCGCGCCTGTGCACGTGCGACCGCCATGGCAGAGCACGCGTGGGGCGAGCGTAGTGCCTTGTCCCTTCCGCGCAGGCCGCAACGGGTTGGAGCATTAAATGCGCGTCAGTGCCCCGCTCTCAAAGTCGCCTGGCTCACCTACTCCCATCGCTCAGAGCTCACGTGCACCGTGGTGGACTGTGGAGCACTCATGAGCATCCACCCGTTCCCTCCTTCGCCCTCTCCGCTATTTAAGCCCCTCAAGCCTTTCCTTGGCTTCCTTTCAACACCCTTGAGCTTTGCCTAGCACCCTCGTTGCTTGGTTGAGCTCAATCCACCAAATCCCCAAATCGCCATTGTCAGCCATGGAGCTCCCTCTTCATCGTCGGTGCTCTAGGGGTTCATTTGTGATTCCACTCGCGTCATTTCGCGCCTTCTCCACCTTAAACATTTCCACTAATCCAATTTTAGTTTGCTTCAACAGGGGGCAGCTAATTTTGGAGTTTTCCCCTTTTCGGCCGCAGATCATCGTTTCCACCCTTGCCCCGGTAAGCTCCTCCTCCCTTCAATTCCTTGCTCATGGACCATCCTTGAGCCCTATTGAAGCTAATGTGATGACCCGGTCTCGCTCATTTTGCTCAGGCTGTCGTCTCCTCATTGTCGTCCCCAACGCTGGTGCGGGTCTTCGTCGCCAGAGCTGCTCCGTCCTTCCCTGTCCCTCCGCGTCATCCAGGTAGCTCCCTGGTAGCCCCTAGATGCTCAGGCACCGCTTGGTTGAACCGCTGCGGAGCTCTATTGCTGCTTGTCTTTTGGCCGTGCATGGCACCGCCGCTCCTCTCCGGCTCGCCGCCGTTCTAGGCTGGCTCAGCCGCAGTGTGTGGTGCCAGCAGGTGCGTAAGGCTATTGCGGACCTCAGACCACTCTTGGTTTGCGCCCGTGCTTTGAAGTCGCCGGCGATTCGCCGTGGAACGCCGTCGGTTTCGTTGTCGGACGGAGACGACAACTGTAGCAGTCGTAGGGCCGTCCATATCCAGATCTACGGCTGCGATTCACGCGGTCGCTCGTGCGCGCGAGTTCCAAACGCAGCCGCAATCGTTTCAATCTGGACCATTGGATTTGATCTCGACGGTCTACGACCAGGGTTTTCCGCGCGCGCGCGTCGTCGCTTCGACCAATCGTAAGCCGTTGGATCCAAGATCAACGGTCTACGACCAGGGTGTCCTAGCGCGTGTGTGTCCAGTCATTGGGCCGTCCGATTCAAGATCAACGGCTCACAAATTTCCATGTCGATTTGAGTTTAGGATTTCCCGAGAGATTTATTTCTGAACTGAAAAAGGTAATAAACTTCAAAATTGCATAACTATTTCATTTTAGCTCCATTTGAGTTGATTCAAATTTTGTTAGCTCTGGTTGGAACTGAGCTTTAATCAAAAAATGGTTGTAAGCTTAGTTCGGCTCCAGAAAATGGATTTGAAAATTGGTTTAGAAATAGACTTTAAATGTTGCTTTAAAAATTGCATTTAATTTGTAAAATGCATAAGTAATTCTCTATAGATCCTTTTTGAGTGAATCCAACTTTGTTGGCTTCCTCTATTAGTGTACTAATTGGTAGGATAGGATTTAGGCATGTCACTATTTTCAAAAGAATTGTGGGTGTATTTTATTTGTGCTCTTTTGCATGGCTTTGAAATATCATAAAACATGCATCATAGCTCCAAATGAGGTGAACTCAATTGTGTTGTTCATCTCACGAGGTGCTTTACTTACCATAAAAATCCCAGGTGCAACACCTCTTTGAAAAATTGTGCTTGAGAATTTAATTCGGATGAACAGTAACCGATTTCTATTTTCCAGCATTTTCCAGGCTGAGCAGATTTGTTTTGGCCATAACTTTTGCATTAAGAATCCAAATCATTTGGTTCTTGTTGCTAAATTATTTAAAAATCTTTCTCTTGCTGCTGTAAAAATTTAATTGCATTTGGATAACGTTTGCTGTGGAGTCTTTTCGTCTTTCTTCATTCTTATCGGTTCTTTGCGCTTTTTCGTTAGGTGCCGACGAGTGTGTTGATCACGAGAGCATTCCCCTGCAGCAATCTGAGCATATCCAGCAAGGCAAGCAGTTTGATCATATCCAGTTAATCCCATTACTTTTAAAGTCTAATACTTTGTTTAACTTGTATGTATGCATACTTACTTTGTGTTAAATTATCGATTAGTTGAGCCTATAGATGCATGCTCTGTAGGTAAATATTCATTCTCTACTAATAAGCCTAGGATTATCTTGCTGTGATTTAGAGTTCGATGGATGGACTCTTATCACTTAGTAGTTGCGTTGATAAGACTTAGAAATGCTTAGATAACGGTAGAAATGGGCGGTTGTCGACATTATGTCGATGACCTTGATCACACAAAAATTATTATTCCATTATGTCCAGCACTTGTGCTTTGTTACTTTGTAAAGAAATAAAAATAAAAATGAAAACAAAATTGTTATTGACTTTGGCACAATGGATGTTGGTGTGATCTCATGGTGCCTAGGTCCCCAAGGACCGAGTTACTTGGGCCACTAAACTGAGCAATTTTGCGTGCTAACTACACGAGGGTATTGGGAACCCCTCTTGGCTAAGTACTTTGGGGGGTGTTAATTATGAGCTGGTTGGTGGTGTTAAAAGAAAAATGATTATTATAATATGAGGGGAACATCTGTAATTCGGCTTGAGCTGGCTGATGTGTCCTTCTCTTTGTTGGGTTGCGGCTCTTAATTAGCATCATCCATTGGAAATGTCTCGTAGGACTTAGCCATGCCGGCACACCAAAGGAAGTGTGCTAATAGCTTGGCGAAAAGGCGGTCTGGCGTGTGGGTACATTGGTACACCCCTGCAGGGATAAAACTATTCGAATAGCCTCGTCCTAGGTTATGGACATGCTTGGCAAGGTAACTCAAGAACTAGACTCAACCATTTAATTAAAACTTGTTGGGTGGTATGAATTTGGCGATTCATACTATTGTTGTGGTGACTATTGGGTTAGTCACTTCTAGGTTGTTCTTACTGTGGTTATTATTATTATATCGTTGTTACTTCAACAATTAAAAATGCTTTGTCAAATTGCTTTCAATCTATTACAATATTGCAAATGAAAACTTGCTTTATGCTAAAATGAGCCTAAAGCCTTCCACTTAAATAAAGCTTGCATGTAGCATATGTATATGTCTGTTACCCTTACACGTCAGTCTTGCGAGTACATTTTTGTACTCATTTGCTTTGCCTAATTGTAATTGTTGCAGAGGAAGAAGTTGAGCCCCAAGGGCCCTACTTTTGTGAGATGTGTGGTGGATGGGATGACTAGGTTGGTGGCTTGGTTGGTTGCCTTGTGGGCTAAAGGCAAACCATATGGCTTTCTTTTGTTTATCGCCATCTTATGGCTTTCGCTTCCGCTTTTGTTTTTCTCTTAAGTTGTATTTAGCTGGTCGGCTCTTTTGTAATAGCTCTCCCTATTATGTATGTCTTTTATTAATCTAGTTCGTGCTTGAGTTCTATGTTTGTATAGAATTGATGCATGATTTTGTAAAGGGGTGTGTATACTGCATTTCTGGGAAGTATACATATCTTGAAGACACGGGTTATTTTGTTTGTGATGCTAGGGTTAATGGATGACTAAGTATTACAAGCTAAATAAGCCAGGGTCCCCACAAAACAGATTGTAAAACTGCTTTAAATCTATTACATTATTGCAAATGAAAACTTGCTTTATGCTGAAAATGAGTTTAGAGCCTCCTCCACTTAAATAAGCTTGCATGTAGCTATGTATAGGCCTGTTACCCTACACGTAAGTCTTGTGAGTATATTTTTGTACTCATTTGCTTTGCTTAATTAATTGTTGCAGAGGAGGAAGCTGATCCCCAAGGGATCCACTTTTGTGAGATGTGCGGCGGGTTTGACGACTAGGTTGGTGGCCCGATTGGTTGCCTTGTGGGTTCAAGGTAAACTAATTGGCTCTTGTTTATCGCCATCTTATGGCTTTTGCTTCCGCTGTTTATCTAACTCTTTAGTTGTTTTTTGGCCGATCGGCCCCTTTTGTAATAACTCTATATTGTATGTCTTTTGAATTGCTTAGTTGTACTTCGGTTCTATGTGTTGAATGGAATTGATGCATAATTTTTGTATGGGGTATGTGTACTGCAATTCTGGGAAGTACATATACGCTGAGAGTCGAGATATTTGATTTGTAATGCTTGAATCATCTTGATGTTTAAGTATTACAAGTTAAATACCCCAGGTTCTCACATAGACTATAACCTTTTAATTAAAACTTGTTATGGGTGGTATGAATGGGTAATTCATGCTATTGTTGTGGTGACTTTTGGGTTAGTCACTTCCAGGTTGTTGTTGTCATCTATCTATTGTTATTATTGTTGTCTCGCTGTTATTTGAACATTAAAAACAGATTGCAAAACTGTTTTCAAGTTATGGTATTATTGCAAAGGAAAATTGCTTTATGCTGAAAATAACCTACAACCTACTCCTTTGATTAAAGCTTGCATGTAGCTATGTATAGGCTGTTACTTGTAAGTCTTGCGAGTACATTTTTGTACTCATTTGCATTGCTAAGTTGTTGCAGAGGAAGTTGATCCCCAAGGGATTGACTATCGTGATACGGACTTCGATTTCGATGACTAGGTTGGCGGCTCGGTCAGTTTGCCTTGTGGGCTTAAAGGAAAACCATATGGCTTTTGTTATTGCCATCTTATGGATTTTTTCTTCCGCTGTTATTTAGCTTTTTAGTTGTGTTTGTGGCCGGCTGGCCCTTGCTGTAATAACTCTATTATGTATATCTTTTGTTTAATATAGTTCGTGCTTGGTTCTATGCTTGTATGGAATTGATGCATGATTTTTGTAAAAGGGTGTATGTACAACACTTCTGGGATGTACATATTTTCTCGAGGCACGGGATATTTTGTTTGTGATGCTAGGATCAATTGGTTGACTAAGTATTACAAGCTAAATACCCCGGGGTCTCACAAGGCCCAAAGGAAAGGAAGGTCTGAACCAAAGAGAAGGTTCAAACGAAAAGGAGGTCTAGACTAACAAGGAGATCTAGGACAAAGAAGGAGGTCTAGACCAAAGGGAAGGTCTAAGCCCAAAGGGAGGTCTGGACTAGGAGGGAAGTCCAAACAAAAGACACAAGGGGAGGTCCAGGGAGGTCATGACCGAGAGGTGGTCTAACCCGAGAGAGAGGGAGAGGTCTAAACCCAAATAAAGGAGGGCTGGGCCTGAGAGAAAACAGAACGATCAAAAGAAAAGGGATTCTCAAAACACTTGAGAACTTCAGCAAACTCCAGAATAAACTAATATCGGATTAATTGAAGTTGGATTAATTCACATTAAATCTCCAAATTTCTAAAATCTTCAAGTTAAGCTGGAACAATTCAACAAAATCGAATGGTTATTTTTATTTTGAAATTTTTTCAAAAACTCCTGAAAATTGGGATGTTACATACTGCTTCTTTAGTAAAGATCTTCTACTATAAAGTAGTCGGGAGCTAGAAAATATGTGAGTACTTCATAAGTCAAAAGGATAAATAAAATACGAAGTTTCTTTTCTCCAAGAGTTTTATTCGTTGGGTCAGTCCTCCGACCACAATGAAGTTCTCCACGATATGCTACAGATATGGCAAACTCATTTAGTTTTTTTAAAAAAAAAACTTTAGGGGAAGAGGCTATAGAAGTGGCCGTGGATGCTTACCCGGATTGCCATATCATTATACTCGGCAAAAATAGTATCAGGACTCATCTCTGCTTGATGGTCCGATATTCTACCCCAGGCCTCGCCGAGTTCATCATCATAGAAGATTCGATGACCATGCGGGAAGTCGGTAGGATCAGGGGCCTTCGGAGAAATTCCCTGAAGGACTCCAGCAATGGTCGAAACCTACTGGGACCCTTCTGGAGCTTCAGCCTCCTTAGGCAGAGTTGGAGCCGCCGTAGGTTCCTGAGCAGGCGTTGGCACTACCACCTACTTGGGAGGCTGGTTCAACCTCTTTTTCCTCAGGAACCTTCTCCCGAGGATCACTTTGGTCGAAGGCGACCGGAATACCAAAGGACCTTTCAAAATTCAAGAAAGGAAATTCAAGATCTTAAGGACATCAAAAGTATTAAAGTTATGTATTTACATAATTCTCTTTCATGTATGCATACCTGGTCTTCTTCTTTGTCTTTACATTGAAGTGCACTAGAGCAAAATCCGTAGTGCTGGCCTTCCTTTTCTTCTCAACCTATTTTACTGGTTTTGAACCAGTAGGGTTGGTCGTACCCATGACATCCCCCGACCTCTAGTCAGAGGTAACTTCCTCGACCAGTCAGTCGAGATCCTTGACCAGTTGGTCAGAGATGGTGTCTTCATTAGCCTCCGAGACAGTTGCTTTGGTAGCAACTGTCAGGTCATAAACGACCATCTTGGGGCTTATGACCCTTGCAGCTCTGCGCTGCGGGTTCATTCTCTTTTCCACCTAAGCTACAAATCCAATTTAATCAGGTGATGAAGTATACCATCTAAAAGTATATACTTTGTTTCTATGCTCGTTTTTACCTCCAGAGGAACATTCTCTTGCGTGGTCTCCGAGCAGGAGTCAGTCGGAGCAACGGTTGGGTTGGAGCCCTCCTCAAACTCTTTCATCCTTAACCCGACCGCATACATATCAGAGTAGAATCATATACAGATTGGAGAATACACAAAATATGAATAAAAAGTTGTTATCAACCTTGAGCCTCCTCAGTCTCTCTTATTCAGAGACGACCGCCAAAATACCAGAAAAAGCAGTCTTGGCATCAGGCTCCCTAACACATATCATTTTGACTTGTTCCCTGATCTCATCAGAAGAAAGGGTTTCAAAAAAACAAATAGGTCTCAAGGTTAGGAAATAAAACAACTAAATAAACTATACTGGTTGAAAAAGTTTTTATGACTTACCTTCCCTGGTATCCTTGGTCGCCTCGTCACGACCAACGTACCAGAGTAGAGGACGCGATCAGAGCCTCAAGGGGCTAATCCTATGCATGGAAAAGTCCCTCACGATGTTCCAAGAAGTCAATCCCCTGGTACTAAGATCTTGAAAGGCGTCGACCACCCTTCTGACCCTTCGTTCTTTCTTCTCGGTAGACCGCCAGTTGAGATTTTCGCTTGCCACCTTCCCAGCGAAGTAGAGGTCGTCCTCTTTTGTGACTGTCATGTAGAACTAGCTTTTCTTCCATGATGACCACAAGGACTTCGGGTATATCTAAATGTACTCATTGGCCTTCCCATCATGGAGTCACAACGAGCACTCCCCTGGCCTAGCCGCCGACTTCCCTGACCTCGCCATCTTGTAAAAATACCTAAAGATTTTTATATTTGGCTTGATCCCCAGGTATGCCTCATAGAGATAGATAAAAATGCTTAGGTTGGCAATAGAATTAGGGGCCAGATTCACCACCTCAACTCCGTAATACTCCAAGACTCTTGGAAGAATCGGATGCACTAGTAATATGAATCTGCACTCAATGTAGGCAAGAAAAACAGGGATTTCCCCTTCTTTGCAGCTCAGAAAGTGTTCTCCGACCGTGAACCTCCACTTGATCAAATCCTTGTCGGGGAGCATCCCGACCTCCTCCAACGCCTTGAGCTTCTTTCCGCTCAGATCTAAAGCCAACCACTTGGTGATTGAGTACGACATGATGAGATCTTTGAGTTGATGAGCGGAAGTCGGAGGAAGCTTTTGACGGAAAAGTGAAGGGGGTTCAGAGAAGATTCTTCACAAGAAGATGAAAAGGATTGGAGAAAAATCTGAAAATGTAAAACCCTAAAGCCATGTGCTGGCGGGATTTTATAGCTGCAGTTCCTTAACTACAATTAGGAGTTACCCAAAAGTCCAACGAACATGACCTCTTCTCCAACAGACAGAAAAACTCTTCAGTTCCCAAGGCAGTTTCTCAACTTTAAAGTGAATACAGACCATCTCGTATATCACGGGATTAAATGAGGGTCTGCCTGACATGACTTCGTCGGGAGAAAGTGTTCACACGACCAATTCATTTAAAGTTTGGGGGCTCGCTGACAAGGATTAAAATATCTATATGTCGGTGTTTTAGAACCGATCTTACGTAAAGATTGTTTGATTCGGGGGGTCTCCTAGAATGGAATCACGTAGAGAGATTGACACGGGTATTTTTATATAGGTTCGGGCCTTCTCCGGAGAGAATAACAACCCTACTCCTGTGTGTATGGTATTGAGTGTGTTTCGTACAATCGGGAGAAAAAAAACTAAGGCTATTACAGAAGATAGTGTCTAACTGTCTTCCTGATTGCTTGTTGTCCTCTCCGATCGCCCCTTCCCCTCTCTGATCGCTGCCTTTATATAGTCGTGAAGGAATAGCCGTTTTCTCCTATTGAAGAGGCACCTCATCAAATCCAGTAACGGGCGCATGTTTGCAGTAATCATCGGAGTGGTAACTCCTTCACGCCGCCTAGCAGTTACTTATCAGAGATAATGGGGTATTACGTGCTATTACTTCGTAGAGTAACAACATATATTGACTGCTTGGATTCCTTAATCAATTGGACCCACTCGTCTGTAGGTTTCATTGATCATAAGGTAGTCGTGGCTGACCTAGTCGTAGAAGAGTTTACGACTATGAGGTAATCATAGAATAACTTATGACTGGATAGTGATCATAGAAGAACTTACGACCATAAGGTAGTCGTAGCAAGACTTACGACTATGGGGCTGGTCGTAGAAGAACTTACGACCACCTGGTAGGCTTCTCCTTGTAAATATAAGGGGTATACCTAGGGACCACATGACACTACCCATAATAAGAATTATAGATAAAAGATAAAATGAGGATTATTAGATCATTGTCACTATGTATTACTTTAATACATAATAAAAGACCATATGTCTTCGTGGTCGTAATCCCTAAGGCTAACGACCTCCAAGGTTGTAAGGATTCCAAAGGTTACATAATGGGTACCCAGGTCGGATGAGGTCCTGTACCTAGTCCCCGACTAGATGACTGCTCATAGAAGCAATAAACTGGCATCTGGATTTAACTCCAAGCATATTCCTCACCGTGTGATGAATGAAACACATGTCATATTTGCTCCATACCACGTGATGTTTCATGATCCTAAGACTCTTACAACAACCACCATAAGGTTGAGTGTCTCACAAACACTCAACCGCCGAACGATTGATACTTTACCAACGGTTGCCTCGCTCCGACCAGTCGCGACACTTCCAACAGGCGTCTCCTCAAGAAGTAACTGCCACCACTTCGTCGACTACTTAAAGGAGACTGCAAATGGCAGAAAGGAGGGAGCAGATTCAATCGCATTCCATCAGATTGAAGCATTATAATCAGCATTAGATTTATGCTGCAAGTCTAATTTAATAGCAAAGCAAGCACTACGCTCAGTGTGATTAGGATTAGTCGACTGTCTTGTTGAATGCACCCCCTGTAATATCCAGTTCATAGCAATAAAAAATAGTCTCATTTTCCCCTAAGAACTCTTTGCCATTTTCCTCTGTTTATTTCGTAAGATCGGCGACTCGATCATCGACAATCCATCATGGGCTCTTTATAAGGAGATGCATGAGGCTGTTGAGATAGACGACATGAATTTCTCCATTGAAACCCTAGCCTCCATCTTCTCGAAGACCCTATCGTGCGTACCGGTGCTAGCACACCGGCGTACGGTATTCCATCCTAGGACGTGTGGATACCGTAGAGACGCTGCTACGATTGCTGCTGTGCTAAACGAGGACGATCCATGACCTTCGCAAGGAACACGATAAGTTGCTAGAAGAGAGGATCGATACCGAGGACGTTGGATGATCGACTATGACCACTTTATTGACGCGCTCGACGTTTGATCAGGCTGCTCCAACTCTTCTTCTGCTGTACTGCGCGTCTAGTGGTAACGATCTATGATCTCTTACTTGCTTGGCTTCCTGGATTATATAGTAGATTTTTGAATTACCAGCTAGTGTATCCTACTCGTATCCCTTCAGGAAACACTAAATTCACAAAAATATACCGAATACATCCAAAATGAGGGGAGTGAATGGGCGAGATTACCTTGTGGGATGATCCCCAAGTGCTTTTGGGGTTTCAAATCGGTACCAAAGTGACGGATTTGGAGAGTTAGGGTGTGGGGGGAGAGAGGAAGTTGAGGGGGGGGGAGGGGGAAGGAATGGGGATGGGTCGGGTCTGTCGCGTCTGATAACAGCAGCGTGGCATGTCAGCTGCCATGCCAAAATGCTCGGCGTGGCAAATGGCGACCGGAGCCACATAGCGTCCACGGGAGCCTCCACACCTGGCATGGTAGTTTTGGCCACGCCACGGACCGTTAGCGCGGTCAAAATAGTTAGATTTGAAAATAAAGTTGAAAAGGGGTTATTATTAAAATATTTTTCAAAAAATAATTATTTAATAAAAAAAGTCGCTACCTAGCTGCTTTTCAGTCCTTTTTAACGGGTTGCTAGCTAGTAAAATATTTCATTCGATCCTGTCTGTGCACTACATGCATATGCGAACCGGCAGAGTAATGGTGAGATGATACGTACGTACATAGATATTGTTAGTTTGTTGCAGGTAAACGTTTCAATCAAGACTCCAGTACCGTCAAACGGTTGACAAAAACATGTCCATCGACCGGGATATATAAAGGGTCGACCGTTTCCCTTTATATATACGCGTACCGGTCGGCCGGCCGGGAGCGCCTATGTATACGCGTATAAATACTACCGAAAATTAACTTGCCTTTTCGTACCTACTTCCCTTGAACTTGTCATGCATTTTACTCCCTCTCTCTCTCTCTCTACATACAGTCTGCTGAAATTAATAATTCACGTAAAGGTGCAAGTTATGATGTTGTCGATCTTATGTACTTCGACAAGTACATTTATATAATTATGTATACATGTATTTATTTATATTTAGATACATGTCACTCCAAAGTTCTCTGTTTTGATATACAACACTACAAAGTTCATTATTTGAAATATGTCACTGCTAAGTAGGGATGAAATCGGAGCGGATACGGACGGATATCACTTATTCCGTATCTTATTCTGTATTTTTTTCTCGGAATCGGAGTCGAACACGGATAATGTCGGATACAAATACGAATGCGGATAGTCTTGTTCATGAATACGGAGCAAATACATACCGAACCGAATACGAATTGTCTCGGTCACGAATATTTAGTCGGATATTGCGCGAAAACAGAAACTATATATATCGCACGTATAAATATCAATCAACCATATTATATGTCCAAAATGCAATTACATTAGCAATTTAACAAGTAAATTAACTACATCACACTATCACAGCGGCTAGTTAAAGAAGTAGTAGCAAGTCATAGTGATAGCAGTACAAAAGATGTCAAAAATGTAACTAGCCAACTACATAACAGGATAGATACAACACATACAAAGCCTACAGATCAGTAGTGTCGATGTTTTAAAATCAAACTTACGAAATGAATGCTAGGAGGCTCCTCAATCGAGACTACAAAGGATGAGATACAGAGATTTAGAGAGGTTTGGGCCTTCTTCTGGGAGAATAACCACCCTAGTCTTGTGTTCTTGTATTGATTGTGTTTACAAGAAGAGAGAATTCATCGAAGGTTAGAACTAATGAAACATGTCTGTTATGTCGCTTGTGTTGCTTGTCCCCTCTCTCCACCAGCGTTATTCCTTATATAGTGTCTAAGGGGGTGATAGTTGTCTACGCCAGGAAGCGCCCCAGCGGTTGATGAATTGCGCACATTAATGGCAGTTATTATCAAAGATATTACTCCCCATGTTCCCTTTGCCGTTATGCTAGAAATAGAGATCAATACGTGCAGTTACACCAGATAATAACGACACATATTTACTACTGCATGTAATTAAACACAGTGTATAAGGTCCCTAGTCGATTGGGTCTACATGTATGTTGTCGGACTCTGGGCTTTGAATATTCAAAACCCTCGTGTGTGCACCATACTAGTCCCATGATCAGTGGCTAGTACACACATCTACAACATTGGCATACACATCCATACATACGTACTTACAAAATAAAACAAATATGGTACATAACTTAAGCGATTACAAACTTTACATCACAAGAGCTGACCGGCCAAATAAAAGATCAAGTATCAGAAGTAGCGAATGAAACAGCGGAAGCATAATATGTATAAAGTCCAAAAAGTTCAGCGGTATGCCCATCCAAACCCTCACACAACTGACAAGAAACAAGTCCTAGAAAGACCCATCACCGAACCCTCCGGTACCAGGTGCAAATAACACGTCATCCGGCATAGGCTCATCCTCTAACTCTAAACAACAAATTAAGTAAGATTGAGTACATTACATACTCACCAAGACTTGTAGTGTATCACAAAGTTTATATAGATGTAGGACTAATAAGGGGTGAGGCTCTATGCTACAAGTTGTTTTCAACACTAAGCAAGTTTTATTTGCAATATCAATACATAGTACTTTGCAACGGGAATTTAAAGAGCAGTTGAATAGATATTGAACAACAAGTGAGTACTTGGATAAATAACAAATCGCAACCCTCCTTGGCTACAATCAACATGGCACTCAACTCAAATAACATGACAAAACCATTCCCTTATTTTCCAGCAAGAATTGTTTTTTTTTGCAAAAACCAAGACTATACCCGGCAATACTACACTTAGCACGCTCCTCGCCGCGAGCATGGCTTTTTAAATAGATTTTCGCTCTGCAGAGATGTACAACTTTACCCACAACACACGAATTCTCTAGTTTGTTCGGCAACCGTTGACACCACCGCTCACTAACCTTTGGTAAGCAGTCTAGAGCACGCATCGAAGTTTTTACATCACCTAGTCCTAACCTTGTACTAGGCCGGCGAATGAACACCCTCACTTCACCCGGGTACACCCTCGTCTCAGTGAGGCATTCACCGTTGTGTTGACAAGTGTAACGTCCCGTTTTTCCAGAATTTTGAAAAGCTGGTAAAAATAATAACCATTCGCTTTTGTTGAGAGTTCAAAGCTTAATTTGAAGATTTCAGAAATTTGAAGGTTTAACTTGAACTAACCAAACTTCAAATTAATCCCTTTCTGGTTGAGCTGGAGTTATTGCTGTTCTTTGGCTTTTAGCCTCTTTTTCTCTTCTGGCCTTGTTTGTCCTCCAGGCTAGTCTCTCCTCCCTTTTTGGAGACCTCCCCTTGGGTCCTTCCTTTCGCCCAGACCTCCTCCCAGCCGGACCTCTTTATAGGTTCAACCCCTTCTGTTCTCTGGACCTCTCTTTGTAATCTTCTGTTTGGACTTTCCTTAAGTACTTTCCCTTTGTTGGCTTGAATCTCTTTGTGCTTAGACCTCCCCCTTATTGAGATCTGGCCGTTAGGACCTCCTCTCTGGAGATCTTAGCCGCTCAGACCTCCCCTTATTGAGATCTGGCCGTTAGGACCTCCTCTCTGGAGATCTTAGCTCGAGACCTCCCCTTGTTGAGATCTGGCCGTTAGGACCTCCTCTCTGGAGATCTTAGCCGCTCAGACCCCCCTTGTTGAGATCTGGTGTTAGGACCTCCTCTCTGGAGATCTTAGCGCTCAGACCTCCCCTTGTTGAGATCGGCCGTTAGGACCTCCTCTCGGGAGATCTTAGCGCTCGAGACCTCCCCTTGTTGAGATCGGCCGTTAGGACCTCCTCTCTGGAGATCTTAGCCGCTCAGACCTCCCCTTGTTGAGATCTAGCCGTTAGGACCTCCTCTCTGGAGATCTTAGCCGCCCGAGTCCTCCTTCGTTGGATCCAAAGGTCCAGACCTCCTCGAGCCCAAGACCTCCTTAGCGCTTGGACCCTCTTTGACTCTTGTGGTCAGACGCTTAAGGCTTTACCTTTCTCACCTAAGGGCCGTCCGATCTAAATCGAGGCGGCCTAGCCTTCTTGGTCTGTTTCGCTCGGTCCGAACGGCCCCTCGTTCAGCGCCATCCGATCTGGATCGGCGGCTCAAGCTAGCAGTAGCGTTTGGATGGTCCAAACGTTCCTTTCCTTTCTGGACCGCCCGATTCTGATCGAACGGCTCTGCTTTGCTGCGCGTTTTCTTGATCCAGGACCTCCCCCTGGCTGTTTTGCAAGGACCACCTCCTCGATCCTTGCTTTGGTCTTTTGTAAAGACCACCCTTTTAATCTTGAATATCCTTGACCGTCGGGACCTCCCGCACCCTTTGATCTAGACCGCCGAGGTCCTCCGTTTTGAGATCTTGGCCGTTCGGGCTCTTCTTTTGAGATCTTGGCGCGGGACCTCCCTTTGCCTTTTGATCTTGACCATTCAGGTCCTCTCCTTTTGATATCTTGGTCGTCGGATTTTCCCTTTTGGGAGATTTTGACCGTCAGACCTCCTGCTCTCGGGGCCTCCTCGGCGCCTTACCCCTTGCGCTTGGGACCTCTTTTGAGGTCTGGTTCTCTCGTGATTTAAACCTCCTTGGGGTCTAGATCTGTTTGAGGTTGGATCTCCCTTGAAGTCCGGCTATCTTTTGTCTTTTGGACCTCATATCCTTAGGACCTCTTTGTGTTTTGACCTTTGTGGTCTAGACCTCCTGTTGTGTTTGGACCTCCTTTGGGTTCGAGACCTCCTTGTTGTGTTTGGACCTCCTCTAGGTTCGAGACCTCCTGTTGTGTTTGGACCTCCTTTAGGTTCGAGACCTCCTTGTTGTGTTTGGACCTCCTCTAGGTTGAGACCTCCTGTTGTGTTTGGACCTCCTTTGGGTTCGAGACCTCCTTGTTGTGTTTGGACCTCCTCTAGGTTCGAGACCTCCTGTTGTGTTTGGACCTCCTTTAGGTTCAGACCTCCTTGTTGTGTTTGGACCTCCTCTAGGTTGAGACCTCCTGTTGTGTTTGGACCTCCTTTAGGTTCGAGACCTCCTTGTTGTGTTTGGACCTCCTCTAGGTTCAGACCTCCTGTTGTGTTTGGACCTCCTTTAGGTTGAGACCTCCTTGTTGTGTTTGGACCTCCTCTAGGTTGAGACCTCCTGTTGTGTTTGGACCTCCTTTAGGTTCGAGACCTCCTGTTGTGTTTGGACCTCCTTTGGGTTCGAGACCTCCTGTTGTGTTTGGACCTCCTTAGGTTCGGACCTCCTTGTTGTGTTTGGACCTCCTTTGGGTTTAGACCTCCCTTTTGTGTTTAGACCTTTGCGGTCTAGACCTCCCTTTTGTCTGGGACCTCCTCGCAGACCTCCTTCTTGGACCTCCTCCTTGGACCTCCTATTTGGACCGTGGACCATGTCCTTTGACTGGTCTGCGCACCATTTTGACTGGCCCCTTTGGCAGTCTTAGTGCATTTAATGCTGCCACCTACCTTTGTACTCCTTTTCTACTTTGTGTCACATCCCTTGCTTTCTTTATTTCTTTTCGTACCTTGTGGCAGTGTGCCCTTGTCCTAAAACCTTGAACACAGTCGCTTCTTTGGGTTGGTGCTCTGTTCCTTGCTCTTTAAATAGAGCACCAGAGGGCACCATTGCCTCCCCGCTCCTCATTTCAACTCCTCGGTTCCTTCGACTGGTGGATCTCCTCCTCCTCCTGTGGATCTCCTCTTCTCTATTGGTTTTGAGTAAGTTCTTTTGGTTTTCTTGGAAATTATTTGCTTATTTGGTTTCTTTTTTGACGTGTAGATCTCGGGTGATCGTTGAGAACTTCGTGAATCAAGCTCCTTCAGCCGAAGCTTTTCTTTCTCCAACAGAGGCAAGTCGTGGCCCTTGATCATCTTGATCCCACTTTGCAAAGCTATTTTGATTCATTAAACTTGCATGGCTATCCTTATAAAGCATGTTTTGGGCAGTAGCTATCCTCCTACTTGACATTATGCCTCCTTGATATACTTAAACTGAACATGTTGACATGAACTCTTTGGACACCTTAGGATGGATATTTTGGTTGGTATTCCTTGTTATTGCCAACTTTGGGACCGCATCTTGTATGCTTAGCCTTGCTTTAGAAACCGTGGGTCTGTGAATCATGCCTCATCAATTAATAATCTTGACTAATTGAAATATGGAACCTGTGGTTGGTGCCATTGTTAAGCAACTATGGCAGGATGCCTAAGTTGTGTTGATTGTGGTGCGAGATCACATTAATAATTGTTGTGCCAGGACTGGGTGGTCTTTTGGCAGGGTTAATTACAAATTGTTTTGCTCGGGCAAGAAGGTCGGGAGTGAGTAGTGGATGCTTCATTTTGGGGTTGTGGATGTCTTGCCTGAGCACAAATAAGGACTTAACTTTGTGTCTCATTGATCTGGGCCAATCATTGCAACCACAAGATCATTTTATGGGAATGGTGCAGGCTGAATAATTAGCAATGGATTGGCTTGGGGCTCTTTGGGTTGGCGTGTGATTAGTTGGCGCAAGAGGGCACCCCATAACCTGCGGACTTCTAGACCAAAGGGGGATTAGCGAAACCTTAGCGGGCAGCTCTGAGTCAATTCAAAGCTTTGTAAAGTCTTGTCGCGCTCAGATTGCTCACCTTGGAGTGAGCAAGGGTGGCCGGAACCCGCCTCATTTGGAGAGATCGTGGATTGTGGGTAAAGTTGTACACCTCTGCAGAGTGAAAAATCTATTGAATAGCCAAGTCCTTGGTTATGGACATGCCCGTGAATATGGTGCAAGGGGTAGCTTTGTGAAATTGTGTCCTGGTAACCTGCGAGATCGTGGCTTTGCCTCGAAGAGACCTTGGCCGGCTTTAGAGGGGTCATGGTTGGCTCGAGATGAGGTCCAGGCGGGTTGGGAACTCTGGGCGGGTGCTCGGGGTGGTCGTGGTGAGGTCTGGTCATGGGTGTGACTGACCTCCCACGGTTGGTCTTTGGAACTTTGGAGTGGGTGCTCAGAGTGGGTTTTGGGAGTGGCGGGTGCTCACGACCTCCTCAAACAAATGTACTTATGTATTATTGTTTTAACTCGAGCATTTCAATCTACTTATATTATTTGTTGTCAAATCTTGCTTTACATAACTAACCTTCTGACTCTCTTTTGGCAAGCCTTGCATGATTACTTATTGCATGCACTCCCCACGGCTTCTTGAGTACATTCAATGTACTCATGGCTTTTGCCCTCTGTTTTAATCAGCAATTGCAGTTCCAGGGAGCTCAAAGCTCAGTGAAGAAGAGGTCTTTGGAGACCTTGCGGCCTAGGGGCGTCCTCCACTCGATAGCCGGTGGGCTGATCGGTTGGACCTACCATTAACGTTTTGCTTTCATTTGTTCTTGCTCTTTTGTTTGTAGCCCATGAGGCAAACTCTGTAAGAAGCTTGGCGGTTTGGTCTTTAATATTATTTGTTGTTCATCTCTTGCTCTTCTTAGTTTGGGTATGGACTTGATTACACTTGTGTTAGATCTGCGGCGAGCTAGCCAATCCGTTCCTGGGACTAGCTCTGTGCACAGGGGCAGGATCTCCAGGAGGTCCTACGGGACTTAGCCTGGGAGATCCTGTCGGACCTCCCTGATGATATACCTAGAGGTGCCACCTGCGGGATGTTGGCCAAGACCTCCAGGAGGTCTTGAAGACCTCCTGGGAGGTCCTGGAAGACCTCCCTCGGGAAGTACCGAGCGGTATTACCGCTCCTTCATGAGGTAGTACCGCAGCTCAAAAAAAAATGGTCCTCCCGGACCTTTGCGGTATATCAAAGGGTGGGTTGTCACAGGTGGTATCAGAGCTCCATATCGACTGTTGGACGTAACCTTAGTTAGCATGGTCGTTTTAGTTTGTTTCAAAACTATTTTCTAAATCAAACCAACTTAAAAGCTGGCTTAGTGGTTCTCCTCTTGTCTTGTTCTACTCTAGTCTCATCTTGTTTGATCTTTTCTCGTCTTACTCTATTCTTTCTTATCTCTGCTTTCGATTCTCGAATCTTATCCTTTCGGAACTCTAATTTGAATTTAATTTGACCTCCTTACCTCGAGAACCGCTATAGGACCGAACCCTCGTGTCCTAGTGCTGCCAGCCCGAGCGGTTGGTGTTGCTGGTGGCTCCTGGATTCTCAAGAGTTGCGTTGCCAGAATAACCTAGGTGTTGGATGCCAAGCTTGGTAGCTTGAAAGAAGCCTTTTTGAATTGATCTTGAGAATTAGAGATTTTGGGGATTCTTTTCTAAGGTGAAGGTTTTAATGGATCCTAAGGGATGAAGGATTGTGAGTTCTTGATGGGATTATTGAAAGATTTTAGATTAACTTTGATTCTAGAGTGAATTGCAACGTTTGGTTGGAAGCTTGAATCTGAGTTGGTGGGTTTTTCTGGATCTGGATGGTCTTGAGTGAATCAAGAATCGATTCAAGAGAATCTTAGCCAAGCCTTACCCATCTTGATCGAATTTGGATTTTGTGTTTGAGATTTACCCTTGATGGTAGTATAATTATAACTTGTCTTTGGATAGTTGGTGACAATAATTTGGTGGATTCAACAGAAGATTATGTGTTAAGGATGACTTTCGGGAAAACCTACTTAATTGTTGGATTTTAGTGAATCCGAGGAGGTGATTTTAGGTCTCTTAATCTGAAAGTGATGGTTGGATTGAGAATCCTTTTGATATGGAACAAAGGAGCATGCAATTAAAGTCTTAATTGTGGATTTGCTTAAGCCCGACCTAGGTAGAAATCAAGAATCTTGTTGATTTACCAATGTTCGGGGAGATTAATCGGTTGACTGGTTGTTCTAAATGGATGTCTTTAGGATAAGTGATTTTGGTGGACCTCCTTAATCATAGGTTTAGGACCCCGCCAAGTTAGGAAGGCCAATTTCTGGCTCTCAGCTAGTACCCCGCCTTTGGTTACGGCAAGTAACTCCTGAGAAAGAGCTGTTTGGAAGGAGTGGCAGCGTTGTCCTTGCTCTCGAAGGACATCCCGCTGGACCTCTTGTTGTTAGGAGTTTGTTCCGTCAGCCCAAACCCCTTTAATTTGTTGTTCTTTGGTTTTCTTACATTTAGTGGTCCCCTCGGTTTTGTTTCATTAGTTAGTGCAATAAGAGCTCGATGGGAGATCCTATTGTGCCTTCTGCCTCTTTTGGTCTCTTGGCCTCTTGTTTCCTCGGGTTTAACCTACCTTTCCCGACTAGGATGCTCCATCGACTCCTTGTTCTTTCTCACCTAAGTGTTTTCCCTCTCTTCCTTGGTGCTTCTCCTTCTTATCCCTTAAACTGGCGGGTTTGTTCCAAGATGGACCCGACTAGATCCTCAGCAAGCCTTAGTGAATCAGAAGGCCCCAATGCCGGTATCGACCCTACTGCACCTCCTCCTCCGGCAGCCCCTGCAGATCCAAACTTGAATCAGTTTTTGGCAGCTCAGACTCAGTTGATGAGCACAGTGATGCAGAATATGAATCAAATGATGGCTCAACAGAATCAAGCTGCGGCGACCCTAGTTAGCTTGGTGGATCGTGAGAACCAAACCATTGTCGCCCTCACGACAATGGTGAACCAGAACTCGCAGTATGCAGCTCTACCACCACCACCCCCAGCCATTTCAGCTCTGGAAGCCAGGACCGAAGGGCCAAGTTCCAAAGAAGTTCACCCAGAAGCGTTCAACTCAGAAGCTCCTTGTGGTCAGCAGGACCTCAGGCTCAAGAGAAAGAGGATAAATCAAGATCAAGAAGCTGCAAGTAGCCACAAGACTTGTGAGAAGCAGCCTCAGCTCAAGAAAACTCCAACAGTTTCGGTGTCAAAGCCCTCAAAATCAGCTTTTTACCCAGCGATGCCGAAGCCTCGAGACAATCTTGATGATCAAATTTTGCAGAATAAGACCTCAGGGGCAGAAGTTCAGTGTTTTCGTTGTCAAGAAGTGGGCCATTTTGCCAGCCAGTGCACCAAAAGTGGTTCAACGCTCTATGCCGACGACCTTCCAGAAGCCACTCTAATTGCTACAATAACCCCAGCAGCAGGTAGAAGAAGCAACAGAAGGTTTTTGTCTCAGTTGTGTGCCCTCAGGAGCTTGGATTTGCCAGGGCCGCAAGAAATCAGTGTGCAGCATTCTACCGGTTTATCACTCCCCAGCTCATCCTTGAGAAGCCAATCACAAAAGAAGTCCCCTTGTGCCTCGGATGTTACCTGTTTTCGCTGCCGGGAGAAAGGACACTTCGCCAGCAAATGCCCGCTGAAGACGGCTTCATCAACAGAACCTCCGCAGATCTTCAAGTCAGGCGTGTCACAACCTGCTATTCATCAAGGACCTCCTCAGCAAGTTAGGATTTCTGCGAGACGTCAGCACCCGAGACCTCCAGTCACCCTCGGAACCTCGGTGGCAGCACCTCCTCCAATTGTTTCTCAGGGTGGTCATACCATGGACAACAAAGACCACGGACAAAGCAACCCAAAAGCGCCAAGTGCGCCCAAGGAATCCGGTGTTTGAATGCGGCGGTGGGGTCATTTCGCCAGCGTTGCCCTCGGCGTATCCGAGAGAGAGCAAGTTCCTTCCCGAGCTTCAAGCCAAGCCACCAAACCTCGGTGAACCTTTGATCGGTTCTTTTTGAGTTTGCTGGAGCTTCTCCTTTTCCTTGTTTTGCTTTGTGTTATCCTGTGGGCCGATTGCTTGTCCTCTGGACCACCTCCTCTTTGTTTGACTCTAGGGCTCAAACCTCCTTTGTTGGTTTGAATCTCTTTGGTCCATTTGAATCCTTCCTGTCCATCTAAACCTTTTCGTGTTTGTTTGGACCTCTTCTTTGTTATCTGAGCCTCCTTGTGTTCAATTGGTTTCCTTGTGATCAATTGAACCTCCTCTTGGTTTGAACTTATCCTTGGTTACGACCTCTTATCTTTTGGGTCACAACCACCCCGTGGCTCTCAGCTCGGGTTTGTGTTTCAAACCCTTTTTTTTTCGAGAGCCCTGTTTGGCTCAATTTGTCCCTTCCTTGGACCTCCCCGTGTTCTCGTGGATCTCCTTCTGTCCTTGTGAACCTTGTTTTGAATCCTCGCTTCGTCAGGATTCCTCAGAGGATTCGGACCTTCTCTGGTATGGGCGTTTTTGCTCGACCCGGCTCTGGTGAGTCCACAGTCGTGTGATAATAGTTTGGTTTGCCCCACTCAAAAAGAAAGTTTCTAGAAGAGTGGGTGAAACCTGTTCCCTAACCCATTCTCTAGTCGGCCGAATCTCGGGTCGAGATTCCTTTAAGGGAGTAGGTTTGTAACGTCCGTTTTCGAATTTTGAAAAGCTGGTAAAAATAATAACCATTCGCTTTTGTTGAGAGTTCAAAGCTTAATTTGAAGATTTCAGAAATTTGGAGGTTTAACTTGAACTAACCAAACTTCAAATTAATCCCTTCTGGTTGAGCTGGAGTTATTCTTTGTTCTTTGGCTTTTAGCCTCTTTTCTCTCTGGCCTTGTTTGTCCTCGAGGCTAGTCTCTCCTCCCTTTTTGGAGACCTCCCCTTGGGTCCTTCCTTTCGCCCAGACCTCCTCCCAGCCGGACCTCTTTATAGGTTCAACCCCTTCTGTTCTCTGGACCTCTCTTTGTAATCTTCTGTTTGGACTTTCCTTAAGTCCGGACTTTCCCTTTGTTGGCTTGAATCTCTTTGTGCTTAGACCTCCCCCTTGTTGAGATCTGGCCGTTAGGACCTCCTCTCTGGAGATCTTAGCCGCTCAGACCTCCCCCTTGTTGAGATCTGGCCGTTAGGACCTCCTCTCTGGAGATCTTAGCCGCTCAGACCTCCCCCTTGTTGAGATCTGGCCGTTAGGACCTCCTCTCTGGAGATCTTAGCCGCTCAGACCTCCCCCTTGTTGAGATCTGGCCGTTAGGACCCCCTCTCTGGAGATCTTAGCCGTCCAGGTCCTCCCTTCGTTGGATCCAAAGGTCCAGACCTCCTCAGGCCCAAGACCTCCTTAGCGCTTGGACCCTCTTTGACTCTTGTGGCTGTATCGCTTAAGGCTTTACCTTTCTCACCTAAGGGCCGTCCGATCTAAATCGACGGCCTAGCCTTGTTGGTCTGTTAAGCTCCGTCCGAACGGCCCCTCGTTCGCGCCATCCGATCTGGATCGACGGCTCAATCATAAGTGACGTTTGGATGGTCCAAACGTTCCTTTCCTTCTTTGGACCGCCCGATTACGATCGAGCGGCTCTTTCTTTGCGCGTTTTCTTGATCGGGACCTCCTCTGGCTATTTTGCAAGGACCACCTCCTCGATCCTTTGGTCTTTTGTAAAGACCACCCTTTTAATCTTGAATATCCTTGACCGTCAGACCTCCCGCACCCTTTGATCTAGACCCGAGGTCCTCCGTTTGAGATCTTGGCCGTTCGGGCTCTTCTTTTGAGATCATGGCGCGGGACCTCCCTTTGCCTTTTGATCTTGACCATTGGGTCCTCTCCTTTTGATATCTTGGTCGTCGGATTTTCCCTTTTGGGAGATTTTGACCGTCAGACCTCCCTGCTCTCGGGGCCTCCTCGGCGCCTTACCCCCTTGCGCTTGGGACCTCTTTTGAGGTCTGGTTCTCTCGTGATTTAAACCTCCTTGGGGTCTAGATCTGTTTGAGGTTGGATCTCCCTTGAAGTCCGGCTATCTTTTGTCTTTTGGACCTCATATCCTTAGGACCTCTTTGTGTTTTGACCTTTGTGGTCTAGACCTCCTGTTGTGTTTGGACCTCCTTTAGGTTCGAGACCTCCTTGTTGTGTTTGGACCTCCTCTAGGTTCGAGACCTCCTGTTGTGTTTGGACCTCCTTTAGATTGAGACCTCCTTGTTGTGTTTGGACCTCCTCAGGTTCGAGACCTCCTGTTGTGTTTGGACCTCCTTTAGGTTCGAGACCTCCTTGTTGTGTTTGGACCTCCTCTAGGTTCGAGACCTCCTGTTGTGTTTGGACCTCCTTTAGGTTCAGACCTCCTTGTTGTGTTTGGACCTCCTCAGGTTCGAGACCTCCTGTTGTGTTTGGACCTCCTTTAGGTTCGAGACCTCCCTGTTGTGTTTGGACCTCTTTTAGGTTCGAGACCTCCTGCTGTGTTTGGACCTCCTTAGGTTCGGACCTCCTTGTTGTGTTTGGACCTCCTTTAGGTTTAGACCTCCCTTTTGTGTTTAGACCTTTGCGGTCTAGACCTCCTTTTGTCTGGGACCTCCTCGCAGACCTCCTTCTTGGACCTCCTCCTTGGACCTCCTATTTGGACCGTGGACCATGTCCTTTGGTGGTCTGCATGACCTTTTTGATCGCCCTTTGGCGGTCTTAGTGCATTAATGTGGGTCGAGTCACATTAAATGTCGCCACCTACCTTTGTACTCTTTTTTCTACTTTGTGTCACATCCCTTGCTTTCTTTATTTCTTTTCATACCTTGTGGCGGTGTGCCCTTGTCCTAAAACCTTGAACACAGGTCGCTTCTTTGGGTTGGTGCTCTGTTCCTTGCTCTTTAAATAGAGCACTAGAGGGCACCGCTGCCTCCCTGCTCCTCATTTCAACTCCTCGGTTCCTTCCTGACCTGGTGGATCTCCTCCTCCTCCCTGTGGATCTCCTCTTCTCTATTGGTTTTGAGTAAGTTCTTTTGGTTTTCTTGGAAATTATTTGCTTATTTGGTTTCTTTTGCGAACGTGTATATCTCGGGTGATCGTTGAGAACTCGTGAATCAAGCTCCTTCAGCCGAAGCTTTTCTTTCTCCAACAGAGGCAAGTCGTGGCCCTTGATCATCTTGATCCCACTTTGCAAAGCTATTTTGATTCATTAAACTTGCATGGCTATCCTTATAAAGCATGTTTTGGGCAGTAGCTATCCTCCTACTTGACATTATGCCTCCTTGATATACTTAAACTGAACATGTTGACATGAACTCTTTGGACACCTTAGGATGGATATTTTGGTTGGTATTCCTTGTTATTGCTAACTTTGGGACCGTATGTTGTATGCTTAGCCTTACTTTAGAAACCGTGGATGCGTGAATCATGCCTCATCAATTAATAATCTTGACTAATTGAAATATGGAACCCGTGGTTGGTGCCATTGTTAAGCAACTATGGCGGGATGCCTAAGTTGTGTTGATTGTGGTGCGAGATCACATTAATAATTGTTGTGCCAGACTGGGTGGTCTTTTGGCCGGGTTAATTACAAATTGTTTTGCTCGGGCAAGAAGGTCGGAGTGAGTAGTGGATGCTTCATTTTGGGGTTGTGGATGTCTTGCCCGAGCACAAATAAGGACTTAACTTTGTGTTCATTGATCAGGGCCAATCGATTGCAACCACAAGATCATTTTATGGGAATGGTGCTGGCTGAATAATTAGCAATGGATTGGCTTGGGGCTCTTGGGTTGGCGTGTGATTCGTTGGCGCAAGAGGGCACCCCATAACCTGCGGACTTCTAGACCAAAGGGGATTGGCGAAACCTTAGCGGGCAGCTCGAGTCAATTCAAAGCTTTGTAAAAAGCCTTGTCGCTCTCGATCGCTCACCTTCTAAGTGAGCAAGGGTGACGGAACCCGATCATTGGAGAGATCGTGGATTGTGGGTAAAGTTGTACACCTCTGCGAGTGAAAAATCTATTGAATAGCCAAGTCCTTGGTTATGGACATGCCCGTGAATATGGTGCAAGGGTAGCTTTGTGAAATTGTGTCCTGGGCGCCTGAGAGATCGTGGCTTTGCCTCGAAGAGACCTTGGCCGGCTTTAGAGGGTCATGGTTGGCTCGAGATGAGGTCCAGGCGGGTTAGAACTCGAGCGGGTGCTCTGGGGTGGTCGTGGTGAGGTCTGGTCATGGGTGTGACCTGACCTCCCACGGTTGGTCTTTGGAACTTTGGAGTGGGTGCTCAGAGTGGGTTTTGGGAGTGGCGGTGCTCACGACCTCCTCAAAACAAATGTACTTATGTATTATTGTTTTAACTCGAGCATTTCAATCTACTTATATTATTTGTTGTCAAATCTTGCTACATAACTAACCTTCTGACTCTCTTTTGGCAAGCCTTGCATGATTACTTATTGCATGCACTCCCACGGCTTCCGAGTACATTCAATGTACTCATGGCTTTTGCCCTCTGTTTTAATCAGCAATTGCAGTTCCAGGGAGCTCAAAGCTCAGTGAAGAAGAGGTCTTTGGAGACCTTGCGGCCTAGGGGACGTCCTCCACTCGATAGCCGGTGGGCTGATCGGTTGGACCTACTGTTAATGTTTTTGCTTTCATTGTTCTTGCTCTTTTGTTGTAGCCCATGAGGCAAACTCTGAAGAAGCTTGGCGCTTTGGTCTTTAATATTATTTGTTGTTCTGTCTCTTGCTCTTCTTAGTTTGGGTATGGACTTGATTACACTTGTGTTAGATCTGTGCGAGCTAGCCAATCCGTTCCTGGGACTAGCTCCGTGCACAGGGGCAGGATCTCCAGGAGGTCCTACGGGACTTAGCCTGGGAGATACTGTCGGACCTCCCTGATGATATACCTAGAGGTGCCACTGCATGGATGTTGGCCAAGACCTCCGGGAGGTCTTGAAGACCTCTGGGAGGTCCCGAAGACCTCCTCGGGAAGTACCGAGCGGTATTACCGCTCCTTCATGAGGTAGTACCGCAGCTCAAAAAAAAAATGGTCCTCCCGGACCTTTGCGGTATATCAAAGGGTGGGTTGTCACAACAAGCATTGTTCCAGACACCGTGGTGAAGGGAGCCCCTTCGAACATGCCTATACCGGTCATGTTCGCACTACTATAGCCTTACCAACATGCAAGGCTAGTTTTCAATGACTTAATTAGATAAGGTCGTCCTATACCGGCACATATGGTTGTACACTTACGCTTAGGTCAAATGTACCGGTGTTCGGTCCTTAATTGACCTGGGCGAGGATCTCCCTCTATCAATTTGTGAGATACACCTCTCACCTTCTTAGAATATAATATAACTTACCCGCCTCACAAACTAAGTTTTTCATTTTTATTTTCATACAAAATAATGGAGGTAAACCCCTCTGGACCATCATTTCAAAATCTCATAAATTCATGTTCAACATTTCATTCATTTTCTAATTTTAGTAAATCTAGAGCCTGGCTAAGCATCTGTGCGATATTCGCACTCGAAATACCCAAATCGACATTATCTATTGCCTAAACCATAACCTATTGGCTACAATAGTAGGGATAACAATATTTCAAGGAGGATCATGAATTGAATAGTAATATTACTACTGTTATCCCCAAATATAGCAATTTTAAGCAAACATACACGAATGCATAATAGATTTTGCAAAAAGAAGTACAATAATTAAAATAGTAGGATCAACATGGTCAAAGGAGGTGCTTGCCTTACTCTAGTTTCTCTGAATAAGAGGATGGATGATCATTGTAAATTTCGCTTGAACAATCGACCTCTAATCAAAAGAGCCGAAAGCAAATTAAATATAGAAAAATAATTTCAACAGAAACAAAATCCAAATATTTTGGATATTAATATAGAGCATGATTTTATATGAATTTAGAAAAATATTCATTTGATTTGGAGTTCGTATGCAAAAGTTATTAACATTTTAATTTTCTTCGGTTTGAAAATTCCAGAAATTAAGAAAAGGGTGACGTCAAAAGCGTATTTTCTGAGGTTTACGTTTTCCAACAATGAAAGTGTATTTTCCTCTGAACTTGATTTCTATTTTTTCCGATTTTATTAACTTATATGTGGGGCCTACTTGCAAGTGACTCATATTTTTATTTTCTTGATTTTATTTATAAAACAAAGGCGGTCCCACATGTCATAGACTCATTTACAAAATTGTTTGAAATTATATTTTTGTTAACCTTTTTAGCTGGTCCCACCTGTCATACACTTATTACAATTAACTTCTGTTACTTAGCACTAATCAGCTCTTAATTGCATGGGCCCACTAGCAGAGAGAGAAAAGAGTAGGGGCAGAGCTAGTGCGCGGCCGAGCGCCATGGCGAGCTCGTCGGCAACGAACGGCGTAATGACTTGGCTCGGGAATGGCCAAAATGGGTTCCCCTCTCGACGGCGATCCCACCGGGTGGTGGTGGGGGCCGGAGAGATGGTCGAAGATGGCGCTACGCCGACGAGGAGCGTCGAGGTGCCTCGGGTCTGACATGGTTTCCGTGCCTAGAGGAAATCAGCAATGAAAGGTGGTTCGCATTGTCTCTAGGGGACGACTACGATGCTATAGGCAGCGGCTCGGGGACCAATGGTCACCGGAGTGGCGGCGATACTCCTTTTTCGCGGCATTGCATTGGCGGACACGGTGAACTCTATGCTACGCTAGCCAATCTACCGATCTAATGCGCATAGAAGCACTAGGGGACAACTAGGAGCTCACAAAGGGTGTAGATGGCATCGGGGGATGGCTGGAGAAGCGTGTCGATGTTGAACAACGGCGGCTCAGAGGTGGCTCACGATGTTGGTGCTTTATGGCATTGGAGATGCTTCAATAAGCAGCGCATTAGATTCCTGAGGCCCTAAGGATGACGCAGGAGCGAGGAATCGAACGGGGACTCACTGGAGAGACGGCGAACTGAAAAGGAATCGATGGCGGTCGGTTTTGGGGAAGAGCTTGTATCCAATGATTCCCTGAGCTTGGGTCCACATCGCGCAAGGAATGAGCATTAGTGGAATATGGAATGCGATATGACGTAGTTTGATGAGGTTCAAGCTCACGAGAGCATCGGGAACGTGAAGGTCCAAAACGGGGTGTGCATCAGAGGTGAAGAAGATGATAGCGCAATCACGCTACGGGGTTCCCGGAACTACATCAAGCAAAGAGGGAGTATCAGTGAGGTAAGGGACACATGGTGACGCAGGTGGCGAGGGCAAGGAAGCTCACCAGAGCAAATGGTGGTCTGAGACTTGCTCATAGGCATCGGGAACGACACTCTCGTTCCTAGTGAAGTGTCGGGCCCCGAAATTACAATTCAGGACCCTCTGTGTTTACTGCACTAGCCCAGGATCATGCTAGTGCACACAGGGTTAACAAAACTGGAAATCGATCCATACAAGCGAAATATAACATAAACGAATAACTTTGATTAATAAATAAGGGTTTTGACCTTAAGGTCGAGTTTACATTTATTGAGCCACGCAGGCTAACAGAGAAAATAAACGGCAATGAAACAGAACAGTAGCGGCATCCCATCGATTCACCACAGCAACCGACCGATCAAGACCTCGCGATCAGGCACCTTCGATGAACTCGTCCTCGTATGCTGGTGAAGACTCCTCCTCTGCTTGATTCGTCAAAGCAAGCGTGAGTACACACCGTACTCGCAAGCCACACCACAGGAATGCAATGTATACATGCAGGCTTATTACAAGAGAAAGGCATTCTGTGGTTTCTTTTGCGTAAATGCAACTTTTGCAATTTAATACAACTAAATAGATTGAAAGCAGGTAAAACAAATAGACAATAATAATTTTAACAAGTTATTTCACAAAGACACACACAGCCTAAACAGGTTATTCACATAGCTAGATGATGTAATTCACATAGCTCCCTTCCCACACAGTTTTAAGAAATTCTACCCCTAGTGTTAAATCCCCGAGCATTGTCCATGATCATGACGCGCTATTCAATAGATTAAGTCACACTGCAGAGGTTTGTACACTTTACCCACAAGATACAACCAAGTAGCTAGCATCGATCATAACAAAGCATTTCAGATACCTTATCTTACTATGCTAGGTCTGTCTCAAAACAGCATGTGGTCGCACAGAAGCTCATTCTTTTAGCGCACATGGTGAGGTCCTTAATTGACCAAGGCAAGACTTCCACTAACCCAACCACATAGACACACAGATTAATATTATCCACACAAATTCACATAGACCACCAATTCACACAAGATTCACCCTTGCCTCAATCCAAATCCTTTTTACCACCCGTTGGTTTAAGTGCAACACATGCCACAAAGACACGTAGTACACATAGATTATCCAAGATTTCATATTCACTTAGTCGAATTAATAATTTGCACTTCACATGAATAAATGAGTCGTGGCATGACTAAGCAATCTAATCACACTAACCAACCCACGTTGGCACTACAATATTACCAACTAATTATCAACTAGGGTGACAAAGAATTTAGACATAGCAATTATCAAGGATGGCATAACAATTAGGACTTTACACCTACTCCCAAAATCATTTAAATAATTACTTGAATTAATAATGCAGTAATTTGAAATAAAATAATTTAGCAAACTGGGAATCAAGATGGTCAAAGGTATAGCTTGCCTTGAAAAGGATCTAGGAATTGATCTTGATCTTGGAAAGGTCCTTCTTCGTCAACTCTTTCAGCAGCGTCGAAGTCTACTCGCAAACAAGGCAAACAAACAAACTAAATAAATAACAGAGGCAAATAACTCCAATAAAATAATTAAAAATCTCCAATAGATAGATCTGGATTTTAGATTAATTTAGAAATTTGAATGGATGGATTTGGAGTTAGGATGCAAAAGATATGGAGTTTCAAAGTTTAAATCTAAAGAAAACCCTAAAAATAGGATTTATCGAATTCGAATTATTTTTCAAATGAAAAATCGGAATATTGCGCCAAAGATGACATCAACATGGCGTCACAGGATTTTCGGAAAAGAAATAAATAAAAAAACCCGACATGTGGGACCCACATGTCGAGGCACGACCACGTGGATCAAGCCCACCGAGCCACCGACCGAGAGGGGCCGAGGTGGCGAACCCATGCAGCGGGCGCCGACGCGCGCCACCCGGATGACACGCAGTGACGAGGTCGAGGTGCACGTGACTGGCGCCCACGTCGGCGGGACGTCGGCGACGGCGATGGCGATTGGACCCAATGGTCACCGGCGCCACGGTGGTCGCCGGCGAGGGTGGGTGCTATGGGCGTGTTGTTGAGGCTATTGCGCACCTTCCGTGCGCTCGGGTGGTTGGGGCTGGTGTGGTGGCGGCGAGGTCGAGCGGAGGAACCTTCGGTTTTGTCGGACGGGCGCCCCCGAGGTCTGGCGAAATGGGTGGCTCCGGAGGTAGAGGAGGTGAAGGCGATCTCAGCGGTGCACTCCACGACGACGCGGCGGCGGGCGGCAGCGCAATTCGACGACGACGACGACACACGGCCGAAACCCTAGATGGGAAATCTTGGCTACAGAGCTCGGAGGGGGAAAGTGGGTGAGGATTGTGGAAAGGAGGCGAGGGCGGCTCGGGGTCCCTTTATAGGGCCTAAGCGGCCGGGGTGGCTTAACTGCGCGGGTCAAAACAACCAAAGCAATTAGCATTTAAATAGGAGATCAAAGCGATTTGAATTTCAAAATCGTTTGAAAAGGTGCGGAGGAGATAGGGCTTCTAGAAGAGATCATCCGCGCACAAAATCGGGGCCGTTTGCGATATTGTCGGACGGAGCTCATGAAGAAACCATGGCGACACGAGCGGGACTCATGGAGAAGAACGCTGGCGAAGACGACGACCTCGGCGCCCCACCGCTTTGAGAGAGAAACGGCGCATGGGCGAAGATCTGAACGCCCAATGACGATCCGGTGGAGGATGGATGGGCGGCGGGCTTCTTGCTGTGAGGAAAAGGAGTTGGGCCGAGAGATTCGCCCAAACACTATTTGGAGATTTATATAGCTTTTTCTTTTTAAGAAATTACGTAAATTCAAATAAGCAATAGAAATTAGCAAATGAATTTGGAAAAATTCTAGAAAATTCTAGAAAATATATCCAAGCACATAGAATCCAAATAAAATAGTTTTGACTATTGTTTATGTTGACTTTAGTCATACTAAATTGTTTTGTTGCACAAAGTCCAATATTAAGCTTTTTAATTTAAATTCAAATAAATCCAAGTGATGAATTTTCTCATTACACTATTTAAAAGGTTTTTAAAGCTCACGAAAATTGGGATGTTACAAACCTCCCCTTAAAGGAATCTCGCCCCGAGATTCAAAGCTAAGCTGGAGAAAAGGCTAGGAACTCGGCTTTCAACTCTTCTTCACGCTCCCACGTTGCTTCACCTTCGAGTGGTGGCTCCATCGCACCTTGCAAAATGAACCATCTTGCTCTCGGTCCGACGCTCTGCGACATCCGAGAATCTTGATAGGTCGCTCTTTGTATGTGAGGTCTTCCCTTAGTTCAATTGACTCTAACGGTGCTTGTTCTTCCCAAGATACGAAGACACTTCTTCAAGCGAGAGACATGAAAGACATCGTGTACTCCTCGCTAACGATCATGTAGCTCCGGTGATAGGCTACTTCTCCACGGCGTTCTAAGATCTTGAACGGACCAACATACCGAGGGGCAAGCTTCCCTTTGGCATGGAACCTTTTCACACCTCTGAGGGGCGTAACTCGGAGGTACACAAAATCTTCTGGCTCGAAACTGAGATCACGACGACGGTTGTCGGCATAACTCTTCTGCCTCGACTGAGCTATCCTCAGTCTCTCCCTGATCATAGCCACTTGTTCTTCTGCTTCTTGAATAATATCTGGACCAAGATCAGATGCTCATTTGTTTGTCCAATTCAACGGGTTTCGCAAGCACGACCATACAAAGCTTCAAAAGGTGACATTTGCAAACCGCTTGATAGTCGTTGTTGTACGAGAACTCGTGATATGGCAAACTCTTATCCCAACGAGTAGCATTTGCTAGGGCACGTGCTCTCAACATATCTTCCAATATCGATTAACCCTTTCACCGGTCCATCATGCAGGGATGATACGCAGATCGAATTGAGTGAGTCCCTAAGGCTTCATGTAAACTCGCCAAAATCGGAGGTGAACCGAGATCCTCGATCTGACACTATCTTCTTGGGCACACCATGCAAACTGACAATCTTTGCCATATATAGCTCTGCTAGACGATCTCCTGAGTACGTGGTTTTGACCGGCAGAAATGAGCAACTTTAGTCAAACGATCCACTATTACCCAAATCGAATCGTAACCCGATTGAGTCTTGGGTAAACCGTGATGAAATCCATTCCGATTTCTTCCCACTTCCACTCGAATCTTCAAGGGTTGCAACAGACTGCGGGCCTCTCGTGTTTCGCTTTGACTTTCGACACACGTCGCACAAGGCAACGAACTCGCGACGTCTCGCTTCAAATTCGCCACCAAAACTTATTCTTAACATCCGATACATCTTAGTACTACCAGGTGAATCGAATACTTTGAGTCATGGGCCTCCTTCAAGATTAGCTGTCTCAATCCATCAACATCCGAACGCAGATACGCCCATTGATCCACAAGATGTCACGATCATCCACCGTGAAGTCCTTGAACTTCCTTCATCATCTTCTTCTTGATGTCGGAGAACTCGAGTCTTTCTATTTGAGCTTGGCGAATCTGCTTTCTAAAGTAGATCGACTTCCAGATCGCCACAAATCCTTCAGACACTACTTAGCTTAGCAACTCGAATTCCTCTTGAAGCTCGAACAAGGCTCTTTCACTTCCAAAGCATTGCAGTGGCTCTTACGGCTCAAGGCATCAGCAACGACATTGGCCTTACCAGGATGGTAATGTATTCCAAGATTATAATCCTTTATCAATTCTAGCCATCTTCTCTGTCTCATATTTAGATCGATCGAGTAAAATGTATTTCAAGCTCTTGTGATCCGTGTATATTTCGCAGCGGTTACCGATGAGGTAATGCCGCCAAATCTTCAAAGCATGCACTACTGCGGCTAATTCCAGATCATGGGTAGGGTAATTCTCTTCATGCGGCCTTAACTGCCTTGATGCATAAGTTTACGCTCTTCCTTCTTGCATCAGGACACATCCTAATCCTTGACGCGAAGCATCACAATAGATATCAAAATCCTTACGAATATCCGGCAAAATCAGCACTGGGGCTGAAGTCAAACGCTTCTTCAATTCTTGAAAACTTTCCTCACAAGCTGGAGTCCAAGTAAACTTTTTCTCCTTCTTCAACAATTGCGTAAGAGGTTTAGCAATTGATGAGAATCCTTCGATGAAACGACGGTAGTACCCTGCTAATCCCAAGAAACTACGAATTTGAGTGACCGTCTTGGGTTGCTCCCGCTTAACACCGCTTAACTTTTATGGGGTCAATCACTGCTTCGCAAATTGCCATCACATGACCAAGGAAATCCACTTCCTTTTTCCAGAAATCACACTTGCTAAACTTAGCATACAACTGATGCTCCCTGAGTTTCTCTAGGATTAATCTCAAATGTTCAGCATGTTCTTCTTCTGACTTGGAGTAAACTAAAATATCGTCGATGAATACAACTACAAATTTATCCAAATATTCCATGAATACCTTATTCATCATGTTCATGAAATAGGCAGGGGCATTAGTCAGGCCAAAGGACATGACTAAGAACTCATAATGTCCGTACCGTGTTGAGAAAGCGGTCTTAGGTACATCCTTAGGACAAATCTTCAACTGGTGGTAACCTGATCGCAAATCAATCTTCGAGAACACTCCGGCTCCTTTCATCTGGTCAAACAGATCATCTATCCGGGGCAATGGGTACTTGTTCTTGATAGTGACTTCATTGAGAGCCCGGTAGTCGATGCACATCCTCATGCTCCCATCCTTCTTCTTGACAAACAAAACTGGTGCTCCCCATGGCGATTTAACTAGGCCTCACAAAACCTTTCTCCAAAAGTTCTTCTATCTGCTTTCTTCATCTCTACTAACTCATCTGGCATCCGATAAGGTCTCTTCGAGATGGGGCTGTTCTCGCACTAGATCGATGACAAACTCGATGTCACGATCCGGTGGCATCCCTCGTAATTCTTCTGGGAACACATCTGGATACTCTTTGACGACCGCACATCTTCCAACTCAACGGTCTTGGTCGTTGACTATCAAATGCCCATTACGACCGAGGTAGCTAGGAACTCCACTTTGTTTCCTTTAGTATCCTCGATTATACGGCTCTTGACCACAATCTAGCACGGCTTTGTGCTTTGTTAACCAATCCATGCCAAGGATGACATCTATGGTTTGGGTGTCTAGAATAATTAGGTTAGCTAGAAACTCAACTCCAGCTATGAGTAACTTAGCCCCTAAACAACCCACATTAGAACTTAGCTCTGCTCTAGGCGACTGGACTAACAGAGTACACTTAAGTTGCATAACTTCCAATTTATTCTTAGTTGCAAAAACTCCAGAAACAAACGAATGCGAAGCTCCAGAATCAAACAGAACGGAAGCAGGTACTGAATTTACTAGGAACTTACCCAGTACGACATCTGGTGCTTCCTGGGCTCCTTCTAGAGTGACGTGATTAACACGACCTCTGACAACTGACTGAGGCGCTCCTCCTGGTTGACTGGTTCCCTGAGAAACTCCTTGATTGTTCTGCACTGGGGTCTTGGCAGGTGTTGCTCCAAGGTTGAAGCGGACTGGAGTGATAGTCCCCTTCTGAGGACACTGATTAGCGAAATGTCCTGGCTGACGGCAATTGTAACACACTCTTGGTTCATTCTGCCGGTTGTTGTTCCCTGGGGTGGGGTTGACTGGTGTGGGGTTGCGAGAGTTCTGAATAAGAGGACGAGGTGCTGAAGGCGGTGCAGGTGTCCTGAAAGAACTCTGTGGCTGGAAACGATTAAACTGCTGTGGCACTACTCTTGCCCTCTCTTTGTTGGGTGATGGCTTCCCTTTGAATCATCCTACGCTATGTGGTCCTCCGATTCTTTCGTTTGTCCTCCATGACCAACGCCTTGTTAACCAACTCCGAAAATCTGGGAAGGTATGGGCAGCGGTGACTTGCGATCTGAGTTCGAGACCCTTCAAGCGGCTCTGGCGAGACCTATCATTAGCGACATCTTAGGAGCATAGCGAGCTAGCCGAGAAAACTTATTCAGTAGTCGATCATCGACATACCCCTTGCTTGAGAGCTGAACTCATCCTTCTTCAGATCCATAATACCTTCAGTACATGATATTGGCGAAAGGTCGCAGAGAATTCTTCCCATGTGATGTTCTGCGGTGCCTCATGCGCTGCGCAGAAATTTTCCCACCATTCTGCAGCTATGCCCTCCATCTGATGAGTGGCATACAAAACCTTCTCATGATCGCTGCATTGGGTGATCAGCAGCTTCCTCTCAATCACGCGAAGCCAATCATCAGCCTCTACTGGCGTGACATGTCCAGAGAAAGTTGGCGGACGGGTTCTCATGAATTCAGCCAACTTGGATGGTCCCTGATGACCATGAGCGACTGGGGCTCCTCCCTGACGATTGTTGTTGATGTTGTTGTTGCTGTTGTTCATGGCCTGCATTTGGTTCATCATCGTATACATCATCTGAGTTTGTGCTGCCATGAAAGCTCCGAAGTTCTGCAAGTCAATAGGAGGTGCTTGGGGTGGCACTACTCCTGTAGGGGTTTGCTCATTGCCTTCTGATCCTTGGGCTCCGGATCCACTTGCGGCGGCATGACGGGTCTGAACCATCTGGTGAAGCTCCATAGGTTAGATAAGGTAGAGAGCACAAGGTGAGTTAAGAACTAGACAGGGGATAGATTAAACCCAAACAAACACAGCTCAAGAAACTTCGAATGAAATAATCCTTATTAATATTTTAATAGCATGGCTGCAACAAATGCCTAAGGGCCTTTGCAGCTCATGCTTACACACCGGAAAATAAATCGGACCTAAGCACACAAGCTACCGCCTAAAGGGCGACTCTGAAAAGGAAACTGGCTAAGCCTGACTAAACTGGAACTTAAACGAACTACTCGAGAAAGCCTCCAAAGCCACGGCGACGCTCCTGCCTGGTGTAGACTCGGAAGTGAGCTGGCATCCTTGCGAATCGGTTTACGATGCCCGAGGCTGGTGCAAGCAGAGCAGCGTCTTTGAGTGCAGTCTGGTGCTCCTCTCCGGGTCAGGCAGCTCGGTTGATCCTCCGAATCTCCTCTGGATCTTCTTCGACTTCTTCTGGATCTTCCTCTTGATCATCTTCAAGCTCATGCTGACCGTAGAGAGCGTGCTCTAGTACGGCGATCCTTTCCTCAGCTTGTTCCCAGTTCGATAGCGCACCTCGGCTCGGTGGCGGCCATCTCCGGCGACTCCTCTGGCGGTGTGAATCGTGCAAGATGCACCATCGTGGCATTGCCTTCCCGCTTGTAGAGCGGAAGCGCGAGATATCTCCCCCGGCGGCTACGGGATGGTAGCGGAAGGCGGTGTGTGCTGCTCTTCAACAGAGATGTGGCAGACTTCGGAGTATGGCGAGACGCGATGACTCTGGATTCCTTGCATGAAGGTGATCCTCCTGACTGAGATATCCAAAGGCTGGCTACCTCTAGTGTTCCTCCTGGCGTAGACCGTCAGGCGGCAGACTATACCACGATCCCGTCCGTTGACCATGTACTCACTGCCATGGTACATCAGGCGCACAAGCTCTCAAGTGTCTGAAGAACCTCCTGACTCATGGCAAGTCCTCCGTTGCAATCTCCGAAAGTCTAGATGGGAAATGCGGCGGCGGCGCAGGAGCTCGGAAGGGGGAAATTGGGTGAGGGATTGTGGAAAGGAGGCGAGGGCGAAGCTCGGGGTCCCTTTTATAGGGCCTAGGCGGCCCCGGTGGCTTAAACGGCTGGGTCAAAACAACCCAAACGCAATTAGCATTTAAATAGGAGATCTGAGCGATTTTAATTTCAAAATCGTTTGAAAAGGGTGCATAGGAGATAGGGCTTCTAGAAGAGATCATCCGCGCACAAAATCGGGGCCGTTTGCGATATTGTCGGACGGAGCTCGCGAAGAAACCATGGCGGCCACGAGCGGGACTCCGCGGAGAAGAACGCGGCGAAGACGACGACCTCGGCGGCCCCACCTGGCAGAGAGAGAGAGAGAAACGGGCGCGCGGGCGAAGATCTGAACGTCCAGCGACGATCCAGCGGTGGAGGATGGATGGGCCGAGCGGGCTTGCGCGCGGGAAAAGGAGTTGGGCCGGAGAGATTCGGCCCAAACACTATTTGGAGATTTATATAGCTTTTTCTTTTTAAGAAATTACCAGAAATTCAAATAAGCAATAGAAATTAGCAAATGAATTTGGAAAAATTCTAGAAAATTCTAGAAAATATATCCAAGCACATAGAATCCAAATAAAATAGTTTTGACTATTGTTTATGTTGACTTTAGTCATACTAAATTGTTTTGTTGCACAAAGTCCAATATTAAGCTTTTTAATTTAAATTCAAATAAATCCAAGTGATGAATTTTCTCATTACACTATTTAAAAGGTTTTTAAAGCTCTGAAAATTGGGATGTTACATGAAGCAAAGCATGAGATGCTTTGATTATGTGTGGGAAGCGAGAATGGCGAGCTGAGGAGATCGTGGCGCAGTGAGGGGCTTAAATGCGTTAGAGAATGGCGCGAGAGGAGCGGTGAGAAAATGGTACGGCGTACGGGTTTTCTCACATTGAGCTTCAGTCTCGTCGTCCACATGAGATAATGGCGCGTCGACGGGGCAGCTAGCATGGGTGAGGGCTGGCGAAGGTGACCAGGGCAGTTGGGGTGCAAAACTGTCGGCGATGGTCGCGAACCAGGGGCAGAGTAGGCAGGTGTGTTGGCGTGCTAGCAAGTGGAGGCGGGCACGAGGTGGACGAAGGCGTCTGACGGGTGGGGCCACACTGTCAGCGAAAGAGGAGTAGGGTGCTAGCGTGGGCTGGAGTGGGCACGAGCGACATGGGCCGAGTTAGGTTTCGACCCAAGGTCCGGCGGGAAATTTGATTTAGCTTTTGAATTTTCCAAAACTAGCTCACAGTTGCCCCGAATTTTTGTACTCAGCAAACGGTTTCTAAAATTTATGAAATTTTTTTATGGGCTCCTTACACAATATAGTTTCTTTTTGTAATTTTTTTACGATTTTATCTTTTCTGTATTTTTCTCGAAAATTCTTCCAATTTGTTGTTTTCAGGTAAATTCACTATTTGATTTATGCAATAGTTCAAAAATCATGCAAAAAAAATAATTTTCCACACAAAATATACTCAAAATTATTCTCCCACTTATTTTCATTATACTGCCAAAATTGGGATTTTTGGGATGTTATGTATGTGGTCCTTATCGGCCATAGGGTGGTCGCGATTGACCTGGTCATAGTAAATGTTACGACCACAAGGTGATCATAGTAGAACTTACAATCAGTTGGTGGTCGTAGAAGATCTTACGACTATATGGTGGTTGTAGAATAATTTACAATCATGTGGGGTAGTCGTAGAAAGCCTTACAAATACTAGGTAATTATAATCTTCCTCATTATCAATAATAAGGGGTACCTCTGAAGGTTATGTGAAGACATTATTATCTAAAACAAATATTAGAGATAAATAGTTTGATTATTTGAGGATTATTAGATCCTCGTCAAGTAGCAATAACTAGTTAGGGATACATAGAACGTTGACTGGTAGCAAGTCTGTAGCATCTCAATTTTTGAGTTTTTCAAAATATTTTATTTAAAATAAGGTTTTATAAAATTTTCATGATTTTCTATGATTTAACAAAGCTTAAATAGAATTTTAATAAATGAAAATTATTTAATATGAATAAATCAAACATCCATTAAATTCAAAACTATTTTATTTAAGTTCCTTATGTTCAAAAGTATTTTTATAAATTTTATGGAATTTTTTTGAGTTCATTTGTTATTTTTCTTGTCTTATTTGGATTTCCTGTATTTTCTATAAAAAAAATTAAATACTGGAAAGCCTCCTGGGTCAATTTCGCTCTCGGGCCCACTGGGCCTAGAGTTTACCAGATATCCAGAACAGTGTTTACGAATACTATCCGATAAATTATCCGGATAGCTCCGAATCCGACAGATACCTCCTTCCTAAATCTGTTTCCGTATCCGACTCCAAATCCGAAATCCGAGAAAATTCCTGGATATCTGGTTTCACGCTCCGAATAAGATCCGGATTTATTCAAATGGACCGATGGTCAACAACTATCCACTCCGTTTGTACCCTACTGCTAAGTGAGCAAAATTTGAGATATGCCATTTTGGATGAAAATATCCATGTCTTCTTCCTGCACCCCTCCTATACCCTACCTCCTTCGCCCACCATGGCAGCTGCCAACATCTCTCCTTTCTCTCTCCCTCTCCATCTCCCTTTGTCTCTCTCCACATCTCCCTCCCCCAACCACGACGTCGATATCGAACTCGTCGATTCCTCGTTGCCTCTCTCCCCCATCCACTACTATAAAAGGCTAATACTAGACGCCTCATCACAGACGGTTTACCAAAACTGTCCGTATTAAATACAATCACAAAAGGTTTTAGTTTAGCGACCGTCTGTGTTACTGGTTGCGCTAAAAATCGTCTGTGAAGAACAAATATCACAGACAGTTCGTGTTGAAAACCGTCTGTGAAGTATCACAGATGGTTCTGAACAAGAACCGTCTGTGATATTTAGTAATATCATAGACGGTTTTTAACACGAACCGTCTGTGGCTTACCATCCTCATCATAAACGGTTTGTATTAAAAAAAACTGTATGTGGTAAGTATTTCTGATTTTACCATGGCTTGAAATACCAATCCTCTACCGCGCCCTTACCGTGGCACCTAATTCTTTACCGCGGTAGGGTTTGGCAGGGCGATAGCTTGCCGTGACAGAGAATTGGCTGCCCAAACCCTATTCGGAGGGGACATTGTGAAACCTTTTGGTTTCTCTTTCCTATAATGTGTTTGCCATCAAAATTTTAATTGGATTTTAGTTGTCTTGCTAGAGGTTGCATATGGAAACTACTGTCCAACAATTGATTGGTTTGGCTCAAAATCCGATTTTTTTGCAATAGAAAAAACTCTCACAGACGGTTCTGAACAAGAACCGTCTGTGATAATTACTTATCACAGACGGTTCTTGTTCAGAACCAATAGCTTTTTCACAAATGGTTCAAAAATTGTCTGTGATGACCTTATATCATTATTGACCCATAAAATTAGACGGCTCACGAAACTGTCTGTGATGATGTTTTTGAACCGTTTGTGAAGACCTTTTCTGTGGTAGTGATCCCCGTCGGGATTCTAGCCGGAGCCGTCCCATGGCTGCCGGATCTGGCCATCCTTTGCGCCACTAGCTACTGATCCGATGCCACCTGGCCGGCGCTGAACCTAGCCGCCTTGAACCCGTTGCAGACCTGGCGCCCTGGACCCCGATGCCATAGCTCTCCCTGCGACGGCCAGCGACACCCACCTACCAGCCGGAGGTACTGACGACATTGTGAGCAGAGGGGAGGAGTGGAGGCGATGATGAGATGGCGGTGGATCTGATGTAGAGGCGTTTGTGGAGGAAGGAGGCGGTGTGTTGCGGTGGCCAACGGCGAGCTGGTCTGGTGAGTCAGCACCATGGATGGGGAAGGATGCAATGAGGAAGGAGGAGGAAGAAGTAAGGGCATTATGGTCTTAAATTGATTATAATGGTATATCTCAAAGAATTGGCACGTTGTAGTGCCATATACCAAGACTGAATTCTGTAGTGGCATATCTTAAAACCAAAAACTTTGCAGTGGCATATATTTAAACTACCTTGTTTGTATTGCTAACTAGCTAGCTAGCCCCTTCTTGAGTAGTCTTGAGTTGCCCGGCCGGTCGGTCGATGTCAATGTTTGGCTTATCTACTGCCTAACTACCTAACGGCTAACGCCGTACTCTGATCGATCAAATTAAGCGACATTTTCCCATCTTTCTTCTTGGCTTGCTTGATCTTCTCTCAGTCGATCGGTCGGTTGCTTCGCGTACGAGACTATATATCCATCTCTTCCTCTCTATATAGGTATCTCGTTATTAGCTATGTATATATACTTTGAAGTACAGTACATGCATGCATGTATATAGTACAGATCGATGTAGCACACTGTAGAGTACTGTAGATGATTGCCGTTGCGTACTACTGCTGCACTGCAGATGCTTGCCGTTCTGTCGATCTCGGAATTGTTGTATACGTTACACAGTTGTAGGTATACTTACGCACACATGTACAATTATGTCTCTCTCTGCAAAGCAACATCTGAACTAATCGTAAATATGTAGGTTGATGCACGTACGGTACGAAGGTAGCATCCAACTTTAATCAATGAACTAATCTAGAGATGTACAGGTTACTCTTCTTTTTTAACCATTGAACTAATCTAGATTCAAGCTCACACACATCTAAGAGCTAATCTAAACTCAGAAAATAGACTAGAGCTAACCATTAATTTGTTCATGTTATGCGTGCAACCAGTGAAAAACCATCACACGGGGGAGAAAGAGTAGTCATTTCGTAGCTCTTTTTTTTTTTTTAAGAAAAGGCATCTGCCGATCAATTAAGAAGGAATATGTTGGAACCGACGACAGCTCTTTATACGAGAGAACAATCACAGGAAACACATAAGAGATACGGGAATTTATTTATGAGGTTTATGTAACATGCCAAATGTACAATTAGGGTTTGTTCAAGTATAATTATATGTGTAGAAATTAAAACTTTTTCTCACATCTTGAAAACCCCTAATCTCTCATGTAATTCTTGTCCAAGAGTTGTGTAATCCAAAAACACAAAGCTCTGGTTGACCAAAAGTCAAACTCCTTTTCCAATTATCTTAAATCTTGTGCCAAACATTTGGAAATATTTTTCCTTGATCCTAAAACTGATGTGGGACCCCTCTGAAAAATATCACAAGTTGTAAAACTTGTTTGATAAATTTTGGAGGTAAAACAAATCCTTGAACAACCTTCATGAATTTCCTGAGAAAAATGCATTGCATAATAACCTCTGGAAATTTTATGCAAGGTTAATCTTAATGTCAGCAAGCTCCAGTTAAAATTTCATGAATTTTGGAGTTCATTTGCTATCTCAAATAATTCTGCTAAGTTTCACTGTTAAAAACTAAACTTAAGAGCTTGGTACTGTTCCTTGGGCTAGCCACTTTCCCAAAGCTGGTCCAGCCCAACCTTTTTCCCCCCGGCTCGTCAGACCTCCTCTCCACCTTGATCAGGTTGTAGCCGTTGGATTAACATCCAACCGCCACGACCTCCTCCTCGCCTAACGCAATGAAGTCCTCCCACTCACATGAGGTCTTAGCCGGATCAAAATCCATGGCCATGACCTCGCGCTCAAACTACTCAGACCTCCCTTTGCACTCACTTGAGGTCGAGCCGTTGGATCCAATCCAAAGGCCACGACCTCCTCTCGCAAACCATCATTGCGTGGATCTCCCATTTGTTGAGGTCATCGCCTTGGATCAAAAATCCATGGCCATGACCTCCCTCACCGTTGAACTAAGCAAACCTCCCATTTTGTTGAGGTCGAGCCGTTGGATCGATCCAACAGCCCACGACCTCCCTCAAAATATCCAATACCACAACCTCCCCCATCTCATGTTGTGTACCGTTGATTTAAAATCCACAGTCACGACCTCCTCCTTGTCTTGTCGATTAGACCTCCCACAAGACGTGAGGTCGTAGTCTTAGATTTAAATCTAAAGGCCATGATCTCCTCGTGCGTGCGCAAGCTCAGACCTCCCCTCTTTTGATCGTAACCGTTGGATCAAAAATCCAAAGGTCCTGACCTCCCTTGTCTTTTGCGCAACGCCTCGGACCTCCTCGCCTTCTCATCACCATTAGATCTTAATCTGATGGCCATAACCTCTTGTGCGCCACGATAGTGCTAAGACCTCCCTTTGGTTGTGCGCCTTGATTTAAATCCAAAGGCCATGACCTCCCCTCTTGTTCTTAAGTTCGTATGCGGTTAAGACCTCACAGAGGTCCGCACCGCTGATTGAAATCCAACGCCTTGGACCTCTGTCCCTTTTTCCACGCAAGATTCAAGATGATGGAAATCGGAGGGTCACGACCTCCCTTTCCAAATCGGGTGGTCGTGACCTCCTCCTTCCATTTTGAACCTTACTGCTTCAAATCAAACCGAGGGTCATGTCCTCCTCAGGTTCTTATCCAACGGTTGGGAGGCATGCCCTGTTCTTCTCCTAGCTCTGGCGCGCACGCGCCATGGCAGTGAGGAGGTCAGTGGCATGTCTTGTCCAACGGCTCTTTGCCTGCAGGCATTTAATGCGGGTCAGTGCTTTTCGCCCCAAAGTCATTTGGCAGCTCGCTCTGTCACCTCCACGTCCTGTCCAAGCCGTGGACCTCCCTTGGGCTAAGCTCACCATGAGCTTAACCCGTGGTCCAGGACCTCTTTTTGCCCTAGCTATAAAACCCCCCACTGTTGCCCTTGGCTTCTTTTCCACCATTCACCATTTGCTCTCGATTCTGTGGAGCTCAAACCACCCAGACCTCCTTGGCCGCCATTGATGCCCTTGGAGCTCCTCGGTGGCAGTGCTTCTGTGGCTCCCTCTTCAACCTCTTGTTCACTTTGTGCTCCCCAGACCTCCTGGAGTTAACCCTAACCCCCTTTGGGTTGACATTTTCAGAAGAGGCCTAGCTTGGAGCTTGGAGCTTGGAGCTTGGAGTTGGCCGTGGAGCAACCCTTCTTCCCCAACTCCGGTCCTCCACGTCCCCAACCTCCTCAAAGACCTCCGCGACCTCCAGGTAACCCTCCCGGTAGTCCCAGATCTTGGCACCGCTGTATGTCGCTATGAGCTTTTCTTGGGCACACGCTTGGATGTACGCCATGAGCTCATTATCGCTGTTTGTGTTTTGGCCGTGTGTTTCAAGCCGCCAATCTTCGACTCGACGCTGTTCAGGCCACCCCGCAATGAATGGTCTGGCGTGTCAAGAACACTATTGCGCACACGTTGGTGTCCTTGGATGGCGCCGGCGAGGTCCTCATCGCCGGCGACAAGCCTTGGGAGCCTCTCGGGGTTTTGTCGGACGACAATGGCACCGTGCCATTGTCGTTAGGACAAAGATCTCCCCCTTAAATGCGTTCATCATTGCTTATCATTGGTAAACTCGGGTCAGCCTTTAATGCCTTGTTTTCCGTCCCTTGTTGCGCAATTAAGGCCGCGCGCCTAATCTCCCCGCGCGCGTGCATCTCTGGGACCTCTTTGCCAAAGGACCACCCCGTGGACTTTTGGCAAAGACCTCCCCAAAGACCTCCCCTCGGGGTCCTCTTTGCAAAAGACCACCCCTGGTCTTTTGTAGGGACAACCCCCAGGCCCTCCCTCCTTGCGATCTTGACCGCTAGGACCTCCTTGTGGGAGATCTTAGCCGTTGAGGTCCTCCCTGTGTTGATCTCCACCGTAGGACCTCCCCGAGGTCCTCTTAACCTTGTGGACCTCCTCGGGTAATCTTAGCCGCCTGCACCTCCCAAAGGGAAATCTGAGCCGCTTAGGACCTCCCTTTGTTAGATCTTGGCCGCTCAGACCACCCCAAGTGGATCTGAACCGCCCAGACCTCTTTGTTGTTGTCTTGACCGTTAAGGTCCTCCCCGGGACAATCTAGACCATTAAGGTCCTCCTTGGAAAATCTGGACCGCCCAGACCTCCTCGAGAGGTCTCGACTGTAGATCTTCCTTGGGGAGATCTTGATAGTTTAGATCTTCCTTTGGAAGATCTCGGCCCAGACCTCCTCGTTTGATCTGGACCGCCCGGTCCTCCCTCTTGTGTTGTGGTTCGTTGGATGCGGTATCAACGGCCACGACCTCCCCTCATTGCTTGTGTGTGGCAAGGAGGACATGGACCGTTGGATCCAAGATCAACGACCCGTGTTCTCTGGACTACAAGAAGCGCTTGCGCTGCTTTCCCTCTGGAGGTCTTGGGCCATTGGATTTAAATCAACGGTTCACGTCCTCCCCCTCTCTTTTGGTTTTAGAAATTCCAGTAAGCACTTATTTATAAACTGAAAAAGGTATGAACTTCAAAATATCATAACTAATTCATTCTAAATCCAAATGAAGTCATTTAAATTGTGTTAGCTCTGTCTTGAACTTGAATTTAATTCAAAAATGATTGTAAGTTGAGTTCAGCTCCAGAGCACAGTTTTGCCATTAGATTTTAAAACTCACTTTAAATATACACTCAAATTAATGCTTAACTTGTAAAATACATAACTAATGCTCTGTAGATTATTTTTGAGTGAATCCAACTTTGTTGGTTTCCTCTATTGATGAACTTACTACGAAAATTAGTTTTGAGCTCGTTGCTATTATAAAAATAAGGACTTGTGCATTACAATTTTGTTCAAGTTCTTGTTTTTGAAAAATGGTAGAAAGTGCAATCTAGCTCCAAATGAGATGAACTCAATTGTGTTATTCATCTCATGAGGTGCTGGTTTTGCTGTAAAAATTTCAGTGTCACCACTTTTCTAGAAAATGTTGCCTCATAATTAAATTAGTGAATAGTGCAGTTTGGTATTTTTAGGGCTGAGCAGAATTGTTTTGCTCATATCTTTTGCATTGAGAATCCAAATCCATTGGTTCTTATTGCTAAATTCCCTAAAAATCACCCTCTTGCTGCTGTAGAAAATTCAGAGTGTTTGGAGTTTGTTTGCTGTGTTGTCCTTGTTGTTTTCGTCGTTCTTATCGAATCTTTTCGTCTTTTCGATTAGGTGCCGACGAGTGTATTGATCCCGTGAGCGATCCTCGGCAACAAATTGTCCAGCAGCAGTAAAGGCAAGCAGTTTGATCATTTCCATCATTGTCCCATTACTTTAAAGTCTAATATTTTGTTTAACTTGTATGTATGCATGCTTTTGTGTCAAAGTATTTTATCGTTTAGAGGTAGCTATTCCTATTGCATAGTTGCCCCTAAATTGTTACCCCTGCCACAAACCATAAGTTACTAATATCGCTGGTGAATTAGAGCCCGGTGATTTAAGTATGCTCTTTTATTGCTTTTACGGTGTCATGCTTAGCAATGCTTAGATAACGGTAGTAATGGGCGATCATCGACTTAGTCGATGGTCTTGATCACTCAAAACTGATTATTACTCCTATATGTCCAGCACTTGTGCTTTGATTAATTTGTAAAATCAAAACTGAAAATAAAAGATTGATTTAGACTTAGGCATATTGGATGGATGGTGTGGTTTTGGATGTGGTGGTATGCCCGAGTCAACAAGGACCTAATTCTTGCGCCATTGATCCAAGCAATTTTATGTGCTAACCACACGAGGGCATATGGAACCCTCTTGACTAAGTACCTTAGGCGGTGTTAATTGGGGTCGCTTTCGGTTGGTGTGTTTTTAAAGATAAAATGTGTGTGTGATGTGGGAGGGAGCATTAGCTTCCGGGAAGGTTGTGTGATGTCTCTTTCTCCCGTGGGTTGTGCGACTCGAATTAGCATTGTCCATTGGAAATGTCTCAGAGGACTTAGCTGTGCAAAGACACCTAAGGTAGTGTGCTTAAAGGAAAGGCGGTCCGACGTGTGGGTACATTGGTACACCCTGCAGGATAAAACTATTCAATAGCCTCGCCCTAGGTTATGGACACGCTTGGTTATTTCCGTAAGAATTAGACTACAACCTTTAATGAAAACTTGACATGGTTGGTATGAACGGAAGTTCATGCTATTGTTGTGGTGACTATTGGGTTAGTCACTTCCAGGTTGTTCTTGTTGTTGTTACTATGTTACTACCTCGTTGAATTTCAACAATTAAAATGCTTTGTCAAATTGCCTTCAATCTATTATATTATTGCAAATGAAACTTGCGTTATGCTAAAATGAGTCCAAAGCCTCATCCACTTAAATAAAGCTTGCATGTAGCTATTTATAGTTCTGTTATCTCACACGTAAGTCTTGCGGAGTACTTTATGTACTCATCTGCCCGTGGTTGTGGCATTTTTGTGGCTTTTGTTGCAGAGGAAGAAGGTGAGCCCCAAGGGCTTCACCCTTGTGAGATGTGCTTCGGGTTTGACGACTAGCTTGGCGGTCCGGTCAGTTGCCTTGTGGGCTAAGGCACACTGGTTGGCTCTTATTTTGGGCCATCTCTATGGCACTTTTGCTTCCGCTGTTTATTTAGTTTTGTATTTGTTATTTGGCCAGAAGGCCTCTCTTTTGTAATATCTATTCCATTTTATGTTAACTTCTGGTTTGTTGCTTATGTGCTATGTGTTGTATGGAATTGATACATTCTTTTGTTGTGAGGTATGTATACTGCATTCTGGGAAGTATACATCTCTCGAGACCGGGTTTATTTGGTTGATAATACTAGGGTCAATTGGATGACTAAGTATTATGAGCTTAATAAATCCGGGTGCTCACAGTTCAGCAAAACCCATGTTCCAGAAGTCGAATTGCGATGGCTCCGTCCGTATAAGGAGTTTATTTCTTTTCTTACAATTAGGGTTAAAGAGGTCAATGCTATATATTTATAGCCCAATTACCTGTTCAACTCGAACTCGTAGTCCGTACTGTGAGGGCTCTGCATCCCCCAGCCCACAATATTTCATAACCTCACACAACCCCTTGCTTTGACCTTGTTGTTGGGGTACGGGCAAGCTACGATAGCAACAATTCAAAAATTTCTACCACGTAAATCAGGAAGACAAGCAAGAAGATGATCACAGATCGATACCACCAGACGCGCGCGTTGAGCAGAGGAAGAAGAGTTGGAGCAGTCTGGTCCAATGTAGAGCGTGTCGATGTAGTGATCGTAGTTGGTCATCCAACGTCGATGCAGTGGTTGTACTCGATCGTCCAGCGTCCTCGCGAGTCGATCGTCTCCTCCAGCAATCTCTGCCGTTCCTTATGAAGATCGTGGATCATCCTCAAGTGCAACAGCAACCGCAGTAGCGCCTCTATAGTATCCACACGTCCAGGGAAGTATCAACCGTACGCCGGTGTGCTAGCACCAAGTCGCACGACAGAGCTCTCAGGAAGATGGCGGCTAGGGTTTCGGTGGAGCAACTTACGTCAACTTGTTATGCTCCCAATAGCCTCAAGCATCTCCTTATATAGTGCCCATGACGGATCCTATCTGAACACGTTTTACGAATCGTATCCGTACTAGTTTGTTCCAACCTGTTAAGTGTGTGACCCATTAGGTTTATGCGTATCCGGTTGTGACTCGGAAACACCTTTCCGACTACGAGTCGTTAGTGGTACTTAGCAGGACATAACGATTCCTGAATACACACAAATTATATCGGATGAACCTTAATGCAACATGATCTATGACCAGGTCCTCATCACTTACGACCAGGTTCTATCTCTATATGACCAATTCGTATTTGGTCACGACTAGTTCGTAACTCTTTACAACCAGGTTACGACCACTCTATGATTACGTTTGACCAGTCTACGACCAGCTCGTATCTCCATACGACCAGTTCGTAACTGATCGAACTAAGTGACCTACTCGTGTATTCTCCCTTTGCCTCACGATATCTGGTTAAACTCCAGGTGAGATGTTGTGTCATCTATGGACTGTTCAATACTTTCTCAATCGAGTGTCGAATAACTTCACGTGGTCGAATACTTCGACCACTAGTGGCATGGCTATGCACTTACTTTATCCGACTACAACGAGGAGCCCAAAGACATCTCTCCTGTTATGTTAGGAGGGGCAAATCCCATATCCGACCAGTCACATTCCTCCGTATGTTTTAGAGCAAACCCGAAAGCTACCTTTATAATTACCCAGTTACGAGTAGCGATTGGCAACCCCTAAGAGTGCTATTACACATGTAGGAAACCATGTTGATCTTAGGTCTAAGGATTATACATCATCATTGTTTGAGACCAACTAACAACACATAGAATCATAACAATCTCAATAGTGTCTCAAGGTGGGTCTTATCCAATACCATGTTCTCTAACATGTGTCCATATTATTGGTTTGATATCTCTATATCCATGACTTGTGAAACATATTCATCAACCAATACATATGCTAGTCTATTCATATGTGTTCTCATATGTTTCCAACCAGGGAACGTTTAAGAATAATCATCGCAGAACTATAGAGTTTCACAATCAAGTCACATACTTGATAATAAATATTAACGATATTATTCTAGGAACAAGATAACATATTATCCAATGTTATGAACATAATGAAATTAATCATCTCTTTGATTGTCTCTAAGACATATTTCCAACACTTGTTATATACGAGCCATACACGATAGAATAGTCATTTCGTAGTTGCAGCAACACTGAAGCGTATATATAACTTGGTGGCCAGGATCTATTAATTCTTAGTCATGTTGAAATGGCAAGGATTAATACGTACATACTATAGTTGATAGTACTAGTTAGCTCCATGAATGAATCAGTTAACATCTCCATCAGATTAATTTTGTACTGCGGGTACTAACCCTACAAATTAATAGTTCTGGACCACTGTCAGTTAAGCAATTAAATCAGATGCCGCCTTACAAGTCTGAATTACTACTAGCTCCCTCAGATGCATGCATGGCATGGTCGAGTGCACGTCTCTTTAATTTCTAAGGGACAACGAGCGGAGCAGCTGGCACACGCAGCTAGCAGCTACCTCGAAGTATTTAGCCAATGACATGATCAATCAAGAAATCAAATTTAAAAGGGGATATACGATTGTACAGTAGGCATTTGAAAGGGGTAAGTAGCTAGTCAAATTGTAGAGATAGTAGCTATGTACTACAGTGTTGGAAGGTAGGCAGAAAAATTCAGAATAACTTTGACTAATAATATAAGCAGAAGTGGTATTTAGGTTGGAGGCAGTACTGACGCAGTTGGTGACCCGAGAACGATCGGTTGATGGGATTAATTCGTGCAGCCCTGACATTTGAGGCAGCAAGTCGTCGCAAACTAATCAGTAGCGATATTGGAGTTAGCACCAGACTCACAATTTTTGGTTGCTGCTGCATCTTGATTCTTCAGATGTGAAACTGAAAACAGCAAGCGTAGTGTAGGATCTGGAAAGGCTAATGAGAAACAAGAAAAGGACAGATATATATATATTTCTCCTGCCTCTCTCTCTTTTGGTTTTGTTTTGTTCTTGAGATGATTCTTCTTCTTGTTGTTTATGCAGACAAGTCCGCGTGTCCAGACTGCAGATCGATCGATTGCATAACTGGCAAGCAAAATAAGCTAGCTAGCCGAGCCTTTTCCTGTGTGCTGTGGAGTTGACTTGCTCAAGAATGAGAATCTTCAGCTTAGTCCCTGGCTTGGCCCCAATCCTAGGAGTAGACCTTGCAAAAGATTACAACAAACCTACGTATATGCTGCACCAACAACACCTACATCTTTCATCTTTTTGCTCAAGAACGAGAATTTTGATGTTTTCTCTCTCGTTTGGTAAGAGCAGTTAGGGCCTTCACCAAACGCTTCTTGGTAGTACTACTCCTTATCAAGAATAATCGGTCGATTTCTTATCAAGTTTTGGAGAATTACTTAAGAATCAGAGAAACGGAAATTGAGTAATTAACTCCACACAACTTATTGGAGGGAATGGCAATGCATGACAAGGACCAATATTGTAATACAAGACAGACAGTAGAGAATCAAATCATTGTATGACTCATGATTCCATCCATGCCTTATATATAACATCAGTTTGTTGAATTTAAGTAGAGTTGTTACATCTCCACAGTCCAGGGGTCACAATTTCTCTGACCTAGCTGCAACCAACCCCAAGAAGGAAAAAATGCAAAACAAAATAAAAACAAGAAGCAGCCTACTTAGAAACCCCCCACTACTCCAATCTTCTTCTCGTGTCAAGCTCTACATGTCAGATTTTTGTCAAACTCTGTGATTTTTTACAATTCAGAACGTTAAATTATAACAACAAACGTCAAATGCACCGATCCGTCGCTTGGATAATGGAAAAATTTTCTCTTTTTTTTTTGTATCTTAAAAATGTTTATGAACAGCAGCTAATTCAGCCTACACCAACCGTGGAAAAACAAAAGAAGAGAAAATAAAAATAAAAATTTTACATGGTAGAGAAGGACCTGGCGTGTCCTCCGAGTCGTGCCGAACCGAATCCGAACTCGCGCGTGTGGAACGGGCTCGGATCATCCGACTCGGACCTCGACCGCGACATGTCGGAGCCGCCGTGCCGGGAGCTGTGCTGCGCGCCGGTTCCCGACCGGACGACAGACTCCTCGCAGAGAGTGACGGCCCACTCCAGCTCGGCGACGACCTCGGACATGATCGGCCGGGCGCGCCCGTGCGCCCGGACGCACTCGGAGGCGATCTTGGCGACGCGCGCCACCGCCTCCGCCTCGTGGCCGCGTGGCGAGGGCACGCGGCTGTCGAGGATCTTGGCGATGTTGCCGGCCTCGACGGCCGGCACGGCGAACTCGATGACGTTCCTCGGCGACCCGCTCCCGTCCTGGCTCGTCCGGTGGATGGCCTTCCTGCCGGTGACCAGCTCCAGCAGCACCACGCCGAAGCTGTACACGTCGCTCCGCTCCGTCAGCTCCTGCAGCCGGTAGTACTCCGGGTCGATGAACCCCACCGTGCCGGCCATCGCCGACGTCGAGCACGCCGCCGCGGCCGCGGAGCCGCTGACGAGCGAGAGGCCGAAGTCGGATACCTTGGCCGTCCACTCGCCGTCGAGCAGGATGTTGGACGGCTTGACGTCGCGGTGGATGATGCGCGGCACGGCGTAGCAATGCAGGTACTCGACACCGCGCGCAGCGTCCAGCGCCACGCGGAGGCGAGCCTCCCACGACGTGAAGAGCGGGGAGTGGCCGGCGGCGCCGTCGCGCTGGCCGTGGAGGTGGTCGTGGAGCGCGCCGTGCGGCATGAACTCGAACACCAGGATGCGCTCGCCGCGCTCCACGCAGAAGCCGAAGAGCTCCACCAGGTTGCGGTGATTCACGCGGCAGAGCAGCCTCAGCTCCGCCCGGAACGCGCGCTCCGCGTCGTACAGCCGCCGGCGCCGCCCGCCGGATGACGCGCGCTCCGCCCTCTTGATGGCGACCTCGCGCCCGTCGGCGAGCTTCGCGCGGTACACCGACCCGAAGCTGCCGCTCCCGATCTTCTTCTCCTCCGCGAACCCGTTCGTCAGCCGCGACAGCTCCTTGAGCGTGAACTCCTCGCACCCGAGCAGCCGCGCCGGCGGGAGAGGCGAGGCCTCCGGCGCCGGCATGCCCACGGTCTCGATGTCGTGGAAGAGCCGCGGCGACGACGATTCCCCGAGCCGCACGGTGACGTGTACCTTCCTGTCCCACTTCTTGAACACCACAAGGTAGAACGCCACCCCCAACGCCGCGAGCACCGCGACGCCGAGCGCGACCACCACCGCTTTCTTCACCCCGGCACCGTCGTCACCGGAGCCCGCCGCCTTCTTGTTCATCCCATTGGCCACGACGATCCTCGACGAGTTCAGGGGCAGCTTGCACGGCTGGCACACCGCGAGCTCGTCGCCGCCCTCCCCGCCGCCGTTGCCGCAGAGGGTCCCTGAACCGGAGATGACGTCGCAGGGGCAATTCCGCTTGGGCGCGCAGGCCCCCGGCATGGTGTTGTTGTAGACCAGGTGCCGCCCCTGGAAGCGGTCGCTCCCCCAGCACACGACGGAGTAGTTGGTCATCATGACGGCGCACACGGCGTCGCCGTCCGCCTCGATGTCGACGAAGGTGGTGTGCGCGTACTGCTCCGGCACCTGCATGCCCCAGCACCTCACTGTGCCGTTCCCGGCTAGTATGCACGTGGTGTTGTGGCCCAGCGCCATGGCCCACATGTCGGCCGGCAGCTCAGCGTCCGGCACCGCCGGTGTTCCGTCGCCCCAGCACACGAGTCCGCCCTCCGCGTCCACAGCGCACGCGTGGCGACGGCCGGCCGCGACCGCCTTGAAGGCGGCCCCGGTGGGCGACGTCGCGGGCGCCGTCATGCCGCCGAAGCAGCGCATGGTGGAGTCGTTGCCGGCGACGACGCCGCAGAGGAAGTCCTCGCCTAGGGCGATGCGGGAAAAGTCGAGGCCTTTGGGGAGGGAGAGATGTGGCCACTCCCAGCAGGTGGGGTCGTGGGCGTCGGAGAGGCCGCAGACGTGGGAACCGCCGGCGGCCATCGCGCGGAGGGAGGGGCCCCAATAGAGGCGGCGGCCGACTGGGCGGGAGCGGTTGGCGGCGGCCTCCTCGGAGAAGGACCACCAGCGCATGGCGGCGTGGCCCCCGGCGGGGGCCATGAGGCCGCAGAGGAAGTCGGTGCCGGCGGCGATGGCGTTGTAGGGGACGTCGGCGGAGGGGTAGGACATGCGCTCGCCGTCGGGCAGCGAGGTGCAGTGGAGCTTGGAGCTGCCGCTCCATCTCCCGGAGGAGGCATCGTCGGAGGATCCTTGGGCGATGACGAGGGCGCAGACGAGAGTGGAGCTGGCGGCGTTGGAGATGGCGACCGTGGAGAACTGCAGCGACGCCGAGCACACGGTGGCGACGGCGAGGAGGGAGACGACGAGGAGGAGCGCTGTTCTCACAAGGGCAAGGCAGCGGGCATGGCGAGACATAGGCATTGGGAGGGGGGAGACGACATGGATTGGGCTTTTGTTTCTTGGCGATGAGGGGGGACAGGGCGCGCGGCCGCTTGCTTTCTCCTTTAGTTTTGTTTCCAGGTGAATCCGCACAAGAACGGAGGGAAAGGAGGAGGGGCTAGTCGAATAGAACGCGTTAGTTTTGTTTTGTTTATATAATTGTATACATATTTTAATCTTAATGATGGATTCGTGATGAGGTGAGGTCGAGGTTGAGGTTTGCGGTCGTTTTGTTTTGTTTTGTTTTGGTTTGATAGGCTTGACTAGGTCCGTTGAAATTCAAGTGCCAATGGATGTGAATTTGCGAAAAAGAATTTAAATAATATTATTTTAAACGATATTTAAAAAATAAATAGTCACCCTAAAAAATTACAAAACTAGATCTCTGTCGCCAGCTGTCACTATTCCAACTGGCGACAAGGACCCTGTTTACTCTCTATCGCCGGTCCAACTCCCGGTCGCCAGTTCAACTGGTGACATCCTGTTGCCAATTGAACTAGCGACAAGAAACCACGTGATTACTGTCGCCAGTTCAACTAGCGACAGCCATCCATTTATATAAACAGAAAAAAACTGTCCAAATGTCATTTTAATTCCAAGAAAAAACAGAAGAGAGGAGGAGGGGGGAGAAGAAAGGTAGCGAAGCTCTGCCAGTTCGTCGCGGAAGAGAGAGAGACGGAGCATTAGTTCCAGTCGGCTATCTTGCAGGTACATGTTTTTGCAACTTTGTACATTATGGCAAAACCTTGTCAGTTAGCAAACAAAAATAGCGACATAGAATTAAGTAGATTAGATAATTGTAGTCAAATTATGTAGTACATCATTTGAGTTGTGTATAGTTTAGTTCATCGTGCACATATTATGAGTGTTCCAGCACTCGAACGATTTAGGATAAATCTGCACAAATAGGAAGACGTCTATTACAAATCTGTAAAAATTGTAGAGTAGCTAAGTAGGGTAGGTAGAGCGTAATCAAAATAATCCCAGCTTTATTTAGCTCCCTATTTGTGCGCGGTAATTATATTGTAAATGCCGAAAATTAACTTTAAACTAGGAAAATAGCATGACACATTTTGAAATTGTAAAGAAAATCCAGAGTTGCTACATAGGATATGTATAACCACAATAATCCCAACTTAAATTTGGTTTGTACTTGTCAACGATCGAGTTGCCGATCTTACGAAATAAACAGAGGAAAATGACAAAGAGTTCTTGGGAGAGAATAAGACTGCTCTTTATTGCTATGAACTGGATATTATAGAGAGTGCCGTCGACAAGGCAGTAGACTAATCCTAATTACACTGAGCGTATGTAGGACCGGAAAGGCGACTAGAGGGGGGTGAATAGGAGCTCGCCTAATTTTTCACCTTGTACAGATTCAACACCAGGTTCACTTCAATAGCTGTGGGAGCTATGAAGATCAACATACAACTACAGCAGAAGACTTGTGTCGAATCCAAAACAAAATCCCCAAAGTAAAGAACAAACAGGGCTCAAGTTTCTTCGGGCGGTCAGACCGATGTTCATTGAGCGGTCAAACCAAGGTGCGGTCTGACCGGCGGAAAATGAGCAGTCTGACCGGACCTGACGATGAACAGGAAAAACAGCTCGGGATCCAAAACGAAAATCGATCAAACTTTTGATCTATATGGCCAAACTTAACCTAACTTGGAACACACCTTCCCAAGGATATCTGTAACCTATTCTAAGTGACGATCGAGTAGATCCACGTCAAAGTTCTGACATTTTTCCATTTTACCGAAAGAGGGTTCAAAACCGAGCAAAAACAAAAAACTTGATCCAAAACTTGCTCGTGGGAGATTGATGATCAAGATGATCCTAGATGTATTCCCACATTACACAGCAAGGTAGATGGGGGCAAGAAACCACTAGAAACCCATTGGATCAAAGAAACACCCTAAATCACCAAATAAGAAGGATGAACACAAGAAGACTCATCTTTGAGTAATCATCCATAGATTGATTCGCGATTGTTGCTGGTTACAGCCACTCTCTCAAGGAGGACAAGTACTCAATCCATGAGCATTCAAATCAAATCAACTCTCTAAAACCCTAAGCCTCTCTTATCTTCTCTAAGCCCTAAGACAAACTAGAGTTTTACAAATGAAGTGCTTGGGGGCTGTTTAACAGCACCCCTTCCTATTTATAGTGAGGCCTAGCTTCTAGAAGAGTTAACCCTAATGGGCTCCCGTTAAGGCCCAACACAATCGGGACACACGCACGCATCTTAAAGCACTGTCTTCATCTTCTCTTGACCTAAACCGCTTCTCCACGCACCGTCTTGCGCCGCAGTTTAGCCCAAGGTCACAAAGGCGATATGTGGTGAAATTGCCAAAATACCCCTTCTTGATCTTTCTCCGAAGACCAAGTCCAATCTTGGTGAAGCACTCGCCTGCTTCGCCATGTGTAGGTTGATTAACGGCTCTCATCGTGTCGGCAGGTCTCTCCCGTCCAGCTCCCGCCGAAACCACCATGGCACTTGCACCGACCCTCGCGCCACTTGATCCAACCCATCGCACCGAACTACCCGTTTGTTCATTCTTGTCCATTCTGCGCCATGCTTGAGTCTCTTGACCTCACCCGACATCCTCGATCGTTCTGGACCTCAGCTCTCCTAGCTTAGTCCCGATCCTCCTCACCGTTGACCGTCATTCGACCTGCAAGCCACCTACACAGCAACAGACCAATAAATCATCTCCGGGAACAAGTTCTTCACAACTTGACCTACGTTAGCCAAAACATGCAACATGCAACACATATGCACTGAAGTCCATGAACTTGACCTAACGAACACACATCGCACCACACTAACGAGCGAAACAAAGTCAAAACCGGTCAGACCACCACCTTTGGCCGGTCTGACCACCCACTGGCCGGTCTGACCGCCCACTTGGGACTTAGCCAATTTTTCAATCCTGGAAAACCGAGAGCTCTCTGAAAATTTCAAATAATAGAACTTTTCACTGGAAGCTCCAAAAATTATAAGACCAAGTGCAGAAGAACCCTCTTACTTACCTACACCTTCTATTTTTGACTCAGCACAAAAATCCGAAGACACTTTAATGGCCGGTCTGACCGCTCAGGGGTAGCCGGTCAAACCGCCACACTGGCCGGTCTGACCACCACCAAGGCCGGTCAGACCGTCAGCCACCAAACTTGAAAAACAAACCGAGGCAAGGCCGGTCTGACCGCCAAAGTGGCCGGTCTGACCGCCAGTGACTTGACAGCCTTTGAAATTTTGACGAAAACGCATGAATTGATAAACCACAAAAGCCATTGTCAATTGTATCATCATCCTAAGATCATGCACATATCCCCATGATATCCACAGCGTAGTGCCTGATTATGATGCTTCAATCTAATGGAATGTGATTGAATCTCAAGATGTTGTGAATTTGTCCCATCTCTGCTGTTTGCGGTCTCCTTTAAGTAGTCGACGAAGTGGTGGTAGTTACTTCTTAAAGAGACGCCTGTTGGAAGTGTCGCGACTGGTCGAAGTGAGGCAGCAATTGGTGAAGTATCAACCGTTCGGCGGTTGTGTGTCTATGAGACACTCAACCGTATGGTGGTTGTCGTCAGTGCCTTAGGACCATGAAACGTCGCGTGGTATGGATCAAATATGACATGTGTTCCATTCATCACACGGTAAGGAATATGCTTGGAGTTAGATCCAGATGCCAGTTCATTGCTTCTATGAATAGTCATCTGGTCGGGGACTGGGTATAGGACCTCATCCGACCAAGGCACCCGTTATGTAACCTCTGGAATCCTTACGACCTCGGAGGTCGTTAGCCTTAGGGGTATGACCACGAAAACATATGGTCTTTTATTATGTATTAAAGTAATACATAGAGATTTTAATCCTCGTCAGCTAGCCCCTGAACTTTAAATGAATTGGTCGTGTGAACACTTTTTCCCGATGAAGTCGTATCGGGCAGACCCTCATTTAATCTCATGATATACGAGATGGTCTGTATTCACTTTAAAGTTGATAAACTGCCTTGGGAACTAAAGAGTTTTTCTATCCGTTGGAGAAAAAGGTTGTGTCCATTGGACTTTTAGGTATCTCCCGATTGCAGTTAAGGAACTGCGGCTATAAAATCCCTTCAGTGTAGCGCTTTAGGGTTTTTACGCCTCCTACTTTCCCTTTTCATCCCCTAAGAGAAAGATCGCCTCCGACCTCCTTTTGCCAACAATCTTCTACGACCTCCTTTCTTCCTTTCATCCAAAACTCAACCATGTCGGACTATATCATCAACTGGTCGGTTTCTGATTTGAGTGTGAAGAAACTTAAGAACCTAGAGGAGATCGGGTTGCTTCCCGACAAGGATTTGATTTCTTGGAGATTAGCGGCCGGATAGCATTCTCTGAGCAACGAAGATGGGGAAATCCCTGTTTTCCTCGCATATATTGAATGTGGGTTCAGGTTACCAGTTCACTCATTCCTCCCCAAGATCTTGGAGCACTATGGAGTCGAATTGGTGAACCTTGCCCCCAATGCCATCTCCAACCTCAGCATCTTCATCTATCTCTATGAAGCGTACTTGGGGATTGGCGCAGATCTGGAGCTCTTCAAGTACTTCTACAGGATGGCGAAGTTAGAGAAGACGACAGGGACGCTTGGAGAGTGCACCTAGTGCCTCCATGACGGAAAAGCTGATGAGTACATCCGTATGTACTCAAAGTCTTCATGGTCATCATGGAAGAAAAGCTGGTTCTACATGACGGTCACTAAAAAAGACATTGTTTACTATACTGGTAAGAAGGCGGTCGAGAATCCAGAGTGACGCTCCTCCGTGAAGAAGGAGGGAAAGGTGGGGAGATGGGTTCAAGCCATCCAACACCTTAGTGTCAGGGGTTTAACCTCCTAGCACGTAGTAAGGGATTTCTCCATGCACCGGATTAGCCCCCTGAAGTCCCGAGCACATTCGATGCTCTAGTATATTGGTCGTGATGATGCAACCAAAGATTCCAAGGAGGGTAACTCCTAAAAAAAAATTGACCGGTTTGTGTTATCTTGGCTTATCACTTTTGTAACCCTAAAGTCTCTCGTTTATTCTTACAACCCTTTCTCCTGATGAGATTAGAAACCAGATTAAAATGATCAGAAACCGGATTAAAATGATCTGCGCCGGGAAGCCTGGCGACAAGGCTGATTTCCCTCGGATTTTAGCGGTTGTCTTTGCAAAAGAGAGATCTGAGAGGATTAAGGTAAAAATATTAATCACCTTTCATTATTTATGTGTTTTTTGATCGGTTTACCGTAAATCCTCTTCGATGCGTAGTCGGTCGGATTGAGGATCAATAAGGCCATCGAGAGTTATGAGTTGATTGATGCTCTGACCGCTCCTACGACCACCCGAGATGGTGGTCTTATAGAGGTGGGTAACTGAACAGAAATGTATATTCTAGATGAAGGATTTTCGTTACCTAACTAACTTTGATTGTTAATTAAACGGTTATCGTGGACTCAAGTGTGGTCGCTCATGACTTATCAGTTGCTACTAGAGTAATTGTTCTGGAGGTCGACGAATCCACACCCTCCGACCCGATGGTCAGGGATCTTGTTCTCGACCAACGGGTCGAGAATATTTTTTTTGACCTCTAGAAAATATTTTTTCTGACCTCTAGTCGGTGGACGTAAGGGGTCTAACCAGCCCTATCGGTTTAGGATCGGTGAAGTCAGTTGAGCAGAAGAAAAGGAAGGCAAGCGCGACGGACTTTGCTTTAGCGCGCTTCAAACTAATTACCAAGAAACGACTAAGTACGTATATATGAAAGAGAAACTTTTGTAAGTACTTACCTCTAGTATTTTAGAGTCTTGAGCTTCTTTTATTCTTTCTTTATAGATCCTTTGGTGTTCTGTCGCTTCCGACCAGAGCACCCCTCAGGAGAAGGCTCATGAGGAGAAAGAGGTCGAGCCAGCCCCTAAGCAGGTGGCAAAGCCAGTTCCTGCTCGAGAACCAGTGGTGGCTCCAATCCCACCTATGGAGGTGGACGTTCCTGAGGAATCTCAGTAGATTCTGACCCCTGCTGGGAATTCTCCTCTCCGTGTCGTCTTTCCTCATCGCCCCTGGATCTTCAATGATGAAGATCTTGATGAGGCTTGGGGAAGAATTTCGGACCATCAAGCAAAGACGAGTCTTGACTCTATTTTTGCCGAATATAATAATATGGCAATCCAAGTAAGCTTCCACGACCACTTTTAATAGCTTTTCCCTTAAAATTTATTAAAAATTTAAAGGGGTTTGCTATTTTGTAGCATTTGGTGGAAACTTTCGCTGTGGTCCGGAGGACTGACCCAGCGAATAAAACTCTTGGAGAAAAGGAATTTTGAATTAGAAAGTAAGTACCCTCTTAGTGTCTTACTCTCTTCTTCTTTACCATTTGGCTTTTCTTCTGTTAACCAATTTCTCCCTTTATCGTATTTGATAGATTCAGAGAAACTTAAAGAAGAAGTTATGGCTAAGGAAGCCATAATAGCCAAGCTCAAAGAAGAATGTGAAAATAAGGACCGGTCGATCGAATACTTGACGACCAAGCACAAGGAAGTCCTTGAGACTATCGAGAAGAAGAGAGAAGGTAACCGGTCGTAGACTCGATCAGTGTACTATCTTTTTCTAGTCGTATGTACTCATTCTTTTGTCTACTCATGCAGAGTAAACTCAAGCATTGAAGAGAACAGAAAAAGCTCTTAAGTTTGAGCGCGGTAAGGAGACAACCTTTGGATATAATCTTGAAGAGAAGGTCAAGGCTCTCAACAAGATGCTTTTCAATATGGGATCGGGAACGCAACTGCCCAACTTAGGAGATCCCATGGAGAAGATCAACTTCCTTGGCCAACAACTCAAAGACCTCAGGAGCTTGCTCAAGACTAATCGGGAGAACCATGCACAAACTTTGTTTGAAGCTATCAAAAATGGAGTCAGTTTTGCTTTGGCAATGTTGAAGGCCTCCGACCCTACCATAAATATCAAAGCTTTTGAGGAAGATTTCAACTACTCGGGAGATGAAGCAACCAAACTTTTCGAGGAAATGACACCTCTCGGAAATAATGTCGTAAAAGAAATGGAGGTCGGATCTCCGATACGCAGCGATCAGTCTGGTGATCCTATGGAGTAGGCTATTATAATATAAGAAGTATGAATGTAAAAACTTACCTTTCTTTCATCAATAAAATCTTTTGTTTTTTCCTTTTGACTTATGAAGTACTTACATATTTCCTAGCCCCCAACTACTTTATAGTAGAAGATCTTTACTAAAGAAGTAGTAAGCCAAGAATAAGAGTAAAAGTCACGACCACTGTATATAAAGTATGTGCTGATTTATGTGATAAAACTAATTATATTAATACTAGGAAATCAATGCTAGTCAGGACTAGTGTATGACTTCAACTAGTTGTAGATTTGCTTTTCATAATCGAAATACTAAAAAATACATTGTATGGTCGTAAGAAAAGACTTGCCTTGATGAGAAAGAAATTATGCAAGTATGCCGATAAGTGGCCTTGTTTATATATATCATCCAAAACTGGTCATAATGGTTGCTAAGAACTGAAGACATGAAAAACACTTCATGAAACGTGCTCATGCTCAAGTCCGACTGACGGCGAGGATCGTAAGAAAATAACCGTCGCTAGGAAGCTCCTTCCAATGGGCAGGACTACATGTAGAGAGGAGAGACTTCGACTAGGAGGCTTTCCGTGTACAGACCAGTAGCCAAACAAGAGTAGAATAGAATGTTGAAATGAAAAAAGTTAGCCTTCGAACTCTTAAGCATGCAAGAAATCATATGAAGTTGTTCGTGTTATGCTACTTTTTCTCGCATGCTTCTTTGAGAAAAAAGTGTGGTCGCACGTGAGAATCATTGACGTAATGATCACAACTAGAACCTTTATGGCGTTTAACTAATATGTCTGAGCCAAGGAGTAAAAGAGACCATTTAGAACGATATTAGAGAGAATTAGCATCTTTTTCGACCAGTTAAACAACAATGATATCTAACCAAATAACGGATAACAAACATATAAACAATAACACTCATTGAAAAGTAAAGGAAATGCATCTTTATTGAAATTGAAAGAACGTAAAATACACTTATACAAAGAACTTACGCAATTGGTCAATATTATAAGAATTTAACAAAACACGTCCGTCTAACATAGCTAGTCGTACCGAACCAGGTTTGGTGACTTCGACCACAGTGTATGGACTTTTCCATTTGGGAGAAAGTTTGTTGCGATTAGCCTGGCTCTGAATTTTTCTGAGAACCAGATCACCTATAGCTAGGCTGCGAGGTTTGCACCTTACGACTGTGATACCATCGCATGGCTTGTTGGTAAACCGCCGATCGTATAAGGGCTTGGTTTCGTCATTTTTCAAGGAAATTGATGTCATCGAGTCTTTGTTCTATCTGAGCATTCTCATTGAAACAATTAGTTTGAGCGGAGCCAATTTTCAATTCCGGAGGAAGCATGGCTTTAGCACCGTAAATTACAAAAAATAGTGTTTCGCCGATCACACGACTGGTCATGATTTGAACGGCCCATAACACAGAAGGAAGTTCTTGAACCCAAGCTCCTGGCCGTTTTGTTAACTGGTCAAACACTCGGCATTTCACCCCTTGCATTATGATACCATTGGCTTGCTCGACTGCTTCATTGCTCTATGGATGAGCGACAGAAGCCAAGTGTATCTTGATACCTATATCTTCGTAGAATTCCTGAAAATTTTCACTAGAAAATTGGGTACCATTGTTCGTGATTATACGACCGGGTATACCAAATCGTGTGATCACGTTTTTTGTGAGAAACCTCTTAGCGTGCTTCAGTTGTTGTTTTAACAACTGGCTTGGCTTCTATCCATTTTTTAAACGTGTCAATCATGATGAAAAGGAATTCGAAGCCCCTGGGTGCACTTCGGAAAAATCCCAGAATGTCTAGTTCCCGGGTTGCAAAAGAACAAGAAAGAGGTATGGTTTGCAAAGCTTGTGCTGACTAATGTACTTGTCGACTATGAAATTGACATTGTACGCACTTCGTCACGAGCTCTTTTGTATCATGAAGGGTAGTTGTCCAGTAGTATCCTTGCTTGAAGGATTTACCGACCAGTGTTCTGTAGGAATGATGTGCTCCACAGACTTCACTATAAATGTCGGATAGCAACTTAATGCCATCTGTTTGAGATATGCATCTCATCAACTGTAACATCCCAAGTGCTGTTACCGTTTTAAAAATTAATTGAAGTTATTATTTTGTTGGTCTTTCAGAAATTCAAATGAGTTTTATTGCTCTTCTTGAATTTCTGAATTTTTAAAAGTCAAAAAGAAAATTTATTAAAGTGTTTGAAGTTTTATTTGAGTTAAAGTTGAAAATATTAATTAAATTATTTTTTGGTAATTTTCAAAGCTTTTTCCTAAAAATTTTAAAGCCAAAATAATTTATTTGCAAAATTAAAAGCCAACTTTAAGTTGAAAATAATTTTATTAAGTCCAAAATAACTCTAGGAATTTCTATGAATTTTTTTAGAATTTTTGGATTTTATTTGTTATTTTCTAAAGCTTTTTTGAATTAATCGGATTATTCAAATTCGCAAATCAATTCAAAATCCTAAAAACCTTTTGGGCCAAAATCACTATTGTTCGGCTCACTTCCTCGCCAAATCGGCCCAAGTCGGCCCGCACCGCACCGGCCTCACCCGGCCAGACCTCCCTCTCTCTCAACCGTTGGATCTCAATCCAACGACCCACGCGCCTCCCTCTCTCTTCATCTCATCCGCGCTGTCGGATCAAAATCCAACCGTCCACACCCTTTCTTCCTCCTCCCATTTTCTTCCCCACGTGCACGACCCCGCCGCCATTACTATCGAGCTGGAACTCCGCAACGGCCACGACCTCAACCACCCCGACTTCCCCGCGCGGTTGCGGTTGACCCGCGCCCCACCTTCGCCTCCACCCCCACTTTCTCCCCCTCTCTCTGCGCCCGGTTCGCCCGCGTGCCGCAACCGCCGCCACCACACCTCCACGCGCACGATCTCCTCCCCCGGCCACTCTCGCGCCGTATAAATAGGAGCATTGGGAGCGCCTCTCTCTGCTCATTGTTTCCCCCATGATGTCCTCTTCTCTATCCCTTTATCCTCACCGGAATTTCCATCTACCCTTCACCGGCCAAGCTCCTCGCCATCGCCGATTAGCGCCTCGTCGACGCCGCCCTACCACCACCGACCCCTCCTCCGGCTTCGCTGCACCGAGTGCCACCTCGTGCGCACGTTTTCGCAGCTGGAGCGCCACCGGAGCACCCGTGATGCCGTCGACTCGTGCGCACCTCCGCTTCTTCTTCACCACCGGTCGCCTCCGTCAAGCTCCGGTCGCCCGCGTCAGGTAGAAGTGCTCCCCGTCATCCCCTCTTTCCTCTCGGCACCTCACCACTGGTAGCCACGCCACCATTCGCTGGATCTTCGGCCACCGTGCGCCACCATCCGCCGGCAAGACGTGGCAGTGCCATGTCACTGCCACTCGTGCGCCACCTAGGCGTTTTTGCGGGTGTGGCGGCCATGTGGCTCCCTCGTGGCGCTGACGTGGCGAAGACGCACATTTTCGCGCACCCGGTCCACCATGGACCCAGGCCCACATGTCAGTATAACCAAAAAAATTCAGCCGAAGTTGATTTTCCAAGCGATGAGGTCAACGTGACGCCATAATCGGAATTTCCTTTGCAAAAATAATTCCGAAATTCGGGAAAATCCCATTATTCATCATTTCATGCGATTTCAAAACTTCCCGGGGTTCGTTCTCCCTCATACGAACTCTGATTTCGTCGATTCAAATTTCTAAATTCTTATAAATTGAAGATCTAGCTCACTAAACCAAAATTATTTAATTTGGAGTTCATTTGAATCTTTATTTGAATTTTGTTTGAATTTAGCTTATTTTCACGTATAGATTTCGATGACTTCGGAGAGTCAGATTTCGACGCCGTTTGAGAGCAACCAATTGAGCAAGGCAAGTAAGATCTTTTATCATGTTGATCCCATTATTTCAAATTATTTAAATTCAGTTTTAAATTATTATTGCATGTGTATTTCTATTCAATGTAATTTAAATACCTGTTTTAAATTGTAGTTATGCCTAATTAATCCTTTGTACCGCCAAATTTGACATTGAATAGACATACCTTGACATCTTCGATGAAAATCTAGTTTATGCGATAGTATGAACTAGAACTTTTTGGAGAAAAATTATGCTTAGCCATACTTAGACCAAAAATGTTTGATTTGGGAATTTCAGCCAAAAATCAAATGTTGTTTAAACTGTACCCTTGGCATTGGTGTGTCATGGGAGTTTGCAAATGCTTTGAAAACTGAAATAAAATTAAATGATGGTTTGTACTTGGGCGAAATGGTTGTTTGGATTGTGTATGTTGATGCACGGGCTCAATCTGGTTAGGGTTGAGGCCCATGGGTTTTGTGGAAAGTCGCCCAAGTCAGTTAAGGACCGGCCTCTGAGCATTCCTTTGCTAAGCCACATCGTACTACCACATGTCTTGAGAATGGAGAGGGGACCTGGCCAACTAATTTGCAATGTTTCACCGTGGTCGTTCCCTTTAGATGCGGTGGGTAGTCATGTTATGACCTACGTTAGTCCCACCTAGCGCAAGAGGGGGCTATGAACCTGGCGGATGGTCAATCCAAAGGGGGCGAAACCTTAGAGACGGTGGACTACGGTGGTATGGCGCATTGTAAAGGCCTTGTCACGTGCTCTAGAGAAGTCGTGTCTGGTGGGTAAAGTTGTACCACCTCTACAGAGTGTTAAGAACTATTCGAACAGCCGTGTCCATAGTCATGGACATGCTCAGCAAAGCCACTCAAAGTTAGACTTTGGTTTTGATTTTAAAATAATTTTGTAAAACAGTTTTGACATGGATGGGTGTCCATGAGAAAAGTTATAGGTTGAAGCCCCGGGATGGTGCCCGTGTTTATGTTAGTGTTAGGTTGGTGCCTACACTATCTTTATTAATTCAAAATCAATTTTAGTTACTGTAAAATTTGTGCTTTTGAACTTAGTATTGTATTTAAATTGTCAAATATTGTTTTTGCACAAATACCCCTATAAACCTTCCTTTGATATATTCTTGCATGCATTAACTCTGTTATTGGGTGTAACTTGCGAGCACAGTAGTTGTGCTCATCCTTGCGAGCACACTGTGTTCTTTACTGTTGGCTTGTAAACCCCTTTGGTAATAAACTCTGTTGATTATTAATATATTTGTGCGATTTATGGATGTTACCATATCTGTTTACTGTGTGAACTAGCTATTGATCATGGGACTAGTTTAGAAATACACAGAGAATTTGGGATGTTAATCCCGGGTCTGACATCAACACTCCATGAGATCTCCGTTTATAAATGGTACTTTCGATCAGAGTGTATGATTTGTTTTTTCGAGCTATACGATCAACCTCTACATCATCTTCAGCAATAATGCCAAGCTGAAGATAATTGTAAATCGACATCAACCAATCTCTACCGGGATCGTGCTTGATGACCTCATGTGGAGCATCCATGTTCGTAGGATTGATTTGTACGAACTCCAGTGGAACATTGTCGAGACCCAAAAATACAATTCAGGAACCCTCTGTGTATTATGAACTAGTTCCAGATCAGTAGCTAGCTCACATAGGAAACAGTGACGAAATACCATCTATTTATTCGATTTAACTAAAAAGATCTCAAAGTAACAAATAGTAATAATAATTAGACCTTATGGTCAACGTTTACTTAACTTGTCACCTGGGGCTAAAGAAAAAAAATAAACTCTTGCAGTGGAACGAAACTCTTGAAATTGCCAATCAACATGCCCACAAGCAATCGAGTGGAGAACGCATCCTAATCCGCAAAACCTTCACAGTCCTCCTTTTGAAAGAACTCTTGAGCAGCTTGATATTCTTCAACTAATCAACAAAGGCGTAAAGCCGTGAGTACCTAAAGCACTCAGCAAGCCATAGGGAAATGTATGCAGATAGTATTCATGTACGGCTTGACAAAGGCTAGTTGTATGGTTCTTTTGCAGAAAGCAACATTGACGATAAATACAATAAATAGATTGAAATGCGTAGTTGAAAACAATAATAAATAATTAAACAATTGCTTTAAAACAACCAGTGAACTACCCATCCACTTTCCAACCAAACCATTGATAAGTGAATCCCCAATTCACCAATCGACACAAACCACCAAGTGAATTACCTGTTCGCCAAACAAACATTATATTCATCAAGTAAACTTCCCATCCACACTCCGACACATTTTATAAGAAACTCTATCTCTCGTGTGAAATCCCCGGAAACATCCATAACCGCGGACACGGCTATTCGAATAGTTTTACACTCTACAGAGATTGTACAGCTTTACCCACATAACACGACTTCTCTAGTTTGTTTGGCATCCATCGATACCACTGCTCACTACCTTAGGTAAGCAGTCTAGAGCATGCGACAAGGCATTTACAAAGTCCTGTTTTGACCTAGTTCTGCTTGCTAAGGTTTCAACACTGAATGTTTTTCCGATCAGACAGGGCCCCCCTCTTGCGCCAAACATAACCCAAACATAAACAAATCAAAAGATCGCTAATTAATTAGCCAGGTTCGTCCCATACCAAACATGTGGCTGTACGATTAAAGCCCAGTTTAATGGCGCACAAGATTAAGTCCTTGACAAGTTACTCAGGCGAGTCTACCACAAACCCATGACGTGTTGAAACACCCACACTATCCACCGTCCACTCGCCCGAGCGAAAACCATTTTGTTTAACCAAGACCAATGACATACCTTGTCATAGCACACAAATTTTAACAGCTATGGACAACCACCATGATTCCATATTTCATTGAGTCAAGATTAATCATTATGACACATGTGATAGTGAACCCATCGTAACTAAGTTGAACTAAGCATCTGTACGATACCCATGTCGGTGATATGAATATGTCCAACTAAAATTATTCATGCTATGGTGACAAAGGATTCATGGTATTCAAATAATCAATGAAGGCATAATGACAACAGGTAATAGCTAATCCTAAATTAAAACAATTTATATAAAGATAACATGCAATTGTATAAAACAATATACTTTTAAAATCATAGGTTCAATATGATCAAAGGACTATGGCTTGCCTTTGAATAAATCATGGGATTGATCTTGATCTTGATGCACTCCTCCTTGCTCAAAACTTCCCGAAGAATCAACGTCTACTCATAAACAAAGCAAATAAACAAAATAAATAAATAACAGAGATACAAATAACTCCAAAAATTAAATAAAAATCTCATATAAATATATCTTGAATTTAGATGAATTTACAAATTTGAATGGACTCAATCGGAGTTCGGATGAAGGAGATATGCCTTTTGGAAGATTCACATAAAATGATGAAATTGAGAGAGAAAAGAATATCCTGAGAATATTCCGTCAGATTAAAATGAATAAAAAGAATTGGAGACTTACAAGTGGGGTCCACTAGTAAGTGAGAGAGAAACAAAGGCAGTGGATGACATGTGGGCCAAGGTGTTGGGCTACGGTGAAAATGGAAGTGGCTGAGAGAAGCAAAACGACCGACTAAGAAAAGAAAAGAATAAAGGATGGCCAGCTCGGGTTGGGCCAAAACGGAAATGGAAGCGGGCAGCTAGTGGAAAGAAAAGGCCAAAGGAGGATGGGTCGAAAGGAAATAAGCCCAAGACAGATCAGAGATTTAATAATAGTTTTTCTTTTTAGAAAATAGCAGAAAATCCAATTAGCAAATAGAAAATAGCAAATACACTCAGAAAATTCTAGAAAGATCTAGAAAATATATCCAAGCACAAAGAATCCAAATAAAATAATTTTGATAATAGTTGATGTTAAGATTATTCATATTAAATTATTTTTTATCTCTAAATTCAGATTAAGCTTTTAACTTTAGTAGAAAAATTCAAATGGTTATTTTTCTTTTTAAAACTTCAGAACAAACTAAAATTTTGGGATGTTACAAACATCTATATCCTCGAAATGCTCAACCACCGAGGGTGAATCGAGTTACTCGAGAAAAATTCCGGGCGGGACAAGTGACTTTGTGGAGGCCATCCATGCCAACTGGTCTGCCAGAAAGTTTTTCTTTCTATAAATGTGTTGGATCTAGAAACCAAAGAAGTGCTTTTCGAGTTTTCGTACTTCCGCCAGATAAGATGACATCTTGGTACTTGAGTATTGATACTCTTTCCCGACTTGATTCGCTACTAGTTGAGAATCATCTTCACTAGTAATCTACGAATCCCAAGCGCTCTAGATGCTCGGAGTCCTGCTAGTAAACCTTTGTATTCTGCCACATTGTTTGTTGCAGGAAAGTTTAGCTGAATGGCGTATTTGATGTGTTCTCCAGTAGGAGATGTGAGGACGACTCCAGCCCCTGAGCCTTTGAGCATCAAGGAACTGTTAAAAGTACGTTGTCCACTCGTCGTGGTGTTTGTACTTGGGACCTTGGGTGGGTTCAGGGTTTGTCCATTCGGTAATGAATTCTGCTATTGTTTGGGACTTGATTGCTGTTCGTGAGATGAAATGGAGGTCGAACGCCCCAAGCTTGATCGCCCATTTTGCTATTCGTCCTGATGATTCCTTGTTTCCAAGAACTTGACCTAGGGGATATCCGGTTGGTACGACCACTTTGTGAGCCTGAAAGTAATACCTTAGTTTCCTTAAAGCCATAAGGAGACCATACAACAACTTTTGTAGCTGTGGATATCGTTCCTTTGGTCCATGCAAGACTTCGCTTACGTAATACATCGGTTGTTGAACGCTATCACGTTCTACGACCAGTACACCATTGACTATTTATGACGTTGCAGCCACATAAATCAGCAATGTTTCTCCCGATCTTGGAGATACTAGGATCAGGGTACTCCTAAGGTACTTTTTAAGCTCTTCAAATGTGTTGTTTGCCTCTTTAGTCCACTTGAAACTTCTGTTTTTTCGAAGAAGTTTGAAGAAAGGGAGTCCTTTCTCACCTAACTGAAACGACTTAGCGCTGCTATACAGTTGGTTAGTATTTGGACATTCTTTTTTGTGATCGGATGGCGCATCTGATCGATGGCCATATCTTTGCTGGGTTTTCTTAAATCCCTCTAGCCGAAACTAGGAATCTAAGAAGCTTTCCCAAAAAAAACTCCAAATACACATTTCTCTGGATTTAACTTAAGGTTATATCTTCTTAAGTTATTGAAAGTCTCGTGTAGGTCAAAAATATGGTCGCCAGCGTTGATGCTTTTCACAACCAAGTCATCAATGTAGGCTTCTAGATTTTGACCTATGCGAGGATTAAAGGTTTTTTGCATCAACCTTTGGAAAGTTGCACCAGCGTTTTTGAGACCAAATAGCATCTTAACATAGCAGTAAGTGCCATATGTAGTGATGAAGGAAGTTTTCTCTTCATCATATTTACTCATATTAATCTGGTGGTACCCTGAGTAAGCATCTAAAAAACTTAACAATTCACACCTGGAAGTAGAGTCCACAAGTTGATCAATGCATGGAAGGGGAAAGTAATCTTTCGGACAAGCTTATTAAGATCTGTAAAGTCAATACACATTCGTCATTTCTCATTGCTTTTTCTAACCATTACAGGGTTGGCGAGCCACTCTGGGTGGTCGACTTCACGAATAAATCCAGCCTTGAGGAGCTTGTCGATCTCTGACTTGATTGCCTCCTTTCGATCAGGTGCGAAACATCTTAGCATCTGTTTGACCATTTTTTGTCAGGCTGGAGAGCTAGCCTGTGCTCGATCACCTCCCTGGGGACTTTAGGTATGTCAGACGCCTACCAGGTGAATACGTCCTAGTTTGCTCGGAGGAAGGAGACGAGCGACTTTTCCTATTTAGGGTTGAGTCCAGCCCTGACCAGTACCTTTTGGGTAGACAGATTAGTGTTTTCTGACCTAGACAGTGTGTTGGTACTTTCCAGAGGAGCACCATTGCCGAGTGGTACCTTCTTGGTCTGGTCGGAAGGTTTTGGTACCATCTTTGGCCTCGAGTGCTTGATCTACACGGTAGGTGGATTAGTTTCCCTAGTCGGAAGCTCATCGACCAATTCTACGGGCTTTCGATCACATGCATAAGCCATTTTTCGATCTCCTCGAACCATGATGACTCCTTTTAGTCCTAGCATTTTTAATCTCTGATAACTGTAATGCGTGACTATCAGGAATTTTGCTAAAGCCGGACGACTGGGGATTCCATTGTACGTGGTTTCGAAATCCACCACATCAAATGGAACTTTTTCTGTTCAGAAGTTGTCGGGTCTTCTAAACAAAACCGATAGGGACAATTGTCCTATCGATTTGGCGATAGAACCAGGAACTATATCATGGAAGGCATATTTCATGGGTTTTACCTTAGACATGGGAATCTGTATCTCTTCTATTGCTCCCATAAATAAAATATTTAAAGAGATTCCTCCATCTATTAAGACTCGATTAACTTTACAATTGTTAATTGTAGGTTCAACTACGATAGAAAACCTACTTGGTCGAGTCAACGGGATGGGGTGATCTTCTTTGCTCAAGGAGATTACAGTTTCCGACCACCTGGACGGCTTGACGGTGATCGAAGACTCGGCAAGGTTCACCACCCGTTCCACGGCCTTCAGATGACATCTTGACTCATACGAGGAGGATCCACCAAAAATCATATTGACTATGTGCTGCGGCTCCTGGTACTCCATCTCTTCGTCGCCATCTTTGTCCTTCTTGGAGCTTGGTTCTTTGAGTTCTGTTATGGAGGGGAAGGGACCTTTACCTGAGTAGTAATCCTCTAGTTTCTTTTGCTAGGCTCGGTAGGTGCGCAGATCATGCCCTGCTGCCAGGTGAAGTAGAAACCACTTCTTGTTTTTCTTGTAATCATCGGTCGAAGCTTTTGTCTTGTTTCGATCGGAAAAGCCTGTCTTGCCTTTGGTAAATTTTTCTGGAATTGCAAGGACTTCTTTATTGTTAGGCTTGCGATCCTTCTTATTTTTGAGAGACTTCCTGCTTTTCTTTTCTTGCTTCTCCAGGCCTGACTAGGGATTTTTATCTTTTCAACCAATAGCTTCATACCATTCGACCGCTTCACTAGCGGTTGCATACTTGTCTGCCATGTCAAAAAGTTCGACGGTCGTTCGTGGAAGATTTATTGAAATATCCTTAGTAAACCGACGATTCCTCAACCCTACTTTAAAAGCCTGGATGACAGAAGACTCTACGATATCTGGGATAGAGTTTCAAACCTGACTGAATCTCTTGATATATTATCGAAGAGTTTCATTGGTTTTCTGCTTCATCCAATAAAGATCATCCTCCTTCCCGGGACGGTTGTACGTCCCTTGAAAGTTGGCGATCAAAGTATCACAGAGCTGCTCCCAAGTGTAGATAAATCTGACCGGTAGGTTGAGCAACCACGACCGGACAGAACCTTTAGTAACCGTGGGCAAGTAATTTGCCATCATGTTGTCATTACCACCAGCAGCCTTGATGGCAGTAGAATAAATTTGAAGAAATTCTAATGGGTTCTGAGTCCCGTTGAACATCTCTATGTTCACTAGTCGGAACCTGTCTAGCCAACGAATAGCTTGGAGACCTACCTGCCAAAAACGCTCGGCAGCTCGTAGTGGAGTCATGGTGCCTTCTCTGAAAAGGAGCTGGATTATAGTTAGTTGGGGATTGATTCCTCATATTTGCATACATAGGCCCTCTTTGTTTAGGCTTAGGCTTTTTGGCTTATAGCTTAAAGTCAGCTTTTTGGCTTAATCAGCTTATAAGCCTCTAAGCTTTTAAGCCAAGCTGTGTTGTTTGGTAGTCAGGCTTTTTGTAGGATGTTGGCTTATTGAGTTGTGTGTGAAGGATGAAAGGTCTGAAATACCCTTAAGGGTTTAAAGGATCTTGTTAAGCATGTATTTAAACTGATTTTTTTTATGGGATCTGAAAATATGACGATACATGCATTTTGATAGCACTCGGTCTATTTATAGTGCAAATGTAATTATATATAATGACCGAATTGCATGGTAAGACACTATTTTTTGTACTAGGTAGTGCTATGTACCAACATTCAGATAGATGTACAATAACATGCCTAATGACACATAAAAATATAACCGTGTTTCGATGAAAATTCTCTCCATGGCACATAGTATCAAGACAGAAATAGTGCGGACTACTGAAGGCAACATTAAGACCTAATCATAGGTTACTGATTACGCCTAAAGATCCTAGTATTGCACAAGACCAAGCTGGTTCCCCCTTCCCTAGAGAAGGCTGATTATTAGAACAGATCATCATAGGCGACTATTTCTCTCGCTTTGTAGGTTGCTTCCGGAGCTGATTTGGAGCTTGGGATGGCTGAAGCATCGCTTGGGTTCTTCTTCGTCGCATCATGCAATGGTGCCTCTGTTGGGTCGGTTCGAACTACACTTTTCATGTGACTTAACTTTCTAACACACCAACAAACATCTGAAAAACACAACGGGATGCTTGACATGAATTGAGCCGACAAAGTTAGCAACAATCTGATTGGATGAAGCCAAGATCTACAGAATCTAGTCCGCTATCTCATACTCAGGTTGTTATGTTGTCTTAAAAAATAATGCTTATAACATTGTAATGTCTTCAAAGAAGGAACATACTTTTGATTATTAAGGAATTTCGGTGCATAAGACCGAATAGGAGCAGCATGACTATTTGCGTAGCACGAGTTGGAAGTGACAAAGGACCACTAAGATTATTGGTTCTTCTGATATCGTTTTGTTGTTTATCATATACCAACTGACCTCCTGCATCCCTGTGACGAGCAACAATGATTATAAAAAAAGCACTCTAAACTTTAAAGTATGCTAATGTAAACTCCTAACTGAATATAACACTTTAATTTGAAGGAAACTCAAAATGGTGTTCTGTGCCTGAATACTCAGATATCCAAAATTATCTATCAATGTGCTTCTTCGAAACAAATTAGGTCATGACCTACTTAATAAAACTATCAAAACTTGAAAGTCGAGTTAGAAGAATTAAACAATGATTGATTATGAAAACATAAACAATTTTAAATCTGGATTTTGCTCTATCTCGAGGCATATTTATATGCTGGTCGGACAAAAAAGTGTAAAAGCGCACTTAATGATTGGCATACAAAAATCTCAACAAGTAAGCAATCTTAAATTTAGAATGGAACAAGTTCAAGCAAAAATTGTTAAACATACCTATCGATAATGCGACCTCTTTCACCTTTGAACTATTATGCACATCGAGAATCTGAATTGGACCGGAGTATGTCCTTTGTTTTTGTCTAACTTCACTTTTACAATTTTTTCCCTCGGAATCATGCTTCAATGTAGAGGGCAATGAATCGTTTTCCGATCCTTGGTTCCTACACCCATCAACCTTTCTTTTATTATCAGCATTGCCAAGGTCGGGAAGATACGAAATCACAGGAGCGGAACCAAATCAAGAAGGGTCCGGGTCCCCATAACTCACCAGAGCTGTGCGGCGTTCGGGGGCGGCGGCAAAGGTGATGGGGAACGGGAGTGGGAGGCGGCGCCGTCGGGAGGGGAGGTGGGAGGCGGCGGCGATCGGGAGGGGAGGTGTGAGGCGGCGGCGATCGGGAGGGGAGGTGGGAGGCGGCGGCTTTCGGGAGGGGATGGGAGCAGCAGCGTCGGGAGGGGAAGGGAGAGCAGGAGGCGTCGAGAGGGGAGGTGTGAGGCGGCGGCGATCGGGAGGGGAAGGAAGAGCAGGCGGCGTCGGGAGCGGAAGGGAGAGCAGGCAGGCAGGCGTCGGGGTTGGGGAGGTTGGGGACGGATTCGGTGTAAAAAATTGAAACGATTTGTATATATATATGATGGCAATTTGAGGGTAATTTTAACGAAGTTCAGTGGCAAACATATATTCTATTCCGCAAAAGCCAAAAAAAGCACCTCTCCCCTAGCTTATGGCTTTTAGGCTTAAATTGGCTTAACTTATTTTAAGCTGGACAAAAAAGCAACCCCTTTGTTTAGGCTTAGGCTTTTTTGCTTTTAAGCCAGAGAAAAAGCCTAAACAAAGAGGGCCATAGGATCCGATGTCCCAATCTGGTCATGGACGTTATGATAACGCCTTTGACCACCTGCTTGGTTCAGATGATGTCTGAGATTGCTTGAATCAAGTGGTCGTTCCTCTTGACGAGGAGGAGTGGTTGCTGTGAAGAGCCGTCTTCTCTCGTGATTTTCTGGTCGGAACCTACGAGGGGGTCTTGGTGTCGATCGGTCCTCCACTCGACCATGTTGTCCCCTACTGAGAGAGGAGCACTGGGATGATGTCATCTTGTGACTTCGCGAGTTCCTTTGCTCCCGGTACATTTCTGTACGCTGCATAGTTTGTTGGAGGATCTCCAACACCTGACCTGCAAGCTAAGCATAACCTAGAGTTCCTGCTAAAGCAGGATCTGGATTATTCAGAATATCCCAGACTCGTTGCAGGTTTTGTATTGTTACCGAAGGTCGTGGAAGATTTCCACTTGTAGTGGGCGTTCGATGAGTTGAGTTTTCCCTTGACCTTTCGGTTGGCCCTGTTTGACCCCTTACTCGTGGTGGGATAGGAATAGGTGAATTAATTGGTGCACGTCCATCAGCTCGATTGCCTCCGGTAGTTGGTGCTTGAGCGCCTGTACCATTTCCACCAGCAAGTGGTAGCGACTTAACCTGTGGAGGATCGTGCATGGCATCCAGACTAGTATCTCCGATTGCGTTAACTTTATGGTGTCAATAGTGATCTTCCGATGAGCTCCCGTCGTAGCTAAGGGAGAGCCTTCCAGAGCTTCGGCAAGGAGCCTCCATGACGGGGAGCAGTTGGAGATTACCGCCTCTGGTGGGCTTTGTGGTGGACTCAGCTGATCCGACGGATTGTTGATCGTATGCTGAGTTTCACCATGCCCACATGGCCTACGATCGGTGATAACTTCATTGATACCCTTACCAGATGTCAGTTGGCCCACGAAATACGTAGGAGCCGTTGACGAATATTGGTTGCACATGATAATATTGAGAGTGCATGGACTCTCTGATTGTAGCGTTGGGCTTCCGTTGCCGCTTTTGCCGATCGGATAGACCGAGCTTGTCGAGGCATTCGAACGTTCCAAACTAGTCGGAACGGGTGGTTCCTCTGAGAGCGCCATTGTTGGTGGCGGTGAAGCCTCATCTATCCGGTTGATTTAGCTAATCTCTGCGAATGTCGAGCCGGCGAAGGAGGAGGATGATGACATCCCATTTTCTTCTATGGCGCGGATGCATACATCCATATCGAGGTTGGAGTAGTCCACCAGGTCGAACCAGTTTTCCTCATCCCAAGTCCTTGACATGTTCACATGAGCGATGATGAGGCAAAGGAAATAAATGAGGAATGCTTGAGCGAAGTAATCTTTAAGAACTCAATGCCTTCTTTCCCACGGACGGCACTAGCTGTCGACGATCGATTCGCCGATCTTACAAAATAAACAGAGAAAAATGGCAACGAGTTCTTGGGAGAAAATGAGACTACTCTTTATTGCTATGAACTGGATAGTACAAGGTATGCCTTCAACAAGGCAGTAGACTAATCCTAATTACACTGAGTGTAGTGCCTAATTTTGATGCTTCAATCTGATGGAATGCGATTGAATCTCCAGATGTTGTGAATCTGTACCCTCTCTGCTATTTGCAGTCTCCTTTAAGTAGTCGACGAAGTGGTGGCAGTTACTTCTTGAAGAGATGCCTGTTGGAAGTGTCGCGACTAGTCAGAGTGAGATAGCAGTTGGTAAAGTATCAATCGTTTGGCAGTTGTGTGTCTGTGAGACACTCAACCGTATGATTGTTGTTGTTAGTGTTTTAGGACCATGAAACGTCGCGTGGTATGGAGCATATATGATATGTGTTCCATTCATCACACGGTAAGAAATATACTTGGAGTTAGATCCAGATACCAGTTCATTGCTTCTACAAGCAGTCATTCAGTCGTGGACTGGGTACATGTCCTCATTCGACTAGAGTATCGATTATGTAACATTTGGAATCCTTACGACCTCGGAGGTCGTTAGCCTTAGTGGTTACGACCACGAAGACATATGGTCTTTTATTATGTATTAAAGTAATACATAGATATTTTAATCCTCGCTAGTACTTGTGGCTGGTAATTTTTATGTTAATGCTGCTTCTTATTACCTAAGGTACATATTTCGTAGTCTTTACAATGTATGCACTGAATTTTCAGGTATAGCGGACTTAGGACACGTTGCGCAGTAGTCGTACAAGTTGTTTGACCCGATGATTGACGCGTATCACCGCAGTCGCCTTAGTGCCATCGTCCCCCAGAAGGGCGAGGCGGCGATTGAGTTTAGTGTGTTGTGGCTGCACATGCCCATAAGGGTGTGGAGGGTGGACCCACGTTGGGTTCTGAGGTACGTGTAGTTGTGACCTTCGTGTGATCAATTGCAGTCTGCCTACTTTGGGTGGACTCAAGTTTGTTCTTAATCCTTTCGACACAGGTTGAAAGCGACAGGCCTCCTTCCACGAGTGAGGATGGTGGAGGCGACGTGGGAGGATGACCAGGACGACGCAGGCGGTGGTCGTATGTCGAGACGCTTTCAGTACGACCGATGCCTCCTGACGGCACTGATTGACTGTTGGAGGCCAAAGACGCACACGTTTCACCTTCTGTGCGAGGAGATGATGCCGACCCTCCAGGACGTCACTATCCTGATCGGGTTGCCCTGCGTTGGCTTCCCTCTGGCGGCGTACGACATCTCGGCCACGTAGCGTATGAATCTCCTGGCGAGGTTCTAGGACGTACTACCGCTGGATAGTAGGTACAGGGAGTTCAGCACCACCCACGGGCCGACGCTGATGTGGATCTGCCTGTTCTACGTAAGTCTTCGTAACTATTGTCCTCTCATATCAATTTATTTGTGAACCTTGCTGACGTGTATATGTTTTCTTACAACCCGAGCGTATGGCGGAGAACGTACCCAACAATATTGTTAGGAGGCACTTTGAGGCCTACCTACTATTCGGGTGGGTTATGTTCATGGGGTCCCATAGCGACAGCGTCGACAAGCACTACATCCGGTACGCACGTGAGCTAACCGATTGGCCGGTGGACAAGAGCCAACCTTACGTTTGGGGTCCGGTGGTGCTGTGCGTGATGTACCGCGAACTGTGCGAAGCTTGCCACCAGATCCAGGACAACTCCATCCTCTCTGGATGCTCGCTGCTTCTGCAGCCGTGGTCCTTCGAGCGCTTCCAGATCGGATAACCACAACTGGACTTAGGAGCGTACAGAATCAACTTGTACACTGAGGACGACCACATGGACCGGCCGACCATAGGTACGGTGTGGTGCCACTGACGGGTTAGTTTCATGAACATTTATTATTTTTTGTAATGTAATCACAATTTCGTGTGCTAAGTTTTCGTTGTTATATTCCACAGGTCATCTACACACTGATCACCATGCACGAGTCCTACCCGGACTACGTTGCGATGTTCGATCAGCTGACGGATGACCGCGTCATCTAGACACCGTACACTCAGGAGAAGGTGTACATGCGCGTGCCCGAAGGACTGTCGAGCCTGTGCACGCGAGACTTCGTGTACTGGTACACGCGGAGAGTTTTGGTGCATGAAGTCTTCGTGGAGGAGTACTAGCGACAGTGAGTTCTGGGGACTGTTTTGGGCTGTTGAGCTTTCTGTCGCTAGGGCTAGGCCCGGCGATAGGAGATTAGTTTTGTAATTTTTTGGGCGACTATTTATTTTTGTAATTATCTTTTAAAATCATATTATTTTTTTAAAAAAAATTGTGAATTTGCTTACTTTTGGTTTCAACCTATTGCTGCTGCAAATCGGAGGACTTGATGATCTTTTGTTTTCATTTTCGTCGCCGCGCTTGCTTTCATAGTTTCAATTCTTGCGCGTCGGCATCAGGTTTCCATTCCAAGAGGACAGTGCTTAAACAAGGAAAATATAGCCACGTTACGAAGCACACGTAGGAAAGAGCCATCTTCTCCGATACAATCATTTTTTGTAGGTGGCTAGATTGGTGTATTATCTATTAATCGAAGGCAGCTAAATGCGTAAGCAACTCTTCAGATTGGACCTCCTGTCACATTTAACCGCGTGCGCGTATAGTCTCTAGTACAATTCAAGTCAGTAAAACTTTTTGACACTTATTTTGTTGCCAACTTACCATACGTAAGTTTTTTGCTTTGACAGTCAATTCAAGTTCTTTTTTATCTTACGTGCTCTACAGGGGTAATGTTTACCAACTGGAAAAAGCTTGAAACTTACTTCGGCTGTACTGCACACAAGTATTACCTCACCGTTTTACTAATTCAAAAACGAATAATTGTCCGCATTATAGAGCAGAGAAACCATACAGGAATCGCCACATGTACACGTGTGATTCTTGTTATAAGCTTAAGCCACTTCAGGGGGGTAGTTGGCAGTTTTAGGACCAACAGATTGCATAATGTATAAATATTCACTGCCGATATTCAGTTGTGAATTATGTGTACTGTAACATCCTAAAGCTCTGTAACCAATTTTAAAATTAATAAAATATTATTTTATTGGTTTTTCTGAGTTTTAAAAGAGTTTTATTGTTTTTTTGAAATTCCTTTAAAATAAAAAGTTAAAAATAAAATTTATTGAGTTTCTAAGATTTTTTAGATTTAAAGTTAAAAGGAAAACTTAATTAATTCCTTCAATCTTCTGGTATTTAAAAAGGTTTTTTCGTCTTTCAAAAACTAAAAATAGTTATGTGCAAAAAAAAAAGCCAATTTTAAGTTGGAAGTAATTTTGATTATTTCAAAGCTAATCTATTTGATTTTCAGGCCTTTTCGAAGTTTTCAAAATAAAAATCTATCGATTGATTTTAATCCAACCCTCGTGTATTCTCGCACTACCCCAGATCAGTAGCTAGTGCACACAGTGGAACATTGTTGATAACCAGTTCGAATCACAAAATAACATTAATAAATAACTAAGTACCGGCCTTCTGGCCACTTATTACAAAAGAGGTCCAAAGACCTTAAGTCTCACAGCAGCGGAAATAAAAATAAACTCCATGGTTGACCCATCGAATCGCCCACTGGCATTCAACTGGGGAAACGCAGCCTAGTACTCCGGGAAGCCTTTGTCGAAACCGCAGGCGAAGTAGTCGTAGTCGTTCTCGGCATCTTTATAGACTTCTAAGATTTGTTGAGTGTAGCATGTGAGTACATAAAGTACTCCGCGAGTCTTAGAAAATGATGCATATGCATAGCTTTAACAATTGGGTATATGGGGTTCATTTGCACAAAGCACTATTTTAAGTTTAAACATCTTTTATAAAGCTCATTTGACAAAAGATAATTAAATAGTTAAAGTAATTTAAATCAAACTCTAATGCAGGTTCCAACTACCATACATTAGTAAAGAAGCTCTAACCGCCAAGTTACACATGAGTTGCAGGTGCTCCTGGGCCACCACGAGACGTTGCCGGGCCTTGTACAACTCATGCATAGCACACCTATGGACTTGGTCCATGATATGAACCAATCTTGCTAATTGTCTAACTTGAGGATCTTCCCCATACTGGATCCTAGCAAAGGTGTCCACTTCCGCGCCATGCTCTCGCATGGGAAAGTGGTCGTATGGTGGCTGAGACAACTCCATCAAGTCATGACGAAGATGACTCATGGCCTCACAAGCCACTTCCTGCAAAGCCTTGGCCTCGGAAGTGCCACGTGTCTGAAAACAGTACGGGATGCTTCTCGTAACTCGTCTTGCAGTGATGTTGATCACTGCCAAGTATTCCTCCATGCCTGGTCCTTTGTCGCGTCGGTAGATGGAGTATTGGGGTTGATACGTGAAGTTAGCCCTCCACATCATGTCTCTAAGTAGTGCCGGATATCCATCCACATCTTCCGCTTGGGTCTCCATAACAAGGTACTGACGACTCATCTAAGAACAAGAAGGTCAAGATCAGTTAGTTTGCAAATCATAAGAGAGGAGGGTAAGAGAATGATACTAAGATGGATGAGGAATAAAAGATATTCATAACTTATTTTTCTAAAATTAATTTGATAATTAAAAAATAATTTTGACCAAGGGACTTGCTAAACTTAACGCCCGTGCTATTTCTAACCTACAGTCAATATGGCTCTGATACCAACGTTGTGGGGACGTTCATGTTATTTCTGTAAGACCTAGGCCTTCCCGGTCTTATGGAAATAACTCTGGGCCTCTGGTAAATGGATTCCAACTTAACTCCATCTAAGCGAGAGGTCTTGCCTGAACTAGAGCCCCGGTGATCATGCGCGCTGCTTGTCACATCCCCAAATTAATAAAGAGAATTACTATACATCTCATGAGCATGCATCATTGTTTTCAAGCATTTGCATTATATATTGCACTTGAAAAATCTCAAAAGGGATTAAACCTACGCTCAAAGTTTAACTCCAAAAGAAAACAAGAACAAAATCTTATTCACATCTTCTAGAAATAATTTAATAAAATACTAGAACAAGTATAATGAATTAATATAAATTTTCCCAAATTTTTGGGACTGGTTTAAACCCTAAGAAAATTTAAACATAATTTAATGACCTACACTAAGTTTGAATTTAAAATATACACTTTATATCATGAACAGTAGGGTTCAATAATTTTTATAGACACTAGACCTACCCAGTAACCTCTGTGATTTATTTCACATTTTTAGGAAATTTATTTCTATTTTTAGCACCTTGGTCAAAGTGTAGAAACTAATTCAAATCTCAGTCAAACTCAACCCTAGTACTATTCCTCTGGCTCGAACCCAACCCCGACCTGAGCCACTCGGCTAAGCCCAACCGGCTAACTGAACCGCTCCTGGACCGTCCAATCAAAACTCAACGGCCTAGATTGCGTAACCCTTCGGCCCAGTCCGATCGTCCCGTGTAATCCGAGCCGTCCAGTCCAAATCCAATGGCCCTCAACGACGCATCCAATCGGACTCACGCGTGCATGGGAGAGACACTGACGCTGTGGGCCCGCGTTGTCAGGGTCATCCCCTACCTCCCGCTGTAGTGTGCAGAGAACGAGCGCCACGCGCTCGCGCCGCTCCGACGCGCACAGAAACGGCGCTCGACACATCGTCAATCCACCGTTGCCGTTGACCTATCATGGAGCTCCCTCACTTGACGCCGCCTCCGTTGCTGTCTCTTTCCGGGGATAATTCCCCCTCTATGCCTTCAACTCAGCTCACTTCTCCTCTGTTGACCGAGGAGAGGGAGGCTGGTTTGAGCTCAGCGCTCCGGTAAGCTTCCACCGAGTGTTTCTCCTCTCTTATACCTTCAATGCCCTCTCCATTTTTGCTAGGTTCTTGAACATTTTTTCGCGTCATATCGTGCCTTATAGCATGGTTATGAAAACCCCTAAACTTATTTCATCAATGCACGATAGGGCTTCGTGGATTTGAAGAAATCTTGTTTTCGGCCGAGGAACTGTCCCTTCGTCTCCCACTTTGATCCGGTGAGTCTTTTGTCGATTCATTGCTCTTCTAGCATCCTCATACGATGCTTAAGCTACTCCAACCATTCACTTGTCACCATTTTGCTCCAGTTGTCTTCTCCGCGTTGAAGCTTATCGCCGTCGTGGTCTTCTTCAACGCCGACGGTGCTCCAGCCAAATCCAAGCTCCCCGAGCACCCTTCTCCGCTCAGGTAGCTTTCATTTAGTCCCTAGACCTCGGGCACTCGCTTGTATGTCGCTACGGAGCTTCACATTGCTGCATGCATCATGTCCATAGCTTTAGCTCCGCTCAACTCCGGCTCGCCGCCGGCACAGTCCACCGCAAGCACTGAGACCACTCCCATTGTGTGTGCAATACTATTGCACGGCTATCCCAGCCCTTGGCCGGCTCCGCCATGGCGCGTAGCACCGACGAGCCACCGGGCAAGCAAGCGGGAGCGTGTTGGGACGTCCGGCACGACGGTAGCAAGGTCATTAGGACACTGATTCGATCATTAATGATTTAATCATTGGTTAGCATTTAAGTGTTGTCTTAGCTGTCTTAATGAGCCACTTACATGTGGACCCTGCGCACAGAAATCCATGGGGATAAGAGAGATGCGAGAGAGACTGACGTGTGGGCCCAAGTCCCTAAGCGCTGTGCACCGTGAACACGCGCAGGTGGACTGAGTCCATTGGACCGTGTCTATGACGCTAGGTCCCACCTGTCGGTTTGGGATTTAAAATCTAAGTTAAAAATGATAACCCACTATTCACTGGGACTGCTGGTCGGTGACCGCGGCTAGAGTAGCTCCCGGTAAGAAAAGTAATAAATGGCTTAGAAAATCTAAAAATGAATTCTTTACACACTGTAAAATATGTATAACTTCAAAAATGCATAACTAATTCACCTCAACTCCAAAATGGATGAAACCACTTCTGATAATTTTTATTTGTAATGAACTTTACATTAAAATTGGTTTCAAACTTTTCTCTGTAACAGAGAGTATTATTGTGGAAAGTGATCCATAAATCTATTATTTTTACAATAGAGAAAGTCTGATAATTTTAGAAATTCATAACTAAATCATGAAAACTCCAATTGAAGCAAACTCAACTGTTTTGGACTTGTAATAATATTCTCTATTTACCCATATAATCCTTTATCCCACTACTGTTCTGCAAATTTTGCCCAAATAATTAAATTAAGTGAACAGTAACCGAATTCAAACTGCTATAACTCTCACATACTAAATCCAAATGGAATAATTCTCTCACATAAATTTATATAAAATCATGACTTAGCTACTGTAAAAAAATCATGCATTTTTTAGTATTTTGAATTTTGAGGTATTTCTCGATGTTTATTCGGTGTTGTATTAATATAGATTCCGAGCCTATCAATATTGACTTGTACGCTATTGAGGGAGAGAAATTAAGTTACCAGCAAGGCAAGCATCATTTGAACTTTCTTTTGCATCATATTTGATCCCAGTTTTGTTAAGTTAGTGCAATGATAATTGCTTGCATGCTATTTTGATATTGTCGCTATTTTTGTGATGTGTAGATTAGTAATCTCTTATTCATTGAGGTTATCCTTGAATTATTCCAATACCACATGCTTGAGTTAGGATGATTGAAATATATTGTTCGGGTTTGCTTAGCCATGCAAGTCTAGAAATGGTAGTTGGTTGTCGGGAATAACCCGACAATTATGGGATAAACACAACTTTCATTATATAGTTTTGTCTCAGATCTTCATATCTATTTTATGAGATAAATTTTATCATTTTAAATGAGTTTTGGGTCTGGACAAGCGATGGTTAGTGATGGTGTCTTCGTGCACGAGACTTGGGTAAGTGATGGACTTGTCTGGACAATTAAGGACCGAACTTTGGTAACATCTTTGATTCAAGTAAAACTCGTGCTTCCACACACGGTGTATGGGCGCTGTTTGGTTAAGTAAGGGGCTGATGTTATTGAGTTGAGGAACTGGTGGTTTGAGGACGTATATGTGTTCCATCGCATATATGTTCCGTAGGGTGCCGATTGCAATTCTATAATGTGTGGGTGAGCACTAATTTAATCTTGTCATTGGGTCGGTATTCCCGGCACAACTTGCATGCCCGTTTGGTTAGTAGGTTGTATAACCTACACTAAGCGGGATTACGTTGCGCATGGGTGAGTCAACTCAATAATATCAACTTGCTAAAAAATACTGAGTCTTGATTTACCCGGCCGGCATACCATAGGAAGTGTGCTATTTTCGGAGGCATCTGGAAGCTTACGGGCTAATCGAGTCGTGTGGGTAAAGTAGTACACCCCTGCAGGGTATAAATCTATTCGAATAGCCGTGTCCGCAGTTATGGACGACCACTTGAGTTATATGGTTGCTATTGTTAGACTTGGAATTAAAATTGTGGTTATAACTTGGTATTCGTCATGAATGGGATGTTCATGCATTTTGTTGTATCAAAGTGGATAGCCACTTTGCTATTTGTATGATTCATTTTTTCTTCAATATATTACTCATTCACATGCTTTACTTCTACTTCAAATCTGATTTCGAAATGGCACTTGAAGAACTAGTATGTGTAGGTTGTAAATTGTTGTGTCACTTTTGCCAAACTAAGCCAATATGAGCCATCCTTTGGAACAACCTCTAGCATAACTAATTTTTATTTGTGTAAGACTTGCGAGTACCTTTGTACTCAACCCGGTTGTTGCAATTTCAGGTGAGGAAGGTTATGAGCCCGTTGAGCTCGTTAGCGCCGATTTAGGCGATGCTGATGAGTAGTGCTATCGTTTGACTCCCAGTCTGTTGCCGATGGGATATGGGCATACCACTGCTGGTCTTTTGATTTATTTACTTGTTTTCGCTGCTACTTTGCACTCTTATTTGAATTTGGCCGGTCAGCCGTTTGTAATAGTTGTAGACTTAAACTATTATGCTGTATGTCTTTTGAACTATTAATGTATGATTGTTGTATAGATGTGATCAACGTTGTATGAGAGTATGAGCATATTGGTCGCTGATCTTGGGAGCCAACATGAATTCATACTCGCTGTTCGTGGCTTCCCATTTAACTCACTAAGTGTAGTGCTTGGCTTGTTGGAGAACCTACAATCATGTAGTGCTCGCAGAGGAGCAGCGCACATGATCGTCGGGGCTCTAGTTTTCAGTTAAGCCTCTCACTTAGATCGAGTTAAGTTGGAATCCATTTACTTGAGGTCCAGAGTTATGTCCTTAAGACCATGCTTAGTCTCGGTCTTACGGAGATAACCTGGGGGTCCTCACACTGCTCCTCCGCGAGCACTACATGATGATCGGTTCTCTAAACAGTTCAAGCCCACACTTAGTGAGTTAAATGGGAATTCATGAACAGCGAGTATGAGATCATGTTGGCTCCCAAGATCAGCGACCAACATGCTCATACTCTCATTCAACATTGATTACATCCATACAACATTCATACAAGGACATAAAGAAAGACATACATCATAATAGTTCAAGTCTACATCGATTACAAAAGGGCCGGCCGGCCAAATTCAATTAAACACTTAGAGTGGCAGCGGAAACATTATAAGTAAACCAAAAGTCCAGCAAGGTATGCCCATAACCCATGGCAACCGACTGGAGTTAAATAATAGCACTACCCGTTCGTGTCGCCTAAATCAACACTAACGAGCTCATCGGGCTCGAAGTCTTCTTCACCTGAATCGTTGTAGCCAGGTTAAGTACAAAATATACTCGCAAGTCTTACACAAAGATAAAATTAGTTATGCATAATGGTCATTCAAAGGATAACATTAGTGGCTTTAGTTTTGCGAAAGACACAACAATTTTCAATCTACACATACTGGTTTTTCAATTGCCATTTTTTTTTAAAAAAAATAGATTTGAAGTAGAAGTAAATCATGTGATAAAGTAATAAATTGATAAACGAATGAATCAAACAAAAACCAAAGTGGCAGCCCACTTTGATACACTAAAATGCATGAACACCCGTTCATTCCGAATACCAAGTTGTAACCACAAATTTTAATTCAAAGTCTAACAATAGTGACTCTCGAACTCAAGTGTTTGTCCATAACCGTGGACACGGATATTAAAATAGATTTATCTCTGTAGAGGTGTACTACTTTACCCACACAACTCGACTAGCCCGTAAGCCACCGGAATTAACACACTTCCTATGGTGTGTCGGCCAAGGAGAATCAAGATACGGTCATTTTTAGCAAGAAAATCCTATTGGGATAAGTTCCCCTTGCAAGATGTTCCCTTACTTAGTACAAGTGACGGATAGCACTTGCTAATCGGCTCACAAGTTGTATTGGATATACTGATGCAATGTAAATAACCGAAATTGGTGCTCTCATGCACACTATAGAAAATTACATCGGCTCCTACGGACAAATGATCGAACACAAGTGCCCTTACACCACCTGGGGACTTAACACAATAAAACCTTCCCCATACTTAACCGTACAGCACCCATATACCGTGTGTGATAGCACGAGTTTTATTTGAATTAACGACGTCACCAAAGTTCGGTCCTTGTTGGTCCGGACAAGTCAACCACATATTCGATCTCGTGCACGAAGGCACCCTCACTAGCAACCACTTGTCCAGACCCCAAAACTCTTTTAAAAATGACAAAGTTAACCTTAAGAAATAGATACGAAGATCTGGAAAAAAAGGAAGAATAGAAAATTTGTGTCTCCCACAATTGTTGGGTTATTCCCAACAATCGGTTTACCGTGTCTAGACTTGCATGGCTAAGCAATCACGTACAATATATATTACTCATAACCTATCTTAAGCATGTAGGTACTGGAATAATTCAAGGATAACCTCAAGAATAGGATACAACTAACTACTCATCACAAAAATAGCGACATAGTAAAAATAGCATGCAAGCAATTATCATTGCACTTATCTAATCAAAATATGGGATCAATATGATGCAAAATAAAGTTCAAATGATGTTTGCCTTGCTAGTAGATTAATTACTCACTTTTGGTGGCGTAAGCGTCAATGTCAATAGCTTCGGAATCTATAGAATAACGACATCGAATAAACACCGAGAAATACCTCAAAAATCAAATTGCTCCAAAATGCATGAATTTTCTACAGTGGATAGTTCATGATTTTAGATGAATTTAGGTGAAATAATTATTCCATTTGGATTTATTATTTGAAAGTTATGAAGGGTTGAAACTTAGCTTTTCTGGAAAATCCAATTTAAATGTAATCGGTTACTGTTCATTCAATTTAATTATTTTTTCAAAATTTTCTGAGGCAAAGGTTTACAAATATAAATATAGGATATTAATATAAGACCAAATTAACTTGGTTTAACTCATTTGGAGTTTTTATGTAGAAGTTATGAATTTTCAAAGTCATCGACTTTTTCTATTGTAAAAATAATAGAGTTAAGGATCATTTTCCAAAATTATATTCTCTGCTATAGAGACATGATTGAAACCTATTTTAGAATATATTTCACTAAAAATTAAAATTACCAACACTGGTTTCATTCATTTTGGAGTTAAGATGAATTAGTTATGGATTTTTGAAGTTAATTAAATATTCAGTGTGCAAATAAATGGATTCCTAATTTTCTTATTCCTTTATTACTTTTCTCACCGAGCACTGCGCTAGCCACAGGCGCTGATGGGTGGGACCTAGTGAATAGTGCATTTTTCATTTAAATTCCAGATTTAAACGCACCCTGACATGTGGGGCCCGCTCGGTAGTGACTCGGATCAATGGACTCGGTCCACCGACGCATGTGCACAGTGCACGGCACTTAAGGGCTTGGGCCCACATGTCAGCCACTCTACTACTCTTATTTAACATGTTGGGTTTCTGTGCATAGGGCCCTGTAACATTCTGATTTTCTAAATCCTTTTTAAATGTGTAAAATAAATTAAAGCTATTTTATTTTAATGAGAATTACAAGTTTGGTTCGGTTGGAGAGGTTTGAGTTGCTGAGACCTCCTTTTGGTGTGCCCAGTAGACCTCCCCTTAGCATATCTTCTTTGGTTGTGTAGGTTTAGACCTCCTCGTGGTCTAGACCTCCCGATGGTGCGTGAGGTTAAGCCTCCCGTAAGGCTTAAACCTTCTCTGGCCTGGACGTATCCTTACGTCGGGCTTTTTCTTTTGAAATTGGTCACTTGGACCTCTCTGTTGGTTTGAATCTCTTAGGGTTCAGACCTCTTTTCTGTTCAGACTTCTCTTAAGTCTAAACCTCTTGCTGTCTGGGCACCTCTCTATGCCCAGACCTCCTTTCATTGGGACCTCCGTGTGTTCCAGTGAGCTTCTTGTTCGCCTGCGGACCTCCTGAATTCATATAAACCCCCTTGATATCCTTTCTTGGCCGAAAGGACCTCCCTTGTACTTGATCTGGCGTGTGAGACCCCGATTTTTATTAGGCTCATAATACTTAGTCATCCGATTGACCCTAGTATTATCAACCAAATAAACCCGGTCTCGAGAGATGTATACTCCCCAGAATGCAGTATACATACCTCACAACAAAAGAATGTATCAATTCCATACAACACATAGAACATAAGCAACAAACCAGAAGTTAATATTAATATGGAATAGATATTACAAAAGAGAGGCCCTTAGGCCAAAAAGCAACAATTCTACAAAGGTAACAATGAAGCAAAAGGTGCCATAAAGATGGCTATAACACAAAGCCAATCGGTGTGCCTTAACCCTAGGCATCCGACCGACCGCCAAGCTAGTCGTCAAGAAAGCGCAACACGTAGCACAAAAGAGAGGCTCTTGGAGCTCTCCTTCTTCCTCTGCAACAAAAACCACAAAATTGCCACAACCACGCGGATGAGTACATAAAGTACTCCGCAAGACTTACGTGTGAGATAACAGAACTATAAATAGCTACATGCAAGCTTTATTTAAGTGGATGAGGCTTTGGACTCATTTTAGCATAAAGCAACATTTATTTGCAATAACATAATAGATTGAAGGCAATTTGGCAAAGCATTTTTAAATGTTGAAGTAACAACGAGATAATAACATAATAACAACAACAAGAACAATCACGAAGTGACTAACCCAAGTCACCACAACAATAGCATGAACTCCCGTTCATACCAACCATGTCAAGTTTTAATTAAAGGTTGTAGTCTAGTCTTGAACGACCTTACCAAGCATGTCCATAACCTAGGGCGAGGCTATTGAATAGTTTTATCCTGCGGGGTGTACCACTGTACCCACACGCCGAGATCGCCTTTCCTTTACGCACACTTAGAAGGTGTTTGCACGGCTAAGTCCTACGAGACCTTTCCAAAGGATGAATGCTAATTACGAGCTGCACAACCCACGGGAGAAGGAGACATCACAACCTTCCGGAAGCTAATGCTCCTCCCACACTATACATATACATTTGTTTTGAAAACACACCAACCGAGCTCGCTCATAATTAACACCTCCTAGAGTACTTAGTCAAGAGGGGTTCCATATGCCTCAGCGTGGTTAGTACGCCAAATCGCAACTTAGTGACCCAAGTACTCGGTCCTTAGGGACCCAGCATACCACCACATCCAAAAACCGCACCATCCATCCAATATGCCCAAGTCTAAATCAATCTTTTATTTTCAGTTTTGATTTTACAAATTAATCAAAGCACAAGTGCTGGACATATAGGAGTAATAATCATTTTTGAGTGATCAAGACCATCGACTAAGTCGATGATCGCCCATTTCTACCGATAACTAGGCATGTCTAAGCAATTTACATCGAACCTACTAAGTGATAAGAGCTCATCCAACGAGCTCCCACCACAGCAAATAACCTAGGCTCATGGTAGTAGAGGATAAACAATTCCTACAGATCATGCAACTATAGGCTTGCTAGCGACATTTAACACAAAGTAGCATGCATACATAGAAGTAAAACAAAGTATTAAGCTTTAAAGTAATGGGACAATGATGGAAATGGTCAAACTGCTTGCCTTGTTGCTGGTGGTCAAATGGTGGCAGAGGGTCACTCTCGGGATCACCACAAATGTCGAATCCTAACGGAAAAGCGAGAAAGAACCGATAAGAACGACGAAAAACAACAAAGACAGCACAACAAACGAACTCCAAATGCTATGAAAATTTTACAGCAGCAAGACCATGATTTATCATGAATTTAGCAACAAGAACCAATTGATTTGAATTCTCAATGCAAAAGATATGATGAAATCAATTCTGCTCAGCCTATTAATTAGAAAATATGTTACTGTTCATCGCAAAATTTTCTAGAATAGCAGTGAAGCTGAAATTTTTACTGTAAAACCAGCACCTCATGAGATGAATAACACAATTGAGTTCACCTCATTTGGAGCTATAATGTACTTTCTATAATTTTTCAAAAACAAGAACTTGAACAAAATTATAATGCACAAGTCCTCATTTTTACAACAGCAACATGCTCAAAACTAATTTTCACAGTGAGTTCACTAAGAGAGGAAACCAACAAAGTTGGTCTCACCCAAAAATAATCTAAAGAGCAATAGTTATGTATTTTACAAGTTAAGCATTGATTTAAGTGCACATTTTAAAGTTGGTTTTAAAATCTAATGGCAAACTGTGCTCTGGAGCTGAACTCAACTTACAATCATTTTTGGATTAAAGTCAAGTTCAATACAGGGCTAACACAATTTGAATGACCTCAAAAGGATTCAAAACGAAGGAGATATGAAATTCTAAAGTCTATACCTTATTTCAGTTTAACTAAGACCTCACTGGAATTCCTAAAACTCACAAGGGTATGGGAGGACGTGAGCCACAGATCTTAAATCCAACGGCTCAGACCTCCCAGGTGAACAACGCACACGCGCTCAGGAGGTCCAGAGGTCCTGGACCTCCTAGCAACGCACATGCGCGAGATGAGGGAGGTCGGGGCCGAGATGCGAAAATCAACGGACCACAACACAGAAGGAGGTCCGAACGGACCAGATCTAAAGGGAGGTCCTCAACGGTTGAGATCTTCCAAAGGAAGGTCCAAACTATCAAGATCTCCCCAAGGAAGATCTACATCGTCAAGACCTCACAGGGAGGTCTGGGACGGTCCAGATGTTCCAAGGAGGTCCTCGATGGTTCGGGATCGTCGAGGGAGGACCTTGACGGTCAAGATCTACCCGGGAGGTCATGAACGGCCGAGATAACCTAGGGAGGTCCTAAGGGAGGTCTCAACGCCACTGCACCTCCGTGGAGGTGCGAGGGCCACGATTGCGCAAGGGAGGTCTTGGACGCCCAGATCTCCTTGGAGGAGGTCATGGACGCCCTGCACTCCAACGCCGCACGAGCTTTGGACATGAGATAAATGCGCTGGACCTCAAGGAGGTCCGCTACGGAGGTCTTAAATGCACGCATTAAAGGGTGGATTTAAGGCAGTTAAGACATCCAATGATTACAATGATGGGAGCAATTGATTAGCGCATTAAAATGGTGAATTTATGTCCTAAAAACGACAATGACACGCTCGGGACGTCCGACAAAATCCCGAGCGTGAAGGAGTGATCCTCGCCGGCGATGTAGAGCCCGCCGGTGAGGTCCAATGATACCACTGAGTGCACAATAACGTTGCGCACCCAGTGGACCTCCTCTCGACGGCGACGGCGGCTTTGAACGCCGGCGAGCCGGAGAGGGCAAGATTGACCAGCACGGCCAAAACCGAAAAACAAAAATGAAGCTCCGCGCGACATCCAATCAAGCGTGTGCCCAATTAAAAGCTCCGCGACCTCATACATGCGGGTGCCCAGCGCTAAAGGACTAACAGGGGAAGTACTGGAGGTCCTAAGGTCTTTGCCGGGAGGTCGTGGAGGTGATGACTGAGTTGGGGAAGAAAGGTGCTCCACGGCCAAAGCTCCAGCTCAGATTCCACTTTGTCCACCTCTGTAAATGTCCAAACCAAAACGCAGTGAGGTCTTGGTCCCAAAGGAAGGCACAATTGGAAGCAAGGAGAGGAAGAAGAAATCTCAATGACCCTTGCCCACCAAGGAGCTTCAAACTCCAACAATGGCGGCCAAGGATGGTTTCTGTGGTTTAGAGTTCACAAGCACAGAGAGCGAGCAAGGAACAAAGGCTTGTAAAGGAAGATAAAGGCACGGTGGGGGTGTTCTTATACTTAGGGCAAAGAGGTTTTAGGCCACTGGCTAAGCTCATGGTGAGCTTGGCCCATGGCATGGTCCAGGCAATTGGACAGGACGTAAAGTGGACATGGTGGCAGGTCTGAGCTGACCCATGAGGCGGAAGGCGACCAGCATTAAATGCGGTCAAGAAAGAGTCATTGAAAGGACACATGGGACAAGTGGACATTAACTCCCTCCAGAGCACGCATGCGCGCCAGAGGAAGGAGAAGAACAGGGAGGTCCTTATGACCGTTGGATAAGACACGGGAGGTCCTAACCATCGGATCTCATTTTGAACCGTTATGTTTTAAGTGGTGGGAGGAGGTCCCACCACACGATCAAGGATGGGGAGGTCGTGGCCCTCCGATTTTTAATCGCAAAAACGCACGTGAGGAAAGGGACAGAGGTCCAAAGCGTTGGATCTCCATCCAGCAAGTCGCGGACCTCCAAGTGAGGACTTAACCGCATTACGATCAAAAAGACATGAGGGGAGGTCATGGCCTTTAGATTTAGATCTAAGGGCTACGATCTCACGTCTTGCCGGGAGGTGCAGTGCGCATGAGACAAAGGAGGTCGTGACCGTAGATTTTAAATCTAACGGTGCACAACAAAAGATGGGGAGGTTGTGAGTGCTTGATATAGCAGGAGGTCGTGAGTCGTTGGATTTGATCCAATGGCTACGACCTAGGTTAGGTGGAAGGTTTGTTTAGTTTAACAATGAGGGAGGAGGTCGGGGCCATGGATCTTGGATCCAAGGGCTATGACCTCACGTGAAATGGGATGACTGTTGAGTATGTTGAGGAGGAGGTCGTGGTGTTGGATTTGATCCAACGGCCACGACCTCAACAAATGGGATGACCTTGTGCGATGGTTTACACTCGAGGAGGTCTTTGAGGTTTAACACGGGGAGGTCATGACCATGGATCACCGATCCAACGGCAATGACCTCATGAGGTGGGAGGTCCTCGCGGTGTTGATCATGAGGAGGTCGTGGTGTTGGATGTAAATCCAGCGGCTGCGATTTGATCAAGTGGAGATGAGGTCTCACGAGGTGCAGACATGGTTGGGCTGGACCAACTTTGAATATAGCTAGCCCAAGGAGCAGTGTAGGCTTTTAAATTTAGTTTTAACAAGCTGAAACTTAGCAGAATTATTTGAGATAGCAAATGAACTCCAAATTTGATGAAATTTTAACTGGAGCTTGCTGACAATGAGACCAACCTTGCATAAAATTTCCAGAGGTTATTATGCAATGCATTTTTCTCAGGAAATTCATGAAGGTTGTTTAAAGGATTGTTTTGCCTCCAAAAATTATCAACAAGTGTTATAACTCATGATATTTTTAGAAGGGTCCCATATCAGTTTTTGGGACCAAGGAAAATATATTCCAAATGTTTGACACAAGATTTAAGATAATTGAAAAATAAGTTTGATTTTTGGTCAACAAGAGCTTTGTGTTTTGGATTACACAACTCTTGGACAAGAATTACATAAGATTTTAGGGTTTTTCAAGATGTGAGAAAAAGTTTTAATTTCTACACATATAATTATACTTGATTAACCCTAATTATACATTTGGGATGTTACAAAATCTCTCCCCTTACAGAAATCTCGCCCCGAGATTTGGCTCACTCAGAAAGAAAGATGGATAGTCCGCTTGACGAGAGGCGATCTTCTCTTTCCCAAGTAGCCTCATCCTCGTAATGGTTTGACCACTGAACTTTAAGGAACTTGATGGTCTTATTCCTTGTCCTTCGTTCAGACTCATCGAGCACGTGAGCAGGTGCTCGCGATAGGTCAAATCTTCACGGACATCGAGAGTTTCCAACGGAGCTTCCTCGGTTGGAACACGGAGGCACTTCTTAAGCTGGGACACATGGAAAACATCATGTACCCCTCAAGTGCAGTGGCAACTCCAACTTATAGGCAGCAGCTCCTTCTTCTCGATAATGCGGTAGGGACCGACATATCGAGGAGCCAACTGCCCTTGACGCCAAACGTTGATGGCCCTTCAAAGGAGAGACTTTGAGATAAACAAAGTCATTAGGCTCAAAACGTAACTCACGCCGACGGCGATCCGCATAGCTCTTTTGCTCGATTGAGATGCATAGCAGCTCACGAATAATAATTTGGACTTGGCGCTCGGCCTCATTGATTGAGTCCGCCAAAGAGAGGTCTCTCCGGTCTCGACCAGTTCAACGGGTTCTACACTTTCTCCGTATAAGGCCTCAAATGGTGCCATGCCGGATCGGCCCGAAGTCTGTTGTTATAAGAAAACTTCGGCGAATGGCAAGCATTTCTCCCAATGCTTCCCATATGAAAGGACACAAGCACGAAGCATGTCTTCCAAAACTTGGTTGACCCCTCTCGGTCGACCATCGGTTTGGGGGTGATATGCCGTCTTGAAAGCAAGACGAGTGCCCATAGCCTCTTGCAAGCTATGCCAAAACGAGGCGTGAAAAGGATCCACGATCCGACACGATCGTCTTCGCACACCGTGCAAACTCACGATGCGGGCGATATAGAGTTCCGCCAAAAGACCTACCCAAGTTCGGTCTTGACGGAAGGAAATGTGCCACCTTAGTCAATCGATCGATGGCGACCCAAATGGCATCATTCTTCTTGGGGTTGTGGGTAGACCGGTGATGAAATCCATTCGATCGAATCCCACTTCCACTCGAGAATTGGCAAAGGTGAAGCGATCCAAAGAGACGCCGATGCTCGGCCTTGACACGACGACACACGTCGCTTTCAAGAACGAACCGCGATCTCCCTCTTCATTCGGGTCCACCAAAATCTCTGGCGGAGATCTTGATACATCTTTGTGGCCGGGATGAATGGATAAAGGCGAATCATGGGCTTCACGGAGGATTAAATTCCGCAACTCCATGTCCTTTGGAACCATTAAGGCGTTGTTCGAACCTCACGACGCCATGCTCATCCTCGAGAAGCACTTGGTCGTTCCGTTCTTGACATTTGCCTTAATGTGGCTCACTCCAACATCCGATCGCCGGGCGGAACTTGATCCGATCCACCAAGGTTGGTTGCACAACCATGGCGTGAGAGATCCATGCTCAACTATCTCCAAGTTGAGGCATTTGGAATGCCTCGAGAAGAGAGGGCGAATGCTCCTTGAGCACTAAGGCATTACAATGCGCTTTGCGACTAAGCGCATCGGCAACGACATTAGCCTTGCCCGGATGGTAGTGAATACCCATATCATAATCCTTGATCAACTCCAACCATCTCCTTTGCCTGAGGTTCAGGTCAGGTTGGGTGAACAAGTACTTGAGGCTCTTGTGATCCGAATACACTTCACAACGATTACCGATTAGGTAATGTCGCCAAATCTTAAGTGCATGAATCACAGCAGCCAACTCCAAATCATGAGTAGGGTAGTTGAGCTCATGAGGTCTCAATTGCCTTGATGCATAGGCCACTACCTTGCCTTCTTGCATAAGGACACAACCGAGGCCTCGACGAGAAGCATCGCAAAAGATATCGAAGCTGCGATGGATATCAGGAAGAACAAGAACGGGAGCGGTGGTCAAACGCTTCTTGAGTATATGGAAACTTGCCATGCAAGCATCAGACCACAAGAACTTCTTGTCCTTCTTGAGCAACTCCGTCATCGGCTTCGCGATCTTGGAGAAGTTCTCGATAAAGCGGCGATAATATCCCGCTAAACCAAGAAAACTCCGCGCCGGTGACGAAGTGGGCGGACTCCATGACGAACATCGGTGACCTTGCTAGGATCAATACTTCGCCTCCGCTGAAAGGATATGGCCTAAGAAAGCCACTTCCTTCAACCGAATGCACACTTGCTGAACTTCGGCGTCTGGTGGTGCTCACGTAGCTTGCCTAACACAAGCTTCAGATGCTCGGCATGATCCTCATCGTTCTTGGAGTAGATAAGGATATCATCGATGAAGACCACGACAAACTTATCCAAATACTCCATGAATACCGAATTCATGAGGTTCATGAACAAGGCAGAGCATTGGTTAAGCGAGCGACATGACGGTGTACTCGCACAAGCCGAAGCGAGTAGAGAACGCCGTCTTTGGAATATCCTCGGGCGAATCGAACGATGATATCCCACTCTCAAATCAATCTTGGAGAAAACTCGAGCTCCGGTCAATTGATCGAAGAGATCGTCAATGCGGGCAATGGATACTTGTTCTTCATCGTCACTTCATTAAGTGGGCGTAATCGACCTTATCATAAAGTACCGTCCTTCTTCTTTACGAAGATTTTGGACAACCCCAAGGAGATGAGCTAGGCGAATGAAACCCTTCTCTTGCAGCTCACTTAACCGCTTCTTCAATTCTACCAACTCGTTCGGTGGCATCCGATAAGGCCTCTTTGAGATAGGGGCGGTACCAGAGCCAACTCAATGACAAACTCGAGGTCTCGAGCGGGTGGCATCCCGGAAGATCACGGGAAAGACATCAACAAAGTCACAAACTGTTGGGACTTCGCTAATATCTAGAGCGGGCTTCGCTTCAAGCGAAGAGATGCGGATCTAGCGACTTGGTAAAAACTTAAACCGCCACGAGGACTAGATAGAGATGAGCTTCTGGCGCAATCGATTTGCCCCATGTCTTTGGGACAACCAATCCATGCCAAGAATCACATCAAGACTCGCTGAATGTAGAAGGATAAGGTTTGCTAAGAAACCTCGCCCGATCTCGATAGGACATCCCTACACTCAACCTCGGCCCTCAACTCCAACGGGAGAGCGAATGAGAAGCGGGACCGACAATGGAGAGAAAAGAAGCTCTCCGAGCAATGAGAAAAGACTCGAAACAAATGAATGAGATGCTCTGAATCAAACAAAACGATGGCGGGATGAGAGTTAACGAAAGTGTACCTAGCACGGCGTCGGGTGCCTCTGAGCCTCCTCTGTGGTGATGGCGTTGACGCGACCACTACCCACGCCTTTGGGTAGCGGGACGATCTTTCGGTCTGAGATGCACCACCTCTCGCCCGCGTCCTCCATTAGGGCGAGGGGTGCTCTGTCTTCTTAGGGCATTGGTTCGCATAATGCCCCTTCGGTTGCATGAGAAACATGTGACCCGCGGCCTGGTTGCGGGGGCGCTCTGCTGACTTCGCGGTGCGTGGTGAGACACGGACTGCGAAGGGCGAAACGAGGAGGTGACCTCGGGCGCCAAGAGTGAGAGTGGTACCCGAGATCGCCTCAAGCGGGGACGGAGGAACGGCCTGGATGACTTATGGGCCTCCACTTGCGCTATGGAATCCATAAGCTCTCGAGCCGCATGCTTTCGACGATGGCCTTGTCGACCAAGGTCTGAAATCGTGAAGTCGACAATGGATAGCTTGTCCTTGACTCCTCGGACAAGCCACGCTGAACTTGGCACCTTAGCCATATCGGTGGCCACGTCCTCGGGAGCATAATGAGCTAGATGGTTGAACTTCGTAGACATACTCCATGGTGAGCTCGCCCTTGCTTGAGCACAAGAAACTCCACCTTCTTGATCTCCATCAAGCCGGCGAGGATGTGAGCCGTCGGAAGGCGTCTGAAACTCCTCCCAAGAGGCGGTGTGATCCACGGGCTGCATGGCGAAAGCTCTCCCACCATGACAAAGCTGCACCCTCCGGTGGTGCGATGCGAACAGCGCCTTCTCGTGCATGGCGCTGCGCGATCTGGCTTCGCTCCACAAGGCGAAGCCAATCATCCGCATCCAAAGGATCCTCGACCGGGAAAAGGTAGGGGCTGAGTACGAAGAAACTCCGCGAGTCCTCCACGCGGTGATGGGCATTCCTCGCCCGGATCACGAAGCTCCGGTAAGTGCGGTGGTGTTGCGCGATGGCGTCGATAGAACTCTCTGTCATCCGCGGTTGCGCTTCGATCTGAAGAAGAACCCGGCCATGGTCGGAGGAGGAGGAAGCTCCTCGTCCGGACCGGTGGCCGCCTTGGCCGCTTCTGAGTCGTCCGGCCATCTGTTACAAGGAATTTTGGTTAGCAACTAGACCCAAAAACAAAGCCTTAAAAAAGCAAAAGCGATCGACTAGGGAATGGAATATCACCCTAAACGAAAGCCAAAACAGCGAGTATTTAAACTTTAAAAAGCTTCTAAAAGACTCTAAAAACAGCCAAGAAACACCAAAAGCAAGGCTCAACTTCTCAACTCAACTAACCCGTATCGAATGAACGAGTAATTGGTCGAGAAGATCAAAAATCAGATTGTAGGGTGAGAGTTAACGCTACTAAAGAGCAAGGTTAATGCAGCGAAATAAGTGTTAGATACTTAGCTAACTAGTATCACATCTTACCCTTTTATTCCCACAAGTTTTAGTTGATTAACCTCTCATTATCTATCCTAATTGGAACCTTTGAGACTGCTGTCCGGAAATTTGATGCTTGCTGTCCAGATTTCGCATCCAAGCTCCTTGTCGAATCACCGACTCCAGAACTTCAAAACCTTGTAGTGGGCAGCTCACACTTCAATTTGCCAATCTCATTGGTTCTCCCAAAAACCCAGTGTTAATCGATAACAACTATTTTGTAGAAGGGAAGAGAGGAAAACAACTTTTAAAACTCAAATTAGAGTGGGATGAGAAGAGAAAGCTAAGATAGGTAAGGAATAAAATCCGAGAATTTACCTAAGCTTTCAAAACTCATTTGATGCTTTGAAAATAGGTTTTCAAAATATCCTAAGGACGACCAAGCTTGCGTTACTACGGTCAGTATGGCTCTGATACCAACTTCTGTGAGACCCCGATGTTTATTAGGCTCATAATACTTAGTCATCCGATTGACCCTAGTATTATCAACCAAATAAACCCGGTCTCGAGAGATGTATACTCCCCAGAATGCAGTATACATACCTCACAACAAAAGAATGTATCAATTCCATACAACACATAGAACATAAGCAACAAACCAGAAGTTAATATTAATATGGAATAGATATTACAAAAGAGAGGCCCTTAGGCCAAAAAGCAACAATTCTACAAAGGTAACAGCGGAAGCAAAAGGTGCCATAAAGATGGCTATAACACAAAGCCAATCAGTGTGCCTTAACCCCTAGGCATCTGACCGGACCGCCAAGCTAGTCGTCAAGAAAGCGCAACACGTAGCACAAAAGAGAGGCTCTTGGAGCTCTCCTTCTTCCTCTGCAACAAAAACCACAAAATTGCCACAACCACAGGCGCGATGAGTACATAAAGTACTCCGCAAGACTTACGTGTGAGATAACAGAACTATAAATAGCTACATGCAAGCTTTATTTAAGTGGATGAGGCTTTGGACTCATTTTAGCATAAAGCAACATTTATTTGCAATAACATAATAGATTGAAGGCAATTTGGCAAAGCATTTTTAAATGTTGAAGTAACAACGAGATAATAACATAATAACAACAACAAGAACAATCACGGAAGTGACTAACCCAAGTCACCACAACAATAGCATGAACTCCCGTTCATACCAACCATGTCAAGTTTTAATTAAAGGTTGTAGTCTAGTCTTGAACGACCTTACCAAGCATGTCCATAACCTAGGGCGAGGCTATTGAATAGTTTTATCCTGCGGGGTGTACCACTGTACCCACACGTCCGACCGCCTTTCCTTTACGCACACTTAGAAGGTGTCTTTGTGCAACTAAGTCCTCTGAGACCTTTCCAAAGGATGAATGCTAATTACGAGCTGCACAACCCACGGGAGAAGGAGACATCACAACCTTCCGGAAGCTAATGCTCCTCCCACACTATACATATACATTTGTTTTTGAAAACACACCAACCGAGCTCGCTCATAATTAACACCTCCTAGAGTACTTAGTCAAGAGGGTTCCATATGCCCTCGCGTGGTTAGTCTGTGAAATAAACAACTTAGTGACCCAAGTACTCGGTCCTTAGGGACCCGGCATACCACCACATCCAAAAACCGCACCATCCATCCAATATGCCCAAGTCTAAATCAATCTTTTATTTTCAGTTTTGATTTTACAAATTAATCAAAGCACAAGTGCTGGACATATAGGAGTAATAATCATTTTGAGTGATCAAGACCATCGACTAAGTCGATGATCGCCCATTCTACCGATAACTAGGCATGTCTAAGCAATTTACATCGAAACTACTAAGTGATAAGAGCTCATCCAACGAGCTCCCACCACAGCAAATAACCTAGGCTCATGGTAGTAGAGGATAAACAATTCCTACAGATCATGCAACTATAGGCTTGCTAGCGACATTTAACACAAAGTAGCATGCATACATAGAAGTAAAACAAAGTATTAAGCTTTAAAGTAATGGGACAATGATGGAAATGGTCAAACTGCTTGCCTTGTTGCTGGTGGTCAAATGGTGGCAGAGGGTCACTCTCGGGATCACCACAAATGTCGAATCCTAACGGAAGCGCGAGAAAGAACCGATAAAACGACGAAAAACAACAAAGACAGCACAACAAACGAACTCCAAATGCTATGAAAATTTTACAGCAGCAAGACAATGATTTATCATGAATTTAGCAACAAGAACCAATTGATTTGGATTCTCAATGCAAAAGATATGATGAAATCAATTCTGCTCAGCCTATTAATTAGAAAATATGTTACTGTTCATCATAAAATTTTCTAGAATAGCAGTGAAGCTGAAATTTTTACTGTAAAACCAGCACCTCATGAGATGAATAACACAATTGAGTTCACCTCATTTGGAGCTATAATGCACTTTCTATAATTTTTCAAAAACAAGAACTTGAACAAAATTATAATGCACAAGTCCTCATTTTACAACAGCAACATGCTCAAAACTAATTTTCACAGTGAGTTCACTAAGAGAGGAAACCAACAAAGTTGGTCTCACCCAAAAATAATCTATAGAGCATTAGTTATGTATTTTACAAGTTAAGCATTGATTTAAGTGCACATTTTAAAGTTGGTTTTAAAATCTAATGGCAAACTGTGCTCTGGAGCTGAACTCAACTTACAATCATTTTTGGATTAAAGTCAAGTTCAATACAGAGCTAACACAATTTGAATGACCTCAAAAGGATTCAAAAGCGAAGGAGATATGAAATTCTAAAGTCTATACCTTATTTCGGTTTAACTAAGACCTCCTTGGAATTCCTAAAACTCACAAGGGTATGGGAGGGCGTGAGCCACAGATCTTAAATCCAGCGGCTCAGACCTCCCAGGTGAACAACACACGCGCTCGGGAGGTCCAGAGGTCTGGACCTCCTAGCAACGCACATGCGCGAGATGAGGGAGGTCGGGCCGTGATCTGAAAATCAGCGGACCACAACACGGGAAGGAGGTCGGAGCGGACCAGATCTAAAGGGAGGTCCTCAGCGGTTGAGATCTTCCAAAGGAAGGTCCAAACTATCAAGATCTCCCCAAGGAAGATCTACATCGTCAAGACCTCACAGGGAGGTCTGGACGGTCCAGATGTTCAAGGGAGGTCCTCGATGGTTCGAGATCGTCGAGGGAGGACCTTGACGGTCAAGATCTACCCGGGAGGTCATGAGCAGTGAGATAACCTAGGGAGGTCCTAAGGGAGGTCCTCAACGTCCTGAACCTCCGGGGAGGTGCAGGCGGCCACGATTGCGCAAGGGGAGGTCTTGGACGCTCCAGATCTCCTTGGAGGAGGTCATGGACGTCCCAGACCCAACGCGCACGAGCTTTGGACATGAGATAAATGCGCGCTGGACCTCAAGGAGGTCCGCGCGCGCGGGAGGTCTTAAATGCACGCATTAAAGGGTGGATTTAAGGCAGTTAAGACATCCAATGATTACAATGATGGGAGCAATTGATTAGCGCATTAAAATGGTGAATTTATGTCCTAAAAACGACAATGACACGCTCGGGACGTCGACAAAATCCCGGCGTGAAGGAGTGATCCTCGCGGCGATGTAGAGCCCGCGGTGAGGTCAATGATACCACCGAGTGCACAATAACGTTGCGCGCCAGTGGACCTCTCTCGACGGCGACGGCGGCTTTTTGAACGCCGCGAGCCGAGAGGGCAAGATGACCAAGACGGCCAAAACCGAAAAACAAAAATGAAGCTCATGCGACATCCAATCAAGCGTGTGCCCAATTAAAAGCTCGCGACCTCATACATGCGGGTGCCCAGTAGCTAAAGGACTAACAGGAAGTACAGGAGGTCCTAAGGTCTTTGGGGAGGTCGTGGAGGTGATGACTGAGTTGGGGAAGAAAGGTGCTCCACGGCCAAAGCTCGACTCAGATTCCACTTTGTCCACCTCTGTAAATGTCCAAACCAAAAGCAGTGAGGTCTTGGTCCCAAAGGAAGGCACAATTGGAAGCAAGGAGAGGAAGAAGAAATCTCCAGTGACCCTTGCCCACCAAGGAGCTTCAAACTCCAACAATGGCGGCCAAGGATGGTTTGGTGGTTTAGAGTTCACAAGCACAGGAGAGCGAGCAAGGAACAAAGGCTTGTAAAGGAAGATAAAGGCACGGTGGGGGTGTTCTTATACTTAGGGCAAGAGGTTTTAGGCCACCGGGCTAAGCTCATGGTGAGCTTGGCCCATGGCATGGTCGAGCAGTTGGACGGGACGTAAAGTGGACATGGTGGCGTGTGCGAGGTGACCCATGAGGCGGAAGGCGACTGCATTAAATCTTGGTCAACAAGAGTCATTGAAAGGACACGATGGGACAAGTGGACATTAACTCCCGCTCGAGCACGCATGCGCGCCAGAGGAAGGAGAAGAACAGGAGGTCCTTATGACCGTTGGATAAGACACGGGAGGTCCTAACCATCGGATCTCATTTTGAACCGTTATGTTTTAAGTGGTGGGAGGAGGTCCCAGCCACACGATCAGAGATGGGGAGGTCGTGGCCCTCCGATTTCTTAATCGCAGCATACGTGAGGAAAGGGACAGAGGTCCAAAGCGTTGGATCTCCATCCAGCAGTCGCGGACCTCCGGTGAGGACTTAACCGCACGCGATCAAAAAGACATGAGGGGAGGTCATGGCCTTTAGATTTAGATCTAAGGGCTACGATCTCACGTGCGCTGGGGAGGTCTGGTGCGCATGAGACAAAAAGGAGGTCGTGACCGTAGATTTTAAATCTAACGGTGCACAACAAAAGATGGGGGAGGTTGTGAGTGCTTGATAACGCAGGGAGGTCGTGAGCTGTTGGATTTGATCCAATGGCTACGACCTAGGTTAGGTGGAAGGTTTGTTTAGTTTAACAGTAAGGGGAGGAGGTCAGGGCCATGGATCTTGGATCCAAGGGCTATGACCTCACGTAGGTGGGATGACCTTGCTGAGTATGTTGAGGAGGAGGTCGTGGCTGTTGGATTTGATCCAACGGCCACGACCTCAACAAATGGGATGACCTTCTTTGCGATGGTTTGACTCGAGGAGGTCTTTGAGGTTTAACACACAGGGGAGGTCATGACCATGGATCACTGATCCAACGGCAATGACCTCATGAGGTGGGGAGGTCCTCGCGGTGTTGACCGCGGAGGAGGTCGTGGCTGTTGGATGTAAATCCAGCAGTGCGACTTTGATCAAGTGGAGATGAGGTCTGTGAGGTGCGGACATGGTTGGGCTGGACCAACTTTGAATATAGCTAGCCAAGGAGCAGTGTAGGCTTTTAAATTTAGTTTTAACAGCTGAAACTTAGCAGAATTATTTGAGATAGCAAATGAACTCCAAATTTGATGAAATTTTAACTGGAGCTTGCTGACAATGAGACCAACCTTGCATAAAATTTCCAGAGGTTATTATGCAATGCATTTTTCTCAGGAAATTCATGAAGGTTGTTTAAAGGATTGTTTTGCCTCCAAAATTATCAACAAGTGTTATAACTCATGATATTTTTTGAAGGGGTCCCATATCAGTTTTTGGGACCAAGGAAAATATATTCCAAATGTTTGACACAAGATTTAAGATAAATGGAAAATAAGTTTGATTTTTGGTCAACAAGAGCTTTGTGTTTTTGGATTACACAACTCTTGGACAAGAATTACATAAGATTTTAGGGTTTTTCAAGATGTGAGAAAAAGTTTTAATTTCTACACATATAATTATACTTGATTAACCCTAATTATACATTTGGGATGTTACATGGCGGTCCAGACCTCTCCCATTTCCAATCCAAAGTTCCAGACCTTCCATGCATTATGTCCCTTCGTGGACCTCCCCTTTGTTTTGAATCCAACGGTTTGGACCTCCCCTCACTTTGAATATGAAGGCCCAGACCTCCCCGTGCATCTTTTCTCTCTGGGGACCTCCCCCTTCGCGTTGATCTTGGCTGTTGGACCTCCCTCTCGGAGATCCAACCGCCTTCGGACCTCAACTTGCCTTTAATCTCAACCACGGGATTTCGTGAAGTTCTGGACCTCCTATCAAGAGACATCCCAGTGGCCTCTTAAACCTGCCTCGGGACCTCCTCGCTGAGACCTCCTTTGATGAGATCCTAACCGTCGGGATCTCCTTTGTTGATCTGACCGTCGGGACCTCCCCACGTTCGGACCTCCTTGGTGTACATCGGGACCTCCTAGCCTTCGGACCTCCTCAAGGACCTCTCTGGGGCAAGACCTCCCTATTTTGACCCATTGTTTCTAAATTGATGGCCCCACCGCCGGTCTTAACCATTCTCAATTTCTCATACGTTATTATATTGAGCATTTAATGCGGGTCTTGTCACATTAAATGCATCCATATACGTGGTGTTTACTGAATTGGGTCACTTAACCGTACACGACATTTTTCTTTGTTCCTTCCCAAGCAACATACATTGTCCTTCCTCGTACCTTTTGCCCAGAATTGTATTGACACCTGCCCTGCCACTACCTACCTTTGACCCATTTCTATACTAATCCTTGACACGTATGTTTCTAGTTTTCTTCACCATTTTGATTACAATTAGACCAAGAAATTCCACCATATCACCTTTCTTCACACTCTATTATCCTGGCTCTCGACCAATGGCTCCCAGGGAAAGCCTTCTTTGCTCCCGACTTTCCCTCCATCCATTGTTTCTTCTTTTCCTAGTAAGTCCCTTGGTGATCTGCTCCACTCTTGTTCTTATCCTTTGCCTTTGAAGTGATCGTGTCCTTCACAGGACCTCCTTTTGTGGACTTCTTGTGGATTTCTATGGACCTTGTGTGAGGACCTCCTCTCTGGACCTTGCGCAAGAACCATTGCTCAAACACCTCTTTGCCCTCTTGCTTAGGTCACACCCACAGGGTCTTTTGCCAAAGACCACCCTCCTCTGTGAGTTTAGACCTCCTCCCTAAGAACCTAGTCTGGAGTTTGGACCTCTCCTGTTGGTTGCGTTTTGGACTTCCTCTGGGGTTCTTTTGGTTTTCTTATTGTTCTTAATTGGACCTTTATTTGAACCTTCTTTGACATTGCTCCTTCATACGTGTAGATCGTGAAGACTCCAGGGAGTCTGAGTGTACTGAAGAGGAGGATTCACAGGATAGTGAGCAAGGCAAGTTACACTTTTGATGATATTGCACCCAGTAATTCAAATTATTTATGTCATGTTTTAACATGTACTGCATGCCTATTTCTATCAAGATAGTTCAATACCAGTTTTAACTTCATAGTTATACCCATTTCCTTTGTATGACCCCTGTTGATTTTGGATTGAGCTTATTGTCACCATTAGGTCAAACTTGGTTGATCTTGATAGTATGAGCCAAGATCATTTGAAAAACATGTGCTTAGTTATGCTTAGATCAAACTTATTGATTTGGGGAAATCTTTACCAACATGACCAAATAATGTTTTAAATGTTTTCACCATGACATTGGGATGTCATGGAGGTATGAAAATGTTCTTTGGGTAAGCAAAGAAAATGAAAATGGGTTTTGATTGGGGCAAATTGGTTTGCTTGGTGGTGCAATGTTTATGCACGGACTCTATCTGGCTAAGGTGGAGGTCCGGGGTTTGTGGAAGTTGCCCTAGTCATGTGAGGACCGGTCTTTGGCGACCAACGCCATGCCTATAATGGGCTATGCCACAATCGTGCAACCACATGTCTCGAGAATGGGGCGTGGGACTGGTGATTAATTTGCAAAACTCTACCATATCTTTGCTCCATTGGAGGTGTGGGAGGTCTTGTTTGGCCAATGGTCTTTTATAACCTCATGTTCCCCTTGGTGCAAGAGGGGCTTCCTTGGATTGCTATCCACGAGGTGAAACCTTAGCAAGGAGAGGCGTGGTGGAGCAATGCATTGTAAAGGCCTTGTCATGAGCTCTAGACCTCTTACCTTTGGAAGTGAGAGGTGGCATTGGCGAATGGGACAAACTAGAGTACTCATGTCGTGTGGGTAAAGTGCACAACCTCTGCAGAGTTAAATCTATTGAATAGCCGTGTCCACGGTCATGGGCGTGTTGGCAAAGGCCACTTGAAGTTAGATGTTGGATTTGGGGTTTCGAAATGTTTGCTAAAAGCTGTTTTTGGGATTTTATCCCATGGGTTTGGGCGAGGAGCCTAATGTCGGGAGGTATCCTTCACCAATTCGTTGATGAATGCTACTCAAGCGAAAAACGCTTTGCTAAATGAATTTTAGATATTAAAGATCGCTTTGGAACTTAGTAATGGTATTTGAAAGAAAATTGGCTTTGTGCAAAATAACCATATTATGCCATCCTTTGATTATCCATCTATGCATGTCATGTTGCTAACCCACGGGTGTAACTTGCGAAAGCACGGTTGTTGTGCTCACTCTTGCTCATTGCAATCTTTGCCAGAGAAGATCTTGTCGATGAAGAAGATCAAAGCAGACTAGGTTGTGCCCTCGGTCATTTGCATGTGGCGTGTTGATGGACCCTTTTGATTTCTTTTGTTTTCATGTATTTATGTTTGGCCCAAGGCCACCTTGTAAACAACCTTGTAAATGTTTTGCTTATATAAAGGTGTGTTCGGATGTCACCACCATTGTGTATATCTTTGTGAAGAGCTAGCCATGATCCTTGGGACTAGCTCAAGTTTCCTGAAGGACCTTGGGCAGGCTCGGTCCACCATGTCCTCATGAAGGGATGAACATGTGGGGTTCTGGAGTGGTCCCAGACCTCCACGACCTCCTCTGGAGGGTTGTGGGAGGTCTTGGTACGCCCTCGGACCTCCTCGTTTGTTTCTACGTGGGGACATAGCTGGCCGTGGGTGCTCCTCGGTTCAAAGACTCTCTCTCGGGTCATGTTCTCCTGGACCTCCAAGAGGTCTTGCTGGACCTCCTGGGTGGTCTTGGTGGACTGTCCGAGAGGTCCTTTATGGACCTCCTGGGAGGTCCTGATGGACTTTCCAGAGGTCCCGGAGGATCTCTCGGGTGCCCTAGGATTGGGTCGTCACAAAAGTGGTATCAGAGCAACTCCTGACTGTAGGTCGTAACCTAGTAGAATTGGTTGTAGAATTTCAAAATCATTTTATGACAAAAGAAGAATAAAATGTTCTTTCTTACCTGGGTCATCTTTCCATTCTTACCTTGTTCTGGTTCTCTTTCTTATCTTAACCTCATCTTATCTTGTTCTTTCTACACACCCATTTACAATGTTAAGTGGACTTCCTTGCCCTTGCAACTTTTTATTAGAGGTCTTGAGTTAGGTCTGGAGCTTTGGACCCCTCAAAAAGGTAAGACACGTGTAGTATGATGCTTGGTAATTATGGGTTCTAAAAAGGGTTTTCACTGCTGTTTCCTTTGCATTGGATTTCTTTTGCCGAAATGTTTGATTGGGCTAGTTTTCCTTAGCCTCTTCTCTTTTCTTTTTCTAGCCTGGGTGCTTGGACATTATGGCCACCTCTAGGAATGGAAGTGGTAACTCAAGCCATCACAGCCGACAAGCTGAGGAAGAGGCTGAGAACCCTGCTATATGGACCAATCAGAATAGAGGAGTTGAGGGTGAGCAAGGGCAACCAACAACACAGACCACCCCCACCTCGGTAGAAGGCCCTACTTGGACTCAATTATTGGCCAATCAAACTCAGTTGATAAACCTACTTTCACAATCTATTGCCAACACTCAGTCCCTGCAGGCTGCAGCAACAGCCCAACCTCAAGCTCAAGCTCCACCTCCACCAAGGTCTAGCATTGCAGAATTTATGAGGTTGCGCCCTCCAGCTTTTTCCAGTAGTGCCGAGCCAATGGAGGCTGATGATTGGTTAAGGGCAGTGAGTAGGAAATTAGACATGGTGCAATGTACAGACCATGAGAGAGTGCTTTTTGCTTCTCACCAACTCAGTGGACCAGCCTCTGAGTGGTGGGACAATTTTAGTCAATCTCATGCAGATCCTCAGGCCATCACATGGGATGAGTTCAAGAAAGCATTTCATCGTGCTCATCTCCCACCCGGCATGATGTCATTAAAGTGGACAGAATTTCGTACCTTGAAGCAAGGCAGTCGTACTGTCAATGAATATATGCACAAGTTCAATCAGTTAGCAAGATATGCTCCTGGGATGTTGCTACTGATGAGAGCAAGCAAGAACACTTTTTAGAGGGGTTGAATGATAATATCTCGGTGCATCTTGTTTCCCAGGAACACACAGACTTCCAGCAACTTGTGAGCAAAGCTATTCGGCAGGAGGACAAACTCCAAAAGATGGAGGGCCGAAAGAGGAAGAAAGCTGCACAGAGGTTTAACCCTGGAGGATTCCCTAGGTCTAGGACCTCTCAATCCCAGACCTCTCAGCACAAGTCCTTACGGACCTCCTCCTCAAAGGCATCGGGGTCAGAGCAACGCACAAGCAGGTCAAGCTATCGAAGGACCTCCTCTGGCAGCCAGCTTCAAAAGAAGCCAAGTATGACCTCCTCGGCTGGTGTTACCTGTTTCTTTTGTAATGAGATTGGGCACTATGCTAATAAGTGCCCAAAGAAGCAACAAGTTGCTGTACCAGCCCGATCTGAGCAAGGAATGTCGGCTCAAGGAAGTGCCTCGAGCGTGAAGCCTACCACTAAGGTCATCAAGGGCCGTGTCACACACGTCACGGCAAAAGAGGCACATGATGCACCTGACGTAGTCCTCGGTATGTTCCCTGTTAACTCTGTGCCAGCTTCGGTTTTATTTGACTCAGGGGCTTCCCATTCCTTTGTTTCAAGCAAATTTGTGGGAAAGTGTGGGCTATCTATAATACCTTTGGCTAACCCCATGCTAATACATGTCCCGGGCATAGATATGAGGACTAATACCCTCTACCCAAATCTCACCTTAGAGATCTCTGGAGTTTTATTTCATGCAGACTTGATAGTCTTGCCAACTCAAGGACTAGATGTAATCCTTGGAATGAATTGGTTGGCTAAGAATAAAGGGCAGATTGATTGTGCTACTAAGTCTATAACACTCACAAGTGAACAAGGAAGTCGAGTGGAGTTTAAACCAAAGACCTCCCTTAAGACAGGACCTCTTCTAACTAATGTAAAGGAGGTAGTGAAGCTGGAAGACCTCCTAGTGGTCAGAGAATATATGGATGTGTTCCCTGAGGAACTCCCTGGAATGCCACCCGATAGGGACATTTCTTTTCTAATTGAATTGGTCCCTGGGACTGCACCTATATCTAAAAGACCTTCTGAGGATGCTGTAAATGAATTGGTGGAATTAAAGAAACAAATCCAGGAATTGAAGGAGAAAGGATTTATTAGACCAAGCTCTTCACCATGGGGAGCACCTGTGCTATTTGTCAAAAAGAAGGACAGTAGCTTGAGAATGTGTGTAGATTATAGATCACTCAATGAGGTCACCATTAAGAATAAATATCCATTACCAAGGATAGATGACCTCTTTGACCAACTTAAGGGGGCAAGTGTGTTCTCCAAAATAGACCTAAGGTCTGGTTACCATCAACTAAAAATCAGGCCAAAGGACATCCCCAAAACAGCTTTTACCACAAGGTATGGATTATATGAGTTCACTGTGATGTCTTTTGGACTGACAAATGCCCCAGCTTATTTCATGAGCTTGATGAACAAAGTATTCATGGACTTTCTTGACAAATTTGTGGTGGTATTTATTGATGATATTCTCATCTATTCTAAAAATGAAGCAGAACATGAAGACCACCTAAGAATGGTGCTGGGAAGACTTAGAGAGCAGCACCTCTATGCCAAATTTAGTAAATGTGAGTTTTGGCTAAGTCAAGTAGCCTTCTTAGGTCATATTATTTCAGCCAAGGGTGTAGCTGTGGACCCATCAAAGGTTGAAGCTGTCCTAGACTGGAGACCTCCTAAGACAGTGACTGAGGTAAGAAGCTTTCTTGGTCTAGCTGGCTATTATAGAAGATTTATTGAGAGCTTTTCCAAGATTGCTAGACCTCTTACTCAACTTTTGAAAAAGGAAAAGAGGTTTGAATGGACTGAAACCTGTGAACAAAGTTTTCAGGGATTGAAGGAGAAACTTATCACAGCTCCTGTATTAATTCTTCCAAACATTCAAAGAGATTTTGAAGTATTTTGTGATGCATCCCATCAAGGACTGGGATGTGTGCTAATGCAGGACAGAAGGGTAGTGGCATATGCCTCTAGATAGTTGAGACCTCATGAGGAGAATTACCCAACACATGATCTTGAACTAGCAGCCATTGTACATGCTTTAAAAATCTGGCGACATTACCTTATTGGCAACCGTTGTGAGATATACACGGACCACAAAAGTTTGAAATACATTTTCACACAATCAGATTTGAACTTAAGACAAAGGAGGTGGTTAGAATTAATTAAAGACTATGACCTTGGGATACACTACCACCCGGGCAAAGCCAATGTGGTGGCAGATGCCTTGAGCCGAAGAGGTTACTGTAATACCTTGTCGGTCCAAGAACAGCAACCAAGACTATATGAGGAATTGAGGTACCTCAATCTGGAGATAGTAGAGCAAGTCTGTGTGAACACCTTGGAGGTACATCCAATTGTCTGGACCAAATCAAAGAACAACAAGAAAAAGATGAAGACATCCAAGAAATTAAGAGAAATATGAGAAGGGTAAAGCCCGGGCTTCACAGAAGGGCGAGCAAGGAGTAGTATGGTTTGGTAGCGAATCGTGTGCCAAACAACGAGGAGATCAAACAGCTCATTTTGGTGGAAGCACACGGATCACCATATTCTATCCACCCGGGCAGCACCAAAATGTATCGAGACCTTAGGGAGAGATACTGGTGGACTAGCATGAAGCAAGATGTGGCTAAGTATGTAGCCCAGTGTGATGTGTGTATGAGAGTTAAGGCTCTACACCAAAAACCAGCCGGTTTGTTACAACCCCTGCCCATACCCGAATGGAAATGGGAGCAAGTGGGTATGGATTTCATTACTGGATTGCCTAGGACCCAGTCTGGGTATGACTCCATATGGGTGGTGGTTGATAGGCTAACTAAGGTAGCACATTTCATACCAGTTAAGACTACCTATAATAGTAATGTCTTGGCAGACTTATATATGGCCAGAATTGTTTGCTTACATGGAGTGCCCAAAAGAATAGTATCAGACAGAGGGTCTCAATTTACCTCAAGATTTTGGCAAAGTTTACATGAAGCTCTAGGTACTAAACTCAATTTTAGTACATCTTATCATCCTCAAACAGATGGGCAAACAGAGAGGGTAAATCAAATATTGGAAGACATGCTTAGGGCATGTGCCCTGGATTTTAGGAAAAATTTGGGACAAGAACTTGCCCTATCTTTGAATTCTCCTACAATAATAGCTATCAAGCTAGCCTTCAAATGTCTCCATTTGAGGCTTTGTATGGTAGACCTTGTAGAACACCTCTCCTCACGGGATGAAGTTGGAGAACATCAACTTTATGGGCGGACACGATCAAAGAAGCTGAAAGCAAAGTGAAATTGATTAACGATTGAGAGTGGCCAGTCCCGACAAAGAGCTATCTTGACACCCGACGCAGAGACTTATCTTTTGAGGTTGGTGACTTTGTCTACCTCGAGTAACACCAATTCGAGGAGTTAGAAGATTTGGATTAGAGGAAAATTAGCACCAAGATTTGTAGGACCCTACAAGATTTTAGCAAGACAAGGTGAAGTAGCTTACAAACTGGAACTTCCAGAGTCCTTGTCGGCAGTGCACAACATCTTTCATGTATCACAATTAAGGAAATGCCTGCGGTTTCCTGAAGATCACACATTAGTTGAGGATATAGACTTACGGAAGACCTCACCTATGTGGAGCAACCAATTAAAATTACGGATGTTGCGAGCGAGTCACCAGGAGTAGAATTATCAAGTCATACAAGGTGCAGTGGAGCCATCATCCAGAAAGTGAAGCTACATGGGAAAAAGAAGAGGACCTCAAGACTAACTACCCCTACCTCTTTGCTGATTCTGTTTGAATCTCGAGGTCGAGATTCCTTTAAGGGGGGTAGGTTTGTAACATTCTGATTTTCTAAATCCTTTTTAAATGTGTAAAATAAATTAAAGCTATTTTATTTTAATGAGAATTACAAGTTTGGTTCGGTTGGAGAGGTTTGAGTTCTTTGAGACCTCCTTTTGGTGTGCTTGATGGACCTCCCTTAGCATATCTTCTTTGGTTGTGTAGGTTTAGACCTCCTCTGTGGTCTAGACCTCCCCAGTGTACGTGAGGTTAAGCCTCCCGTAAGGCTTAAACCTTCTCTCGCTGGGCGTATCCTTACGTCGGGCTTTTCTTTTGAAATTGGTCACTTGGACCTCTCTGTTGGTTTGAATCTCTTAGGGTTCAGACCTCTTTTCTGTTCAGACTTCTCTTAAGTCTAAACCTCTTGCTGTCTGGGCACCTCTCTATGCCCAGACCTCCTTTCATTGGGACCTCCGTGTGTTCCAGTGAGCTTCTTGTTCGCCTGCGGACCTCCTGAATTCATATAAACCCCCTTGATATCCTTTCTTGGCCGAAAGGACCTCCCTTGTACTTGATCTGGCGGTACATACCTCCTCCCATTTCCAATCCAAAGTTCCAGACCTTCCATGCATTATGTCCCTTCGTGGACCTCCCCTTTGTTTTGAATCCAACGGTTTGGACCTCCCCTCACTTTGAATCTGAAGGCCCAGACCTCCCCGTGCATCTTTTCTCTCTGGGGACCTCCCCCTTCGCGTTGATCTTGGCTGTTGGACCTCCCTCTCGGAGATCCAACCGCCCGGACCTCAACTTGCCTTTAATATCAACCACGAGATTTCGTGAAGTTCCTGGACCTCCTATCCGAGACATCCCCGTGGCCTCTTAAACCTGCCTCGGGACCTCCTCGCCAGACCTCCTTTGATGAGATCCTAACCGTCAGGATCTCCTTTGTTGATCCTGACCATCAGGACCTCCCCACGTTCGGACCTCCTTGGTGTACATCAGGACCTCCTAGCCTTCGGACCTCCTCAAGGACCTCTCTGTGGGGCAAGACCTCCCTATTTTGACCCATTGTTTCTAAATTGGTGGCCCCACTGCGCGGTCTTAACCATCTCAATTTCTCATACGTTATTATATTGAGCATTTAATGCGGGTCTTATCATATTAAATGCATCCATATCGTGGTGTTTTACTGAATTGGGTCCTTAACCGTACCACGACATTTTTCTTTGTTCCTTCCCAAGCAACATACATTGTCCTTCCTCGTACCTTTTGCCCGAATTGTAGTGACACACCCGCCACTACCTACCTTTGACCCATTTCTATACTTATCCTTGACACGTATGTTTCTAGTTTTCTTCACCATTTTGATTACAATTAGACCAAGAAATTCCACCATATCACCTTTCTTCACACTCTATTATCCTTGCTCTCGACCAGTGGCTCCCAGGGAAAGCCTTGCTGCTCCCGACTTTCCCTCCATCCATTGTTTCTTCTTTTTCCTGGTAAGTCCCTTGGTGATCTGCTCCACTCTTGTTCTTATCACTCCACTGAGCTGATCGTGTCCTTCACAGGACCTCCTTTTGTGGACTTCTTGTGGATTTCTATAGACCTTGTGTGAGGACCTCCTCTCTGGACCTTGCGCAAGAACCATTGCTCAGCACCTCTTTGCCTACTGCTTAGGTCACACCCCTGGGGTCTTTTGCCAAAGACCACCCTCCTCTGGTGAGTTTAGACCTCCTCCCTAAGAACCTAGTCTGGAGTTTAGACCTCTCCTGTTGGTTGCGTTTTGGACTTCCTCTGGGGTTCTTTTGGTTTTCTTATTGTTCTTAATTGGATCTTTATTTGAACCTTCTTTGAAATTGCTCCTTCATACGTGAAGATCGTGAAGACTCGAGGAGTGCGAGGTGTCTTGAAGGAGGATTCACAGGATAGTGAGCAAGGCAAGTTACACTTTTGATGATATTGCACCGATAATTCAAATTATTTATGTCTGTTTTAACATGTCTTGCATGCCTATTTCTATCAAGATAGTTCAATACCGGTTTTAACTTCATAGTTATACCCATTTCCTTTGTATGACCCCTGTTGATTTTGGATTGAGCTTATTGTCACCATTAGGTCAAACTTGGTTGATGCAGTAGTATGAGCCAAGATCATTTGAAAAACATGTGCTTAGTTATGCTTAGATCAAACTTATTGATTTGGGGAAATCTTTACCAACATGACCAAATAATGTTTTAAATGTTTTCACCATGACATTGGGATGTCATGGAGGTATGAAAATATTCTTTGGGTAAGCAAAGAAAATGAAAATGGGTTTTGACTGGGGCAAATTGGTTTGCTTGGCTGGTGCAATGTTTATGCACGGACTCTATCCTGGCTAAGGTGGAGGTCCAGGGGTTTGTGGAAGTTGCCCTAGTCATGTGAGGACCGGTCTTTGAGCGACCAACGCCATGCCTATAATGGGCTATGCCACAATCGTGCAACCACATGTCTCCAGAATGGGGCGTGGGACCTGGCTGATTAATTTGCAAAACTCTACCATATGCTGCTCCATTGGAGGTGTGGGAGGTCTTGTTTGGCCAATGGTCTTTTATAACCTACTGTTCCCACTGGTGCAAGAGGGGGCTTCATTGGATTGCTATCCACAGGGGTGAAACCTTAGCAAGGAGAGGCGTGGTGGAGCAATGCATTGTAAAGGCCTTGTCATGAGCTCTAGACCTCTTACCTTTGGAAGTGAGAGGTGGCATTGCGAATCTGGGACAAACTAGAGTACTCATGTCGTGTGGGTAAAGTGCACAACCTCTGCGAGTTAAATATATTGAATAGCCGTGTCCACGGTCATGGGCGTCTTGGCAAAGGCCACTTGAAGTTAGATGTTGATTTGGGGTTTCGAAATGTTTGCTAAAACTATTTTTGGGATTTTATCCCATGGGTTTGGGCAGGGAGCCTAATGTCAGGAGGGTATCCTTCACCAATTCGTTGATGAATGCTACTCAACTGAAAAACTGCTTTGCTAAATGAATTTTAGATATTAAAGATCTGCTTTGGAACTTAGTAATGGTATTTGAAAGAAAATTGGCTTTGTGCAAAATAACCATATTATGCCATCCTTTGATTATCCATCTTTGCATGTCATGTTGCTAACCCACGGGTGTAACTTGCGAGCACGGTTGTTGTGCTCACTCTTGCTCATTGCAATCTTTGCCAGGAGAAGATACTGTCAGTGAAGAAGATCAAAGCAGCTAGGTTGTGCCCTCCAGTCAGCTGCATGTGGCGTGTTGATGGACCCTTTTGATTTCTTTTGTTTTCATGTATTTATGTTTGGCCCAAGGCCACCTTGTAAACAACCTTGTAAATGTTTTGCTTATATAAAGGTGTGTTCTGGATGTCACCACCATTGTGTATATCTTTGTGAAGAGCTAGCCATGATCCTTGGGACTAGCTCAAGTTTCCTGAAGGACCTTGGAGCAGGCTCGGTCCACCATGTCCTCATGAAGGGATGAACATGTGGGGTTACAGGTGGTCCCAGACCTCCACGACCTCCTCTGGAGGGTTGTGGGAGGTCTTGGTACGCCCTCGGACCTCCTCGTTTGTTTCTACGTGGGGACATAGCAGGCCGTGGGTGCTCCTCGGTTCAAAGACTCTCTCTCGGGTCATGTTCTCCTGGACCTCCAGGAGGTCTTGCTGGACCTCCTGGGTGGTCTTGGTGGACTGTCCGAGAGGTCCTTTATGGACCTCCTGGGAGGTCCTGATGGACTTTCCAGAGGTCCTGGAGGATCTCTCGGGTGCCCTAGGATTGGGTCGTCACAGGCCCACAAGTAAGTGACTTATTAACGTAGCTAAGACATTCATTTAAAGCTAATCATTACCATTAACGCTAATCATCTTGCTACAGTTCCTGTCCACGTACAACAACGGAACTTCCCATTCCACGCATTTGCCTGGCGGCTCGCCGGCTCTACGCGCCACGGTGGAGCTGGCCAAGGCTCGAGATAGATCTTAATAATATCTTTATCTTGTGGAAGTGGTTCTGACAAGCGAGGTGGTCTAGAATGGCGGCTCGCCGGAGTTGGGCGGCGGCGTCTTTACGGCAATCATGCATGCTGTAAATGAGGTCCGTAGCGTTCAATCAAGCGGGTGCCACAGCTACCTAGAGGTCATACGAAGCTACCTGACTAGAGAGAAGGGACGGAGATGACCGGAGTTGACTTGGCGACGGTGAGGTCCATGGCGGTGCTGCGGTTCAAAGTAGAGAGGTCGCTCTGGAGAAGGAGAAGAGCAACAAGCTGTCGGATATGCTCAAGTGAGGTATAGAGATGGTGAAAACAGAGAGGATTGAGTAATGCCTTACCAGCTGGAGTGGGAGAGGAAGATTAGGTTTCTTCGGCCGAATTGAGCAAGATCCAAATTCGCGAGCTCCTATCAAGCAATAGCAAAATTGGTTGAGGGGAAATCTTACTTATGCTCATAGACACGACCTGATGCATAAGAATGAGCAAGAACCTCACCGGCAACAAAAAAACACCAAAAGGGTGCTGCTTGGTGCGCGCACTAGAACTGCCGAGAGCACGGTGGTGACCCGGAATCTATAAGCAACGACAAGGTTTCAAATGAGCAAAAATGGAAAAGGCATGCAAAGATAAAGCCAGGTGACTTGGTTGCACGGATTTTACTGGAGAAATGAGCTCAAAGGAGCTTCCCTCTCCTCGGCAGCTAGAGGAGAAGTGAGCAAAAATGGAGGGCTAGGGGAGGTATTATCCTTGGGGAAGGACGGAGATGGCAACGACATCAAACGGAGGAGCTCGGGGACTGGTTTCCAGGGGCGGTGGATTGAAACCGTTGACGGAGCGTCGCAGGGCTTCGCGGCCGCGTGGAGCTCAACTCTTGTGTGCCTACGTGCGTGGAGACGAAGGAGCTGACCAGCGGAGCCCGCTGGTCAGTGGCACAATGCGGCGCGAGCCCGAGGGTGGTCCGGACCAAGTTTAAGTGGGGTTCAGTGGAATCAAGTCACTTGGCTAGGTCGTTTTTGTTAGGACCGTTTGATTTTGATCGGATGGCTCAGGTGTGTGGCTCGTTCCGACGGTCCAAACGGTCCAGTCGTTTTGGACGGCCCGATTAGGATCTAACGGCCCAGATTCGCCGCGCGTTTGAAGCGATAGGGCTCGGTTGGTTTGTTCGGACTGGCCGATCGGAACGCTTGCATGGAACACACGATCTTGATCAGACGGTCCTGATTGGCCCAAGTTAACCACAGTTGACTGATTTTGGTTTAACTGATTCTAATTTGACCAAGCCACTAAAATTAGAAATAAAATTCCTAAAATTTTGAAATAAATCAGAGGTGTTCCTCGGAAGGTCTAGTGCTCATAGAAATTCTTAAAATGTACTGTTCATGATATATTTTGTATAGTTTAAATTCAAACTTAGGGTAGGTCATTGAATTGTGTTTGAATTTTATGAGGGTTGAAACTAGTCCCAAAAATTTGGGAAAAATTATATTTATTCTTGATAATTATTATAGTATTTGAATAAATTATTTCTAGAAGATCATCATAAGTTTTTGTTCCTATTTTAAATTGTGATTTCAAATTTGAAGTGTAGGTTTAACTTGAAAAAGATTTTCCAAGAGCAATAAATGATGCAAATGTTTTTTTAAACATGATGCATGTTGATTATCATTAATTAATTTGGGGATATGATAGTGGTCATACGTCGAGACGCTTTCCGTACGACCGGTGCCTCCTGACGGCACTGATTGACTGTTGGAGGCCAAAGACGCGCACGTTTCACCTTCTATGTGGGGAGATGACGCCAACCCTCCAGGACGTCACCTTCCTAATCGGGTTGCCCTACGCTGGCTTCCCTCTGGCGGCGTACGACATCCCAGCCACATGGCGTATGGAGCTCCTAGCGAGGTTCTAGTACGTACTGCCGCTGGACAGCGGGTACAGGGAGTTCAGCACCACCCACGGGCCGACACTGAGGTAGATCTGCCAGTTCTACATAAGTCTTCATAACTATTATCCTCTCGTATCAATTCATTTGTGAACCTTGCTGATGTGTATATGTTTTCTTGCAGCCCGAGCGTATGACGGAGAATGCACCCGACAATATTGTTAGGAGGCACTTCGAGGCCTACCTGCTGTGGCTATTCGGGTGGGTCATGTTCATGGGGTCCCACGGCGACAGCATCGACAAGAACTACATCTGGTACGCACGTGAGCTGACCGACTGGTTGGTGGACAAGATCCAACCTTACGCTTGGGGTCCGGTGGTGCTGTGTTTGATGTACCACGGACTGTGCGACGTTTGCCACCAGATCCAGGACAACTCCATCCTCTTTGAATGCTCACTGCTTCTGCAGCTGTGGTCCTTCGACCGCTTCCAGATCAGATAACCACAACTGGACTTGGGAGTGTACACAGTCAGCTTATACGCCGAGGATGATCATGTGGACCGGCCGACCATAGGCACGGTGTGGTTCCGCTGACGGGTTAGTTTCATGAACATTTATTATTTTTCATAATGTAATCACAATTTCGTGTGCTATGTTTTCATTATTATATTCCACAGGTCACCTACACGCCGATCACTACGCACGCGTCGTACCCGGACTACGTTGCGATGTTCGATCAGTTGACGGATGACCGCGTCATCTAGACACCGTACACTCAGGAGAAGGTGTACACGCGCGCGCCCAAAGGACTGTCGAGCCTGTGCACACGAGACTTCGTGTACTGGTACACGCGAAGGGCTTTGGTGCACGAAGTCTTCGTGGAGGAGTACTGGCGACAGTGAGTTCTGGGGACTGTTTTGGGCTGTTGAGCTTCCTGTCGCTAGGGGTTAGGCCCAGCGATAGGAGACTAGTTTTGTAATTTTTTTTAGGCAACTATTTATTTTTTAAATTATCTTTTAAAATAATATTTTTAAATTTTTTTTGTGAATTTGTTTACTTTTGGTTTTCGACCTATTGCTGCTGCAAATCGGAGGACTTGATGATCTTTTGTTTTCATTTTCGTCGCCGCGCTTGCTTTCATAGTTTCAATTCTTGCGCGTCGGCATCAGGTTTCCATTCCAAGAGGACAGCGCTTAAACAAGGAAAATATAGCCACGTTATGAAGCACGCGTAGAAAAGAGCAATCTTCTCCGATACAATCACTTTTTGTAGGTGGCTAGATTGGTGTATTAACCAAAGGCAGCTAAATGCGTAAGCAACTGTTCAGATTAGACCTCCTGTCACATTTAGCCGCGTGCGCGTATAGTCTCTAGTACAATTCAAGTCAGTAAAACTTTTGACACTTATTTTGTTGCCAACTTACCATGCGTAATGTTTACCAACTGGAAAAGGTTTGAAGCTTACTTCGGCTGTTCTACCAATTCAAAAACGAATAATTGTCAGCATTACAGAGCAGAGAAACCATACAGGAATCGCCACATGTACACGTGTGATTCTTATTATAAGCTTGGGGCACTTCAGGGGAGTAGGTGGCAGTTTTAGGACCGACAGATTGCATAATGTATTAATATTCACTGCCGATATTCAGTTGTGAATTATGTGTCCCAAATCCCAATCGAACCTTCGTTTGGGTTTGAGCAAGCAACTCAGGTGTAACACCTTAATTTTCGTGGCTTTTTAAAAATTTTAAAATAAAAGGAGTCGGCTAAATTTTATTGAGTTGTTTAAAGCTTAATTTGAAATTAAAAAAATAATAATTTAGTATGAATAAACCAATCTTCAATTAAATTCGAAACTGCTTTATTTGTTTGAGTTCCTCTGGTTCCAAGTTATTTTCTGGATTTTTCAAGTTCTTTTGTTATTTCTTGGAGTTCAATTTAATTTATTTCTTTTCTGTTTTCCCAAAATTTCTTTCCTTATTGAAAAATTTAATTTAAAATAATTATTTTAAAAGTGTTGGATTTCTTTTGGAGATTCTGCAATTATTTAAATCTAAGTCCGAAATTCAAATCCAAATACCAATTCTCAATTCAAATCCCATTTCCAAATCCAAATTCAAATTTCATAATTTGAATGTTTCCGCGAAATATCTTCGGGCCGAGCCCAACTCTTTTTCTCCAGCCCACACCTTTTCCCTTCTTCGTCTTTTTCCTTTTTCTTTCTTTCATTCTTTCCTTTCTTTCTTCCTTGCCCTTTTGCTCTGTTCTAGGTCAGGTCGCATGCTTGTTGCTCTCGGCCATGCCGCGCACCGCACCGCTTCGCTCGCCTTGCCCACCGGTGTCTTGAGCAGCGCCGCCCTTGCCACGCCTGATGTGCCGCACTGGCATTCCAACCTTGCCAGGTGCGCCGCCCGAGCTGCGTTGCCTGTGCATGTCCCACCCGTGATGCACGTGCGCACCCCGCCTGTGCCACGCCACGTTCGCTTGGGCCATGCCTCCGCTCCGCCAGTGCCATCAACGCCCCTCTTCAGCACTCCTTAATGCGATGTTGTTTCCCCTCATTTGATTCACGCCATCAAAGCCAGAGCCGAAATTGCCGCCAACGATTCCTTCCATGTTCGTGCCCGCTTGGTCCCCGACTTCGTCTATAAAAGGGATCCCTAGCACCCTCCTTCTCCCCTTCACACCTCTCTCCAACTCACATAGCCACCGAAGCTCCATTTCAATCAAATTCGTCGTCTTCCCGAGCGCTGGTCGCCACCTCGTCTTTTCCTCCCCTGTTGCCCAATCTTCTTCTCCAGTGAACTCCTCGTCGTTTGGACCACGTCACGTCATGTACCTGGTCTCCCTCCAGCCATCCCCCACCTCCTTTCGGCCGTACCATCGCTGTGGAGTGCCGTTGCCGCCGCCATCTGCCGCCGTCGCGCCGCCGCCTCGGCCCACCTCGGGCTACCCTGACCCACCCGAAGCACTCCCCATGCTCACGCCGTGCTTGTGCGCGCGCCCTCTTCCCCGCCGCACCACCGGCATCGCCGCACGCCCGTGCGACCTAGCCATCACCGTCCTTGCCGCCGCCTCCACAGTGCCGCCCCACACGCGCTGCCACCACCCGGGGGACCACCACCCCACTGGGGTTTCATTTTGATGATTGCCGCCCGCAGCATGCCCGAGCACCTGCGCCCTCCTCTGTTTCTCCCATGTTTCTTCCTTCTTTCTTCTTTTGTCTCTCTAGCAATTGAGCCCCATTTTCTAGCTAATTGATTTGTTATGTTAATAATGAAACGAAATATTCCCTCGTTCTCAATTTTTAGCAATTTCCTATCCCGACAAACTTTCGGATGTTCGTTCTCCTTCATACAAACTCTGATTCCGTCGATTCTTGTTCCTAAATTCATCTAAATTCAATATCTCTCTATTAGTACCTGTTTTATATTTTTAGATTTTATTTGGATTTATCGTTATTTATTTGTCTCTGTCGACTATCAAGTCGTCGATCTTACAAAATAAAAAGAGGAAAATGGCCAAGAGTTCTTGAGAGAGAATGGGATTAATCTTTTATTGCTATGAACTGGCTATTACAGGGGTGCCTTTGACCAGGCAGTGGACTAATCCTAATTACATTGAATGTAATGCTTGCTATATTGCAGAATCAAACTTGAAACATGAATCTAATGTCGATTGCTATGCTCCAATCCGATGCCCATTGTCTTTTGTGCTCCATCTTTAAGTAACCGTCGAAGAGGTGACAGTTGCTCCTTAAAGAGGCGCCTGTTGGAAGTGCCGCGGCTGGTCGGAGCGAGGCAGCGGTTGATAAAGTATCAACTATTCAGTGGTTGTGCATCTGTGAGACACACAACCGTAGGGTGGTTGTTATTAGTGTCTTTAGATTATGAAATGTCGCGTGGTATGGACCAAATATGACATGTGTTTTATTCATCACATAGTAAGGAATATATCCAGAATTGGGTCCAGATGCCAGTTCGTAGCTTTTACTAGCAACCATCTGGTCGAGGACTGGGTACAGGACCTCATCCGACCAGGTTTCCCGCAATGTAACCTCTAGAATCCTTATGACCACGGGGGTCATGAGCCTTAGGGGTTACAACCATGAAGACATATGGTCTTTTATCATGTATTAAAGTAATACATAGAGATTTTAATCCTCGTCAGCTAGCCCCCAAACTTTAAATGAATTGGCTATGTGAACACTTTCTCCCGATGAAGTCATATCGGGCAGACCGTCATTTAATGTCATGACACACGAGGTGGTCTGTATTCACTTTAAAGTTGAGAAGCTACCTTGGAACTCGAAAAGTTTTTATGTCCGTTGGAGAAAAGGTTTTGTCCATTGGACTTTTGGGTAACTCCCGATTGTGGTTAAAGAATGGTGGCTATAAAATCCTTTAGCACGGGGCTTAGGTTTTTACGCCTCCAGCTTTTCCTTCTACCCCTTTCATCTTGTTGCTAAGAATCTCTTCTGAACCCCTTTGTTCCTTTCCTCTAAATCCTTTTCCGACCACTGTTCTAAACCCAACCATGTCAGATTTGATTACCAAGTGGCTGGTTTCTGATCTGAGTGATAAGAAGCTCAGGACTTTGGAGGAAATCGGGATGCTTTCAAAGAGGAATTTGATCAAATGGAGATCAGTGGCTGGAGAACATTTTCTGAGCCGTGAGGAAGGGAAAATCCCTATTTTCCTTGCCTACATCTAGTGCGGACTGAGGTTGCTGGTTCACAAATTTCTTTCTTGGGACTTGGAGTAATATGGAGTCGAGTTGGTGAACTTGGCTCCAAACTCCATCGCCAACATCAGCATCTTCACCTACCTATGCGAGGCGTACCTAGGGATCCGACCAAATTTGAAGGTCTTCAGGTATTTTTACCGAATGGCGAAGTCAGGGAAGTCGGCGGCTGGACCTGGGGAGTGCTCGCTGTGCCTCCACGATGGGAAGGCTGATGAGTACATCCAGATATACTCAAAATCTGTGTGGTCGTCATGGAAGAAGAATTGGTTTTATATGACGGTCACGAAGGACGACAGCCTCTACTTCATCGGCAAGAGGACGAACGAGAATATAAAGTGGAGGTCGACCAAGAAGAAGGAAGGATGGGTCGGAAGAGTGGTCGATGCCATTCAAGACCTTAGTGCCAAGGGATTGACTTCCTGGCATGTAGTTAGGGACTTTTCCTTGTGCTGGATTGTGAGCACCCGGATTTATTAAGCTCATAATACTTAGTCATCCAATTGACCCTAGTATTATCAACCAAATAAACCCAGTCTCGAGAGATGTATACTCCCCAGAATGCAGTATACATACCTCACAACAAAAGAATGTATCAATTCCATACAACACATAGTACATAAGCAACAAACCAGAAGTTCATATTAATAAGGATAGGTTATTACAAAAGAGGGGCCTTCTGGCCAAATAACAACAAGTACTACTAAGAATACACAATGAAGCAAAAGTGCCATAAAGATGGCTATAACACAAAGCCAATCAAGTGTGCCCTAACCCTAGGCATCGATTGGACCGCCAAGCTAGTCGTCGAAGAAGGCGCAACACATAGCACAAAAGTGAGGCTCTTGGAGCTCACCTCCTTCCTCTGCAACAAAAGCCACAAAATGCCACAACCACAGGCAGATGAGTACATAAAGTACTCCATAAGACTTACGTGTAAGATAACAGGGCCTATAACATATGCTACATGCAAGCTTTATGTAAGTGGAGGTTGTATGTCTCATTTAGCATAAAGCAACATTTATTTGCAATAAGGTAATACATTTAAAGGCAAGTTATCAAATCTGTTTTTAACATTCAAATACCAAGTTTAACAATGATAATAACAATAAGTAGATGACAACAACAATCCTGGAAGTGACTAACCCAATAGTCACCACAACAATAGCATGAATTACCCATTCATACCAACCATGTCAAGTTTTAATTAAAGGTTGTAGTCTAGTTCTCACGGGGCGTATCCGGCGTGTCCATAACTTAGGACGAGGCTATTCGAATAGTTTTAACCTGCATAGGTGTACCAATGTACCCACACGTCGCATCGCCTTTCCTTTAAGCACACTACCTTTGGTATGCCGGCACGGCTAAGTCCTACGAGACATTTCCAATGGACGATGCTAATTAAGAGCCGCACAACCCACGGGGATAAGGACACAATAGACAGCCTAACCGGTTTGCCACTGCTCCATTCCCACACCACACACACACACATTTTATCTTTAAAACACACCAATCGAGCGACCCCAATTAGCACCGCCCAAAGTACTTAGTCAAGAGAGGTCCCATATCCCCCTCGTGTGGTTAGCACGCAAAAATTGCTCAGAACGGTGGCGCAAGTAACTCGGTCCTTAATGACTCAGGCATACTACCACATTCCAAAAACCACACCATCCCTCCAATATGCCCAAGTCCAAATCAAACTTTTATTTTCAGATTTTGACTTTACAAAATAACAAAGCACAAGTGCTAGACATATAGGAGTAATAATCAGTTTTGTGTGATCAAGACCATCGACTAAGTCGATGATCGCCCATAACTACCGAAAACTAAGCATGTCTAAGCAATTTAAATCGAAACTACTAAGTGATAAGAGCTCATCCAACGAGCTCCCACCACAGCAAATAACCTAGGCTCATGGTAGTAGAGGATAAACAATTCCTACAGATTATGCAACTATAGGCTTGCTAGCGATATTTTAACACAAAGTAGCATGCATACATACAAGTAAAACAATATATTAAGCTTTAAAGTAATGGGACAATGATGGAAATGATCAAACTGCTTGCCTTGCTGTTGCTGGTCAAATTGTTGCTGAGGATCGCTCACGGGTTCAAAGTACTAAATCGACACCTAATCGGAAAGACGAAAACAATCGATAAGAACGATTTAAAACGACAAAGACAGCACCGCAAACGAACTCCAAACACTCTGAATTTTCTACAGAAGCAAGAGGGTGATTTTAGGAATTTAGCAACAAGAACCAATGGATTTGGATTCTCAATGCAAAAGATATGAGCAAAACAATTCTGCTCAGCCCTAAAAATACCAAACTGCACTATTCACTAATCTAATTATGAGGCAACATTTTCTAGAAAAGTGGTGACACTGAAATTTTTACAGCAAAACCAGCACCTCATGAGATGAATAACACAATTGAGTTCATCTCATTTGGAGCTATATTGCACTTTCTACCATTTTTCAAAAACAAGAACTTGAACAAAATTATAATGCACAAGTACTCTTTTCTACAACAGCAACAAGATCAAAGCTAATTTTCACAGTAATTTCGCTAATAGAGGAAGCCAACAAAGTTGGATTCACTCAAAACTAATCTACAGAGCATTAGTTATGTATTTTACAAGTTAAACACTATTTTGAGTGCACATTTACAGCTAGTTTTGAAACCTATTTGCAAAACCATGTTCGAGCTGAACTGGGCTCATAACCATTTTTTGATTGGAGCCCAGGTCAAGCCAGAACCAACAAAATTTGAATGACCTCCTTTGGATTTAAAACGAAAAAGATATGAAATTCTAAAGTTATACCTTATTTCAGCTTATAATTAAGACTTCACAGGAATTTCTAAAAACCACAAGGACATGGGAGGACATAGGCGGCTCAGATCACACGGGGGAGGTCCTCAACGGTTGAGATCTTCCAAAGGAAAATCTAAACTATCAAGATCTCCCCGAGGAAGATCTACATCGTCAGGACCTCACAGGGGGGGTCCTGGACGGTCCAGATGTTCCAAGGGAGGACTTTGATGGTCCAGATCGTCCGAGGGAGGACCTTGACGGTCAAGATCTACCCGGAGAGGTCATGAACGGCTGAGATGACCTCGGGGAGGTCTTAAGGGGAGGTCCTAACGTCGCAGACCTCCAGGGGAGGTCTGGACGGCCATGATCGCACAAGGGGAGGTCTTGGACGCTCAAGATCTCTGGGAGGAGGTCAGGCGGCCCGAGCCAGCGACCACGCGGCTTGCGCGCACGCACGCGTTTCGGACAAGAGATTAATGCGCGGGACAACGAGGAGGTCGCGCGGAGGATTAAATGTGCGACACGGAGGATTAAATGCGTTAAGACACGCCAATGATTTCAACGATTTGAGCTTTGGATTAGTGCATTAACTCGGCAAATCTTTGTCCTAAAACGACAACGGCGCTGCCGTTTTGTCCGACAAAGACCGAGCTCAAAGATGTGGTCATCGCCGCGTCTGACTCGCCGGCGACATCCAATGGTACCGTTGGGTCCGCAATAACCATGCGCACGCAATGGACCTCCTCTCGGCAATGGCGACGGTTTTGAACGCCGGTGAGCCGGAGAGGACAACGAAGGCAAGCACGGCCAAAATCCGAAATGCAAAATGAAGCTCAGCGCGACAATCAGCGTGTGCTCAAACAAACGCCTCAAAGAAACATACATGCGGGTGCCAGAACTAAGGGACTAACAGGAGGAGTACCTGGAGGTCCCGAGGTGCTGAGGAGGTCGAGGAAGGAAGGACCGGTGCCGGGGAGGAAAGGTGCTCCACGGCCAAAGCTTCAGCTCCAAGCTCCACTTTGTCCCCCTCTGCAAATGCCCAACAAATCAAGTTAGGACTTGGTCCCAGAGGGTAGGGCACAAATGGAAGCAAGGAGAAAAGGAGGAAAACTCCAGGGACCCTTGTCCACCGAGGAGCTTCAAGCTCCAAAGAATGGCGCCAAGGAGAGCTTGGTGGTTTAGAGCTCACAAGCACAGGGGTGCAAGCAAGGGATAATGGTGTGCAAAGGAAGCCAAGGAAAGCAGTGGGGAGGTTTTATACTTAGGGCACAGAGGTTGTGAACCACGGGTTAAGCTCATGGTGAGCTTGGCCCATGGGTCGGTCTAGGGCTTGGACAAGATGTAAAGTTGACATGGTGACAAAGCTAGGCGACCGAGAGGCGGAAAGTCGACACGCATTTAATGCGGTCAAGAAAGAGTTGTTAAAGGTACGACGCTTGCGTGCATTAAATTATCGCTCGAGCACGCATGCGTGACCAAGGAAGGAGAAGAACAGGAGGTCATTTTGACCGTTGGATAAGACCACGGGAGGTCCTAGCCATCGGATCCTATTTTTGAACCGTTACGCTTAAAGGATCGGGAGGAGGTCCCAGCACACGATCTAGGATGGGGAGGTCATGGCCTCACGATTTCCTTAATCTTGAATCTTGACGTGGGAAAAATAGGACTAGGAGGTCCAAGGCGTTGGATCTCAATCCAAGCAGTCGGACCTCTGTGAGGTCTTAACCGCACACCGAACTTAAGAACATGAGGGGAGGTCATGGCCTTTGGATTTAAATCTAAGGGCCACGATCTCACGTGCGCCGGGAGGTCGGATGCGCACGAGGAAAGGAGGAGGTCGTGACCGTAGATTCTAATCTAACAGTGCACACACAAGATGGGGGAGGTTGGGAGCGCTTGACTTGCAGCGGAGGTTGTGGCCTTTGGATCGGAATCCAACGGCTACGACCTCAACAGCGTTCAACAAGGGAGGTCTGATAGTTAGGTTGAGAGGAGGAGGTCGCGACCATGGATTTTTGATCCAATGGCTGTGACCTCATGTAGGTGGGACACCTAAGTGATTTAACCGCTCGGGGAGGTCAGGAGCGGTTGGATCTTAATCCAAGGGCTATGACCTGAACAGGGTGGGGAGGTCTTTGCGGTGTTGGCCGCGGAGGAGGTCGTGGCGGTTGGATGTAAATCCAACGGCTGCGACCTGATCAAGGTGGAGAGGGAGGTCTGCTGAGGTGCAGACATGGTTGGGCTGGACCAGCTTTGCACAGCGGCTAGCCCAAGGAACAGTGTAGGCTTTTAAGTTTAGTTTTTAACAGCTGAAACTTAGCAGAATTATTTGAGATAGCAAATGAACTCCAAAATTCATGAAATTTTAACTGGAGCTTGCTGACAATGAGATTAACCTTGCATAAAATTTCCAGAGGTTATTATGCAATGCATTTTTCTCAGGAAATTCATGAAGGTTGTTCAAGGATTTGGTTTTACCTCCAAAACTTATCAAACAAGTTTTACAACTTGTGATATTTTTCAGAGGGGTCCCACATCAGTTTTAGGACCAAGGAAAATATTTTCCAAATGTTTGGCACAAGATTTAAGATAATTGGAAAAGGAGTTTGACTTTTGGTCAACAAGAGCTTTGTGTTTTTGGATTACACAACTCTTGGACTAGAATCACAGGAGAGATTAGGGGTTTTCAAGATGTGAGAAAAAGTTTTAATTTCTACACATATAATTATACTTGAACAAACCCTGTTTATACAGTTGGGATGTTACATGGATTAGTCCCTTGAAGCTCTGAGAGCATTCTTTGCTCTGGAACATTAGTCGTGACAAAGCGATTAAAGACTCAAAAGATGGTAAGTCTTCGGAAGACTCCGACCAATATATTTTATTTAATTGATTATTATTTTTTAACCTTGAAATCTCCTTGTTTTCTTGAAGTCCTCTCTTCTGATGAAATCAGAGAGCGGATCAAGATGATTTGCGCCAGGGAGCCTGATACCAAGGCTGCTTTCCCGGGTATTTTGGCTATTGTCTCTGAAGAGGAGAGACTGAGAAGACTCAAGGTAAATAACCACTTTTTTCTTCATCTGTTATATATTTTCCGATCTGTATATAACATTTGCTCCAATATATAGGCGGTTAGATTGAAGTACACCAAATCTGTAACAGCCCAAATTTCAAATTTTAGAGAAAATTTAAAACTTAATTATTTTTGTGGATTTTCTAAAATTTTAAAAGCTTTTCCCTAATTATGTTAAAGCCAAAACAAATTTATTTACAAATTAAATACCAAATATAATTTGGGAATATTTTATTCAAGTCTAAAATGTCTTTGAGAATCTCTATGAATTAACTGGATTATCTAAAATGTTAAATCAATTAAAAATCCCTAAACAGTCCTTGGCCCGAATCTCACTCGGCCCGACTTAGCTCTCATGCGCATGCGGCCCACTCGGCCCGCTCGCGCTCACGCATTTACATCTCCAACCCTATGTAGCCGTTGGATCGAGATTGAATGGCTAGATCTCAGCGGTACGTTCGAACTTCCCGAACACTCCAATCCAGGTGGACCGTCCGATTGAAAATGAACAGCCCAATCGCGTTTATACGTTCGGAGCCGTCCGAATGTTTCAATCGGTGTGGACCGTCCGATCTAAATCGAACGGCCCGGACACCACCCGTTACTTACATGTTCTTTTCCATCGCCGACAAGTGGGCCTGCTCTACAATGCCATCTCCTTCCTCGCTTTCTTCTTCGCGTAGAGCCACGCCCAATGCCGCCATTAGCGCCTGTGGAAGCTCTTCAAAGCTTCCGTTTTTTCACCGTTTTCCTATGAATTCAAGAGCAATAATGCCCCACTCTCTCCACCGCACTCATACCGGCCATCAAAGCTTCCATTTCTCTGCCGTAACTCACATTTGTTCGTCACTGCCGTGACCTCCGCGCACGATCTCCCCCTCCAGCCATGCCCGAGCCCTATAAAAGGGAGCACCGGGACCGCCGTAGCCTCCTCACCTCAAAGCCGCCATCCACGTAGCCTCTCCCGCTCTCTAGCACCCCAATTTCCAAGTTTCTCGCCGCCGGCAGAAGGAGTTTCAACCGTTGATTCCACCGCCGTCGAGCCCACTCCACCCCCGTCATCCACACCTTCGACTTCGTGACGTCACCGCGAAGCTCGTGCACGCACTCATTCGCCCCGAAGACCACTGGAGCGCCTCCTTCGTTGACGACCTAAACCCGCCGCCGCTAAAGCTCGTCGCCGACGACCTTTCCGCCGTGCATTCTCGCAACCCCGGTGAGCATCACGTTCAGCATCTTCCCCTCTCTCTCTTTTGCTCACATCTGCACCCCTCACCATGGTGTGTAGCACCGGCGAGGAGGTCACCAGAGCTCCGCCAGTCACGGGCATACGTGGCTCGGCCACGTCATCGCCAAGTAGGTGCCATGTCAGCACCGGATCCCACGTGGAGCCTACGTGGCGCCACGTCGGCTTCATACAAGACCCCACCTCCTCATCGCCTTTGTTCAGAAGCCGGGTTCATTTGAGACGTTTGTGCTTGTGGACTTGGTCTTTGACCAAGGGGCCCACATGTCAGTGACTCCAAGGTTTTTCTGTTAAAGAAAAATTTGGCCGACAAGCCGAAAATTCCGAGCGCTGATGTCATGTTACACAATAATTTGGTTTTTCTTTAGAAAAATAATTCCATAAATTCTATAAAATCAGAATTTAGGATTTAAACTTCTAGGAGCTCGTATTTCTTCATACGAACTCCGATTTAAGTGATTCAAATTTCTAAATTTGTGTAAATTCAAAATATAGCTAACTAAACTAAAATTAATTAAGTTGGAGTTAGTTTAATTTGTCATTTTGAATTTATTTGAGTTTTATTTGAATTTGTCGTATTTTCGCGTATAGACTTGACGATTAGGAGAGCTTGCTCCTTCAGAGAATTTAGAGTACCAAAACTTCGAACAAGGTAAGTTATACCATTGATCATGTCGATCCCAATATTTTTAAACTTATTTAAATTTAGTTTTTAAATTCTTATTGCATGCTTTATTTTATTCAGCTATTTGAAATTCCTGTTTAAATTCTTAGATATGCCATTTTTCTTTGTATAGCCAATATTGATGTTTGGATTACCATTTCCTTGTCACCTTAGTAAAATAATTAAGAAAATTATGCTTAGCAAATGCTTAGACCAAAAAGTTGATCTAGGGGTTTTAGCCAAAATATAAAGTTGATTTAAAAATGAGACTATGGTATTGTCTTTACAATAGAATGTTTGAAAAATGTTTTGACAAAGAAAAATAAATAAAACTAGTTTAGACTTGGGCGAATTGGACTGTTGGTGGGTGCAAGTTTATGCACGGGCTCAATTCAGTGAATGTTTGAGGCCTAGGGATGGTTTTGGAAGTCGCCCAGTCACTTAAGGATCGGTCTGCGAGTCGCGGATTGTTCAGCCAAGCTCGTACCACCACAAGTCTGAAATGGGGCAAACTTGGCCAACTAAACTATACTATTTTACCATGACTATGTCATAGAAAGATGTAGGTGTCATGAAAACTTATTGTTAATACTCACATGGCGCAAGAGGGGATTATCGTTTGACGCGAAGCCTACGATAACGAAACCTTAGCGAGCATAGTTATGTTAAAATAATGTAGGGTCAAGGCCTCGTGATAGTTGCTTAGTTGCACGCCTTCGAAAGCGTGTTTTGGCCGATATGTTAAGCAAACTGTCTCTTGTGGGTAAAGCTGTACTAACTCTGCTGAGTAATAATCTATTCGAATAGCCGCATCTGTGGTCATGGACATGCTGAGCAAAGCCTTTCGTGGATTAGACTTGGTTTTGTTTTAATAAATTTTCAACCTCTTTTGTTTTGGATATTCTTATCCAAATGAGAATTTTGGGCAGAAAGTCCTTCACCATTTGTGTATGGAAGTTTGTCCTACACTTGAGATTGATGAAACAAAATAAAATTTTGATTTTAATTAAAATTTCCTTGGAAATTATCATGAATATTTAAACCTAAAAATGCTGCTTTGTGCAAAATAAACCCTGCCAGTCTCACTTGTTTACTTATGCATGCATCATAATTCTCTATTGGGTGTAACTTGCAAGCACATAAGTTGTGCTCACTCTTGCTGAATATTATTTATTCAAGAGAAGACTTGTACCAAGATGGTGAGGATCAAGACACTTAGGCCTACGCCCCCAGATGATTGCCTGTGGAGCATCATGTGGCCTACTACCTATTTGCTTCTGCTGTGTTTTTCATTATTTGGCCTCAGACCCATTTTGTATTAAACTCTGAATTATATTGAATAAACGCATGATATGATTGTGATATCATTTTTGTATGAATGTGTACACTAGCTATCCTGGATTAGTGTATGAACATAGAGAATTTGGGATCCTTCGTTCCCGGGTTCGACAAAATCCAACAAGGATTCCTTTCATACTACTGTTCCGAACGATTCTTGCTCAGAGACCGCATAAGACGATGGTCTTTTGGAGGTAAAAAAAGCATTTACAGAAAGAAGAACATATAATTTAGATGGAAAATTACATCGCCTGATTAAAACTTTGAATTGTATTTCAGACGGGAGAGAAAGAAGGCCCGCAGACCAGAGCTACGGAGATCGTTGGCTCCAGGACAACTATTCACAACTTGACAGTTGCTACCGTGGCAACTGTTTTGGAAACCGACGAGACCACACCCTCCGACCCGATGGTCAGGGATCTCGTTCTCGACCAGTTGGTCGAGAACATTTCTTTCGACCTTCGGTTAGAGGACGTAGCGGATCTAACTAGCTCCACCGATCTAGGACCGGTGAAGTCGGTCGAAAAGAAGAGAAAGGCAAGCGCAATGAATTTTGCATCGGCACGCTTCAAAATTAAGACCAAGAAAACGACCAGGTATGTATACACGAAATAAAGACTTATGCAAGTACTTACCCCTGGTGTTTTGAAGTCTTAAGCTTCTTTTTCTTCTTCCGTTGTAGATTTTCTGGTATTCTGGTCGATGACAACCAGAGCACCCTTTAGGAGAAAGCTCTTGAAGAGGTCGAGCCAGCCCCGAGCAGGTGGTAGCACTAGCTCAGGAACTCATGGCAGCTCTAACCACACCTGCAGAGGTGGTGGTTCCAACCCCACCTGTGGAGGTGGTGGTCCTTGAGGAATCTCAGCAAGTTCCGACCCCAACTAAGAGTTCTTCTCGCAGAGTCACCTTTTCTCATCACCTTCAAATCTTCAAAAATGAAGAGCTTAATGAAGCGTGGGGAAGAATTTCGGACCGTCAAGCAGTGGCGAGTCCCGACTCTATTTTTGTCAAATACAACACTATGGCAATTGAGGTAAGCTTTCATGACCACTTTTAATAGCCTTTCCCTTAGGAAATACCTAAAGGAGTTTGCTATTTTTTGTAGCATTTTGTGGAGAATGTCGCTATGGTAGGAGGGCTGACCCAGCGAATAAAGATCTTAGAGAAAAAGAACTCTAAATTAGAAAGTAAGCACCCTTTTGGTGTCTACTTCTCTCCTTCTTTACCATTTGGCTCTTTTTCTTTTAATTAACTCTCCCTTTTATCATGTTTGATAGATTCGAAGAAGTTTAAAGAAGTCCAAGCTAAAAGAAGAATGTCAGAACAAGGACCGGTCGATCGAATACTTGTTGACCAGACACAAGGAGGTCCTTGAGACTATTGAGAAGAAGTGTGAAGGTAACCGGTCGTAAACTCGACCAATGTGCTTTTCTTTTTTATAGTCGTATGTATTTATCTTTTGATTCACTCATATAGAGCAAACCCAAGCATTGAGGCAAGCAGAGAAGGCTCTTGAGTTCAAGCGTGGCAAGGAGGCAGCCTTTGGGCAAAATATTGAAGAAAAGGTCAAGGCCTTCAACAAGATGCTCTTCGCTATGGGATCGAGAACGCAATTGCCCCACAGAGAAGATCAACTACCTTGGCCAACAACTCGAAGACCTTAGGGGTGTCCTCAAGACAACTCGGGAGAACCATGTACAGACATGTTTGAAGTTGTCAAGAATGGAGTCAGTTTTGCTTTGGCAAAACTGAAAGTCTCCAACCCCTCCATAAATCTCCAAGCTGTTGAGGAAGACTTCAACTGCTCAGGAGAAGAAGCAACCAAAGTGTTCAAGAAAATGGTGCCTTTCGGACATAAGGCTGCGGAGCAAATGGTGGTCGGGTCTCCAACACGCAGCAACCAGTCTGGTAGCTCCGAGAAGTAAAAGATTGTAATATTTTGACAGTTGTAAATAAAACTTACATATTATCATCAATGAAGTCTTTATTTTGTCTTCCTAAATTCAATGAATACACATATAATGCCTAGCCCCCGATTGCTTGTGTTAGTAGAAGAGCTTTATTAAAGAAGCAGTAGACCAAGAAAATGAGCAATAGCTACAACCACAGTATAGAGCATATGCTGATTATGTTAAAAAAATGGTCTAAGTATCACTAGAAAATCAGTGTGGTCGGAACCAATGTGTGATTTCGACTAGTTTTAGGTCATTTCCATAATCGAAATACTATGAAGTACCTTGTGTGGTTGGAAGATGTATAAGACTTGTATTGATTGATAAGAAAATATGCAAAAATGTATGCAAAAACGACAAGTGAACTTGTTTATATATCATATCAAAAAATGGTCGTAAGGGTTGCTAAGAACTAGAGACTAAAAGAAACACTTCGCGAAACATGTTCTTGCTCAAGTTTCGACTGGCAGCGAGGATCGCAAGAAATGGACCGTCGCTAGGAAGCTCCTTCTTCCAGTGGGCAGGACCACATGAGGAGAAGGAGAAACTTCGACTAGGAGGCTTCCTGTGTCCCAACCAATAGCCAAAACAGGAGTGGAACAGATTGTTGAAGGTAAGAAATGTAGTCCCTGAAATCTATAGCATGTAAAGCACTATATATAGTTGCCTGTGTGATGCTCCTGTTACTCGTATATTTCTTTAAGAAAAAAGTGTTGGTCGCCGTGAGAACCATTGCCTGAATGGTCACGACTAGGACCCTTACGGCATTTGACTCGTATGTCGTAGCCATAGAGTAAAAGAGATCTTTAGAAAGGATATTGGAGAGAATTTGGTCTTCTCCGACCAATTAGATAACAATAGTATGCAAACCAGATGATAAGATAGACATATAGACAACATCATTCGTCGGAAAGTAAAGGAAATGAATCTTTATTAATAAATTGAAATAATGGAAAATACAATTATACGAAGAACTTACGCAATTGGTCAATATTCCAAGAGTTGGACAAAACACTCCCGTCTGACATAGCTAGTCGTACTGAACCAGGTCGTGTGACTTCGACCATAGTGTATGGACCTTCCCATTTAGGAGAAAGTTTATTGCGATTAGCCTGATTCTGAATTCGTCGTAGAACCAGATCACCTACAACTAGGCTGTGAGGTTGCACCTTACGACTGTGGTACCTTCGCATGGCTCGCTGGTAAACTGTTGATCGTATGAGGGCTTGGTTTTGCCGTTCTTCAAGGAAATTGACATCGTCGAGTCTTTGTTGAATCTGATCATTCTCATTGAAACAATCAGTTCGAGCAGAGCCGAGTTTCAGTTCCGGAGGAAGCATGGCTTTAGCACCGTAAACCAGAAAAAATAGAGTTTCACCGGTTGCACGTGTAACATCCCAAATGTATAATTAGGGTTATTCAAGTATAATTATATGTGTAGAAATTAAAACTTTTTCTCACAACTTGAAAACCCCTAAAATCTCATGTAATTCTTGTCCAAGAGTTGTGTAATCCAAAAACACAAAGCTCTTGTTGACCAAAAGTCAAACTCATTTTCCGATTATCTTAAATCTTGTGCCAAACAGTTGGAATATATTTTCCTTGGTCCCAAAACTGATGTGGGACCCCTCTGAAAAATATCACAAGTTGTAAAACTAGTTTGATAAATTTTGGAGGTAAAACAATCCTTTAAACAACCTTAACGAATTTCCTGAGAAAAATGCATTGCATAATAACCTCTGGAAATTTTATGCAAGGTTAATCTCATTGTCAGCAAGCTCCAGCTAAAATTTCATCAATTTGGAGTTCATTTGCTATCTCAAATGATTCTGCTAAGTTTCAATTGTTAAAAACTAAATTTAAAAGCCTACCTTTGTTCCTTGGGCTAGCCACTTTGCAAATTTGGTCCACCCAACCCCATCGACCTCCTTCCCCATTTGATGAGGTCGTGGCCGTTGGATCCAATCCAAAGGCCACGACCTCCCCTCAACCAACGCACCCAGACCTCCCTTCAAGTCCTCTCGACCGTGGACCTCCTCGGGTCAACGTGGGCGCCAGACCTCCTCATGGTCAACACCAAGAAAGGCTTTCCCATCAAGATCAGTCGTGAACTGTTGGATCAAAGATCCACGGTCATGACCTCCCCATGTGTTAAATCCCAAAGACCTCCTCACCTTGTCCAGTCATAGCCCTTGGATTAAGATCCAACCGCCCCGACCTCCCTTGTTATCAAACCTCAAATACCACCTTCCACCTTGGCGAGGTCATAGTCATGGATTTACATCCAACCGCTCTCGACCTCCTCACCTGTTAAGCTAAGCAAACTTCCCACCTACATGAGGTCACACCATTGGATCAAAAATCCATGGTCGCGACCTCCTCCTCTTAATCTAACTATCGACCTCCTTTGCACTCACTTGAGGTCGCACTGCTGGATTTACATCCAAAGGCCACGACCTCCTCTGAAAAACATCACAGCTAGGTCCTTCACAAGACGTGAGGTCGTTGCCCTTAGATCTAAATCTAATGGCCATGACCTCCCTTGTGTGTTGCGCAAGCTCAAGACCTACTTTTGCGCCCACGCATGAGGCTCAGACCTCCTGTCTTGATCAACACCGTTGGATCAAAATCCAAAGGTCTTGACCTCCCTCGCGCTTCACGCAAAGCCTCAGACCTCCCTTTGGTTGGGTGCCCTTGGATTTTAATCCAAAGGCCATGACCTCCCCCTCAGGCTTTTATGTTCGCGTGCGGTTAAGACCTCACAGGAGGTCCGCACCGTTGGATGGAGATCCAACGCTTTGGACCTCCTGTCCTATTTCCCCACGTGCGCTTGCACATTAAGGAAATCGGAGGGCCACGACCTCCCCATCCTTGATCGTGTGGCTGGGACCTCCTCTCAGCCACTTAAAACATAACGGTTCAAAATGCCATCGGAGGGCCAGGACCTCTCCCCATGGTCTTGTCCAACGGTCATAAAGACCTCCCCTGTTCTTCTCCTTCCTCTGGCGCGCCTGCGAGCTCTGAGCAGTGGAGTTAATGCACGTCTGTCCACTTGGTACCTTTTTCATGACTCTTTGTTGACCGCATTCAATGCAGTCACCTTCCGCCTCTTTGGTCACTCGGACTGCACCTTGTCAACCTCATGTCCTTGCCACCCCATGGACCAACCCGTGGGCTAAGCTCACCATGGAGCTTAGCCCCAGCTCATAACCTTCACTCAGGCTATAAGTTACCCCTTGGAACTCTCCCGTGGCTTCCTTTGCACACAATTGATCTCAGCCTTGCACTTTGTGCGTGGTCGAGCTCCTCATCCCCAAACTCTCCTCCTCTTTGGTGGTGCCATTGTCAAGGTCCTTGGAGCTTCTCGGTGGCTCAGATTTCAGTGGCTTCTCCTCCTCTCTCTGCTTCTATCTGGGCATCTCTGTGACCTCAACCCTAACTTCACCGGGTGGGGCATTTGCAAAGGTAGCCTAGTGGAGTGGGAGCTTGGAGTTGGAGCTTGGACTTGAAGCGGTGGAGCTCTCCATCTTCCCCAACTCCGCCAAAGACCATCCTCAACCTCATCGGCATCTTTAGGACCTCCGTAACTCCCCGTAGTCCTTAGTTCTTGGCACCGTGATGAATGAATGTCGCGGAGCTTTTGTTTGAGCATACGCTTGAATGTCGCATGAGCTTCATTTTTGCTTTTCGGTTTTGGCGTCTTTGGTAAATTTGCCCTCTCGCTCGCGGCGCTCAAAGCCGCCGCCGCCGTTGAGAGGAGGTCCACTGCGCGCAACGTTATTGTGAACTCGGTGGTACCATTGACCTCACCGGCGGGCTCTACATCGCTGCGAGACCACTTCTTCACGCCGGGATCTTTGTCTGACGCCCCGAAGCGTGTCATTGTCGCTTTAGGACAAAGATTCACCATTTTAATGCGCTAATCATTTGCTCCCATCATTGTAATCAATGGGCGTTTAAAGCGCCTTAAATCCACCCTTTAATGCGTGCATTTAAGACCTCCGCGTAGCGGACCTCCTCGTCGTCCCCTGCGCATTAATGCCTTGTCCAAGCGGCGTGCAGGCGCTGCTGGGTCAGGGACGCCCGAGACCTCCCCGAGGAGATCTCGAGCGCCCAAGACCTCCTTGCGCATCAGAGCCGCCTGGACCTCCCTCGAGGTTCAGGACGTTGAGGACCTCCGCCTGGGACCTCCTCGAGGACATCCCAACCGCTGAGGACCTCCCTTGATCTGGTCCGTTCCGGACCTCCTTTCCATGTTGTGGTCCGTTGGATTTCCCATCTACGGCCCCGACCTCCCCTCACCTCGCGCATGTGCGTTGCTAGGAGGTCCAGGACCTCTGGACCTCCTGAGCGCGTGTGCGTTGTTCACCTGGGAGGTCTGAGCCGTTAGATCTGTGATCTGTGGCTCATGACCTCCCATGTCCTTATGGGTTTTAGAAATTCCAGTAAATTCTTCATTATGAACTGAAATAAGGTATAAACTTTAGAATTTCGTATCTTTTTCATTTTAATTCCAAATGAGGTCATTCAAATTGTGTTAGCTCTGTCTTGAACTTGACTTTAATCCAAAAATGATTGTAAGTTGAGTTCAGCTCCAGAGCACAGTTTTGCCATTAGATTTTAAAACTCACTTTAAATATACACTCAAGTTAATGCTTAACTTGTAAAATACATAACTAATGCTCTGTAGATTATTTTTGGGTGAGACCAACTTTGTTGGTTTTCTATTAATGAACTCACTGTGAAAATTAGTTTTGAGCATGTTGCTGTTAGGAAAATGAGGACTTGTGCATTATAATTTTGTTCAAGTTCTTGTTTTTGAAAAATTATAGAAAGTGCAATATAGCTCCAAATGAGGTGAACTCAATTGTGTTATTCATCTCATGAGGTGCTGGTTTTACAGTAAAAATTTCAGCTTCACTTCTGTTCTAGAAAATGTTGCCTCATAATTAAATTAGTGAATAGTGCAGTTTGGTATTTTAGGGCTGAGCAGAATTGTTTTGCTCATAACTTTTGCATCGAGAATCCAAATCAATTGGTTCTTGTTGCAAAATCCCTAAAATCACTCTCTTGTTGCTGTAGAAAATTCAGAGAATTTGGAGTTCGTTTGCTGTGCTGTCTTTGTTGTTTTTCGTCGTTCTTATCGGTTCTTTATTGCTTTTCCGTTAGGTTTCGACATTTGTGGTGATCCCGAGAGTGACCCTCCGCAACAAAGTGATCAGCAACAAGGCAAGCAGTTTGATCATATCCCCTCTAACGTCCCATTACTTTCTAGGTTAATATGTTGTTTTACTTCTATGTATGCATGCTACTTTGTGTTAAATGTCGCTAGCAATCCTATTGTTGCATAATCTGTAGGAGTTGTTTATCCTCTACTACCAATGAGCCTAGGTTATTTGCTGTGATTTGAGCTCGTTGGATGAGCTCTTATCACTTAGTAGTTGCGTTCCCTACTGCTTAGACATGCTTAGCTAATCGGTAGTAACGGGCGATCATCGACTTAGTCGATGGTCTTGATCACACAAGGATAATTATTCCTCCTATATGTCCAGCACTTGTGCTTTGATTAATTTGTAAAATCAAAACTGAAAATAAAGGATTGATTTAGACTTGGGCATATTGGATGGATGGTGCGGTTTTTGGAATGTGGTAGTATGCCCGAGTCATTATGACCGAGTTACTTGCGCCACCGCTACGAGCAATGTTATGTGCTAACCACACGAGGGGATATGGGACCCTCTTGACTAAGTACTTTGGGAGGTGTTAATTATGAGCTGGTTGGTGGGTATGTTTTGATAAAATGTGTGTGTGTGGTGTTGGGACGGGGCATTGGCGGACCGGTTAGGCTGTCTAATGTGTCCTTGTTCCCGTGGGTTGTGCTCGTAATTAGCATCGCCCATTGGAAATGTCTCGTAGGACTTAGCCGTGCGGCATACCTAAGGTAGTGTGCCTAAAGGAAAGGCGGTCTCGGCGTGTGGGTACATTGGTACACCCTCGCAGGTTAAAACTATTCAATAGCCTCGCCCTAGGTTATGGACACGCCGGAAACGCCTGTAAGAACTAGACTCAACCATTTAATTAAAACTTGATGGGTTGGCATGAATGGATGTTCATGCTATTGTTGTGGTGACTTGGGTTAGTCACTTCCAGGATGTTCTTGTTGTCGTTACTATGTTAATATCTCGTTGTTATTTCAACAATTAAAAATGCTTTGTCAAATTGCTGTCAATCTACTATATTATTGCAAATGAAAACTTGCTTTGTGCTAAAATGAGTCCAAAGCCTCATCCACTTAAATAAAGCTTGCATATAGCTAAATTATAGTTCGTTATCTTACATCGGTTTTTGAGTACAATAAACAATTTATTGTACTCATTTGCTTTTGCTTAACAACTTTGTTGCAGAGGAGGTAGAGCCCAAAGGGCTTTACTTTTGTGAGTTTGTCTTGCGGTGGTTGGGAGAGCGACTAGCTTGGCGGTCTGGTCGCTTGCCTTGTGGGCTAAAGGCACACCGTTGGCTCTTATTTTGGGCCATCTTTATGGCACTTTTGCTTCCGCTGTGTATCTTTGTAGTTTTGTTGTTATTTGGCCAGAAGGCCCCTCTTTTGTAATAACCTATTCCTTATTAATATTAACTTCTGGTTTGTTGCTTATGTACTATGTGTTGTATGGAATGGATACATTCTTTTGTTGTGAGGTATGTATACTGCATTCTGGGAAGTATACATCTCTCGAGACTGGGTTTATTTGGTTGATAATACTAGGGTCAATTGGATGACTAAGTATTATGAGCTGAATAAACGTCGGGGTCTCACAGCACGACTGGTAGTGGTTCGAACGGCCCATAACACAGAAGGAAGTTCTTGAACCCAAGCTCCTAACTGTTTGATTAACTAGTCGAACAATCGGTGTTTCACTCCTTGCATTATGATACCATTGGCCCGCTCAACTGCTCCATTGCTCTACGAATGAGCGACAGAAGCGAAATGTATCTTGATACCGAGATCCTTGCAGAATTCTTGAAAATTTCCGCTAGAGAATTGGGTTCCGTTATCTGTGATTATACGACTGGGTATACCAAATCGTGTGATCATGTTTTTTATGAGGAACCTCTTAGCGGCTTTAGTTGTTTTAACAACTGGCTCGGCTTCTATCTATTTTGTAAATATGTCAATCATGACAAAAAGGAATTCGAAGCCCCCGGGTGCTCTTGGGAAAGGTCCCAGAATGTCTAGTCCCCAGGTTGCAAAAGGCCAAGAAAGAGGTATGGTTTGCAAAGCTTGTGCCGGTTGATGTACTTGTCGACTTTGAAATTGATATTGTACGCACTTCGTCACGAGCTCTTTTGCATCATGAAGGACAGTTGGCCAGTAGTATCCTTGCTTAAAGGCTTTACCGACCAATGGTATGTAGGAATGATGTACTCCACAAACTCCTCCATGAATGTCGGATAGTAGCTTAATGCCATCCGTTTGAGATATGCATATCATCAACACTCCGTAAGATCCTCGTTTATACAAGGAACTTTCGATCATAGTGTATGATTTGGCTTTTCGAGCTATACAATCAACCTCTACATCATCATCAGGAATAATGTCATGCTGAAGATAATTGTAGATTGACGTCATCCAATCTCTATCGTGGTCGTGCTGTACGACCTATGGAGCATCCATGTTCTTAGAGTCGATTTGTACGACCTCTAGTGGAACATCTATGTCCTCGGAAAGCTCGACTACCAAGGGTGAAACGAGTTGCTCGAGAAAATCTCTGGGCAGGACAGGTGACCTAGTGAAGGCCATCCGTGCTAACTGGTCTGCTAGAAAGTTTTTCTTTCTAGGAATGTGTTGGATCTGGAAACCGAAGAAGTGCTTTTCAAGTTTTTGTACTTCCACCAGATAAGATAACATCTTGGTACTTGAGCATTGATACTCTTTCCCAACTTGATTCACTACTAGTTGAGAATCACATTTTACTAGTAATCTGCGAATCCCGAGCGAACGAGCTACACGGAGTCCTACTCGTCATGGTGTACTTGATGTGTTCGCCAGTAGGGGATATCAAGACAACTCCAGCCCCCGAGCATTTGAGCATCAAGGAGCCGTCAAAGTACATTGTCCACTCGTCATGGTGCTCGTACTCGGGCCCTTGGGTGGGTTCAAGGTTTGTCCATTTGGCAATGAATTCAGCTATTGCCTGGGACTTAATTGTTGTTCGTGAGATGAAATGGAGGTCGAACGCCCCAAGCTCGACTGCCCATTTTGCTATTCGTCCTGATGATTCCCTATTTCCAAGGAATTGACCCAAGGGATATCCAGTTGGTACAACCACTTTGTGGGCCTGAAAGTAATGCCTTAGTTTCCTTAAAACCATAAGGAGACCATGGAGCAGCTTTTGCACCGTGGATATCGTTGCTTTGGTCCATGTAAGACTTCGCTTATATAATATACTGGTCATTGGATGTTTTCATGTTCAACAACCAGTACACCACTGACTGTTTGCGGCGTTGTAGCCACATAAATCAGCAATGTTTCCCCCGACCTCGGAGAGAATAAGATCGGGGCACTTGTAAGGTACTTTTTAAGTTCTTCAAAGGCATCGTCTGCCTCTTTAGTCCACTCGAAACTTTTGTGTTTCCAAAAGAGTTTGAAGAAAGGGAGTCATTTTTCGCCTAACCGTGCTACGAAACGACTTAGCGCTGCCATAAAGCCGGTTAGTTTTTGGACTTCTTTCTTTGCGGTCGAAGGACGCATCTGGTTGATGGCCGAAATTTTTGCTGGATTTGCTTCAATCTCTCTAGCCGAAACTAGGAACCCAAGAAGCTTTCCAAACGAAATTCCGAATACACACTTCTCTGGATTTAACTTATGGTCATGGCTTCTTCAGTTATTGAAAGTCTCGTGTAGGTCGGAAATATGGTCGCCAGCGTTGATGCTTATTATGACCAAGTCATCAACGTATGCTTCCAGATTTCGACCTATCTACGAATTAAAGGTTTTCTGCATCAACTTTTGGAAAGTCACACCAGTGTTTTTGAGACCAAATGGCATCTTAACATAGCAGTAAGTGTCATATCGAGTGATAAAGGAAGTTTTCTCTTCATGTTCTTTGCTCATGTTAATCTACCCTGAGTATGCATCTACAAGTTGATCAATGCGTGGAAGGGGAAAGTCATCCTTCGAACAAGCTTTATTAAGGTTTGTGAAGTCAATACACATTCGCCATTTCCCATTGCTTTTTCTAACCATTACAGGGCGAGCCACTCTGAGTGGTCGACTTCACAAATAAACCCAGCCTTAAGGACCTTGTCAATCTCCGACTGGATTGCCTCCTTCCGATCAGGTGCAAAACGCCTGAGCTTCTGCTTGACCGACTTCTTGTCAGGCGGGAGAGCTAGCCTATGCTAGATCATCTCCCTAGGGACTCCGGGCATGTCGGACGCCTGCCAAGCGAATACGTCCTAATTTGCTCGGAGTAAAGAGACGAGCGACTCTTTCTATTTGAGGTTGAGTCCTGCCCCGATTAGTACCTTTTGGGCAGACACATCAGCGCTTTTTAACCCAGATGGAGTGTTGGTGCTTTCCAGAGGAGTGCCTTTGGCGAGCCATACCTCCTTGGTCTAGTTGGAAGGCTTTGGCGCCATCTTTGGCCTCGAGTGCTTGACCTGCATGGGTGACGGATTAGTTTCTGTAGTCGGGAGCTCATTGACCAGTTCTAAGGACTTTCGATCACATGCATAAGCTATTTTTTGGTCTCCTCAAACCGTGATGATACCTTTTGGTCTTGGCATCTTTAGACTCTGATAATCGTAGTGCGTGGCTACCAGGAATTTTGCTAGAGCCGGACGACTGAGAATTCCATTGTATGCGGTTTCGAAATCGACCACGTCAAATAGAATCTTCTTTGTTCGTAAGTTGTCGGGCTTTCCGAACGTAACCAGTAGGGACAGCTGTCCTATTGGTTTGGCGGTAGAACCAGGAACTATGCCGTGGAAGGCATATTTCACCGGTTTTAGCTTGGATCTTGGGATTTGCATCTCTTCTCATGCTCCTACAAACAAAATATTTAAAGAACTACCTCCATCTATTAAGACTTGATTAACTTTACAATTGTTAATAGTAGGCTCAATTACGATAGAAAACCTACCTGGTCGAGTCGACGAGATGGGGCAGTCTTCTTTGCTGAAGGAGATCACAGTTTCTGACCATCTGGATGTCTTGATAGTGATTGGAGACTCGGCAAGGTTGACCTCTTGCTCCACGGCCTTCAGATGACATCTGGAATCGTACGAGGAGGATCCCCCGAAGATCATATCCACCGTATGTTGCGGCTCCTAGTAATCCATCTCTTCGTTGTCATCTTTGTCCTTCTTGGAGCTTGATTCTCTGAGTTCTGTTATGGAGGGGAAGGGCCCTTTGCCTGAGTAGTAATCCTCCAATTTACTTTGCCAAGCCTGACAGGTGCGTAGATCATGCCCTGCCGCTTTGTGAAGTGGACACCACTTCTTAGTTTTCTTGAAATCACTGGTCGGAGACTTAGCTTTGTTTCGACCAATGAAATCCTTCTTACCCTGGGTATATTTTTCTAGAATCGTAAGGGCTTCGTTGTTGTCAGGCTTACGATTCTTCTTGTTCTTCAGAGACTTCTTACTTTTCTTCTCCTACTTCTCCAGACCCGACTGGGGATTTTTATCTTTCCGATCAATAGCTTCATACCATTCGACCGCTTCACTAGCGGCCGCGTACTTGTTTGCCATGTCGAAAAGTTCGACAGTTGTCTGTGGAGGATTTATTGTAATATCCTCTGTAAACCAGCGATTCCTCATCCTTGCTTCGAAGGCCTGGATGACAAAAGATTCTACGATATCTGGGATGGAATTCCAAACCTGGCTGAATCTCTTGATATATTGTCGGAGAGTTTCATTGGTCTTCTGCTTCATCCGATGAAGATCATCCTCCTTTCCGAGGCAGTCGTACGTCCCTTGAAAGTTAGCGATCAGAGTATCGCAAAGTTGCTCCCAAGTATAGATAGATCCGACTGGTAGGTTAAGCAACCATGACCAGGTATTCCCTTCAAGGACCGTGGGCAAATAATTTGCCATCATGTTATCGTTACCACCAGCGGCCTTGATGGTGGTAGAATAAATTTAAAGAAATTCTAATGGGTTCTGAGTCCCATTGAACTTCCTATGCTCACTGGTCGGAACCTGTCCGGCCAATGAACAGCTTGGAGACTTGCCGAAAATGCTCGACAGCTCGTAATGGAGCCGTGGCGCCTTCTCTAAAAGCTAGATTATAGTCAGTCGGGGATCAATTCCTCATATTTGTATATCTAGGATCCGGTGTTCCAACTCGATCGTGGACATTATGATGACGTCCTCAACCACCTACCTGGTTCAGATAATGTCTGAGGTCACCTGAATCAAGTGGTCGTTCCTCCTGATAAGGAGGAGGTGTGGCTACTATGAAGAGCCGTCTTCTCTTGTGATTTCCTAGTCGGAACCTACGAGGGGGTCTTGGTGTTGATCAATCCTCTGCTCGACCATGGTGTCCTTGTTGGACCGAAAGGCGACTAGAGGGGGGGTGAATACGAGCACGCTCACTTTTTCACAAAGTATGAATTCAACACCAATTTTACTCTAGTAGCTATGAAAGCTATGAAGATCAATCTACAAGTACAGCGGAAGACTTGTATTGAATTCACACTAAGAACCCCAAAGTAATAGATCAAAGGAAAATCAAATCAAAGGTCGAGCGGTCGATCGGTTTTGTACTGGCGTGTCCGACTGTTTCTTCGAGCGGTCGACCGGCGTTATGTGAGCGGTCTGACCGGCGTTCTAAAATCGGTCTGACCGATTTTCTCCAGAACAGTATGAACAACCTGAAAACCGAAACTCAAATTGATCTAACTTTTGATCTATAAGGCCAAACTCCACGAAACTTGACACACACCTTCTCAAAGATATTGTGAACCTATTCCAATCAAGGATCGCAGAAATCCAAGCCAAGGTTCCTATTTTTTGCAGTTTGAGCAAAGTTAGGTCAAAAACCGAGTAAGAATCAAAATATGATCTAGAGACTTGCTCGTGGGTAATTGATGATCAAGATGATCCTAGATGAATTCCCATAAGTCACAGCAAGTTAGATCAAGCCAAGAAACCAAGCAAAAAACTCGAGAATCAAAAGAGGCACCAAATCACCAAATAGAGAGAAAAAGAGAGAATAGATTCATCTTGAGAGAAATCTCTTTGGATTGATTTGATGGGTATTGGTTTACGTACCACTCCACCAATGGAGGACAAAGACTCAATACATGAGCACGAATCCAATCCAACTCTCTAGAACCCTAACCTCCACTAATCCTCTCCCTAAGCAAACTAGGGTTTCAAACACAATGAAAGGGTTGAAGGGGGTGCAGCCACCTCCCTCATCTATTTATAGTAGAGGCTTAGACCTTCTAGAAGAGTAACCATAATGGGCTCCCGTTAAGGCCCAAAACAAACGGGTCACACATGCACGCATTTTAAAGCGCTGTCTTCATTTCTTGACCTAATCCACTTCACCTTGCGCCGTGATTTGGCAAAAGGTCACCAAGGCGGTATTTGGTAAAATTACCAAAATACCCCTTCTCGATCTTTTTGCAAAGACCGAGTCCCATCTTCATGAAGCACCTCCATGCTTCGTGTGACGACCCACCCTGTGATATACAGCAAAGGTCCGGGAGGACCAATTTTTTTTGAGCTGCGATACTTCCCGAGGGAGGTCTTCTAGGACCTCCCAGGAGGTCTTCAAGACCTCCTAGAGGTCTTGGCCAAGTACCGCTCGGTACTCCCCGAGGGAGGTCTTCCAGGACCTCCCAGGAGGTCTTGGCCAACAACCTGCAAGTGGCACCTCTAGGTATATCATCAGGGAGGTCCGACAGGATCTCCCAAGCTAAGTCCCGTAGGACCTCCTGGAGGTCCTGCCCCTGTGCACTGAGCTAGTCCCAGGAACAGAATGGCTAGCTCGCACAGGTCTAACACAAGTGTAATCAAATCCATACAAAAGCTAAGAGGAGCAGGAGACAAAACAACAAATATATATTTAAGACCAAACCGGCCAAGCTTCTTACAGGAGTTTGCCTCAAGGGCTACAACCACAGAGCAAGAACAGCGGAAGGCAAAACGTCAGAGGTAGGTCCAACCGATCAGCCCATCGGCTATCGAGTGGAGGACGTCCCCTAGGTCGCAAGGTCTCCAAAGACCTCTACTTCACTGAGCTTTGAGCTCCTTGGAACTTCCTACAGCTGCTGATCAAAATAGAGGGCAAAAAGCCATGAGTACATTGAATGTACTCAGCAAGCCGTGGGGAGTGTATGCAATAAATAATTATGCAAGGCTTGCCAAAAGAGAGCTGTATGGTTAGTTGCACAAAGCAGTATTGGACAATAAGTAATAAGTAGATTGAAAAGCTCAAGTTAAAACATTAGTACATAGATACATTTGATTTCAAAAGAGGCTGTGAGCACCCACTCACATCCAAGGCCACCCCGAGCACCCACTCCAGACTACTAAAACCAATCGTGAGAGGTCCGGTCACACCCATGACCAGACCTCAACCACGCCCACTGAGCACCCACTCCAGAGCTCGCAACCAGCCCCTAGACCACCTAGTGAGCCACCATGACCCCTCCGAGTCGGCCAAGGTCTCTTCAAGGCAAAGTCATGACCTCTCACAAAAGTGTCCAAGAAGCACAAGTTCACAAAGCTACCCTTGCACCATTTTCACTGGCATGTCCATAACCAAGGACTTGGCTACTCAATAGATTTTACACTGCAGAAGTGTACAACTTTACCCACAATCCACGATCTCTAGTGGGACGGGTTCCGGCCACCCTTGCTCACTTCCAAGGTGAGCGCCTAGAGAGCGCTGCAAGGCCTTTTACAAAGCTTTGAACTGGCTTGAGTCGCCCGCTAAGGTTTCGCAAATCCCCCTTGGTCTAGAAATCTGCAGGTTATGGGTGCCCTCTGCGCCAACTAATTAGCACGCCAACCACAACAGCCCCAAGCCATCTCATTGCTAATTATTCAGCCTGCATCACCCCCATAAAGTGATCTTGTGGTTGCACTAATTGGCCCTGATCAACAGTAACACAAAGTTAAGCCCTTAAGTGTGCTAAGGCAAGACTTCCACATTCCAATGTGCAAAGCACCCACTACTCACTTCCTGCCTTCTTGCCTCAGCAAAACATTTTGTAATTAACCCTGCCAAAAGACCACCCAGTCTTGGCACAACAGATTATTAGGGTGATCTCGCACCACGATCAACACAACTTAGGCATCCTGCCATAGCTGCTTAACAGTGGCACCGACCACAAATTCCATAATTCATTAGTCAATATTATTAAAGATGAGGCATGATTCACCAACCCACGATTCTAAAAGCAAGGCTAAGCAATAAGTATACGGTCCCATGTTGGCTATAGCAAAAGATGCCAACTAAAGTATCCATCCTAAGGTATCCAAAGAGTTCATGTCAACATGTTGAGTTCAAGCATACAAAGGAGGCATAATGTCAAATAGGAAAGATAGCTACTGCCCAAACCAGTTTCTATAAAGATAGCCGTGCAAGTTTAATAAATCAAAATAGCTTTGCAAAGTGGGATCAAGATGATCAAGGTCCACGACTTGCCTCTGTTGGAGAAAGGAAAAGCTTCGGCTGATGGAGTTTGATTCACGAGCTTCTCAACGATCAACCGAGATCTACACGTTTGCAAAAGAAACCAAGTAAGCAAAAGAAACTCCAAGAAAACCAACAGAACTTACTTGAAACCAAAAGAGAAGAGGAGGTCCACAGAGAGGAGGATGTCCGAGAGGAAGGAATCCCACGGGAAGGAGGTCCAACTAGTGAAGGGCTCGGACTCAAGGAGGTCCGAACCAAAGGAGCTTGGGGAGCTCCTCAAAACCGAAAGAGCTAGGAGCAGAGGTCGAAATGAAGAACAGGGAGGCAGTGGGTGTCCCTGGGGCTCTATTTAAAGGAAATGGAAATAGAAGCACTTGTAAACAGAAGGTGACCAAATTCAATGTATTGGTACAAAGGCACACTGCCACAAGGTACGAAAAGAGGTAAAGAAAACAAGGGATGTGACAAAAAGTAGAGAAGAGTACAAAGGTAGGTGGCAGCGTTTAATGTGACTCAACCCACATCAAATGCACTTAAGACTGCCGAAGGAGCCAGTCAGAGGGTGCACAGATCAGTCAAAGGGCATGGTCCATGGTCCAAAGAGGAAATCCAAGGAGAAGGTCTAAGGAGGAGATCCTACGAGGAGGTCCAACGAGGAGGTCCAAAGGACAAACAGGGAGGTCTAGACCACAAAGGTCTAAACATGAAAGAGGAGGTCTGAACCTAAGGGAGGTCCAAACACAACACAAAGTGGTCTCGAACCCAAAGGAGGTCCAAACACAACACAGGAGGTCTCGAACCCAAAGGAGGTCCAAACGCAACAGGTGGTCTCGAACCCAAAGGAGGTCCAAACACAACACAGGGAGGTCTGAACCTAAAAGAGGTCCAAACACAACACCGGGAGGTCTGAACCTAAAGGAGGTCCAAACACAACACAGGGAGGTCTGAACCTAAAGGAGGTCCAAACACAACACAGGGAGGTCTGAACCTAAAGGAGGTCCAAACGCAACAGGGAGGTCTGAAGGAGGTCCAAACGCAACAGGGAGGTCTGAACCTAAAGGATATCCAAACGCAACACGTGGAGGTCTCGAACCCAAAGGAGGTCCAAACACAACACAGGAGGTCTCGAACATAAAGGAGGTCCAAACGCAAACAGGAGGTCTGAACCCAAAGGAGGTCCAAACACAACACAGGAGGTCTCGAACCTAAAGGAGGTCCAAACGTTAACAGGAGGTCTGAACCCAAAGGAGGTCCAAACACAACACAGGAGGTCTCGAACCCAAAGGAGGTCCAAACGCAACAGGAGGTCTCGAACCCAAAGGAGGTCCAAACACAACACAGGAGGTCTCGAACCTAAGGGAGGTCCAAACACAACACAGGAGGTCTCGAACCTAAGGGAGGTCCAAACACAACACAGGGAGGTCTAGACCACGAAGAGGTCTAAACGCGACAGGGAGGTCTAGACCACGAAGAGGTCTAAACGCGACAGGGAGGTCTAGACCACAAAGAGGTCTAAACGCGACAGGGAGGTCTAGACCACAAAGAGGTCTAAATCACAAGAAAACTAGACCTCAAAAGAGGTCCAAAGCACAAGGGGTTTGGCGCTCTGGGAGGCCCTAAGAGGAAAGAGGTCCTGACGGTCAAAGTCTCCAAAAGGGAAAAATCCGACGGCCAAGATCTCAAAAGGGGAGGACCTGAACGGTCAAGATTTAAAGGTAACGAGGAGGTCCTGACACTCGGATCTCCAAAGGGGAGGTCCGACAGTCAAGATCTCAAGCAAAGGGAGGTCCTGGCGGTTAGATTTCCAAAAGGGATGTCCGGCGGTCAAGATCTCAAGCCAAGGGAGGTCCGCGGAGACAAGGATACGCGGTGAAAGGCTGAGGCCATTAGATCAAGATCGGATGGCGCAAAACAAAGGGGCCATTCGGACTGAGCGAACGGGTCAACAGGACCAGGCCGTCTGATTTAGATCGGGCGGCTAGGAGGGAAAGGGGACGTTCGGACCAGCGAACGTGCCCTCGGGTTTGGGCCATCCAAACAGCAACGAACGGTCCTTAGGTGATGAAGGCAAAGCCTCAAGCGGTACAACCGCAGGAGCCAACGGTGGGTCCAAGCGCTTGGGAGGTCTTAGACCTAAGGAGGTCTGGACCTTTAGATCCAACAGAGGAAGGATCTGGTCGGCTAAGATCTCCAAAAGGGAGATCCTAACGGACAGAGCTGCACAAGGGGGAGGTCTGAGCGGTTAAGATCTCCAGAGAGGAGGTCCTAACGGCCAGATCTCAACAAGGGGGAGGTTTGAGCGGTTAAGATCTCCAGAGAGGAGGTCCTAACGGCCAGATCTTAACAAGGGGGAGGTCTGAGCGGTTAAAATCTCCAGAGAGGAGGTCCTAACGGCCAGAGAAGGTCCTAAAGGACTCGGGGAGGTCCTAAAGGATACAGGGAGGTCTATTAGACCACAGGGGAGGTCTAAACAGACAAGGGGAGAACTATTTGAACGCAGGGGAGGTCCAAATAGACAAGGGGAGATCTGACTGGGCATGAGGGGAGTTCGAGGAGGGGTTCCAAAAGGGCGCTGAGAGGTCCAGAGGAATTCTAGGGCACCCAAATGAACTCAGGGGTTACAAATGAACGTTGAGAGGTCCACGAGGAGGTCCAAAAGAGAAAGGAGTCTAGATCAAGGGAGATCTAGTCAAAAGATGAAAGCTTAGACCCAAGGGAAGGTCTAAGCACAAAGAGATTCAAATTGACAAAGGGGAGGTCTGGACTAGAAGAAGTCCAAACAAAGATTACAAGGAGAGGTCCAGAGGACAAACGAAGTTGAGACTACCAGGTGGTCCGGTTGAAGGGAGGTCAGGTGCAAGGAGGACCTAAGGGAGGATATCTCCAAAAGGGAGGAGATCAGAGGTAAGTGGTCCACAAAGGAGAACTCAAGAGAAGTCCTGAGAGAAGAAGAAGAGAAGGGAAGGCCAGAAAGATGAGATGGATCTGGGCATCAGGAGATGTCCAACAAAAGGAGGGTCTGGGCATCAGAGAAATGTCCAGCGAGAGGGAGGTCTAGAGAAAGAAAGGAGGTCCTGGAGGACAAACAAGGCCAACAGAGAAAAAGAGGCTAAAAGCCAAGGAACAACAATAACTCGAGATCAACCAAAAAGGGATTAGCTGAAGTTTGATTATTTCAAGTTAAATCTCCAAATTTCTGAAACCTTCAAATTAAGCTTTGAACTCTCATAAAAACCAAATGGTTATTAATTTTAAAAGCTTTTCAAAACTCCAAAAAAACGAGACGTTACAAACCTACTCCCCTTAAAGGAATCTCGACCCGAGATTCGGCAAGCTAGAGAATGGGTTAGGAACCGGTTTTACTCACTCTTCCAGTAACTTTCTCTTTGAGTGAGACAAAACCAAACTACCACTATGCTGACCGGAGACTTACCAAGAGCTAGGTTGAGCAAAAGCGCCCACAGAAGATCAGACCGCTCAATGCAAATTGAACGACACCAAAAGGGTGGAAATCCGAATCCATCGGGGATCCGAACAGAAGCGAGGGGATTGAGAACAAAGTTCACAAGGACAGAAGGAGGTCCATGAGAACACGGGAAGGTCCAAAGAAGGGACAAACTGAGCCAAACTTGGCTCTCGGAAAACAAAAGGGATTTTGAAACACAAACCCGAGCTAAAAACCACGGGGTGGTTGTGACCCAAAAGAAAAGAGGTCAGAACCAAGGATAAGTTCAAACAGAGGGGGAGGTTTAAACCTCAAAGAGATTCAAACCCGCAGAGGTGGCCTGGTTTAAAAGAGAGGGAGAGATCCAAGCTTAAGGGAGATGCAAAGAACTCAAAGGAGGTTCAATTGATCACAAGGGAAACCGATTGAACGCAGGGAGGCTCAAGATAACAGCAAGAGGTCCAAAACAAACACGAAGAGGTTTAGATGGACAGAGAAAGATTCCGATGGATCTAAGAGACTCAACCAACAAAGGAGGTCTGAGCCCTTGGAGACGAACACAAAAGGGGTGGTCCAGAGAACAAGAACTGAGCCAAAGGACACCGCGCAGCAAAACAAGGAAAGGAGAAACTTCAGCAAACTCGAAAGGAACCGGCTGCAAGGTTCACCTGGAGGTCTGGGGACTTGGCTTGAAGCTCGGGAAGGAGCTTGCTCTCGCTGGTGATACTGAGGGCACTGGTTGGCAAAGTGACCCCACTGAAAACAACCGAAACACTGAATGCCTTCGGCAAACTTGGCGCTTTTGGGTTGCTGACGGCTACTGCTGTTGTCCAAGGTACCAGCTTCTGGTGGAACTACTGGACAAGGTACTGCCACGGAGGTCCTGAAATCAAAAGGAAGGGTGGAGCTACCGGGGTGTGGCACACTCTCCTCAAGATCTCGCCGATGCTCTTTGGAGAATCCTTCTTTAGTGGGCACTCAAAGGCGGTGCCCTTTTTCCGGCTAACGGAAACAGTGACGCCGAGACTCGAGGGGCTTTTTGCAACCGGCTTTCAAAGGTGAGCTAAGGAGCAACAAATCAGAGGTCTGCAGACACCGATTTCTTGCGCCCCGCAAATCCAAGCTCCTCGAGGGCACACAACCGAGACAAAATCCTTCGTTGTTTCTTCTACTTCTTTGGGGTTATTGTAGCAATCGAGTGGCTTCGATGCCGCCTAGGGTGACTTCTTGGTGCTTCGGGCAATCCTTTGCAAGATGGTCCATTTCTCAGCATCTAAAACACTGAGCTCCTGCTATTGGTGTCTTTTTCTACTGGGGCCGGCCACCAAGATTGCCACGAGATGATCGCATTGGTGGACAGAAAGCTGATTTTGGGGGCTTTGACACCGCAACTGCAGAAGTTTTCTTGAGCTGAGGCTGCTTCTCACAAGTCTTGTGGCTGCTTGTAGCTGCTTGATCTTGATTCAACATCTTCCTCTTGAGCCTGAGGTCCTGCTGACCACAAGGAGCTCCTAAGTTGAACGCTTCGGGGTAAACTTTTTTGGAACTTGGCTCTTCTGACCTGGCTTCCAAAGTTGAAATGGCGGGAGGTGGTGGTGGCAGGGCTGCAAACTGCGAGTTCTGGTTCACCATGGCCATGAGGGCAGCAATGGTTTGGTTCTGTTGATCCACCAAGCTGACTAGGGTCTGGTGACTTGATTCTCATGGAGCCATCATTTGATTCATGCTCTGCATCACAGTGCTCATCAACTGAGTCTGAGCTGCCAAAAACTGACTCAAGTTCGGATCGCAGGGTCCGGAGGGGAGGTGCAAGAGGGCCGACATCGCATTGGGGCCCTCTCGATTCATCGAGGCTTGTCAAGAGCGGATCGGTCCATCTTGAAACAAACTCGCAAAGTTTAAAAGATAAGAGGAAAAGCTCCACGTAAGAGAGGGAAAAGCACTTAGGTGAGGAAGGACAAGGGAGGAAGATGGAACATCCTAGTCGGGGAAAGGTAGGTTAAACCCGACGAAACAAGAGGCCGAAGGGCCAAAAGAGGCAAAAGGTGCAAGAGGATCTCCAATGGAGCTCTTATTGCACTAACTAACGATGCAAAACCGAGGGGCCACTAAATGTATGAAACCAAAGAACAACAGACTATAGGGTTGGGCCGATTTAAACAAACTCCTAACAACAAGAAGTCCAATGATGTCCTTGGAGAGCAAGGACAACGCCGCCACTTCTTCCAAACAGCTCTTTCTCAGAGTTACTTGCCATAACCAAAGGCGTGGTACTAGCTGAGAGCCAGAAATTGGCCTTCCTAACTTGGCTGGGTCCTAAACCTATGATTAAGGAGGTCCACCAAATCACTTATCTTAAAGACATCCATTTAGAACATCCAGTCAACCAATTAATCTCCCCAAACATTGGTAAATCAACAAGATTCTCGATTTCTTCCTGGGTCGAGCTTGAGTAAACCCACAAATGTGCACTTTAATTGCACGCTTCTTTGATCCACATCAACAGGATTCCCAATCCAAACATCACTTTTCAGATTAGGAGACCTAAAATCACCTTCCAAGATCACTTAACTCCAAAATTGAAAAGAAGGTTTTTCCCCAAAAGTCTTCCTTTAATACACAATCTTTGATTGAATCCACCAAATCATCGTCACCAACTATCCAGCGCAAGTTATGATTATACTACCATCAAGGGTGAACCTCAAACGCAAAATCCGTATTCTAATCAAGATAGGTAAGGCTCGGCTAAGATTCCTTCCAAATTCCGATTCTTGATTCACTCAAGACCATCTAGATCCAGAAAAACCCACAAGCTCATATTCAAGCTTCCAACCAAACGTTGCAATCCACTCTAGAATCAAGGGTAATCTAAAATCTTTCAATAATCATATTAAGAATTCACAATCCTACATCCCCTAGGATCCATTAAAACCTTCATCTTAGCAAAGAATCCCAAAATCTTCAATCCTCAAGATCAGATTCAAAAAGGCTTCTTTCAAGCTACCCAGCTTGGCATCCAACACTCAGGTTATTCTAGCAAGCGCCACTCTTGAGAAACCAGGAGCCGCTAGTCGCACCAAATGTTTCAAGCCAAAGACTAGGACACAAGGGCTCGGGTCCTATAGCAGTTCTCGAGGTAAGGAGGTCAAATTAAGTTCAAAATAGAGTTCCAGAAAGGGTAAGATTCATGAATCTGAGAAGGAGATAAGGAAGAATAGAATAAGAGGAGAAAAGATTGGAACAAGATGAGACTAGAATAGAACAAGACAAGAGGAGAATCCACTAAGCAAGCTTTTATGTTGGTTTGATTTAGAAAATAATTTCGAAACAGACTAAAACGACCATGCTAACTAGGGTTACACCCAACAGTCGATATGGAGCTCTGATACCACCTGTGACGACCCACCCTGTGATATACAGCAAAGGTCCGGGAGGACCAATTTTTTTTTTGAGCTGCGATACTTCCCGAGGGAGGTCTTCTAGGACCTCCCAGGAGGTCTTCAAGACGTCCTGGAGGTCTTGGCCAAGTACCGCTCGGTACTCCCCGAGGGAGGTCTTCCAGGACCTCCCAGGAGGTCTTCAAGACCTCCTGGAGGTCTTGGCCAACAACCCGCAAGTGGCACCTCTAGGTATATCATCAGGGAGGTCCGACAGGATCTCCCAAGCTAAGTCCCGAGAGGACCTCTCGAGGTCCCGCCTGCACCGAGCTAGTACCAGGAACAGAATGGCTAGCTTGCTCAGGTCTAACACAAGTGTAATCAAATCCATACACAAGCTAAGAGGAGCAGGAGACAAAACAATAAATATATATTTAAGACCAAACCGCCAAGCTTTTACGTGAGTTTGCCTCAAGGGCTACAACCACAGAGCAAGAACAGCGGAAGGCAAAACATCAGAGGTAGGTCCAACCGATCAGCCCATCGGCTATCGAGTGGAGAACGCCCCTAGGTCGCAAGGTCTCCAAAGACCTCTACTTCATCGAGCTTTGAGCTCCTCGAACTTCCCGCAATGCCGATCAAAACAGAGGGCAAAAGCCATGAGTACATTGAATGTACTCAAGAAGCCGTGGGGAGTGTATGCAATAAATAATTATGCAAGGCTTGCCAAAAGAGAGTCAGATGGTTAGTTGCACAAAGCAGTATTGGACAATAAGTAATAAGTAGATTGAAAAGCTCAAGTTAAAACATTAGTACATAGATACATTTGATTTCAAAAGAGGCTGTGAGCACCCACTCACATCCAAGGCCACCCTGGAGCACCCACTCCAGGACTACCAAAACCAATCGTGAGAGGTCTGGTCACACCCATGACCAGGACCTCAACCACGCCACTCTGGAGCACCCATTCCAGAGCTCCGCAACCAGCCCCTAGACCACCTAGTGAGCCAGCCATGACCCCTCTGGAGCCAGCCAAGGTCTCTTCAAGGCAAAGTCATGACCTCTCACAAAAGTGTCCAGGAAGCACAAGTTCACAAAGCTACCCCTTGCACCATTTTCACTGGGCATGTCCATAACCAAGGACTTGGCTATTCGAATAGATTTTACACTCTGCAGAAGTGTACAACTTTACCCACAATCCACGATCTCTCTAGTGGGACGGGTTCCGGCCACCCTTGCTCACTTCCAAGGTGAGCAGCCTAGAGAGCGCTGCAAGGCCTTTACAAAGCTGAATCGCTTGAGCTGCCGCTAAGGTTTTGCAAATCCCCCTTTGGTCTAGAAATCGCAGGGTTATGGGTGCCCCCTCTTGCGCCAACGAATCAGCACGCTCAACCACAACAGCCCCAAGCCATCTCATTGCTAATTATTCAGCCCAAACCACCCCCATAAAGTGATCTTGTGGTTGCACTAATTGGCCTGCATCAATGTAACACAAAGTTAAGTCCTTAATGTGCTAAGGCAAGACTTCCACATTCCAATGTGCAAAGCACCCACTACTCACTTCCGCCTTCTTGCCTTAGCAAAACATTTTGTAATTAACCCCGCCAAAAGACCACCCGCCTTGGCACAACAGATATTAGGGTGATCTCAAGCACCACAATCAACACAACTTAGGCATCCCGCCATAGTCGCTAACAAAGGGCACCACCACAAATTCCATAATTCATTAGTCAAGATTATTAAAGATGAGGCATGTTTCACCAATCCACGATTCTAAAAGCAAGGCTAAGCAATAAGTATACGATCCCATGTTGGCTATAGCAAAAGATGCCAACTAAAGTATCCATCCTAAGGTATCCAAAGAGTTCATGTCAACATGTTGAGTTCAAGCATACAAAGGAGGCATAATGTCAAATAGGAAAGATAGCTACTGCCCAAACCAGTTTCTATAAAGATAGCCGTGCAAGTTTAATAAATCAAAATAGCTTTGCAAAGTGGGATCAAGATGATCAAGGTCCACGACTTGCCTCTGTTGGAGAAAGGAAAAGCTTCGGCTGGTGGAGTTTGATTCACGAGCTTCTCAACGATCAACCGAGATCTACACGTTCGCAAAAGAAACCAAGTAAGCAAAAGAAACTCCAAGAAAACCAACAAAACTTACTTGAAACCAAAAGAGAAGAGGAGGTCCACAGGGAGGAGGAGGTCCGAGAGGAAGGAATCCCATGGGAAGGAGGTCCAACTAGTGAAGGGCTCAGACTCAAGGAGGTCCAAACCAGAGGAGCTTGGGGAGCTCCTCAAAACCGAAAGAGCTAGGAGCAGAGGTCGAAATGAAGAACAGGGAGGCAGTGGGTGTCCCTGGGGCTCTATTTAAAGGAAATGGAAATAGAACCACTTGTAAACAGAAGGTGACCATATTCAATGTATTGGTACAAAGGTACACTGCCACAAGGTACGAAAAGAGATAAAGAAACAAGGGATGTGACAAAAAGTAGAGAAGAGTACAAAGGTAGGTGGCAGCATTTAATGTGACTCAACCCACATCAAATGCACTTAACACTGCCGAAGGAGCCAGTCAGAGGGTGCACACACCAGTCAAAGGGCATGGTCCATGGTCCAAAGAGGAAATCCAAGGAGAAGGTCTAAGGAGGAGATCCTGCGAGGAGGTCCAACGAGGAGGTCCAAAGGACAAACAGGGAGGTCTAGACCACAAAGGTCTAAACATAAAAGAGGAGGTCTGAACCTAAGGGAGGTCCAAACACAACACAGGGAGGTCTGAACCTAACGGAGGTCCAAACACAACACAGGGAGGTCTGAACCTAAAGGAGGTCCAAACGCAACAGGGAGGTCTGAACCTAAAGGAGGTCCAAACACAACACAGGAGGTCTCGAACCTAAAAGAGGTCCAAACACAACACCGGAGGTCTGAACCCAAAGGAGGTCCAAACACAACACAGGAGGTCTCGAACCCAAAGGAGGTCCAAACACAACACAGGAGGTCTGAACCCAAAGGAGGTCCAAACACAACACAGGAGGTCTCGAACCCAAAGGAGGTCCAAACGCAACAGGAGGTCTGAACCCAAAGGAGGTCCAAACACAACACAGGAGGTCTCGAACCCAAAGGAGGTCCAAACGCAACAGGAGGTCTGAACTCAAAGGATGTCCAAACACAACACAGGAGGTCTGAACCTAAAGGAGGTCCAAACGCAACAAGGAGGTCTGAACCTAAAGGAGGTCCAAACACAACACGGGGAGGTCTGAACCTAAAGGAGGTCCAAACGCAATAGGGAGGTCTGAACCTAAAGGAGGTACAAACACAACACAGGGAGGTCTGAACCTAAAGGAGGTCCAAATGCAACAGGGAGGTCTGAACCTAAAGGAGGTCCAAACACAACACAGGGAGGTCTGAACCTAAGGGAGGTCCAAACACAACACAGGGAGGTCTGAACCTAACGGAGGTCCAAACACAACACAGGGAGGTCTGAACCTAAGGGAGGTCCAAACACAACACAGGGAGGTCTAGACCACGAAGAGGTCTAAACGCGACAGGGAGGTCTAGACCACAAAGAGGTCTAAACGCGACAGGGAGGTCTAGACCACAAAGAGGTCTAAATCTCAAGAAAACTAGACCTCAAAAGAGGTCCAAAGCACAAGGGGTTTGGCGCTCGAGGAGGCCCTAAGAGCAAAGAGGTCCTGACGGTCAAAGTCTCCAAAAGGGAAAAATCCGACGGCCAAGATCTCAAAAGGGGAGGACCTGAACGATAGAGATTTAAAGGTAACGAGGAGGTCCTGACACTCGGATCTCCAAAGGGGAGGTCCGACAGTCAAGATCTCAAGCAAAGGGAGGTCCTGGCGGTTAGATTTCCAAAAGGGAGATCCGGCGGTCAAGATCTCAAGCCAAGGGAGGTCTGCGGAGACAAGGATACGCGGGGAAAGGCTGAGGCCGTTAGATCAAGATCAGATGGCGCAAAACAAAGGGGCCATTCGGACTGAGCGAACGGGTCAACAGGACCAGGCCGTCTGATTTAGATCGGGCGGCTGGGAGGGAAAGGGGACGTTCGGACCAGCGAACGTGCCCTCAGGTTCGGGCCATCCAAACAGCATCGGACGGTCCTTAGGTAATGAAGGCAAAGCCTCAAGCGGTACGACCGTATGAGCCAACGGTGGGTCCAAGCGCTTGGGAGGTCTTAGACCTAAGGAGGTCTGGACCTTTAGATCCAACAGAGGAAGGATCTGGTCGGCTAAGATCTCCAAAAGGGAGATCCTAACGGACAGAGCTGCACAAGGGGGAGGTCTGAGCGGTTAAGATCTCCAGAGAGGAGGTCCTAACGGCCAGATCTCAACAAGGGGGAGGTCTGAGCGGTTAAGATCTCCAGAGAGGAGGTCCTAACGGCCAGATCTCAACAAGGGGGAGGTCTGAGCTGTTAAGATCTCCAGAGAGGAGGTCCTAACGGCCAGAGAAGGTCCTAAAGGATACAGGGAGGTCCTAAAGGATACAGGGAGGTCTATTAGACCACAGGGGAGGTCTAAACAGACAAGGGGAGAACTATTTGGACGCAGGGGAGGTCCAAATAGACAAGGGGAGATCCGACTGGGCATGAGGGGAGTTCGAGGAGGGGTTTCAAAAGGGCGCTGGGAGGTCCAGAGGAATTCTGGGGCGCCCAAATGAACTCAGGGGTTACAAATGAACGTTGAGAGGTCCACGGGGAGGTCCAAAAGAGAAAGGAGTCTAGATCAAGGGAGATCTAGTCAAAGATGAAAGCTTAGACCCAAGGGAAGGTCTGAGCACAAAGAGATTCAAATTGACAAAGGGGAGGTCTGGACTAAAAGAAGTCCAAACAAAGATTACAAGGAGAGGTCCAGAGGACAAACGAAGTTGAGACTACCAGGTGGTCCAGTTGAAGGGAGGTCTGGGTGCAAGGGAGGACCCAAGGGAGGATATCTCCAAAAGGGAGGAGATCAGAGGTAAGAGGTCCACAAAGGAGAACTCAAGAGAAGTCCTAAGTGAAGAAGAAGAGAAGGGAAGGCCAGAAAGATGAGATGGATCTGGGCATCAGGAGATGTCCAACAAAAGGAGGGTCTGGGCATCAGAGAAATGTCCAGCGAGAGGGAGGTCTAGAGAAAGAAAGGAGGTCCTGGAGGACAAACAAGGCCAACAGAGAAAAAGAGGCTAAAAGCCAAGGAACAACAATAACTCGAGATCAACCAAAAAGGGATTAGCTGAAGTTTGATTATTTCAAGTTAAATCTCCAAATTTCTGAAATCTTCAAATTAAGCTTTGAACTTTCATCAAAACCAAATGGTTATTAATTTTAAAAGCTTTTCAAAACTCCGGAAAAACGAGACGTTACACTTCGCCACGTGTAGGTTGATCCAGCGGCTCTCTTCATGTCGGCAAGTCTCTCCCATCCGGCTCCCACCGAAACCACCATGGCACTTGCCACCCCGCGCCGCTTGATCCAACTCGTCGCATCAATCGCTGTTCGGTCATCCTTGTCCATTCGCGCCATGCTTGAACCCATTGACCTCACTCGCATCCCCGATCGCTCGACCTTAGCTCTCCAAGCTTAGTCCCGATCATCTCGCCGCTGACCGTCATTGACCTCTAAGCAACCTCGCACAACAATAGACAAAGAAATCGATTCGGGAACAAGTTCTTCACAACTTGACCCACGTTAGTCAAAACATGCATCATGCAACACATATGCCATGAAACCCATGAACTTGACCTAATCTTCAAACATCGCCGCCACGGCGACGACGAGACAGTGAAAACCGGTCGACCGCCACCATGGCTTGGCCCGACCGCCACTGCTGGTTGGCCCGACCGCCCACTGGGACTTAGCCAAATTTCCATCATGGAAACCAAACCCACTCGAATTTTCAAACCAATAGAACTTTTACTTGGAAGCTCCAAAAATTATGAGACCAAGTGCAGAAGAACCCTCTCACTTGCCTACACCTTCTATTTTTGGCCCAGCTCCAAAATCCAGAGACATTAGAAGGGCTTGGCCCGACCGCCAGCAAAGCCGGCCAGATCGGCTTCCACCGCTTGGCTCGACCGCCAAAGAACCATTTCTTAAAACCACATGTGCATGGCTACCGACCGCCACAATGGCTGGTTAGACCGCCAGAGGCCTAACAGACCTAGAGCTTTGCCGAAAACACGTGATTCGACAAACCGTCAACGACATTGCCAATTGTAACATCATCCTAAGATCTCAGACATATCCCCATGATATCCACAATCTCCCCCTTGATGAACACATTGGCAATTTTCCACAAATGCAAATTTAGAGGTTTGAAAAGTAAAAACACGTCGTTTTCGTTCAAAGGCACAACTTGGTCCAAATACAAGAAAAAGCAAAGGAAATGACCAAGCTGGCTTCAGAATAGTAACACCAAGTGAGACACGGCAAAAGAAAGCACGAAAGTTTCAAATTCCAGAAAGGAGTCAAATTCTCACTTAAGGTCCATATGAAAGAACAATTGTTCGATATGACCTTTGATCATTGTGAGGATCAAGAATTGCAATTCAAGTTCAGAAATAGCAATAAAACCAAAAGAATGCAAATAAGAAACTCCCCCTCACTATGATCCTCAAATTTTCAATTTTTCTCCAAGTAGCTCCCCCTTTTTCATAACTCCCCTTTTTCAAACATCTTCTCCCCTTTACACAAATTTTTGAAATATCTTCTCCCCCTTTGACAATGGAGTCATCAAGGAATCACGCCTTCCTCTCATTCAGAGATGACAAATGCGAATGAGGAAAAGCATAAGATGGAGCATGCATGAAATGCAATGGAGTGGCTTCAATTTTTTTGTATTTTTCAATTTTGAATACAAGAAGCTTTGGAGATTACCCAAAAGAACAAGTTAGCATTTCTAAAGTTGCACAAACAACATATCAAGCCTTCCAAAAGGCTAGCAAGATCATGATAAGACATATATAACAAAGCTAAGCAAGAAGGCTCAATATAAAGCAATGAATTTTAGCATTTTAAGCAAAGCTTCAAATCTAGCAAGTTCATCAACAGGGATCCTAAAATGATACTGGCCATGTCAAAATGTCAACGTGAGATCCAAAAGCTAACAATGACCACATTAAGAGACAAATAGGTCCTGAAATGAATCGTTTTGCTCAATTTTCTCAAACGCCCATTTTTCAACAATTTTTCATTTGCATTGAGTATTGAAGTTGACTAATGATCTAACTTAGTGACAAGATCCTGGACTAGGAGCCATCCACACACTCATCCTAAGCTTCGACCAAAAGTTGATTAAAGGTATATCTTAGCGAAGAAGATCCTGGACTAGGAGCCATCCACAAACTCTTCCTAAGCTTCTACCAGTATGATAAATCTTGAGGTCCATGTCGGGCCAGACAAGCAAATTCCCCATGAGATCGTTCGATCATCAAACTATCTCCAAGTTCATGTCTTTGACATGCAGTCTCGAAGAGTAGTTGGGCACAATTTAAGCATAAGACAATCTTGAAGTTTGATTTTTCATTTTCACAAGAGCGCTTTTAGATTCTTAAGAACACAAGAAGCTCAAGTAATGATCAAAGCTAGATTCAAGAGCTAACAAAGCAATTTTGACAAGGCCAATGTCACAAAAGGAGCACTAATTAAGAATCGCTAAACAATTCATAAATTGCTAATTTCTTAGTTCAAGTTGTTTTTCAAGTTCTAGCTCATACAACAAAGACTTAGCTACACATGTGAAAGCATGATAATTCTAGCAAGTCAAAGAACTAGACATGGCATTGAGCAAGAATTGAAACACTAAAGCTCCAAAGGGTAATAAGCAAAGCTTCATCAATTTTAAAAGATAAGCTTAAAAGCTTATATTACAATGCATCTTTTGGATTTTTCATATGAATGCAATATGATACAATGAGATGCAAGAAAAGCTCATAAAGCCTAAAAACCTAACAAGATCAAAAAGATCAACAAGTTCAAAAGAAGATCAATAAAAGATCAAAAGAACAGAAAAGATCCAACTCCCCCTCAAACCAACCCATAGGGATAAATTACCCCTAACTCACTTCTCAAGGTGGCAAACCTTCTTGGGTCTAAAGGCTTGGTGAGGATATCGGCTAACTGAACCTCGGACTCCACAAAATGCAGCACAATATCACCCTTTTCAACGTGATCTCTAAGGAAGTGATAGCGAATGTCTATGTGCTTGGTCCTAGAATGTTGCATTGGGTTTTTAGCAATGTTAATAGCAGAAGTGTTGTCACAGAAGAGAGGAACACTAGCAAAAGTTAACCCCTTAAGAGTGGAGACCATCCACAAAATCGACTACAAAGAACTAGCAAAGAGCCTACATATTATTCAAAGAAGGATTGTGCAATGAAGACTACTTCCTAGATGACCAAGAGACAAGAGAAGTGCCTAAGAAATGACATGTGCCAGATGTGCTCTTTCTATCTAGCCTACAGCCCACAAAATCAGAATCTGAAAACCCCCAGATGGACAGCGAAGATGAACAAGAATACCAAATACCATACTGAAGGGTAGAGTGTAAATACCTGAAAATGCGCTTAACGGCTTGGCGATGTGAAGTCCTCGGTGACACATGAAACCTCGCACAGAGGCAGACCACGAAGTGGATATCCGGTCTTGAGGCAGTCAAGTACAGGAGGGAACTGATCATGCTGTGGTACTCACGTTGATCCACAGCTTCTCCTTCCTCATCTGGATCCAAAGCAGTCGAAGTCGCCATGGGAGTGGCGATCTACTTGTAGTCACCCATCTCAAAACGCTTGAGTAAATCCTTCGTGTACTTCGTTTGATGGATGAAGATCCCTTCCTTGCATTGCTTGATTTGTAACCCCAGAAAGTAATTCAGTTCTCCCATCATGCTCATCTCAAATTCCCTGGACATGGTCTCAGAAAAACTAGAAACAAGAGCATTAGAGGAACCACCAAAGATAATATCATCAACATAAATCTGAACAAGCAGGAAGTCATTGCCATGCCTAAGAATGAAAAGAGTCTTATCTACTTTTCCCATTTCAAAATCATCCTTAAGCAAGAAGGTCTTAAGCCTATCATACCATGCTCTAGGGGCTTGCTTAAGACCATACAAGGCTTTGGATAACTTGAAAACATGATCAGGATGCTTGGGATTCTCAAAGCCACGGGGTTGTCTAACATAAACTTCCTCCTCTATAAAACCATTCAAAAAGGCACTCTTGACATCCATTTGATACAATCGAAAGCCTTTAGAAGCAGCAAATGCAAGCAGAATCCAAATGGCTTCTAATCTAGCAACAGGAGCGAAGGTTTCATCAAAATCTAACCCCTCAACCTGGCTAAAACCCTGAGCTACCAACCTAGCCTTGTTTCTAATCACAGAACCATCCTTATTTTGTTTATTTTTGAACACCCAACGGGTTCCTATAACATTATGTCCACTAGGAGATTTTACAAGGTTCCAAACCTTATTTCTTTCAAAATTCTCTGACTCCTCATGCATGGCATTGACCCAATTAGCATCAGATAAAGCATGTGATATATCTTTGGGTTCAAAAGAAGCTACAAATGCAGAGTGAGAGAAAAGGCTCGGATTATGATACCTGGAGCGAGTGACTCGCTCATGGAGATTACCAATCATCTGATCCGGGGGGTGTTGCTTCTGAATGTGCAAAGGAGCGCTTGGGGGAGATAGCGTCTCCTCAACCTTCGTAGGTACTGCTGATGAAGAAGTTGCAGCAGGAGCCTCAATTGGAGGTGAAGCAGTCGTAGCAAGTTCTGGAGCTTGGGCAGCTTGCATAGGAACATCAGCAACAAGTGGAGGAGCAGTATCAAGTTCATCCTCATCTTCTTCAACAAAAATGCTCTCTGTCACCTGTAAGTCACCTGAAACATCGGATCTAGCTTCAGGGCTAGTCTCATCAAAAGTGACATTGCATGTCTCCTGGATAATGTTAGTTTCAACATTAAAAACCCGAAAACCTCTCGAATGAGCAGGATAACCCAGAAATAAACCATCACAAGTCCTTGATTCAAATTTATCTAGGTTTCCTATCTTGAGAATAAAACACTTCGATCCAAAGACTCGAAAGTGAGAGACAGAGGGATTTCTACCAAAACGAAGCTCATATGAAGTCTTGCCCAAAGACGGTCTCAAAAAGACACAGTTTGAAATATGGCAAGCTGTAGCAATAGCTTCGGCCCAAAACCTCCTCGGTGTGCTATACTCATCCAGCATCGTTCTAGCCTCTCGACTAGAGTCCTGTTCTTTCTTTCCACAACGCTATTTTGTTGAGGGACGTGTGGAGAAGAGAACTGATGCTCAATACCACGCTCAGCACAAAAAGAGGCAAAAGAAGCATTCTTGAACTCCGTGCCATTGTCACTACGGATCGCTCTCAAGGCACTAGGAAGTTCAGAAGCCAAACGAAGAACAAGGTCATGATAATGATCAAAAGCCTCATCCTTCGAAGCAAGAAAGAACACCCAAGAGTATCTCGAAAAATCATCGACTATGACAAGAATGTACCAATTGTCACCGACTGACCGAACCCTAGCAGGACCAATAGTATCCATATAAAGCAACTGTCCCGGTCCGTCAGTCATGACCATAGTCAATGACGGGTGTGAGGCGGCAACTTGCTTGCCATGCCTACAGGGTGCACATACAGCATCCTTCACAGCTTTGAGTTTAGGCAAACCTCTCATGAGATCAAGGCCGCTAACTCGTGTCAGATGATCAAAACCAATGTGCCCCAAACGTCGGTGCCAAAGCCGATATCGAAGAAGAAGCAATTACACTTAAGGGATCCAAGAAGAGATTCGTAAAAATCAGCTCCAAAAATTCTACCAACTCTAGAAATCCCAAAACGAGCTCACCAAAAGAATCAAGCACACGACAGCATTCTTCTTAAAACGAGTCTCATAACCATCATCGAGAAGTCAGGAGACGTAAAGGAGATTGTACCTTAGTTTAGACACAAGCGCGACGTCCTTGAGAATGAACTTGTCGCTCACCCCGATCACTCCAGCCTTCAATGCGCCCTTGTATATCATCTCCAAAGGTGATGAAGTCATCACCGTTGACCGCGTGAAAGAGGTGAACCATCTTGAGTCTCCGGTCATGTGGCGTGAACACCCGAGTCGATTTAACCATGTGTTCTTCCCCTTCCGCGGCAATCCACGAAAATCAAGGAGCAAAAGAACGATGTGTCTCAACATCAAGTTAGTTAAAAGCGACTTGGGAACCCAAGATCGAGACACTCGCTCATGAGTAGTATGCAAAGCAGATGTGCTATCCTTGACTTTATTAGCGCTCTATTATGAGCAATGGTAACAAGAACATGAGATGCATCCTGCCTAGGAACATCGTGATGAGCATGTGCAGCAAATCCTAGACCGGGGTTCTTCTTTTGTACGTGACCATGTCTCATAAAAGCTCTAGGTTGATTAGATGACATTCTGGCAATATTTTTCTTAGCATTCTTCAACCTACGCCAACAGAACTCAACCAAATGTCCACTCTTCTTGCAATAGGTGCAATGGTATTTTGTACCACTGGGAGAAGCACCTTTTGCCTCAAAAGAAGGTTGGACAAACCCTGCAGATTTAAAGACAGTTTTTGCAGGTTGGGTTTTGAATTCAACTAAGCCTTTTTCCAAGACCTGAATGACATTAGGCTTGGACATGTCCTGGGCAAAGTTGTATCCTAAACCTTGCTTCTTAAAAAGGAGTTTTAGATTTATCTAGAATCATGTTTAACTGTTTTTCACCATTAGAGAATCTTTCTAAAGTATCCTTGAGATATGCATTCTCTTTTCCAACATTAGCACATGATTCACAAGTCTTGCCTTTAATGGCTCTAGCATGTTTCTCCTTAAGATGAGCAACTTCAAGCTTATAGGCGGCACAAGAGGCACAAGGTGTAGACTCAATTGTGTCCTTAAGCTTGGCATATTTAGCTCTAACTACTTCTAAAATATCCTTAACTTCATGTTCGCGTTCTAAGCAGAAAGAGCAAAAGGTAGATTTCACATTGCCAAAAGCATCCAACTTGCTAGATTCTAAGCATTTTTCACATAGAGCAGATTTAATATCAATTAGCTCAGTTCTAGCATTTTCAAGTTGATGCAAAGCAATATCATGAGCAGATTGTAGTTTAGACAGTTCGGAATGCAAAGCATGGCAGGATGAACATTCATCAACATCTAGACTCTTAGCATTCACAAGCTCTAATGTCAAATTTTTGACTTGTGACTCTAGATCCTTGTTCCTAGCCATGGTAAACTCTAAAACCTTATCCTGACTAAGCAATTGTTCATACATGTTATCGCATCTAGCAGAAAGAACATCATAGGAGAGAGGTACCTCATTGTCGTCATCGGCGTGGACGGAGTCGGCCATGAAGCACATGCTGGTGAAATCCTTGGCCTTCCCCTTCTTGTCTTGAGGAATCTCCTCCTCCTTGTCCTCCTCGCTCCCGGAGTCCACATCGCTCATGGATTGATCTCCAAAAGCGGCAAGGACTCGGTGAGCAGCCTTCATGAGCTTGGCAGCATCATACTTGGGCTTGCCCCCTTTGGGCTTCTTCCAGGCAGGTTTCTCATCCTTGCGGTTGCCCTTACCTTTTAGCTTGGGGCAGTTGGCTCGGATGTGATATAGCTCTCCACACTCATAGCATGTCACCGGGCCACCTCTCTTTCTATTTCTGACATTATTATATGCCTGTGTCACTTTCTTGGTTAAAAGAGCTAAATCAGCCTCAGGAAGACTCTCAAACTCTTCTTCTTGAATAGCAGATAAACACGCAAAAGAAAAACCAGAAGAAGACTCAGAAGAACCATCAGGAGTCCTTTTGAGAGGATCAGCCACCAAAGCCATGTTATCCTTCTTAGGATTACTGCCTCTCTTGATCTCATGAGTTTTTAGCTTGCTATAAAGCAGCTCCAAAGTGAGATTAGAGAGATCGATGTTCTCCTCTATGGCAGTTGCCTTTATCTCCCACTCCTTGGTGTTGATTGCAACCAAGAGGTGGGTGGCATTCTCAGATTGAGAGAACTCAATGTCAACAGCTCTCATCTGATTGATAAATTTGTTGAAACGAGTAAAGACGTCATCGATGCTCTCGCCAGGACGCATCTCGAATTTGTTGTACTCTCGCTTGTAGACATTCTGACGCACTTGCTTGATCTGGGACGATCCCTCATGGTAAGTTTCGAGGGTGTGCCAAATCTCATGTGTGGTCGTAAGGTTGCAAATCCTATCGTACTCTTGCCTACCAAGCCCAGCATATAGAAGGTTCTTTGCCTTGTTGTTGTTAGCCAAGAGGGTCACGGGCTTCGTGAGCAACATCGGGCAAAACGAGCGGGGCTCGAACAACCTCCCAGATAGCTTGTCCTTCGCTCTCAAGGAAGACTCGCATGCGATTCTTCCAATAGGCATAGTCGAGCCCATCGAAGACATGCGACTTGGTCGAGTACTTATCCATCGCCAAGTTCAGTGACCAGTTAAGATCAAGATTGAACTAACCGGGCTCTGATACCACTTGTTGGACCGAAAAGGCGACTAGAGGGGGGGGTGAATAGGAGCACACTCACTTTTTCACAAAGTATGAATTCAACACCAATTTTACTCCAGTAGCTATGAAAGCTATGAAGATTAATCTACAAGTACAGTGGAGGACTTGTATTGAATTCACACTAAGAACCCCAAAGCAATAGATCAAAGGAAAATCAAATCAAAGGCTGAGTGGTCAGACCGGTTTTTGTACGGCGGTCTAACCTGTTCTTCGAGCGGTCTGACCGGCGTTCTAAAATCGGTCTGACCGATTTTGTCCAGAACAGTATGAACAGCCTGAAAACCGAAACTCAAATCGATCTAACTTTTGATCTATAAAGCCAAACTCCACGAAACTTGACACACACCTTCTCAAAGATATTGTGAACCTATTCCAATCAAGGATCGCACAAATCCAAGCCAAGGTTCCTATTTTTTGCAGTTTGAGCAAAGTTAGGTCAAAAACCGAGTAAGAATCAAAATATGATCTAGAGACTTGCTCGTGGGTAATTGATGATCAAGATGATCCTAGATGAATTCCCACAAGTCACAGCAAGTTAGATCAAGCCAAGAAACCAAGCAAAAACTCGAGAATCAAAGAGAGGCACCAAATCACCAAATAGAGAGAAAAAGAGAGAACAGATTCATCTTGAGAGAAATCTCTTTGGATTGATTTGATGGGTATTGGTTTACAGCCACTCCACCAATGGAGGACAAAGACTCAATACATGAGCACGAAATCCAATCCAACTCTCTAGAACCCTAACCTCCACTAATCATCTCCCTAAGCAAACTAGGGTTTCAAACACAATGAAAGGGTTGAAGGGGGTGCAGCCACCTCCCTCCTCTATTTATAGTGGAGGCTTAGACCTTCTAGAAGAGTAACCATAATGGGCTCCCGTTAAGGCCCAAAACAAACGGGTCACACACGCACGTATTTTAAAGCATCGTCTTCATCTCTTGACCTAATCCACTTCACCTTGCGCCATCTTGTGCCGTGATTTGGCAAAAGGTTACCAAGGCGGTATTTGGTAAAATTACCAAAATACCGCTTCTCGATCTTTTTGCAAAGACCGAGTCCCATCTTCGTGAAGCACCTCCATGCTTCGCCACGTGTAGGTTGATCCAGCTGCTCTCTTCATGTCGGCAAGTCTCTCCCAGCCGGCTCTCACCGAAACCACCATGGCACTTGCACCGACCCCCGCGCCGCTTGATCCAACCCGTCGCACCAAACTGCCCGTTCGGTCATCCTTGTCCATTCTGCGCCATGCTTGAACCCATTGACCTCACTCGGCATCCCCGATCATTCTGGACCTTAGCTCTCCAAGCTTAGTCCCGATCATCCTCGCCGTTGACCGTCATTGACCTCCAAGCAACCTGCACAACAATAGACAAAGAAATCGATTCCGGGAACAAGTTCTTCACAACTTGACCCATGTTAGTCAAAACATGCATCATGCAACACATATGCCATGAAACCCACGAACTTGACCTAACTTCCAAACATCGCCGCCACGAAGGACGACGAGACAAGTGAAAACCGGTCAGACCGCCACCATGGCCGGTCTGACCGCCCCCTGGCCGGTCTAACTGCCACCTGTTGGCCGATCTGACCGCCCAGCTGGGACTTAGCCAAATTTCCATCATGGAAATCCGAAACCTATTGGAATTTTCAAGCCAATAGAACTTTTACTTGGAAGCTCCAAAAATTATGAGACCAAGTGCAGAAGAACCCTCTCACTTGCCTACACCTTCTATTTTTGGCCCAGCTCCAAAATCCAGAGACATTACAATGGCCGGTCTGACCGCTCAGGCAAAGCCGGTCAGACCGCTCCACTGGCCGGTCTGACCGCCACCCTGGCTGGTCTGACCGCCGGCAACCATTTAAGAAAAACCACACGGGCATGGCCAGTCTGATCGCCACAATGGCCGGTCAGACCGCCAGAGGCCTGACAGACCTGGAGCTTTGCCGAAAACACGTGATTCGACAAACCGTCAATGACATTGCCAATTGTAACATCATCCTAAGATCTTAGGCATATCCCCATGATATCCACAGTCCTCTACTGAGAGAGGAGTGCTAGGATGAGGTCATCGTGTGACTTTGTGAATTCCTCTGCTCCCGGTACATTTCTGTACGCTGCTTGGTTTGTTGGAGGATGTCCGACACCTGACTTGCAAGCTAAACATAACCTAGAGTTTCTACTAAAGGAGGGTCTGGATTATTCAAGATATCCCGAACTCGCTGTAGGTTTTGTATCGTTATCGAAGGTCATGGCAGATTTCCACTCGCAGTGGGCGTCCGATGGGTTGAGATTTCCCTTGACCTTCCGGATGGCCCTGCCTGATTCCTTATCCGCGGCGGGGTAAGAACAGGTGAATTAACTGATGCATGTCCATCAACTCAGTTGCCTCCGGTAGTTCGTGCTTGAGCACCCGTACCATTTCCACCAGCAGGTGGTGACGAGTTAACCCGTAGAGGACTGTGCATGGCATCCGGATTGGTACCTCTGATTGGGTTAACTTCGTGGCACCAACAGTGATCTTCCGAGGAACTCCCATCGTAGCTAAGGGAGAGCCTTCCAACGCTTCTGCAAGGAGCTTCCATGATGGAGAGCGGTTAGAGATTACTGCCTCTGGTGGGCTTTGTGGTGGACTTATCCTGATCCGGTGGAGCGCCGATCGTATGCTGAGTTTCACCATGCCCACTTGGCCAGCGATCGATGATAACTTCATTGATACCCTTACCATGTGTCAATTGGCCCCCGAAATACATAGGAGCCGTTGGCGAATACTGGTCGCCCATGACAACATCGAGAGTACTTGGACTCTCTGGTTCCCGCGCTGGGCTCCCATTGTCGCTTCTGCTGGTCAGATCGACCAGGCTTGCAAAGGTGTTCGGATGTTCTAAACTGGTCAGAACGAGTTGTTCCTCTGAGAGCGCCATTGCTGGTGGCAATGTATCCTCATCCATCCGATCGATTTCATTAATCTCCGTGACTGGTGAACCAGCGGTGGAGGAGGACAAGGATGACATCCCGTTTTCTTTCATAGCGCGGATGCATGCGTCCATGTCGAGGCTGGAATAGTCCGCCAGGTCAAACTAGTTTTCCTCATCCCAAGTCCCTACCATGTTCGCATGAGCGATGATGGAGCGAAGGAAGTGGATGAGGAATGCTTGAGCGAAGTAATCTTCAAGAACTCAACGCCTTCTTCCCCACGGACGATGCCAGCTGTCGGTAATCAAGTCGTCGATCTTACGAAATAAAATGAGCAAAATGGCCAAGAGTTATTGGGAGAGAATGAGATTGCTCTTTTATTGCTATGAACTGGCTATTACAGGGGGTGCCTTCGACAAGGCAGTGGACTAATCCTATTTAAACTGAGCGTAATGCTTGCTATATTGCAGAATCAGACTTGAAACATGAATCTAATGTCGATTGCTATGCTCCATGTAAGACCCCCAAATATTGGAATGTGCCGAAGTAAAAATTATACTGGTAGCATAATTCTAAATTAAGGAACAGTGTAATGTCCTTATTAAAAATCATACTAGAAGCATAATCATAATAAGTAACAATCCAACATTTAGGTTCCCGGATATATGCCATGCAATAGTTCCCAGGATTAGTGACTATTGCCCATATATCCTTAATCAACATTGCATCAATCACATACAAGTCATTCATTTACATAATTATACATCAGATTACATAGTTAATTCGGTTGCTACAGTGCCGAATTTGCTACAGTAACAGAGGACCTTGGGTCATAACAAAAGAACAACAGCGGAAGCAAAATAAACGATAAAAACCACCAATGGCCCCATCATCCCGCAGGCTATTGCGTGGAGACTAGAACTAGCATCACTCGTTAGCGTCACCCTGATCGGCGCTAACGGGCATCTCATAAAGGTAACCGTCTTCACCTGCAACAAGAGGTCATAAAACCCTGAGTACAAAAGGTACTCAGCAAGTCTTACACAAACTAGTAAAAGAAAGTGTTTGATAGAACCTATACAAAGGAATAGAAAGTTTCATATGCATAAGGTTAACAACAGAAGGCTTAAATGGTTCAATTTTGCACAAAGCGATACACCTTAACCTACAATTGCTATGTTTTGATAAAGCAATTTTACTAAATTGATTTGGACTAAAACAGTGAGTAATTGCAATCATAAGCATAAACAGTAACAATAGTAAATAACAGCTCACAATTAAATGTGCATGACAACCAGCATGCCGAAATAATTCCCAAACCAAACTTAGAGCAAAATCTATAGAGGTGACATCAATTCAAGTGTAAATCAGAATAACCGTGGACACGGCTATTCAATAGTTTTATACCTTGCAAGGGTGTACATCTTTACCCACATGACTTAGTTAGCCGTAAGCCTCCTAATAATAACACACCGCCTTTGGTGTGCCGGCCGTAAACTAAGATTTGGTATTTTTCAACAAGTTGACACTATTGAGTTGATGACCCATGTGAGACTAATCCCGCTTAAACAACGATCGATAGCATATATCTAACCGGGCTCACATGTTGTACAGGGAATGCCGACCCAATCAATTAAATGCAAACTCGTGTTAGCCACACATATTAGACCGCAGATCGGGGCCTCAAGGTACGTACATATGATGGAACACATCTACGCCTTACCCTTCTAAGAACATCCGATATCAATATAAGCTCCACATGGCATACGACACGGCCAAGACTTAAGCATCTATGCCATATGAAATCAATACACATGTCCTTACTCTCTGCTTCCAACTCAATAGTATTAACCCTTTACTTAACCAAACAAAGGCCCATACACGCGTGTGGAAATGCGTTGGGACTTGAATTGGGTAGTCGAGTTCAGATCCTTAATCAACCTGCATAAGACATCCACATTTCCCAATTCTCGTGCACAAAGGCACCTCACTAGCATCCACTTGTCCAGATTTGAATCAATTTAACAACAAGATCAAAGATCATTTCAGATTCAAATAAATGAACAAGAATCGAATAAATAAAATTTATTTGTTGTTCCTGTGTTTGACAAGATAAGCTTGTCAAACCCTACCGTTCTATGGACTGCATGGCTAAGCAAAAGTTAAAACTAAATACAATAACATCACAGACTACCTTAGGTTGAGTGTATGATTAAATTCAAGATAAGCCACAAGCTCAGGTCATAACTAACTAGAACAGAACACAAATAAATTTTTTTAGAACATTGGCATGCAACAAATCATCATCAGATTTATAAATCTACAGCTCAAAAGAGTAGGATCAATATGGTGCGAGAGGTAGCTTGCCTTGATAGTAGTAAATAACCTCTTGCTCAGGTTCTTGTGGTTCAACAAAAGGTTCAACAAACTCAAGAACCAAAGATTCAAAACCAAAAAAAATCCAATAAACACAAGAACTTACAGAGAACAAAATGAAAAAGAATGCATGATCAAATGATAATGCATGGGTAGCAATATGCTTAAACTATGTTTAATTTATCAAAGATAATAACCCATAGGTACCATCTAATGATACTTACTACCCAGATTTTAGATTTAGAATAGCTACAAGATGTCGGGTTTTCTAAAACAGACAGCAACAAATAGTTCAATTATCCGATTCAACTCTATAAAAATGAAATATCAAGGATAGCTAAATATACATATACCAAAGGTTTGTGACCTAGCTAAACATTTAGTGCCATTAATAGCAACTTATGAATGTAGACTTTTGGTTGTTTGTTTGGTCGGTTTGACTAATACCCAAAAACAGTAATACTTTATTTACCAGTTTTGGTTGGCACGGAGAACAACACCAGACAAGGACTTTTATGGAAGTTACAACTATCTAGGAAGCACTTAGTACCATAACTCCTGATTACTAATCCTTAACCGGCCAGTTGAAGAAAGAAATGGAAACTACACCATTTGTCGGTTTTAGCCGACAAAATCGACAGAGAAGAGATTTGCCTTAATGAAAGAACTGAGGACTTTAAGAACTTTAAAGAATGGTCATGGTGTCGCTAGGGTTTCTCTTAGGACCTAAACAACTAATATCTTGATATAAGAAGTCTAAAGTTGTGAAAACGATATTTAAAGACCGAAAAGTTATAATAACAACTTTTCAGTTTAAAGGAACAGGATCATCACATGAATAAGTGAGTGAGGGATGTCCTAAAAGAGCTTAAGCTAATGAAGGCAAGATCTAACTTACCACCTAGTGTTAGAAAAGATGATGTCAAGGTTTTGGTCCAAACAAGAAAGGTCCAAACTCCTTCTACGGTCTCATCCAAAACAAGAATGATGGATTTAAGCTATAAAGATCATTAGGCACAATCTTGGTGAGAAAGATGGACTCCAACTCACCAGATGAGGTTTTCTCAAGATGGTGCTTCTTGGTCCAAGGTGATAGAGAAGAACACCTAATTCCAACCCTACAAGAATTGACCAACATCACATTAGCATGAGATTTAGGTCTTCTTGAAGTTGAACAAGGGTAGAAGAACCAGAGAGCTTCACCGAAAGAAGATAAGGATGGTGAGCTCCTCAGTGGTCAAGAATGGCAGGAGTTAAGCCAGTAGGGTTTATATAGGATATAGAGTTTGTAGAGCAACCGAGAGTTCTCTAGAACCAAAGAGGTGGCACTTAGGATAATTATCCGAGAAAATACCCTCCAAGTTACTGCTCATCACCACCACGCCGGCGAGAGAAAGGTTGCACGGTGCACAAAGACGCATGGGAGCAAAACCATCAGCGACGCAGGGTCCTGTGGGCAGCCACGCCATGCGGCAGACATGTACCAAGTCCGAGCATTGACCATCATCGATTAGCTACGAGCAATTTGCGATGCGGAGGCAAAAGACACACTGAACCGGTAGCATGAAATACGGACCGTACGATCTCTAGCGGACGGCCAAGATCAAGGGGTCCTGTAGTGGTCCGAACTTCCCAATCTACAAGAGCCCTTCGATTTCACGCTAACGGCTGGGATTCAATAGGCACTGTAGTGGTCCGATCGGCCCAATCAACAAGAGCCGTGCGACCGCAAACCAACGGTCCAAGATCTCAGCGCGTTGGTGCGCTTCGGCCCATAGGGTTTATCACCGTTAAAGCGCAAATCAACGGCCAGGATCGAGGCGGCTCCGGATGGTCCGAACCTCACAACCCGCGCGAACCGTCTGATCGCAAGGAATGGCTAAGATTAGGTGAGTACTGCTGATGGTCCGAACGGCCCATTACATCTGGCCCGTTCGCGCAGAGATGAATGGCTGAGATGGGCTAGGAGTTTTGACGCCAAGACGCATAACGTGCCAGCCGCCGCACCGGCAGACTGGTTGGGCTCACCGCTGGTTTGAGCCGCTCAGATTCGAGAGGGTTTGGGCCTGAGATTTGACCAGACTTGATTAAATTTTCAAAAGGTTTGACCGGGCTTTTAAATATAGCAAATAAATTTGTAAAATCATAAAATTTTGCAGGATTGCTACTGGGATGGTATATTCCCCAAATAAATTTTGAAATCACTGTTTCTTCCTTAGAATTACATAAATAATTCATTTAAACCAACTAGGGTTTATTTAAAGACAAGCATTTTTCTAAAAATCAAAATAATTTCTAAAAATTCACAAAAATTATTTTTGACCATAATAATTCACCTGTCCTTTAAATAAAATACTTCCCAGTCTTAATACCAACATCAGGTGGTATTTCCTCTTGAAATTTTTGATCAAGATGGAGTTTAAAAGTAGAAATTCGGGAAAATAGTTTGTAACATGTTGCCTAATTTGCCAAAATGAACAGTGATGCTATGAACAGCACCTTATTACTGTTTATTAGAGCTGAGGCTGTTACAAACCTACCCCCCTTAAGAAAATCTCGTCCCGAGATTTCTTATAATTCAGAAGTTGGACAAAGATGAAGTTGAAATGATGTTCTTTAGAAACATAACATCAGTTGTCTTTATTTCTTTCAAAGATAGAAAAGAAAGCTCTCACATAACAACATAGTGCTGCTATTACATCTTATGTTACATTGCTTTGTTTAACCTTGCCTTTATTAATTCAAAGGCAAGTTTTAAACAGCAAAAAGGTGAGGGTGCTCGATCTTCATCAGATCTTCGCGCTCCCATGTGGCTTCATCCTCTGAATGATTAGCCCATTGAATTTTTAAGAACTTGACAGTGCGATTTCTTGTCCTGCGTTCCATTTCGTCGAGGATACGCACTGGTTGTTCTGGATATGAAAGATCCAGTTGAAGATCAAGATTCTCATAAGCAGTAGCCTCAGTAGGAACACGGAGGCACTTCTTTAATTGAGAAACATGAAAGGTATCATGAACTGTCGAAAGAGACTCGGGAAGTTCCAATTGATATGCCACAGCTCCTCGTTTTCCAATAATTCGGAAAGGTCCGATATAACGAGGTGCTAGCTTCCCTTTCACTTGAAAGCGATGAGTACCTTTCATCGGTGACACCTTAAGATAGACAAAGTCATCTATCTCAAAACTTACTTCACGACGTCGATGATCGGCATAGCTCTTCTGGCGAGACTGGGCAGTTTTCAAACGGTCTCGAATCAGACGAACTTGCTCTTCAGCTTCCATAACTAAGTCTGGGCCAAAGAATGGTCTTTCACCAGACTCCGACCAATTCAATGGAGTCCTACAAGCTCTTCCATACAAGGCTTCAAAAGGTGACATTTGAATACTTGTTTGGTAGCTATTGTTGTAGGAAAATTCCACATACGGCAAGGATTTCTCCCAATTCTTGCCATATGATAGCACACAGGCTCTAAGAAGATCCTCCATCACTTGATTCACCCTTTCAGTTTGACCACTGGTCTGAGGATGATAAGCAGTGCTGAAGGAGAGTTCAGTTCCCATTGCTTGATGAAGACAATTCCAAAAATGGGAAGTGAATTGAGGTCCACGGTCTAAAACAATGACTTTAGGAACACCGTGGAGACAAACAATTTTAGAAATATAGAGCTCTGCCAATTGCTTGCCATTAAAAGTGGTTTTGACCGGAATGAAATGAGCCACTTTAGTTAGACGATCAATTATCACCCAAATGGCATCAAACCCATTCTGAGTTTTAGGAAGTCCGGTAACAAAATCCATACCAACTTCTTCCCATTTCCATTGTGGAATAGGTAGAGGCTGAAGGGTACCAGCAGGTTTTAAGTGCTCGGCTTTAACCCTTTGGCAAATATCACATTCAACAACATACTGAGCAATTTTTGCCTTTTCATCTTGCTCCACCAAAATATTTTCTTCAAGTCCTGGTACATTTTAGTACTTCCAGGATGTAATGAAAACTTGGAATTATGAGCCTCTTTAAGAATTAGCTCTCTCAGCTGTGGATCTGAGGGAACCACTAAACGATTACGATATCGAATGGTACCACGAGCATCTTCGTAAAATTCGCTGGCTTTACTCGCCTTCAAATTTTCCTTGATCTCGCTACCTCAAGATGTCGATTTTCGGGCCTCCAGAATCTGATCTTCGAGTGTTGACTTTATTTCTAAGGCAGCAAGAAATCCATCTTCGACCATTTCGAGACTTAAGCGTTGAAAATCAGCACATAAGCTCTTAGTCAAAGGAATTGTTGATAAGCAATTGCATTGTGACTTTCTGCTGAGAGCATCAGCCACAACATTGGCTTTGCCAGGATGGTAGTGAATACCCATATCGTAGTCCTTGATCAATTCAAGCCATCTTCTTTGTCTCATATTCAGATCAACTTGAGTGAATATGTATTTCAGGCTTTTATGATCGGTATAGATTTCACAATGGTTACCGAGAAGGTAATGTCGCCAAATTTTTAATGCATGGACTACGGCCGCCAATTCAAGATCATGAGTAGGATAATTCACCTCATGCGGTCGCAACTGCCTGGATGCATATGCCACAACTCGGCCCTCTTGCATAAGCACACAGCCCAGTCCATAGCGAGATGCATCACAATAGATATCAAAAGCCTTGTGAATGTCTGGAAGAGTGAGAACAGGGGCTTCAGTCAGGAGCTTTCTCAAGAGCTGAAAACTGTTTTCACACTCCACTGACCAAAAGAATTTGTTCTCTTTCTTTAAAAGCTGAGTCAAAGGCCTAGAAATCTTGGAAAAGTTTTCAATGAACCTACAGTAATATCCCGCAAGTCCAAGGAAGCTTCGAATTTCAGGAACATTCTTGGGCTGCTTCCAGTCTAGTACATCTTGTACTTTGCTGGGATCAACAGTAATACCTCCTTCAGATAAAACATGTCCCAGAAAGGCAACTTGCTTGAGCCAGAAAGCACACTTACTAAATTTAGCATACAGCTGATGCTTGCGAAGTGTATCCAGCACAAGTCTCAAATGATGCTCATGCTATTTGTCAGACTTGGAGTAGATAAGAATGTCGTCAATAAACACAACAACAAATTTATCCAAGAACTCCATGAACACTGAATTCATTAGATTCATAAAATAAGCAGGAGCATTGGTTAGACCAAAGGACATAACAGTATACTCGTATAATCCATAACGAGTAGAAAATGATGTTTTAGGAATATCCTCAGTTCTAACCTTGATCTGATGATAGCCCGATCGCAAATCAATCTTAGAAAAGACACGGGCTCTAGTTAACTGATCAAACAGATCATCAATTCGGGGCAGAGGATACTTATTCTTGATAGTAACCTCATTTAACGGACGGTAATCTACACACATCCGTAAAGTCTGATCTTTCTTTTTGACAAAGATGGCCGGGCATCCCCAGGGTGAGGCACTCGGTCGAATGAATCCCTTGTCAAGTAATTCTCCAAGCTATTTCTTCAATTCAAACAGCTCATTAGAAGGCATTCGATAAGGTCTTCTTGATATGGGAGCAGTACCAGGAACTAGTTCAATTATCAACTCCACTTCCCGATCTGGTGGCATACTGGGAAGGTCTTCAGGAAAGACATCCGGATATTCACATACTACTGATACTGACTCCAGAGTAGGGGTGGTATCCATTTTCAAGGCACCAAGATGAGAATGAACTGCTCTAGACTGAAAAATGACTGACAGGCCATTTTTATTAGTGAGGGATATAGTTCGCTGAGCACAATTGATTTGGCCGAAATTTTTGGACAACCAATCCATACCCAAAATGACATCTATCCCTTTAGAATTTATCACAATCAAGTCTGCCCAAAAATCTACCCCTTCAATAATAATATTGACCTTAAGGCAGATTTGATCAGTCATGAATACTGACCCTGGTGAGTGAATAATATGCGGTGGATGAAGCAGATGCATGACTAACTGATGTTGAGTAGCAAACCGCCTACTAATAAAGAATGGGATGCTCGAGTCAAATAAAACAGTAGCTGAACTGAAATTAACTAGGAGCATACCAAGGATAACCTCAGGTGCCTCGGCCGCTTCTTCAACAGTCAGTTGATTCACACGGCCGCGGACTGGAATAGGATCAGGCTTGACAACTGCCTTTGGGGAAGGTGCAGGACGCACAGTAGCAGGAGATGGCTGGATAGGTGGCAACCCTCGTGCCTTCGCAAAGCACTGATTAGCAAAATGCCTTGGGCGTCCACAATGATAGCATATCACACCTGGCCTGACATTGATAGCGGCGGGTGGCTTGTGTCCACTAGGTCGGGACTGTCCAGCGAGTGGCGGTGGGCGAAAAGCAAACACCGGCGCCCTAGGTGGAACTGGAACGGGCGCTCGGAATGACTGAGGTTGCCACAGACGCGGTCTGACTGAACGACCACTATATGAAAATTGAGTGGCCTTCTGCCGCTTCCGTGAATCTTCCAAGGCTTTGCTCTTGGTTTCAGCAATTATGGCTTTGTCCACCAAATGCTGAAAATTTTTGAAGTCTTGTATTGCCAAAGCCAACTGCAATTCTTCAGACAGCCCATTCATGAAAGCGGTTCGACGACGGCGTCCGTCAAACATCGTCGGCGCATCGAGCAAGAAAATTAAACTCATGAAGGTACTCGGTCACTGACTTTCGCCCTTGCTTGAGAGCGAGAAATTCTTGCTGCTTGAGCATCATCACTCCTTCAGGAATATGGGCCTCACGAAAGGCCTCCATGAACTCAAGCCAGGTAGGAGTCTGTTCGGTGGGTTGGATAGCCAAATAATTATCCCACCAATTACTAGCTGGCCCAGTCAACTGGTAGCTAGCATATAGAACCTTCTCCCTTTCAGAACATTGGGCAATGGATAGCTTCTTCTCAATTTCCCGAAGCCAGTCCTCTGCCTCCATTGGATCCTGGGAGCTGGAGAACACTGGCGGGTTAGTCCGCTGAAAGTCAGCGAGACTTCCCTGCCCATCCTGAACTCCTGCTCTACCAGCTGGTGTAGGAGTAGAGGAGGTATTGCGCGCAATCTGCTCCAAGATGCGCGTCTGGTCCATGCGGTTGCGCTCAATTTGCATGAGCACGTCCGCCATAGTGGGTGGTGGTGGAAGCTCCTCTTCCTAACGACCACCTTGTGGACCATGAGATCCGGAAGGGTCAGCCTGCTCACCCTGAGTATGGAGAACAGGGGTGGAGAACCTCTCCTCTTGTTGTGTTCGCGATCGAGTGGTTGGTCCTGTCATCCTGTTGCCATATAATGGTTAACAACATAACAAGGATATACTCGAGCGCACACATACAAGATTCTGAGATAGAGTAGAAGAAATAGTAATTGTAATCACGTATCATGTTATGGCATGCAACCAATTAACACCAAAACAATAACACATAGCACCTCAAAAAGTACAGCCTCCATTTCATTATAAAAGGCCGGCTGAACAGCACCCTAATCACAACAAAACCGAGTACAGAAAAAGGGACTGCTCCAATAATTTATAATATGTCGGCTGAATCAACACTATAAATGCACAGAACCAATTATAACCAAAAGTCGGCCTCCAGTTTTCATTAACAACCAACAAGAAACACATTAAGTCCCAAATACCCAGTCGGCAACCATATCACCATGTTCCAAAAAGGCAAACTTCGGCTCACACCATTTGTACAGAACATAGGCTAGGGTATTACACAATATTTAGTACACAATACTAGCCTATTACACAGCGAAGGCCGAACATAGCCGACAGCCCCTAAGTATAGTCATTACGGTTAAAATTCACCGGGAACTCATTTAACAGATGAGCTTCTGGTGAACCCGTATCTATAGGATCCCTAGGGCTAATGAGACGAGTAGGAGGACCCAGCAGCAAGTGATGGCCACCAGAATGTGCAGGTCGCTGAGTGCGAGGAAATCCAGCAGACATTCAGGCCTGACGACACTGACCCAGGACAGGAACAAGCCTAGGCACCTCTGGAAGTCTCAATCCTTGTGGTACAGCGGCAGCTGGTGGAATCTCATTGTTGCCATAGAGCATGTTACGAGGAACGCGGTTCGTGGCAACACCAAGCCTCAAATATTCCTGTGCCTCGTGCAGACGACGGCGTGTTTCCCATAACTCGCACGCGAGACAGTGATAGGTTTGGTCCATGATACGGACCAACCTCGCTAACTCGCGTACGTATGGGTCCTCTCCAAACTGAATCTCATCAAACGCAATCACATCCGATCTAGGGCCGTGTTTCGGGAAGTGCACATAGGGTGGCTGAGACAGCTCCGTCAAATCATGACGAAGGAGGCCCATCATCCTACGCGCAGCTTCCTGCACAGCCATAGTCTCGGAAGTGGCACGTACGTGGATGCAGTAGGGAACACTACCCACCACCTGTCTGGCGATCACATTAATAATAGCTTGGTACTCTTCCATGCCAGGACCTCGGTCTCGACGGTAGATGGCATACTCTGGCTGATACGTGAAATTGGCCCGCCACATCATATCTCGAAGTAAGGCTGGAAACCCGTCCACATCTTCGGCTCGAGTCTCCTTAATCAAATACCAGCCACTCATCTACAGATAACAGACAAGGTAGGTAAGAAACTGATCTTGAAAAATCAACAGAAAGGTGGATAAGAATTGATACTAAAAGAAGATAAGAAGTAAAAGATAGCAGACTTAGATCTTTAGAAATTAATTTAAGTTAAAATAATGTCACAGAGACTCACTAAAGGTAACAACCAAGCTAATTCTATCCTACAGGCAAACGTATGCTCTGATACCAACGCTGTAAGACCCCCAAATATTGGAATGTGCCGAATTAAAAATTACACTGGTAGCATAATTCTTAATTAAGGAACAGTGTAATGTCCTTAATAAAAATCATACTAGAAGCATAATCATAATAAGTAACAATCCAACATTTAGGTTCCCGGATATATGCCATGCAATAGTTCCCAAGATTAGTGACTATTGCGCATATATCCTTAATCAACATTGCATCAATCACATACAAGTCATTCATTTACATAATTATACATCAGATTACATAGTTAATTCGGTTGCTACAGTGCCGAATTTGCTACAGTAACATAGGACCTTGGGTCATAACAAAAGAACAACAGCGGAAGCAAAATAAACGATAAAAACCACCAATGGCCCCATCATCCCGCAGCCTATTGCGTGGAGACTAGAACTAGCATCACTCGTTAGCGTCACCCTGATCGGCGCTAACGGGCATCTCATAAAGGTAACCGTCTTCACCTGCAACAAGAGGTCATAAAACCCTGAGTACAAAAGGTACTCAGCAAGTCTTACATAAACTAGTAAAAGAAAGTGTTTGATAGAACCTATACAAAGGAATAGAATGTTTCATATGCATAAGGTTAACAACAGAAGGCTTAAATGGTTTAATTTTGCATAAAGTGATACACCTTAACCTACAATTGCTATGTTTGGATAAAGCAATTTTACTAAATTGATTTGGACTAAAACAGTGAGTAATTGCAATCATAAGCATAAATAGTAACAATAGTAAATAACAGCTCACAATTAAATGTGCATGACAACCAGCATGCCGAAATAATTCCCAAACCAAACTTAGAGCAAAATCTATACAGGTGACATCAATTCAAGTGTAAAGAATCGTGGACACGGCTATTGAATAGTTTTATACCTTGCAAGGGTGTACATCTTTACCCACATGACTTAGTTAGCCCGTAAGCCTCAGGAATAATAACACACCGCCTTTGGTGTGCGGTACGTAAACTAAGATTTGGTATTTTTCAACAAGTTGACACTATTGAGTTGGATGACCCATGTGAGACTAATCCCGCTTAAACAACGATCGATAGCATATATCTAACCGGGCTCACATGTTGTACCGGAATGCCGACCCAATCAATTAAATGCAAACTCGTGTTAGCCACACATATTAGACCGCGATCGGGGCCTCAAGGTGCGTACATATGATGGAACACATCTCGCCCTTACCCTTCTAAGAACATCGATATCAATATAAGCTCCACATGGCATACGACACGGCCCGAAGACTTAAGCATCTATGCCATATGAAATCAATACACATGTCCTTACTCTCCTGTTTCCAACTCAATAGTATTAACCCTTTACTTAACCAAACAGTGCCCATACACCGCGTGTGGAAGTACGTTGGGACTTGAATTGGGTAGTCAGAGTTCAGTCCTTAATCAACCCAGACAAGACATCCACATTTCCCAATTCTCGTGCACAAAGGCACCCTCACTAGCATCCACTTGTCCAGATTTGAATCAATTTAACAACAAGATCAAAGATCATTTCAGATTCAAATAAACTGAACAAGAATCAGAATAAATAAAATTTATTTGTTGTTCCCAGGTTTGACAAGATAAGCTTGTCAAACCCTACCGTTCTATGGACTGCATGGCTAAGCAAAAGTTAAAACTAAATACAATAACATCACAGACTACCTTAGGTTGAGTGTATGATTAAATTCAAGATAAGCCACAAGCTCAGGTCATAACTAACTAGAACAGAACACAAATAAATTTTTTTTTAGAACATTGGCATGCAACAGTCATCACTGTATTTATAAATCTACAGTTCAAAAGAGTAGGATCAATATGGTGCAGAGAGGTAGCTTGCCTTGATAGTAGTAAATAACCTCTTGCTCAGGTTCTTGTGGTTCAACAAAAGGTTCAACAAACTCAGAAGAACCAGTATCTAAAACCAAAAAAAAAATCTAATAAACACAAGAACTTACAGAGAACAAAATGAAAAAGAATGCATGATCAAATGATAATGCATGGGTAGCAATATGCTTAAACTATGTTTAATTTATCAAAGATAATAACCCATAGGTACCATCTAATGATACTTACTACCCAGATTTTAGATTTAGAATAGCTACAATATCAGGTTTTCTAAAACAGGACAGCAACAAATAGTTCAATTATCTGATTCAACTCTATAAAAATGAAATACTGAAGGATAGCTAAATATACATATACCAGTGCTGTGACCTAGCTAAACATTTAGTGCCATTAATAGCAACTTATGACTGTAGACTTTTGGTTGTTTGTTTGGTCGGTTTGACTAATACCCAAAAACAGTAATACTTTATTTACCAGTTTTGGTTGGCACGGAGAACAACACCAGACAAGGACTTTTATGGAAGTTACAACTATCTAGGAAGCACTTAGTACCATAACTCCTGATTACTAATCCTTAACCGGCCAGTTGAAGAAAGAAATGGAAACTACACCATTTGTCGGTTTTAGCCGACAAAATCGACAGAGAAGAGATTTGCCTTAATGAAAGAACTGAGGACTTTAAGAACTTTAAAGAAAGGTCATGGTGCTGCTAGGGTTTCTCTTAGGACCTAAACAACTAATATACTGATATAAGAAGTCTAAAGTTGTGAAAACGATACGAAAGACCGAAAAGTTATAATAACAACTTTTCAGTTTAAAGGAATAGGGATCATCACATGAATAAGTGAGTGAGGGATGTCCTAAAAGAGCTTAAGCTAACAGAAGGCAAGATCTAACTTACCAGCTAGTGTTAGAAAAGATGATGTCAAGGTTTTGGTCCAAACAGTAAAGGTCCAAACTCCCTTCTACGGTCTGTCCAAAACAAGAATGATGGATTTAAGCTATAAAGATCATTAGGCACAATCTTGGTGAGAAAGATGGACTCCAACTCACCAGGATGAGGTTTTCTCAAGATGGTGCTTCACTGGTCCAAGGTGACAGAGAAGAACACCCTAATTCCAACCCTACAAGAATTGACCAACATCACATTAGCATGAGATTTAGGTCTTCTTGAAGTTGAACAAGGGTAGAAGAACCAGAGAGCTTCACTGGAAAGAAGATAAGGATGGTGAGCTCCTCAGTGGTCAAGAATGGCAGGAGTTAAGCCAGTAGAGTTTATATAGGATATAGAGTTTGTAGAGCAACCGAGAGTTCTCTAGAACCAAAGAGGTGGCACTTAGGATAATTATCCAGAGAAAATACCCTCCAAGTTACTGTTCATCACCACCACGCCGACGAGAGAAAGGTTGCACCGGTGCACAGCATACATGGGAGCAAAACCGCCATCGACGCTTGAGTCCTGTGGGCAGCCACGCCATGCGGCAGACACACCAAGTCCCAACTAATGCAGACCATCGATTAGCCACGAACGGCTGCGATGCGGAGGCAAAAGACACACTGAACCGGTAGCATGAAATACGGACCGTACGATCTCTAGCGGACGGCCAAGATCAAGGGGTTCTGTAGTGGTCGAACTTCCCAATCTACAAGAGCCCTTCGATTTCACGCTAAATTTGGGATTCAATAAACCTTTCAGAGTGGTCCGATCGGCCCAATCAACAAGAGCCGTGCGACCACAAACCAACGGTCCAAGATCTCAGCGCGTTGGTGCGCTTCGGCCCATAGGGTTTATCACCGTTAAAGCGCAAATCAACGGCCAGGATCGAGGCGGCTCCGGATGGTCCGAACCTCACAACCCGCGCGAACCGTCCGATCGCAAGGAACGGCTAAGATTAGGTGAGTACTGCTGATGGTCCGAACGGCCCATTACATCTGGCCCGTTCGCGCGGAGATGAATGGCTGAGATGGGCTAGGAGTTTCGGACGCGCACGCGCAACGTGCCCGCGCCGCACCGGTTGCACCTGGTTGGGCTCAGCCGCGTTGGTTTGAGCCGCTACAGTGCCCGAGAGGGTTTGGGTCGGGAGATTTGACCAGACTTGATTAAATTTTCAAAAGGTTTGACCGGGCTTTTAAATATAGCAAATAAATTTGTAAAATCATAAAATTTTACAGGATTGCTACTGGGATGGTATATTCCCCAAATAAATTTTGAAATCACTGTTTCTTCCTTAGAATTACATAAATAATTCATTTAAACCAACTAGGGTTTATTTAAAGACAAGCATTTTTCTAAAAATCAAAATAATTTCTAAAAATTCACAAAAATTATTTTTGATCATAATAATTCACCTGGCCTTTAAATAAAATACTTCCCAGTCTTAATACCAACATCGGGTGGTATTTCCTCTTGAAATTTTTGATCAAGATGGAGTTTAAAAGTAGAAATTCGGGAAAATAGTTTGTAACAGGTTGCCTAATTTGCCAAAATGAACAGTGATGCTATGAACAGCACTTTATTACTGTTTATTAGGGCTGAGGCTGTTACACTCCAATCCGATGCCCATTGTCTTCTACGCTTCATCTTTAAGTAACCGTCAAAGAGGTGGCAATTGCTCCTTGAAGAGGTGCCTGTTGGAAGTGCCGCAACTGGTCGGAGCGAGGCAGCGGTTGACAAAGTATCAACCGTTCAGTGGTTGTGTGTCTGTGAGACACACAACCGTAGGGTGGTTGTTGTCAGCATCTTTGGATTATGAAACGTCGCATGGTATGGACCAAATATGACATGTGCTCCATTCATCACACGATACGGAATATATCCGGAATTAGATCCGGATGCCAGTTTGTAGCTTTTACAAGCAGTCATCTGGTCGGGGACTAGGTACAGGACCTCATCCGACCAGGTTTTCCACAATGTAACCTCTAGAATCCTTACGACCACGGGGGTCGTGAGCCTTAGGGGTTACAAACATGAAGACATATGGTCTTTTATCATGTATTAAAGTAATACATAGAGATTTTAATCCTCGTCAGTCTCGTTTTGTGCATATGGAATCCAACGTTTCCGAAGCCTTCTTGGACCAGTCCATAGGAGCAACTCCGATCTTCGCAAAGGCAAGTCGTAGACCTTTGATCATGTTGTACCCATTTTTACAAAAAATATATTGTTTTATATCAACATGCATGCTAATTTTATATCAATTATTTTCGGGAGTTGCTAATTACCTAATTGACTTTATGGCACCTTAAATATTGTGAATGTCATGTATCTTTTGACACTATAGGAAGGGTTGATATTAGTTGGACATAATTGTAATACCAACATGGGTGGTGTAGTATGCTTAGTCATGCTTAGTTGTACGATGAGTTTCTATATACAATGTTAATCCTAATAACTTGACTTAATGATATATGGAATTGTGGTGCGATGCCACTATTTACAAAATTGTTGTGCCTTGGCAGGGCATGCCATTGGGCCTGGTTGAATAAAATGGTTTCATACTCAGACAAATGATCGTGCAGTAAAGGGGTGTGGGTAGCACATTTCGGATGAGATGGACTCGCCTGAATAATCACTAAGGACTTAACTTTATGCATCATTGATCTAGGTCTTATCATACAACCACATGTCCAATATGAGATGGACCTAGCTAATTAATTAGTAATGTCTAGATTTTGGTTCTGTCATGTGTGGTGTGGGTTGCGGGGTTTACAAGTAGATTCGCATGGTGCGAGAGAGGGCCCTGACTGTGATGGATGTAACCCTTCAGTAGTGAAACCTTAGCGGGCAGAACTGGGTTAAGACAGAACTTTGTAAAAGCCTCGTGATAATCATTTAGTCGCACGACTATGGAAGCGTGTCATGGCTGACATTATAAGTTGATTATCTCTTGTGGATCAAGCTGTACAACCTCTGTAGAGTGTTAAAACTGTTTGAACAACTGTGTCTCCGGTTATGGACAATGCTTGGGGATTTTGGGAAGTGAACGGGTAATTCACCGATTGTTTCAAAGCAATTGTTTACTTTATTTATATAATCTTTTCACTTATACTTTACAATCTATTTATTGTATTTACTGTCAATATTACTTTCTATAAAATAACCATACAACTATTCCTTGTTCAAGCCTTACATGAATATTAATTACATAATATTCCCTACGACTTGTTGAGTACTTTATGTACTCACAGCTTTATGCCTAAAGTCATTATTGATCAGTGTGACATCCTGATTTTCAGAGCCTTTTTGAAGATTTCAAAATAAAAAGAATTATTTGATTTTGATGAGAATTCAAAGCTTAAATTGAGGTTTCATAATGGCTTTAAATTGACTAACTCATACTTCAACTAAAACTCTTTGATGGCTGTCGAGTTTGTTGGAGTTTTGGTGATCTTCCCCTTTTCTGTCCATGCTTTGTCCTTCTCTGGACCAGACCTCCTTGGGTCTAGACCTCCCAAGTGTTAAGATCTTCCCTGATCCAAACCTCTCTCGCTGGTTCTTCTCGGACCTAAACCTTCCCAGACCTAAGCTCTCCTAATGTTCGTTGAAACTCCTTCTTCACTCCTTTGAACTTCTCGGCGTTCATGTGGACTTCCTCTTTGCTTTTAACCCTTGTAACTCTTTCTGGAAGTGTCCTTCACTGCCCATCCGGTGTTACCGCCCCAACTCACGGTATTACCGTTTTCCAGGACCTCCCCGTGTCCTTCAGGACCTCCCTGTGTCCTCTGGGACCTCCTCTGTGTTTATTTGGACCTCCCTCGTACCCGTTCGAGCCGCTTGTTTGATCCAGACCTCCCCTTTATTCAGATCTGACCGTTAGTGAAGGGCCACGGGTAGGCTACACTAGCGCAAATTAATAAAAATTCTACCCGTAAACCAAGATCACTGTAGTTATAGATCACGGTCTTACCACTAGACGCGCAGTGCGGAATTGATCAAAGACGTCAGGCGAGTAGTCGTACTAAGTTGATGCAAGACGTCGGGTAGAGTAGTCGTACTACTTCCTCGTCCTCGTCGCGGCGCCCCACGTCTGACTCCTCTCTTGCGGTTCGTCCAAGCGCTTCTGATCTGGCGCCTCAAAGGTATCCACACGTCACGGGAGGAAGCGTCGCCGCCGGACTACTAGATCCGCGCGGCGACTAGGGCGTGGGAGGGTGGCGGCGAGGTTTGATGGTGTCACGAAAAACTCATCATCAAACACAGGCGCCTTGCCCTCCTTTTATAGGCGTCCTTACAATGGGCTTCTACTAATAGAGGCCCATTAGGACTCAATGCCCGATCTAAGTCGGATCCAATCCGAATTAGGCTTCAACCCTTAAGTGTGTGACCCTATAGGTTCACGTATGTTTAGACATGACGCGAGTATACATACTTGGTCAATAGTTGGTAGCGGTCTCTAGCAAGGCGTGCCAACTCCTAAAGCATACACAAAGATCATATCGGACGAACCATCACAGCGTTATGTACATGCCAATCCCTTTGCCTCACGATATTGATTGAGCTCCAAGTGACCACTCTTTCTCGATCTGTGATTGGAATCCCTTACTAGGTTAACTCTTAACCTTAAGTAGCATGGCCATGCATTTACGGATCCGATCACTCGAGGGCCCAGAGATATCTCTCTCGGTAGAGAGGGCAAATCCCATCTCGTGACCATGCCTCATGACATGCTTCATGACAAACCCAAAGCTACCTTTATAACTACCCTTACGGAGTAGCGTTTGATAGCCCCTAAGTAGGTCGATTCACATCTCAAGTACATGCGACAATCTCGGGTCTAAGGACAAAGGCGTACACATTGTGTAGAGAGAACCATAAGTATAATTGTTATATCTCATGTTGGGTCGGTCCAACCCCATGTTCTAAACATGTGTCCACATTATTGGTTTGACATCTCCATGTCTATGACCTGTGAAACATGGTCATCAACCGATACATGTGCTAATCCATCATTCACATGTGTCCTCACATGAACTCTGACTAGGGACAATCTTTAGAATAACCATACAAGTGAAGAGTTTCACAAACAAGTCACATACTTGTTAATCAACACAAAGGCAATATTCAAGGAACATTTATTAAATCATGGATACAACGAAATATCATCATCTCTATGATTGCCTCTAGGGCATATTTCCAACAGTTAGGACCTCCCATTTGGAGATCCTAACCATCCAGACCTCCCCCTTATTTAGATCTGACCATTAGGACCTCCCCTTTGGAGATCCTAACCGTCCAGACCTCCCCCTTATTCAGATCTGACTGTTAGGACCTCCCCTTTGGAGATCCTAACTGACCAGACCTCCCCCTTATTTAGATCTGACCATTAGGACCTCCCCTTTGGAGATTATAACCGTCCAGACCTCCCCCTTATTTATATCTGACCGTTAGGACCTCCCCTTTTGAGATCCTAACCGTCCAGACCTCCCCCTTATTTAGATCTGACCGTTAGGACCTCCCCTTTGGAGATCCTAACCGTCCAGACCTCCCCCTTATTTAGATCTGACCGTTAGGACCTCCCCTTTGGAGATCCTAACCGTCCAGACCTCCCCCTTTGTTAGATCTGACCGTTAGGACTCCCCTTTGGAGATCCTAACCGTCCAGACCTCACCTTGGTAGATCTAACGGTTCGGATCTCTCCTTTGTTAGGTCTAAAGGTCCAGACCTCACCTTTGTTACATCTAACGGTTCGGATCTCCCATTTGTTAGATCTAAAGGTCCAGACCTCACCTTTGTTAGATCTAACGGTTCGGATCTCTCCTTTGTAGATCTAAAGGTCCAAACCTTACCTTTGTTTGATCTAGCAGCTTGGACCTTATCCTTGCTAGATCTAAGGGTCCAGATCGCCCTAACGATTGGACCTACCGCTTACCCAGGTGGCTGTACTGCCTGGGTTTAACCTTCCTAGCCTAAGGATCGTCCGATTTGTGCTGAACAACCTGATCTAGAGGGCTCGTTCGGAAGGTCCGAACGTCTCATTCCCTTTGGGCCATTCGATCCACATCGGACGGCCCCAATCCGTTGGTACGTTTCGCCGGTCCGAACATCCCGGTCGCCTCCCTCCGTTCGATCAAGATCTGGTGGTTCCAGTTCTTCCCGCGTATCCTCGCCTCTGGGGACCTCCCCTTTGCACTTGATCTTGGCTGTTCGACCTCCCTTTCGGAGATCCAACTGTCAGGACCTCCCCTTTGCACTTGATCTTGGTCGTTGGACCTCCCTTTTGGAGATCCAACTGTCAGGACCTCCCCTTTTCACCTGATCTTGGCCGTTGGACCTCCCTTTCGGAGATCCAACTGTCAGGACCTCCCCTTTTCACCTGATCTTGGCCGTTGGACCTCCCTTTCGAAGATCCAACCGTCAGGACCTCCCCTTACTTTTAATCTTGACCTTCGACCCTTCCGTGAGCGGGTCTTTTGGACCTCCTATCCATAGGACCTCGTCATAGTTGTGTCTTTCGGACCTCCTATCCATAGGACCTCCCCGTAATCGTATCTTTTGGACCCTCCTTGTTCACAGGACCTCTTCCCAGTCCTTTTATAAGGGCCTCCCTTGCAGGTTAAGGTCACTTGGTGGCTAGGACCTCCGGTCTTGTGCACCTGGACCTCCCTAGTGGGTGAGGACCTTTCTAGGCCTCTACGGGATCTTCTCTAGGTCTCCGCAGGACCTCCCCTTCGGGTCTTGACTGGACCCACTTGGCGGTCGCACCCAATTACTTTATCCTTTTGACCACATTCTTTGCACCTCGGAAGCCATCAAGCATTTAATGCCTATTGTGTCGCATTAAATGCTACCACCTTTTGGCCATACCGAGCCATCTATTGTCTAATCTTTCACCTGCTCCTATCATTCATTTCGCCAGCTCTTGAACATGTGTACCTTGGAAAGTCCAGTGACTCTAGCTAGATATAGCTGGGGCAGCCCTTCCTCTTTACTCTTTTGCTCATTTCCACCCTCTGGTTCCATCGTCAAGCTCTTGGACCTTTTCCAAAGCTCTCCAGACCTCCTCCAGCAAGCTCTTTGGAACTCCTCCTGATCACCCAACCTCTCTGTTGGTTTTATTTTGGAGTTTCTTTGGATCTTACTTGAGCTCTATTTGAGTTATTTTGTTTTCCCACCGTGTAGATTGCGACGGCAGTGATGAACAAGGGTCCCTTGAAGAGGAAGAAGAAGCTCAAGACTCTGAGCAAGGCAAGTTACACTCTTGACCATATTGCACCTATTACTTCAAGATACTTATGTTCAGTTTTAAAGGTGTATGCATGCTTACTTTTACTAAGTTATTTCAATGCCTATCTTTCTATCCATAGATATGCCTACTTCCATTGTATGGCCAGTGTCTATATTGAACCAACTTCATTGTCACCTTAGATAAAATCTGGTTTTTGCAATAGTAAGGACCAGATGCTTTTGAAAAATGAATGCTTAGTCTTGCTAGACAAAACATCTTGATTTGGGAAATGTTTCTTCCAACAGACCAAAATATCCAATGTTTTAAAGCCATGACATTGGGTTGTCATGGAGGTTTTGATAAATGGTTTTGAAAAACAGAAATGGACAAATGGATTTGGTCTTGGGCGGATTGGTTGTTTGGCTGGTGCAGGGTTATGCACGGGCTCAACTCGGGTAGGGTTGAGGCCCAGGGGTTTTGTGTTAGCCGCCCAAGCCATATGAGGACCGGTCTGCGAGCCGCATCTTGCTAGCCACCATCGTACAACCACATGTCCCGAGAAATGGGCAAAGGGACCTGGCCGACTAATTTGCAAAGCTCCATCGTGGTTGATCCTGTTGATGCGGTGGGTAGTCATGTTACGACCTTTGTAGTCCCACCTGGCGCAAGAGGGGGCCTGAACCCTGCGGATGGGTAATCCAAAGGGGGTGAAACCTTAGCATGGGTGGACTGCGTTGGAGTGATGCATTGTAAAGGCCTTGTCATGTGATCTACACCTCTCCCCATGGAATGATGTTGCTAAAGAAAAAGGAGTTTAGATCCTTGCGCCAAGGGAACTTGTAACATTCTGATTTTCTAAATCCTTTTTAAAATGTGTAAAATAAATTAAAGCTATTTTATTTTAATGAGAATTCCAAGTTGGTTCGGTTGGAGAGGTTTGAGTTGCTGAGACCTCCTTTTGGTATGCCCAGTAGACCTCCCCTTAGCATATCTTCTTTGGTTGTGTAGGTTTAGACCTCCTCTGTGGTCTAGGCCTCCCCAGTGGCACGTGAGGGTAGGCCTCCCTTGAGGCTTGGACCTTTTCTCGTCTGGAGGTACCCTTATGTCCTGGCCGACCTCTTTGAGTTTGGTCACTTTGGACCTCCTTGTAACCCCGTGGATTTCTTATATGCCTTCGATCCTCCTGAATTTATTTGAAACCCCTTGGCATTTCTTCTTGGCCGAAGGGACCTCTTTAGGGTTCATCATAATTGCCAAGGCTTTGATCTCACCTTGAGCGGGTGGAAACCTCTTTTGAGTTGCTTCGACACACGAGTTTCTTTGGACCTCCCCCTTTGTTTTGAATCTAACGGTTTGGACCTCCCCTCACTTTGAATCTGAAGGCCCAGACCTCCCCGTGTGTTATACCACCTTGCGGACCTCTCCCGCCTGTTTGATCGTGGCCGTTGGACCTCCCTTTCGGAGATCCAACCGCCCAGACCTCAACGTGTTATTAATATCAACCACGGGATCTCTTTGAAGTTCTCTGGACCTCCTTAGCCTTCAGACCTCCTTGAGCCGTAGGACCTCCTCTGATGAAGTCCTGGTTGTCCGAACCTTAATCACGTGGACCTCCTCCATGTGTATTTGGACCTGTCCACGTTCGGACCTCCTTGGTGTATATCAGGACCTCTTAGCCTTCGGACCTCTCCTGCGGGGGCAAGACCTCCCCTTTTGACCCGACTGTTTCTAAATTGACTGGCCCCACTCACCAGACTTGGTCATTCTCATTTCCTCCGCCACGAAAATATCTTGGGCATTTAATGCATGTCTTGTCACATTAAATGCATCCACATACGTGGTAATTACTTTGAATTGGGTCACTTAACCGTACCCTGACATTTTTCTTTGTTCCTTCCCATAGCAACATACATTGTCCTTCCTCGTACCTTTTGTCCAGAATGGTAGTGACACCTGCCCTAACATTCACCCACTTTTGACTCATTTTTATACTTATCCTTGGCACATATGTGTCTAGTTTTCTTCACCCCTTTTTGACTATAATTAGTCCAGTGAGCTCTACCATTTTACCCTTTTCCCATTCACCATCTTGGCTTTCGTTCAGTGGCCGTCCAGGGAAGACTTGGCTCTCACGACCTTCCCTTCCATCCATTATTTCTTGTCCCTGGTAAGTTCCGTTGGTGACCTGCTCCACTTTTGTGTTTACCACTGTATTGTGATGGTCGTGTCCTTCACAGGACCTCCTCTTGTGGATTTCTTTTGGACTTCTGTGGCCTTTGTAAGAGGACCTCCTCCACGGCTTTTATGCTAAGGGCATTCCTCAGACCTCCCTGCTTCACCGTTTACATCACTCCTTTGGGGTCTTTTGCTAAAGACCACCCTCCTCTGGTGAGTTTAGACCTCCTCCCTAAGAACCTAATCTGGAATTTAGACCTCTCCTGTTGGTTGCGTTTTGGACTTCCTCTGGGGTTCTTTTGGTTTTCTTATTGTTCTTAATTGGATCTTTATTTGAACCTTCTTTGAAATTGCTCTTTCACACGTGTAGATCGTGAAGACTCCAGGGAGTCTGAGTGTACTGAAGAAGAAGAAGAATCTCAGGACAGTGAGCAAGGCAAGTTACACTCTTGATCATATTGCACCCAATACTTCAACTTAATTATGTTCAGTTTTAAAGTGTAATGCATGCTTATTTTTACCAAGTATTTCAATACCTGGTTTAAATTCATAGTTATACCTACTTCCTTTGTATGGCCACTGTTGATTTGGACTAAACTCATTGTCACCTTTAGATCAAACTTGGGTCATGCAATAGTGTGAACCAAAACCATTTGAAAAACGGTGCTTAGACAAGCTTAGACCAAAAGTATTGATTTGGGAAATCTTTACCAACATAACCAAATATTACTTAAAATGTTTTTACCATGACATTGGGTTGTCATGGAAGGATGAAAATATTCTTTGGGGAAGCAAAGATAATGAAATTGGAATTAGGTAGGCTAATTCGTTGGCTTGGTTGGTGCAAGTTCATGCACGGATCGTGCCTTTATGGTAGATCGATGCCCTTGGGTTTGTGGAAATCGCCCTAGTCATGTGCGGACCGGTCTTTGGCGACCAATGCCAAGCCTATAATGGGCTATGCCACAATCGTGCAACCACATGTCTCGAGAATGGGGCGTGGGACTGGTGAGTAATTTGCAAAACTTCACCATATCTTTGCTCCATTGGAGGTGTGGGAGGTCTTGTAGGATTGATGGTCTTTTATGACCTATTGTTCCCACTGGTGCAAAAGGGGGCTTCATTGGATTGTTGTCCATAGGGGGTGAAACCTTAGCAAGGAAAAGGCGTGGTGGAGCAATGCATTGTAAAGGCCTTGTTATGAGCTCTAGATCTCTTACCTTTGGTAGTGAGAGGTGGCATTGACAGTCTTGGGACAAACTAGAGTATTCATGTCGTGTGGGTAAAGTGCACAACCTCTGCAGAGTTAAATCTATTGAATAGCCATGTCCACGGTCATGGGCGTCTTGGCAAAACCACTTGAAGTTAGATGTTGGATTTGGGGTTTTGAAAGGTTTATCAAATCTGTTTTGGGATTTTATCCCATGGGTTTGGGCGAGGAGCCTAATGTCGAGAGGTATTCTTCACCAATTTGTTGATGAATGCTACTCAAGCTGAAAAAGCTGCTTTGCTAAATGAATTTTAGCTATTAAAGACACCTTTGGAACTTAGTAATGGTATTTGAAAGAAAATTGGCTTTGTGCAAAATAACCATATTATGCCATCCTTTGATTATCCATATATGCATGTCATGTTGCTAACCCACGAGTGTAACTTGCGAGCACGGTTGTTGTGCTCACTCTTGCTCATTACAATCTTTGCCAGGAGAAGATACTGTCAGTGAAGAAGATTAGAGCAGCTAGGTTGTGCCCTCCAGTCAGCTGCCTGTGGCGAGTTGATGGACCTTTTGCCTCTTTTGCTTTTATGTATCTATGTCTGGCCCAAGGCCACCTTGTAAACAACTTTGTTAATATTGTGTTTAAATAAAGGTGTGTTCTGGATGTCACCACGGTTGTATTTGTGCTGTGAAGAGCTAGCCATGATCCTTGGGACTAGCTCGGAATTCACAGGGAACCCTGGAGCAAACTCGGACCTCTATGTCCTCATAAGGAGATGAACGTGTGAGGCTCTGAGGTGGTCTCAGATCTCCACGACCTCCTCTGGAGGGTCGTGGGTGGTCTTAGGTATCCTCGGACCTCCTCGCTTGTCTCTCGATTGTGGCCGTGGCAGATCCGTGGGTGCTCCTGGCTCAAGACCCTCTCGGGTCGGGTTCTTCTGGACATCCAGGAGGTCCTGCGGGATCTCCTGGGTGGTCTTGGGAAGCTGAGAGGTCCTTTGTGGACCTCTGGGAGGTCTGATGGACTTTTCGAGAAGGTCTTGGAGGACCTCTCGGTGCCCTAGAGGTGGAGTCGTTACAAAAGTGGTATCGAGCATTACATTGTCAGGGCCATAACCTAGTAGCATGGTTGTAGAATTTCAAAAAAAAATTATAACAAAAGAAGAATAAAATGTTCTTTCTTACCTGGGTCATCTTTTCACCCGTACCTTGCTTCTGGTGCTTTTCTTTACCTTAACCTCACCTTATCTTGTTTCTTCCTATGCACCTGTTTACAACATTAAGTGGACCTCCTTACCCTAGCAACATTCTATTAGGAGTCTTTTAAAGTAGGCTGGTGCTTAGGACCTCCCTCCAAAAAGGTGAGACACGAGTAGAACGAATTTTGGTTATTATAAACTTTGAGAAAAATTTCTCGCTGTTGTTTCCTTGGTGTTGGATTTGCTTGCCGAGTGGGTGGTTTGGCTAGTCTTTCCTTAGCCTTTCTCTTTTCTTTTCTCAACCCTGGTGCTTGGACATAATGGCCACCTCAAGAAATGGCAGTGGCAGTTCAAGCCATCACAACCGTCAAGCTGAGGAAGAGGCTGAGAACCCTGCTATGTGGACCAATCAGAATAGAGGAGTTGAGGGTGAGCAAGGACAACCTACTTCACAGCCACCCCCACCTCCAGTTGAAGGCCCTACTTGGACTCAAATAATGGCCAATCAAGCTCACTTGATAAACTTACTCTCACAGTCCATGGCCAACACTCAGTCTTTGCAAGCCACTGCTGCAGCTCAACCTCAAGCCCAAGTTCCACCTCTTCCAAGGTCTAGCATTGCAGAATTTATGAGGCTACGCCCTCCCACATTTTCAAGCAGTGCTGAACCAATGGAAGCTGACGATTGGTTAAGAGCAGTGGGCCGAAAATTGGACATGGTGCAGTGTACAGACCATGAAAGGGTGCTTTTTGCTTCACACTTGCTCAGTGGGCCAGCCTCTGAGTGGTGGGACAATTTTTGCCAGTCCCATGCTGATCCTCAGGCCCTCACATGGGATGAGTTCAAGCGAGCTTTTCATCGTGCTCATCTCCCACCTGGAATGATGTCATTAAAGAGGACAGAGTTTCGTACCTTGAAGCAAGGCAATCGCACTGTCAATGAATATATGCACAAGTTTAACCAATTAGCAAGATATGCTCCTGGGGATGTTGCTCCGATGAAAGCAAGCAAGAACACTTTTTGGAAGGGTTGAATGATAATATTTCAGATTCACCTTGTTTCCCAGAACATCTTGACTTCCAAACAACTTGTGAGCAAAGCTATTCGGCGGAGGACAAACTCCAAAAGATGGAGGGCGAAGAGGAAGAAAGGCTGCAGAGGTTTAACCTGGAGGATTTCCTAAGTCTAGGACCTCCGGCCCCAGACCTCTCGGCAAGAAGCCCTCCGGGACCTCCTCCTCAAGGGCATCGGGGTCAGAGCAGCGCACAAGCAAATTAAGTTATCATAGGACCTCTTTTGGGAGTCAATTTCAAAAGAAACCCTCCATGACCTCCTCGGCTGGAGTGACCTGTTTCTTTTGTAATGAGATTGGGCACTATGCTAATAAGTGCCCAAAGAAGCAACAAGTCTCTGCTCCAGTCCGAGCTGAACAAGGGGTGTCGGCCCAAGGTAGTGCTTCAAGTGTGAAGCCAGCAACTAAAGTTATCAAAGGCCGTGTCACACATGTCACGGCTAAAGAGGCGCATGATGCACCCGATGTTGTCCTCGATGCGTTCCTCGTGAATTTCATACACTTCAGTTTTATTTGACTCGGGGGCTTCCCATTCTTTTGTTTCAAGCAAATTTGTGGGGAAGTGTGGGTTATCAATTGTCGAACCCGGGAGCGAAGGATCCCGAATTCCCTGTGTTCATACATTAGTCCAGGACAGCTAATGTACACAATCAAACAAAAGTGATAATCAAAACATATCACGCATTTTATTAATATTTATTGAGTTTATTACAAAGGGCACGAGGCCAAATAAAGTAAAACACAATGAGCGAAATGATAGTAGTAGACCCAACGATTCGCCACAGGCAATAAATGCAGAAGCGCGACCTAAGCGTCAAGATCCTCACCGTCTGGTAGATAACTTCTCTGAATAAAGATTATTGAGAAGAGTGAGCACTACTACCGTGCTCGCAAGTTACACCAATATGGAATTGATATACATGCATAAGGTAGACAAAGGATCTTGGCAAGGTTATTTTATGTAGCGGCGGTTTTAATTTAAATAGTCATATTAGATTTCAAAGCCATTTCATACAATAACCATTTTAAGTAACAATAGTTTATTGTGGATAACCTCCATAAAAGATGATGGATACCCTCCAATCACAATGGCTACCCGCCTAATTTTCCCACAGGACTATCCATCACGAAATTATCTGTTGAAATCACTTTTAAAACCAAAAACAAAACTAACTCGAGTGGCTTTGCTAGCATGTCCATGATCATGACGCGTTATTGAATAGTTTCAACTCTGCAGAGTTTGTACAACTTACCCACACGAGATATTATACTCTTTGTGTCGGCCAATCCACGCTTCCTAAGGCGTGTGTGAACAAACATCACAAGGCCGTTACAATGTTCTACCTCAAAGTACTCGTGTTCGCTAAGGTTTCGCTTCCATTGACCGACTGGCCAGTCCTCAAAACCCCTCTTGCGCCAGATGGGAAAAAGCTGTCACCCGACACCCATACATACAACATAGCACAAATAACTAAGAGGTATTACAAATTATTAAGCGAGTCCTGCCCATACAGGACATGTGGTTGTACTGATAAGGCATAACAAAATGCGCTCAAAGACCGGTCCTCAATTGACTTGGGTGTCATTCAATTTAAACCACAGGTCTTAATCTTAACAGACTAAGCAGTGCATAAACTCGCACCCACCATTCATCCTTTTCGCCCAAGTCCAAACCCTTTTGATTTTATTTCTATAAAACCATCTTTACAAATTCTCTATGGTAAAACAATACCATAGTTTTAATTTTCGATAAATTTTATTGAGTTGGCTAAAATTCTCCCAAAAATATAAATCATGGTCTAAGTATTTGCGAAGCATTTGATTATTAAATATAATAATTTATCTAAAGTGACAAAGGAATGACATGGCAACATCAAAATTTGGCATACAAGGGTAATAGGAATAACTAATTATTTAAGCAGAATTTGAAATACTTGAATAAAATTATGCATGCATTTAATAATTTAAAAACTGAATTTAATTAACTTTAAAATAATAGGGGCAAAATGGTCAAAGTATAACTTGCCTTCGTTGCGATCTGGAAAATCTAAGTCTTGAGAAGTATCAAATTCCCCGAATAATCGTCAGTAGTCTAAGCGTGAAAATAAAATAAATCAAATGAAATTCAAATAGAACTCAAGCAGACAAATTAAGCTGAGACCAAATAATATATAATGTTATTTTAAACAGCTATAAAATCATTTTAATATATTTTAGAAATTTATTTCACTAATTTTGAAGTTAGAATTCAAATGATATGGATTTTACAAATTTTAACCTAAATTTGATATTTAAAAGAATTCTAAATTCTAAAACAGAACTAAAATGAACTCTAAGTTGAATTATTATATTTTATTTAGTTAGACAATAATTTTCTCAAATTTTAGCAACTTGAATCATCTAATTTGGAGTTATCATGCAAAAGTTATGAATTTTACAAATTTTAAACTAAATCATTATTTAAATCAATTTTCCGAATTATTTTTCTAAAGAAAATTCTAAATATTGCGCATGATGACGTCAGCAATGATTTTCGGGATTTAAATGAATTAAAAGAATTTTTACGACGAGTGGGACCTCGTGTCATAGACACGGTTCACGATGAGACCAATTCTACCCAACCAATGGATCGGGAAGATGGTGAACAGGTACACGCCACGCCACGACTAAGCGGCCATGTGGGCAAATGTGGTGGCGTGGCGGTTGCGTGGAGATGAGGTGGCGCCACGGTGGCGATGCCACGAAACGCGGCGAGGTGGCGCTTCGATGGCGAGCTTCGCCGTCGTTAGGAGCTCTCGGCGAGGAAATGGATGGCATCAAGCGAGAGAGACGATGGTGATCAAGATGCTCACCACGGCGGCACTAAGGCTCAAGCGGGTCGCCGTGACGAGTTGTCTTGGCGGTGGGGTCGGGCTCATGATGGCGCGGTGGTTCCGGTGTCTGGGCTCGGGTGAGTCGGCGCGCGAACGCAGCGGTGATCTTTGCGATGCCGAGTCGAAGACGACGGGCTGAAGCGGCGTGACCTCGCGGAATTGAAGAAATACCGCCGCGCGGCCGCGAAGAAGCTTGAAATTGGCGAATAGAGGGAAAAGAGGAAGGGCGAGCAAGGGCTCGGGGTTGGCAAGAGAAGGGCTTCCCGATGCTCCCTTATATAGGGGTCAGGATGGAGGAGAGGAGAGGATCGGGCACAGCGGCGGCGGCGGCGTTTATGGCATGCGGCCGTTCCAGTGAGATCGTGCACGAAGAAGGGAAGGGTGGCGCGTCGGGTGCGGCATTGATAAGCGACTTAAACGCGAGTAAGCGTGAGTGGAGAGGGGAGGATTCGCGGGGTAGTGGAGCTCGGCCGCCTTTAATGGCGTGAATGGCGCGACCGCGCGAGGAAGACGGGGACGGGGAAGAAGAAGGGTCATGGGCCGCTGGATTGAGATCAAGTGGTTGAAAGGCGTGGGTGGCGTGTTTGCGTGAGGACCGTTAGATTGAAATCCATCGGTCACGAGAGGAGGGAGATGGGTGCGGTAGGCTGGGCCAACTGGGCCGCGTGCGCGTGTGTGACGAAATGGGCCGACCAAGTTTCGGCCCAAGCACTGTTTTTGCGATTTTCTTTTCCTTTTCTATTTTAAATATTCAGTTTAATTCATTTGACTTTAGAATATAGCAAAATAATTCCAAAAATTCGGAAAAATTCTCATAAATTCTTAGAGGTATTTTGGACTTAATCAAATTATTTCCAACTTAAACTTGATAATAGCTTTTGCGATTAAATTTGTTTTAGCTATAACTAATTAAGAAAAAGTTTTAAAAATTTTTAATTTCCACAAAAATAAATAATTTTAAATTTTCTCTAAATTGAAATTTTGGGCTGTTACAAACCTTCCCCTTAAAGGAATCTCGACCCGAGATTTAGATTTGACCGACAAGGAGATGGGGATACTCGCCTTAAGATCTTCCTCTCGTTCCCGGTGGCTTCACTTTCGGGTGGTGGCTCCTTTGGACTTTATATGATCGGATGATCTTGCTCTCGTAACACGCTCATGACGTCTAGAATCTTGATTGGTTGTTCTACATAAGTGAGGTCTTCTTGTAGATTGATACTCTCTAAAAGAGTCGATCCTCCGGCACTCGAAGGCACTTCTTTAGTTGTGACACATGAAAACGTTGTGTCTTCGCAGACAAGGTGGTTGGCGGTTCAAGCGATAAGCGACTTCACCTCTCTTTGCCAAAATTTTGTAAGGACCCACAAATGGGTGCGAGTTTTCCTTTGGTTGAAACCTTCTTACTCCCCGAGTGGAGTAACTCGAGATAAACAAAATCTCCTATTTCAATGTCAATTCTCTTCTTGATTGTCAAGATAACTTTTACATCGAGTTTGAGCTACTTTCGAGGCGTTCTCTTATTGCTTTAACCTTGCTTTCGGCGTCTTTGATCAATTCGGTCCGAAGAATTGGTGCTCTCCTACTTCATCCCAAAGGAGCGGAGTTCGCATTTTACGCCATATAAAGCTTCAAATGGAGACATCTCAGTAGACTAGCTTGATAGCTATTGTTGTACAAGAACTCGCATAGGGCGATTCTTGTCCCAACTTTTTCCATAGTCTAAGGCACAGGCTCGAAGCATGTCTTCAAGAACTTGGTTGACGTTACTCGTCTAACCATCCGTCGAGGGTGATCGTTATCTTGAAGTTGAGTCTGGTTCCTAAAGCTTCGTGAAGACTCTTCCAAAATCGGAAGTGGCGGGAACCTCTATCGGAGACAATCTTCTTGGGTACACCATGTAAACAAACAATCTTGGCCACATATAATTCAGCTAGTTTGCTACTTTGATAGGTGGTCTTGATCGAATGAAATGGGCCACTTTGGTCAATCTATCAATTATCACCCAAATGGAATCACATCTGTTTGGGTCCTAGGAAATCGATAATAAAATCCATACCAATTTCTTCCCACTTCCATTCGGGAATTGGTAATGGTTGTAACAAACCAATGGTCTTTGATGTTCTGCCTTAACTCGTTGACATACATCACAACGGCAACAAATTCAGCGATTTCTCGCTTCATCTTGACTCCACCAATACTTCTCTTTCAGATCTGGTACATTTTGGTACTTCCGGATGAATGGAGTAGGGTGATTCATGTGCTTCTTTCAGAATTGATTGTTTTAATTCCTGGCGATTAGGCACACAGATGCGATTTCGAACCACTTTGTTCCTTGCTCATCTTGAGAGAATCCTGGGGCTTTGCCTCTTCTCTTATTCTTTTTGATTTCTTTGATGTCTTCGTCTTCTAACTGTTTTTCTCTAATCTGACTCTGAAGAGTGGGTTGAACTTCCAAAGCATTGATACATCCTTATTTAACAATCTCCAGATTTAGATGCTTCAGTTCTTCATATAATTCTGGCTGATTCTTTTGAACCAGGATGGTATTGCAATACGCCTTTCTACTTAGGGCATCTGCAACTACATTTGCTTTACCCGGATGATAATGAATTCCAAGGTCATAATCTTTTATCAGCTCTAGCCATCTTCGTTGTCTGAGGTTGAGTTCTGACTGTGTAAAAATGTATTTCAGACTCTTATGATCTGTGAAAATCTCACAGCGGTTACCAATGAGATAATGCCGCCAGATTTTCAGAGCATGCACAATTGCTGCTAACTCAAGATCATGAGTCGGATAATTTCCTTCGTGTGGTCTTAACTGACGAGATGCATAAGCCACTACTTTGCCTTCTTGCATAAGTACACATCCAAGTCCTTGACGGGATGCATCGCAGAAGATTTCAAAGTCCTTATGAATATCAGGCAGTACTAACACTGGTGCAGACACTAATCTCTTCTTCAGTTCTTGGAAACTCTTTTCACAGGCCTCTGCCCAATCGAACTTTTTCTCCTTTTTCAGAAGTTGAGTCATGGGTCTCGCTATCTTGGAGAACCCTTCAATAAATCTGCGGTAATACCCGCTAATCCAAGGAAACTTCTCACCTCAGGATGACTTGGGTTGTTTCCAACCCATTACGGCTTCAACTTTGGTGGATCTCTGCGACTCCTCCTGCCGACACAATATGTCCAAGGAATGCCACTTGACTTAGCCAAAATTCGCACTTGCTAAATTTGGCATAAAGTCGATTCTCTCGAGTTTTCCCAAAATTATTACGAGATGATCCTCGTGTTCTTCTTCATTCTTTGAATAAATGAGAATATCATCGATGAACACAACCACAAACTTATCCGAAATTCCATGAACACTTTGTTCATCATATTCATGAAGTGGCGAGGCGTTTGTCAAACCGAACGACATCTTTGTGAATTCATACTGATCCATATCTGGTTGTGAATGCGGTCTTGGGATATCTTACGTGCGATCTTGATTGGTGATAGCGGATCTCAAGTCAATCTTGAAAATACTCTTGCTCCCTTTAATTGATCAAAGCAGATCATCGATCCTAGGTAGCGGTACTTATTCTTGATCGTCACTTCATTAAGTGATCGTAATCCACACACATTCTCATACTATTGTCTTTCTTCTTGACAATAATCTGGCGCTCCCCAAGGTGATGAGCTTGGCCGTATATAACCTTCTCATTTTAGTTCCATTATCTTTTTCTTCATCTCGCCAATTCATTGGTAGGCATTCTCAGAGGGTCGCTTTGAGATTGGGGCGGTCCACAGGACTAAGTCAATTATAAATACTACGTCCACCGCTGGGTGGCATGGAGTAGTTCATCGGAAAAACATCCGGAAATTCTTGTACCATTGGTATATCTTCAAGCTTTAACTCTTTCAAAATTTGGTTAGAATTGATCTTCCTCGGTACTAGTCTTGGGCTTGAATTCAAGCGAGATTCCTTGCTCATTGGTAAGAGCAATAGACCTATTGGCACAATTTATTTGTCCTTGATTCTTGGCTAGCCAGATTCATTCCAAGGATTACATCCAAACCTTGAGAATGCAAAACTATCAAATCTGCTAGGAAGGTTACTCAGGATATTTCAAGGGTAAGGTTTGGGCAAAGATAAGCGGTTCTCATTTCGAGCCCAGGGAGTGAATTATCATAGGATTATCTAAAGGAGAGATAGGTAACCCATATTTTCCCACAAATTTATTGGAAACAAAAGAGTGCGATGCTCGGAATCAAATAGAACTAATCTTTGGTAATCTTGAATTGATTGGAAAGCGTACCAAGGGCGACATCCGGTGTTGCTTGAGCTTCCTCTGCTGATAACGTGGTTCACACGCCCTTAGATATCTTCGGATGCCGGTTTTTGATTGCCGCCGGTGGCTGGAACTCCTGGTGCTGGCCTAGCAGGTGGTGCACCTTGCAGCTTCTTAGGGCATCGGTTAGCATAATGCCCCGTCTCGTTCTGATAAAGGAAACAAGTCACTCAAGCTGCCGATGAAATCGCATTCTTCTGCCGAGGCCGACCTCCAGTTGAGTTGCTACGAAGCTTTGAAGTATTGGGGTATTGTGTTGGTCTTTGGAGCTCGAGTGTGGAAGATCGAATCCTCCACGCTGTGGTGGCTGAGGCTGTGTAAAGCGAGGCTTGGGTTGTCCTCCAGCATTGTACTTCTGAGCGGCCATCCTCCGCTTGCGGTTCTCCATCTGCAGATGTTTGGCCTCCTGGCGAAAAGCTTTATTCACTAACTGCTGGAAGTCAGTGTAGTCATTGGAGACCAGCTGGACTGAGATCTCATCGTTCAAACCATCCATGAACCTTTCCTGCCTTTCTTTATCACTAGCCACATCTGCTGGGGCATAGCGAGCAAGCTGGTTGAATTTGTGCAGGTATTCACCCACTGTGCGGTTGCCTTGTTTAAGCGCGTGGAACTCTTTCTTCTTTAGGGTCATTATCCCCGCGGGAATATGTGCATGGCGGAAAGCCCGCACAAACTCCTCCCAAGAGATAGTCTGCGCATCGGCGATGGGAGATGTTGTAGTTATCCCACCATTACGATCGCGGACCGGTGAGTGGTGAGAGGCAAACAGACTCTCTCACGATCGACATCGAGTGATATCCGGCTTCTTCCCGATAGCACGGATCCGATCATCGGCTCTGTCTTCTTTGGAGAAAGTCGGTGGGCGATACGCATGAATTACGCCATGGTCAATCTTTGTGCGGTGGTGGTGGTGGTGCTTGAGCCGGTGTCTTTGCTTGGTTGTTGTTAATGGGTGAGCTAGCGTGTCTATCGATGTGTCGATTGGCCATCATCTGGCGCCAATCAGGCCCTTCGGTAGTGGAGGAGGTGGTTCTTTGGACAGGTTTTCTGTAATCTGCGTTTGGATTTCCTTGGCCTTGAGCGTTACCACCGCCGGTGCGTGTGGTAACCATCTGTGGAATCTTCTAAAGACTCAGAATAGAGTATAGAAATAAAGTTCTAAGGGAATAATATTTTTAACAGCCCAAGAATAAACAAGCACAAGACAAAAGAACCAAATTTTGCCAAAAATAGTCCTTTTATTATTTTATTTTATTGTTTGATTATGGCTATCACAAGAGACATCGATGACTCATAATTAGCATCTAACGATCATATTATGAGATCTTGCTAAGGTGTAAGAGGGTATAATCGGCTCGCAAGTACTACCCTCTCTGCCTTGTAGGTAGCCACTCTTCTTCTGCGACTTTCAACCTTTCTTACGCATCTAGCAGTCATTCGAGTATTACGCAGCTCATTCAGAGTGTTTAGTAGGCATAATCCATTGCCTTAGACAGTCCACTTGGTGAGTAAGTTCAGAGAGTCCTCGTTCTCGGTGAGCGAAAGGTACTATCTGTTTAGTCGGAATGTGCATGGGGTGGTAGTGGAACCTCGGAGTCTTCAAAATGATTGTTGTAAATATGGTGGATCGACGTGTTGCTTCTCTAGCTGCGTCTGAAGTCCATCGGTGAAATTATCGCGTCTCATTGGGGCGTCGAAGATGTGGTGGTTTGTGTTTGGTTGAAGATTGGCGTGAGGACTACTTCAAGTCTCCAAAGCTCTTGGTTTCCGCTTTATACATGTACCCTTGATAAGTTGGTCTCTGGTTGCGACCTAGGTGTTGCATCATCTTCCATAGGAGTGCGACCCGGTGTCGTGAAAATTCCATGGGAAATCCGGGTTGGTTGTTGACCATCTACAATTTAGAGAATAAGATGAGTTGATAACCATTTTAAAAAGAAGTGTTGAGAAGACTCTTGGATAGACTCAAAATATTTTTAATTTTCGAGAAATAAATCCTTAAGGCGATTCTAAGGCCACGACCTCACGATCGATATGGCTCGATACCACTTTTGTCGAACCCGGAGCGAAGGATCCCGAATTCTCTGTGTTCATACATTAGTCGGGATAGCTAATGTACACAATCAAACAAAAGTGATAATCAAAACATATCACGCATTTTATTAATATTTATTGAGTTTATTACAAAGGGCACGAGGCCAAATAAAGTAAAACACAATGAGCGTAATGATAGTAGTAGACCCAACGATTCGCCACAGCAATAAATGCTGGGGCGCGACCTAAGCGTCAAGATCCTCACCGTCTGGTAGATAACTTCTCTGAATAAAGATTATTGAGAAGAGTGAGCACTACTACCGTGCTGCAAGTTACACCCAATATGGAATTGATATGCATGCATAAGGTAGACAAAGGATCTTGGCAAGGTTATTTTATGTAGCGGCGGTTTTAATTTAAATAGTCATATTAGATTTCAAAGCCATTTCATACAATAACCATTTTAAGTAACAATAGTTTATTGTGGATAACCTCCATAAAAGATGATGGATACCTCCAATCACAATGGCTACCCGCCTAATTTTCCCACAGGACTATCCATCCCGAAATTATCTGTTGAAATCACTTTTAAAACCAAAACAAAACTAACTCGAGTGGCTTTGCTAGCATGTCCATGACCATGACGTGGCTATTGAATAGTTTCAACTCTGCGAGTTTGTACAACTTTACCCACACGAGATATTATACTCTTTGTGTCGGCCAATCCACGCTTCCTAAGGCGTGTGACAGAGCAAACATCACAAGGCCGTTACAATGTTCTACCTCAAAGTACTCGTGTTCGCTAAGGTTTAGCTTCCATTGACCGACTGTCCTCAAAACCCCTCTTGCGCCAGATGGGAAAAAGCTGTCTGCCGACACCCATACATACAACATAGCACAAATAACTAAGAGGTATTACAAATTATTAAGCGAGTCCCGCCCATACAGGACATGTGGTTGTACGATAAGGCATAACAAAATGCGCTCAAAGACCGGTCCTCAATTGACTTGGGCGTCATTCAATTTGAACCACAGGTCTTAATCTTAACCAGACTAAGCCCGTGCATAAACCTGCACCCACCATTCATCCTTTTCGCCCAAGTCCAAACCCTTTTGATTTTATTTCTATAAAACCATCTTTACAAATTCTCTATGGTAAAACAATACCATAGTTTTAATTTTCGATAAATTTTATTGAGTTGGCTAAAATTCTCCCAAAAATATAAATCATGGTCTAAGTATTTGCGAAGCATTTGATTATTAAATATAATAATTTATCTAAAGTGACAAAGGAATGACATGGCAACATCCAAAATTTGGCATACAAGGGTAATAGGAATAACTAATTATTTAAGCAGAATTTGAAATACTTGAATAAAATTATGCATGCATTTAATAATTTAAAAACTGAATTTAATTAACTTTAAAATAATAGGGGCAAAATGGTCAAAGTATAACTTGCCTTCGTTGCAGTCTGGAAAATCTAAGTCTTGAGAAGTATCAAATTCCCCAGAATCGTCGTAGTCTAAACGTGAAAATAAAATAAATCAAATGAAATTCAAATAGAACTCAAACAGACAAATTAAGCTGAGACCAAATAATATATAATGTTATTTTAAACAGCTATAAAATCATTTTAATATATTTTAGAAATTTATTTCACTAATTTTGAAGTTAGAATTCAAATGATATGGATTTTACAAATTTTAACCTAAATTTGATATTTAAAAGAATTCTAAATTCTAAAACAGAACTAAAATGAACTCTAAGTTGAATTATTATATTTTATTTAGTTAGACAATAATTTTCTCAAATTTTAGCAACTTGAATCATCTAATTTGGAGTTATCATGCAAAAGTTATGAATTTTACAAATTTTAAACTAAATCTGTTATTTAAATCAATTTTCCGAATTATTTTTCTAAAGAAAATTCTAAATATTGCATGATGACGTCAGCAATGATTTTCCGGGATTTAAATGAATTAAAAGAATTTTTCGACGAGTGGGACCTCGTGTCATAGACACGGTTCACGTGAGACCAATTCTACCCAACCAATGGATCGGGAAGATGGTGAACCGTACACGCACGCTACGACTAAGCGGCCATGTGGGCAAATGTGGTGGCGTGGCGGTTGCGTGGAGATGAGGTGGCGCCACGGTGGCGATGCCACGTAAACGGGCGAGGTGGCGCTTCGGTGGCGAGCTCGCCGTCGTTAGGAGCTCCGGCGAGGGAAATGGATGGCATCAAGCGAGAGAGACGATGGTGATCAAGATGCTCACCACGGCGGCACTAAGGCTCAAGCGGGTCGCCGCGACGAGGTTGTCTTGTGGCGGGTCGGGCTCATGGTGGCGCGGTGGTTCCGGTGTCTGGGCTCGGGTGAGTCGAGCGCCGCGAACGCAGCGGTGATCTTTGCGATGCCGTAGTCGAAGACGACGGGGCAGCGGCGTGACCTCGCCGGAATTGAAGAAATACTCGCCGCGGTGGTCCGAAGAAGCTTGAAATTGGCGAATAGAGGGAAAAGAGGAAGGCGAGCAAGGGCTCGGGGTTGGCAAGAGAAGGGCTTCCGATGCTCCCTTATATAGGGTCGATGGATGGAGAGGAGAGGATCGGACGCGGCGGGCGGCGTTTATGGCATGCGGCCGTTCGGTGAATCGTGCGAAGAAGGGAAGGGTGAGCGCATCGGGTGCGGCATTGATAGGCGACTTAAACGCGAGTAAACGTGAGTGGAGAGGGGGAGGGATTCGCGGGGTAGTGGAGCTCGGGCGCGGCCTTTAATGGCGTGAATGGCGCGACCGCGCGAGGAAGACGGGGACGGGGAAGAAGAAGGGTCATGGGCCGCTGGATTGAGATCAAGTGGTTGAAAGGCGTGGGTGGCGTGTTTGCGTGAGGACCGTTAGATTGAAATCCATCGGTCACGAGAGGAGGGAGATGGGTGCGGTAGGCTGGGCCAACTGGGCCGCGTGCGCGTGTGTGACGAAATGGGCCGACCAAGTTTCGGCCCAAGCACTGTTTTTGCGATTTTCTTTTCCTTTTCTATTTTAAATATTCAGTTTAATTCATTTCAGCTTTAGAATATAGCAAAATAATTCCAAAAATTCTGGAAAAATTCTCATAAATTCTTAGAGGTATTTTGGACTTAATCAAATTATTTCCAACTTAAACTTGATAATAGCTTTTGCAGTTAAATTTGTTTTAGCTATAACTAATTAAGAAAAAGTTTTAAAAATTTCAGAATTTCCACAAAAATAAATAATTTAAAATTTTCTCTGAAATTGAAATTTTGGGCTGTTACATCAATAGTCCCTTTGGTTAACCCTATGCTAATACATGTCCCGGGCATAGATATGAGGACTAATACCCTCTGCCCAAATCTCACCTTAGAGATCTCTGGAGTACTATTTCATGCAGACCTCATAGTCTTGCCAACTCAAGGACTGGATGTAATCCTTGGAATGGATTGGTTGGCTAAGAATAAAGGGCAAATTGACTGTGCCACTAAGTCCATAACACTTATCAATGAACAAGGAAGTAGAGTGGAGTTTAAGCCAAAGACCTTCCTTAAGACAGAACCTTGTCTAACCAGTATAAAGGAAGTGGTGAAGCTGGAAGACCTCCCTGTGGTCAGGGATTTCTTGGACGTGTTCCCTGAGGAACTCCCTGGTATGCCACCCGATAGGGACATCTCCTTTCTAATTGACTTGGTCCCTGGGACTGCACCCATATCAAAGAGACCTTACAGGATGCCTGTAAATGAATTGGTGGAATTAAAGAAGCAGATCCAAGAACTGAAGGAGAAAGGATTTATTAGACCAAGCTCTTCACCATGGGGAGCACCTGTGCTATTTGTCAAAAAGAAGGACAGTAGCTTGAGAATGTGTGTAGATTATAGATCACTCAATGAGGTCACCATTAAGAACAAATATCCATTGCCAAGGATAGATGACCTCTTTGACCAACTTAAGGGCAAGCGTGTTCTCTAAAATAGACCTAAGGTGCGGTTATCATCGATTGAAAATAAGACCAGAGGACATCCCCAAAGCTGCTTTTACCACAAGGTATGGTCTATATGAATTCCTTTGTTATGTCATTTGGATTGACAAATGCTGACTTATTTCATGAGCATGATGAACAAAGTATTCATGGACTTCCTTGACAAATTTGTGGTGGTGTTTATTGATGATATTCTCATCTATTCTAAAAGTGAAGCGTAACATGAAGACCACCTTAGAATGGTGTTGGGAAGACTTAGAGAGCAAAGACTCTATGCCAAGTTTAGTAAATGTGAATTTTGGCTAAGTCAAGTAGCCTTTCTTGGACACATTATTTGGCTAAAGGAGTAGTCATGAGACCCTCCAAGGTTGAAGCTGTCCTAGACTGGAGACCTCCTAAGACAGTGACTGAGGTAAGAAGCTTTCTTGGTCTAGCTGGCTATTACAGGAGATTTATTGAAGGTTTCTCCAAAATTGCTAAACCTCTCACTCAACTTTTGAAAAAGGAAAAGAGGTTTGAATGGACTAAAACCTATGAACAAAGTTTTCTGAAATTGAAGGAAAAGCTTGTCACAGCTCCTGTCTTAGTCCTGCCAGACATCCAAAAAGACTTTGAAGTATTTTGTGATGCATCCCATCAAGGTCTGGGATATGTGCTAATGCAAGATAGAAGGGTAGTGGCATATGCCTCTAGACAGTTGAGACCTCATGAGGAGAACTACCCAACACATGATCTTGAATTGGCAGCCATTGTGCATGCTTTAAAAATTTGGCGACACTATCTTATTGGCAACCGTTGTGAGATATACACGGACCACAAAAGTCTGAAATACATCTTCACACAACCAGAGCTCAATTTGAGACAAAGGAGATGGTTAGAACTAATTAAAGACTATGACCTTAGGATACACTATCACCCAGGCAAAGCCAACATAGTGGCAGATGCTTTGAGCCGAAGAGGTTATTGCAGCACTTTGTTGGTTCAAGAACAACAACCAACACTTTATGAGGAATTGAAGTACCTCAACTTAGAGATAGTGCAGCAAGGATATGTGAATACCCTAGAGGTACACCCGACTGTTCTGGATCAGATTAAGGAACAACAAGAAAGAGATGAAGACATCCAAGAAATTAAGAAAAATATGAGAAGGGGTAAAGCCCCAGGTTTCTCACAGGATGAGCAAGGAGTGGTGTGGTTTGGTAGCCGAGTTTGTGTGCCAAACAACCACGAGATTAAGCAACTCATTTTGGTGGAAGCACACGGATCACCATATTCTATCCACCCAGGCAGCACCAAAATGTATCAAGACCTTAAGGAGAGATACTGGTGGACCAGCATGAAGCAAGATGTGGCTAAGTATGTAGCCCAATGTGATGTGTGTATGAGAGTTAAAGCCCTACACCAAAAACCAGCCGGTTTGTTACAACCCTTGCCAATACCTGAATGGAAACGGGAACAAGTGGGCATGGATTTTATTACTGGACTGCCTAGGACCCAATCTGGGTATGATTCCATATGGGTGGTGGTTGATAGGCTAACTAAAGTAGCACATTTCATACCAGTTAAGACCACCTATACTAGTAATGTCTTGGCAGATCTATATATGGCCAGAATTGTTTGCTTACATGGAGTGCCCAAAAGAATAGTGTCAGATCGAGGATCTCAATTTACCTCAAGGTTTTGGCAAAGTTTGCATGAAGCTCTAGGTACTAAACTCAACTTTAGTACAGCTTATCACCCTCAAACGGATGGGCAAACCGAGAGAGTAAACCAAATCTTGGAAGACATGCTCAGGGCATGTGCTCTGGATTTTGGGAGAAGCTGGGACAAGAACTTGCCCTATGCCGAATTCTCCTATAATAATAGCTATCAAGCTAGCCTACAAATGTCTCCATTTGAGGCTTTGTATGGTAGATCCTGTAGAACCCCTCTCCTCTGGGATGAAGTTGGAGAGCATCAACTTTATGGGCCGGACCTGATCAAAGATGCCGAGAGCAAAGTCAAATTGATAAAGGAGCGACTGAGAGTGGCTCAGTCCCGACAAAAGAGCTATGCTGACACTCGACGCAGAGATCTATCCTTTGAGGTTGGTGACTTTGTCTACCTCAGAGTAACACCAATTCGAGGAGTTAGAAGATTTCGGATGAGAGGAAAATTAGCACCAAGATTTGTAGGACCCTACAAGATTTTAGCAAGACAAGGTGAAGTAGCTTATAAACTGGAACTTCCAGAGTCCTTGTCGGCAGTGCACAACATCTTTCATGTATCACAATTAAGGAAGTGCCTGCGGTTTCCTGAAGATCACACATTAGTTGAGGACATAGACTTACAGGAAGACCTCACCTATGTGGAGCAACCAATTAAAATTCTGGATGTTGCAGAGCGAGTCACCAGAAGTAGAATTATCAAGTCATACAAGGTACAGTGGAGCCATCATCCAGAGAGTGAAGCTACATGGGAAAAAGAAGAGGACCTCAAAGCTAACTACCCCTACCTCTTTGCTGATTCTATTTGAATCTCGGGGTCGAGATTCCTTTAAGGGGGGAAGGTTTGTAACATTCTGATTTTCTAAATCCTTTTTAAAATGTGTAAAATAAATTAAAGCTATTTTATTTTAATGAGAATTCCAAGTTGGTTCGGTTGGAGAGGTTTGAGTTGCTGAGACCTCCTTTTGGTATGCCCAGTAGACCTCCCCTTAGCATATCTTCTTTGGTTGTGTAGGTTTAGACCTCCTCTGTGGTCTAGGCCTCCCCAGTGGCACGTGAGGGTAGGCCTCCCTTGAGGCTTGGACCTTTTCTCGTCTGGAGGTACCCTTATGTCCTGGCCGACCTCTTTGAGTTTGGTCACTTTGGACCTCCTTGTAACCCCGTGGATTTCTTATATGCCTTCGATCCTCCTGAATTTATTTGAAACCCCTTGGCATTTCTTCTTGGCCGAAGGGACCTCTTTAGGGTTCATCGTAATTGCCAAGGCTTTGATCTCACCTTGAGCGGGTGGAAACCTCTTTTGAGTAGCTTTGACACACGAGTTTCTTTGGACCTCCCCCTTTGTTTTGAATCTAACGGTTTGGACCTCCCCTCACTTTGAATCCGAAGGCCCAGACCTCCCCGTGTGTTATACCACCTCGCGGACCTCTCACTTTGTTTGATCGTGGCGTTGGACCTCCCTTCGGAGATCCAACCGCCAGACGATCAACGTGTTATTAATATCAACCACGGGATCTCTTTGAAGTTCTCTGGACCTCCTTAGCCTTGAGACCTCCTTGAGTAGTAGGACCTCCTCGATGAAGTCCTGGTTGTCCGAACCTTAATCACGTGGACCTCCTCCATGTGTATTTGGACCCGTCACGCTCGGACCTCCTTGGTGTATATCGGGACCTCTTAGCCTTTGGACCTCCTCGAGGACCTCTCTGTGGGGCAAGACCTCCCCTTTGACCCGATTGTTTCTAAATTGATGGCCCCACTCACGGACTTGGTCATTCTCATTTCTCATACGAAAATATCTTGGGCATTTAATGCATGTCTTGTCACATTAAATGCATCCACATCGTGGTAATTACTTTGAATTGGGTCACTTAACCGCACGACATTTTCTTTGTTCCTTCCCATAGCAACATACATTGTCCTTCCTCGTACCTTTTGTCCAGAATGGTAGTGACACCTGCCCTGACATTCACCCACTTTTGACTCATTTTTATACTTATCCTTGGCACGTATGTGTCTAGTTTTCTTCACCCCTTTTTGACTATAATTAGTCCAGGGAGCTCTACCATTTTACCCTTTTCCCATTCACCATCTTGGCTTTCGTTCAGTGGCCGTCCAGGGAAGACTTGGCTCTCACGACCTTCCCTTCCATCCATTATTTCTTGTCCCTGGTAAGTTCCGTTGGTGACCTGCTCCACTTTTGTGTTTACCACTGTATTGTGATGGTCGTGTCCTTCACAGGACCTCCTCTTGTGGATTTCTTTTGGACTTCTGTGGCCTTTGTAAGAGGACCTCCTCCACGGCTTTTTATGCAAGGGGCATTCCTCAGACCTCCACGCTTCACCGCTTACATCACTCCTTTGGAGTCTTTTGCTAAAGACCACCCTCCTCTGGTGAGTTTAGACCTCCTCCCTAAGAACCTAATCTGGAATTTAGACCTCTCTGTTGGTTGTGTTTTGGACTTCTCTGGGGTTCTTTTGGTTTTCTTATTGTTCTTAATTGGATCTTTATTTGAACCTTCTTTGAAATTGCTCTTTTCACGTGTAGATTGTGAAGACTCTAGGAGTCCGAGTGTATCAAGAAGAGGAAGAATCTCGGGGACGATGAGCAAGGCAAGTTACACTCTTGATCATATTGCACCCAATACTTCAACTTAATTATGTTCGGTTTCAAGCGTAATGCATGCTTATTTTACCAAGTATTTCAATACCGGTTTAAATTCATAGTTATACCTACTTCCTTTGTATGGCCACTTTGTTGATTTGGACTAAACTCATTGTCACCTTTAGATCAAACTTGGGTCATGCAATAGTGTGAACAAAACCATTTGAAAAACTGGTGCTTAGACAAGCTTAGACCAAAAGTATTGATTTGGGGAAATCTTTACCAACATAACCAAATATTACTTAAAATGTTTTTACCATGACATTGGGTTGTCATGGAAGGATGAAAATGTTGCTGGGGAAGCAAAGATAATGAAATTGGAATTAGACTGGGGCGAATTCGTTGGCTTGGTTGGTGCAAGTTCATGCACGGGATCGTGCCTTTGTGGTAGATCGATGCCCTTGGGTTTGTGGAAGTCGCCCTAGTCATGTGCGGACCGGTCTTTGAGCGACCAATGCCAAGCCTATAATGGGCTATGCCACAATCGTGCAACCACATGTCTCCAGAATGGGGCGTGGGACCTGGCTGAGTAATTTGCAAAACTTCACCATATGCTGCTCCATTGGAGGTGTGGGAGGTCTTGTAGGATTGATGGTCTTTTATGACCTATTGTTCCCACTGGTGCAAAAGGGGGCTTCCCGCTGGATTGTTGTCCATAGGGGGGGTGAAACCTTAGCAAGGAAAAGCTGTGGTGGAGCAATGCATTGTAAAGGCCTTGTCATGAGCTCTAGATCTCTTACCTTTGGTAGTGAGAGGTGGCATTGACGAGTCTTGGGACAAACTAGAGTATTCATGTCGTGTGGGTAAAGTGCACAACCTCTGCAGAGTTAAATCTATTGAATAGCCGTGTCCACGGTCATGGACGTGCTGGCAAAGGCCACTTGAAGTTAGATGTTGGATTTGGGGTTTTCAGAAAGGTTTATCAAATCTGTTTTTGGGATTTTATCCCATGGGTTTGGGTAGGGAGCCTAATGTCAGGAGGGTATCCTTCACCAATTTGTTGATGAATGCTACTCAACTGAAAAACGCTTTGCTAAATGAATTTTAGCTATTAAAGACACCTTTGGAACTTAGTAATGGTATTTGAAAGAAAATTGGCTTTGTGCAAAATAACCATATTATGCCATCCTTTGATTATCCATATATGCATGTCATGTTGCTAACCCACGGTGTAACTTGCGAAGCACGGTTGTTGTGCTCACTCTTGCTCATTACAATCTTTGCCAGAGAAGATACTCGATTGAAGAAGATCGAGAAGACTAGGTTGTGCCCTCGGTCACCGCACGTGGCGAGTTGATGGACCTTTTGCCTCTTTTGGTTTTATGTATCTATGTCTGGCCCAAGGCCACCTTGTAAACAACTTTGTTAATATTGTGTTTAAATAAAGGTGTGTTCTGGATGTCACCACGGTTGTATTTGTGCTGTGAAGAGCTAGCCATGATCCTTGGGACTAGCTCGGAATTCACAGGGAACCCTGGAGCAAACTCGGACCTCTATGTCCTCATAAGGAGATGAACGTGTGAGGCTCTGAGGTGGTCTCAGATCTCCACGACCTCCTCTGGAGGGTCGTGGGTGGTCTTAGGGTATCCTCAGACCTCCTCGCTTGTCTCTGATTGTGGCCGTGGCAGATCCGTGGGTGCTCCCTGGCTCCAAGACCCTCTCGGGTCGGGTTCTCCTGGACGTCTAGGAGGTCCTGCGGGATCTCCTGGGTGGTCTTGGGGAACTACCCGAGAGGTCCTTTGTGGACCTCCTGGGAGGTCCTGATGGACTTTTCCAGAAGGTCTTGGAGGACCTCTCGGTGCCCTAGAGGTGGGTCGTTACAGAACTGCACACTCAGCGAATATCTTCATAAATTCAACCAACTGGCAAGGTATGCACCCGAAGATGTTGCCACTAACGAGTCCAAGCAAGAACGCTTTTTGGGTGGCCTCAATGATGATCTTTCAGTCCAGCTCCTTGCTCATAGCTTCCCAGATTTTCAGCAGCTTGTTAGTATGGCAATACGACAAGAAGGCAAACATATTGAAATAGAGAGCCGTAAGAAGAGGAAAGCAACTCGGCAATTTAATACAGAAGGTTCTTCTAGGCCCAGGACCTCCAAATTTCAGCAGAGGAGACCTGTGACCTCCTCCCCATCCAAGCCTCTAATGCAATCAAAGCGCCTGAGTACTTTCAGCCCCCGTATGACCTCTCCAGGAGGACAATTTCAGAAAAAACCAGCCACAATTTCTGCAGCAGGGGTAACTTGTTTTTATTGTGATGAAGTTGGGCACTATACCAATAAGTGCCCGAAAAAGCAACAAGCGACAGCCACTCCTCCAAACCGAGCCAGCCAGGGAAATTCAACTCATGGCAATAACTCCAACATGAAGTCTTCGGCTCAATTGATCAAGGGACGTGTGAATCATGTCACAGCTGAGGAAGCTCAAAATGCTTCAGACATGGTCCTTGGTACGTTTCTTGTTAATTCCGTGCCAGCCTCAGTTCTTTTTTGTTCCAGAGCTTTTCATTCATTTGTCTCTTCAAAGTTTGTGGGTAATAATGGGTTAGCTATATCTCCTCTAGTAAACCCTATGCTAATCCACTCCCTGGGCTCCGAAATGAGGACTAATACCTTGTGCCCAAATCTTTCCTTGGAAATCTTGGGAGTTTCCTTCTCTGTGGATCTTATAGTTTTACCCTCCGAAGGGTTAGATGTGATTCTTGGAATGGACTAGTTAGCCAAGAACCAAGATCGAATAGATTGTGCTAAAAAGTCCATTGTACTCACCGATAAGCAAGGTATACAAGTTGAATTCAGCCCCGAGACCTCTCCTAGAGCAAGTCCTAACTTGGCCTATTTGAGGGAGGTTAAGCTTGAAGACCTCCCTGTGGTAAGGGAGTACTCCGATGTGTTTCCTAGTGAGTTACCTGGAATGCCTCCGGATAGAGATTTGGAATTTATCATTAACCTAGTTCTAGGGATAGCACCTATTTCCAAGAGACCATATAGATTGCCAGTAAATGATCTGGTTGAGTTGAAGCAACAAATTGAAGAAATGCAAAGCAAAGGATTTGTGCGGCCGAGTTCCTCTCCTTGGGGAGCTCCTGTGATCTTTGTGGCAAAGAAAGATGGTACCCAACGCATGTGTGTTGATTATAGAGCCCTCAATGATGTCACTATTAAGAATAAGTATCATTTGCCCAGGATCAATGACTTGTTTGAACAACTAAAAGGAGCAACAGTTTTCTCCAAGATTGATTTGAGTTCAGGTTATCATCAATTAAAGATTCGACAAGAGGACATTCCTAAGACAGCTTTCTCAACTCGATATGGACTTTATGAGTTCACAGTTATGTCTTTTGGATTAACCAATGCCCCTGCATACTTTATGAACTTGATGAATAAAGTATTTATGAAGTATTTGGATAAGTTTGTCATTGCCTTCATAGATGACATTCTTGTGTACTCTGAGATTGAAGATGAGCATGAAGACCACCTTCGGTTGGTCCTAGATAAACTCAGAGACCACCAGCTCTATGCAAAATTTGAAAAGTGTGACTTTTGGTTGAAAGAGGTCACCTTTTTGGGTCATGTAATGTCAGCTGCAGGTGTGGCAGTCAACCCTAGCAAGGTTCAAGATGTTCTAGATTGGAAGCCACCCAAGTCAGTATCTCAAATTAGAAGCTTTCTTGGTATGGCAGGGTATTATCGTTGATTTATTGAAGGTTTTTCAAAAATAGCCAGACCTTTTACTCAGTTACTCAAGAAGGAAAGTAAATATGTGTGGACTTCAGCATGTGAGCAAAGCTTTCAAGAATTGAAGAAAAGATTAACCTCTGCTCCGGTACTGATTTTGCCCGATATCCGGAAAGATTTTGAAGTCTTTTGCGATGCCTCCAGGCAGGGCCTAGGCTGTGTTTTAATGCAAGAAGGTCGAGTGGTAGCTTATGCTTAGCGGCAATTAAAGCCTCATGAAGCTAACTACCCCACTCATGATTTAGAATTAGCTGCCGTAATATATGCTCTAAAAATTTGGCACCATTACCTTATTGGTAATCGCTGCGAGGTCTTTACAGACCATAATTGCTTAAAGTACATCTTTACCCAATCAGACCTCAATCTTAGGCAAAGAAGATGGCTAGAACTTATTAAGGACTATGATCTTGCAATTCACTACCACCCAGGCAAGGCAAATGTGGTAGCTGATGCGTTGAGCCGGAAGAGTTATTGCAGCACCTTAATGGTCCAGGAAAGTCAACCTCTTTTGTGCGAAGAATTGAGACGCCTAAATCTGGAAATCGTCAACCAAGGTTGTGTGCATGCTCTGGAAGTTGAGCCCACTATCCAGAGACAGATCTGTGAGAATCAAGCTAAAGATGAAAACCTCCAAGAGATCAAAGACAATATAAAAAGGGAGAAAGCTCCTGGATTTTCAGAAGATGAACAGGGAATTCTTTGGTTCTAAGAATGTGCTTTGTGTGCTGAACTGTCAAGAAATCAAGCAACTCCTACTTCAAGAAGCTCATGAGTCGCATTACTCCATTCATCCAGGGAGTACCAAGATGTACCAAGACCTCAAGGAAAGATATTGGTGGGTCGGCATGAAGAGAGAAATAGTTGAGTTTGTGGCGCGTTGTGATGTATGCCAAAGGGTCAAGGCTGAGCACCAAAGACCTGCTGGTTTGCTACAGCCCTTGCCCATTCCCAAGTGGAAATGGGAGCAAATCGGCATGGACTTTATCACTGGTCTGCCCAGGACTCAATCGGGCTATGACTCTATTTGGGTCGTGGTTGATCGATTAACCAAAGTGGCACATTTTATCCCTGTCAAAACTACTTATAGGAGCAGCAAGCTGGCAGAGCTCTATATGGCCTGAATTGTCTGCCTACATGGTGTGCCTAAGAGGATAGTGTCCGATAGGGGTTCCCAGTTCACCTCTCGATTTTGGGAGAGCTTACATGAAGCTTTGGGAACAAGGCTCGATTTCAGCACAGCATACCATCCTCAAACTGATGGGTAGACAGAGCGTGTGAACCAAGTTATTGAGGATATGCTCAGAGCTTGTGCATTGGACTATGGTGAAAGTTGGGACAAAAACCTCCCCTATGCTGAGTTCTCCTACAACAATAGTTACCAAGCTAGCTTGGAGATGTCTCCATTTGACGCTCTGTATGGGAGACAGTGTAGAACCCCCCCCCCTCCTTTGGGATCAAGTGGGTGAGCGCCAATTCTTTGGACCCGATGTCATCAAAGAAGCTAAAGAAAAGGTGAAGCTCATAAGAGAGCATTTAAGAGTAGCTCAATCCCGGCAAAAGAGCTATGCCGATACTCGTCGACGGGACTTGTCTTTTGAAGTTGGAGATTTTGTGTACCTTAGGGTAACTCCACTCAAAGGAGTTAGGAGATTTCGAAATAGAGGGAAGCTAGCACCAAGATTTGTTGGGCCATACAAGATATTGGCAAGACAAGGAGAAGTTGCCTATCAGATTGAGCTGCCAACTTCTCTGTCAGCAGTGCACAATATATTCTATGTGTCACAATTGAGGAAGTGCCTTCAAGTACCAGAAGACCACACCTTCCTGGAAAGCATTGATCTTCAAGAAGACCTCACTTATGTGGATAGGCCAATCAAAATTTTGGATATAGCAAAGCGTGTCACCCGAAGCAAGATCATTCGAACTTACAAGGTGCAGTGGAGCCACCACCCTAAAAGTGAAGCCACGTGGGAGAATGAAGAAGACCTTAAGACTAGCTATCCACACCTCTTTGCTGGCCAAGCTTGAATCTCGGGGTTGAGATTCCCTTAAGGGGGGTAGGTCTGTGACACCCTGATTTTCAGAGCCTTTTTGAAGATTTCAAGATAAAAAGAACTATTTGATTTTGATGAGAATTCAAAGCTTAAATTGAGGTTTCATAATGGATTTAAATTGAATAACTCATACTTCAACTAAAACTCTTTGATGGTTGTTGAGTTTGTTGGAGTTTTGGTGATCTTCCCCTTTTCTGTCCATGCTTTGTCCTTCTCTGGACCAGACCTCCTTGGGTTTAGACCTCCCAAGTGTTAGGATCTTCCCTGATCCAAACCTCTCTCTCTGGTTCTTCTCGGACCTAAACCTTCCCAGACCTAAGCTCTCCTAATGTTCGTTGAAACTCCTTCTGCACTCCTTTGAACTTCTCGACGTTCATGTGGACTTCCTCTTTGCTTTTAACCCTTGTAACTCTCTCTGGAAGTGTCCTTCACTGCCCATCCGGTGTTACCGCCCCAACTCACGGTATTACCGTTTTCTAGGACCTCCCTGTGTCCTCTGGGATCTCCTCTGTGTTCATTTGGACCTCCCTCGTACCCATTCGAGCCCCTCGTTTGATCCAGACCTCCCCCTTATTCAGATATGACCGTTAGGACCTCCCCTTTGGAGATCCTAACCATCCAAACCACCCCCTTATTTAGATCTGACCATTAGGACCTTCCCTTTAGAGATCCTAACCGTCCAAACCTCCCCCTTATTCAGATCTGACCGTTAGGACCTCCCCTTTGGAGATCATAACCGTCCAGACCTCCCCCTTATTTAGATCTGACCGTTAGGACCTCCCGTTTGAAGATCCTAACCGTCCAGACCTCCTCCTTATTTAGATCTGGCCGTTAGGACCTCCCCTTTTGAGATCCTAACCGTCCAGACCTCCCCCTTATTTAGATCTAACCGTTAGGACCTCCCCTTTGAAGATCCTAACCGTCCAGGCCTCCCCCTTATTTAGATCTGACCGTTAGGACCTCCCCTTTGGAGATCCTAACTGTCCAGACCACCCCCTTTGTTAGATCTGACCATTAGGACCTCCCCTTTGGAGGTCCTAACCGTCCAGACCTCACCTTGTTAGATCTAACGGTTCTGATCTCTCCTTTGTTAGATCTAAAGGTCTAAACCTCACCTTTGTTAGATCTAACGGTTCAGATCTCCCATTTGTTAGATCTAAAGGTCCAGACCTCACCTTTGTTAGATCTAACGTGTGGCAACCCGGCCAGGGGCCTCACCTGAGAGGTCCTCCAAGACCTCCCTAAGAGTCCATCAGGACCTCCCAGGAGGTCCCAAGGTGTTGGAAATATGCCCTAGAGGCAATCATAGAAATGATTATATTTCATTATGTTCATGACATTGGATAATGTGTTATCTTGTTCCTAGAATAATATTGTTAATATTTATTATCAAGTATGTGACTTGGTTGTGAAACTCTATATTCTGCGATAATTATTCTTATCGATCCTCGGTCGTAAACATATGAGGACACATATGAATAGACTAGCATATGTATTGGTTGATGGCTATGTTTCACGAGTCATAGATATGGAGATATCAAACCAATAATATGGACACATGTTAGAGAACATGATGTTGGATAAGACCCACCTTGAGGCACTATTGAGATTGTTATGAATCTATGTGTCATTAGTTGGTCTCAAGCAATGATGATGTATAATCCTTAGACCGAGATCAAGATGGTTTCCTACATGTGTAAGAGCACTCTTAGGGGTTGCCAAACGCTACACCGTGAATCGGGTAGTTATAAAGGTAGCTTTGGGTATGCTCAAACATGTTGAGGAATGTGATTTGGTCGGATATGGGATTTGCCCTCCTAACATAACAGAGAGATGTCTCGCCCTCGCAGATCGGATAAAGAAAGTGCATGGCCATGCCACTAGTAGTCGAAGTGTTCACCACGTAAAGTTATCTCGACACTCGATCGAGAAAGTATTGAATACCCATGGATGACACAACATCTCACCGGAGTTCGACCGGACATCGTGAGGCAAAGGAGTATACACGAGTAGGTCGCTTAGTTCGGACAGATATGCATGGTCGATATCTGATACAAGCTGGTCGAGATCGGTCGAACGTAGTCACAGAGTGGTCGTAAACTCGTCGTAAGCAATTACGAGCTGGTCGTGACCAAATCTGAACCGGTCGATAAAGATAGGACCTAGTCGTAAGTGATGAGGACCTAGTCGAGATCATATTGCATTAAGGTTCGTCCGATATAATTCGTGTGTATTCGGGAATCGATATGTTTCGCTAGGAGCCGCATTTCGACTCGTGATCGGAAACGGTTTCCGAGTCACAACCGAACTACACATGAACCTCTGTGGTCACACACTTAACGGGTTGAACAAACCAAGACGAATACGATTCAGAACGCGTGTTGGATAGGATCCGCCACAAGCGCTATATAAGGAGGTGCATGAGGCTATTGGGAAAGAAGTGTGAAACACCACCAAAACCCTAGCCGCCATCTTCTTGAGAGCTCCACCGTGCGATTTGGTGCTAGCACACCGGCGCTCGTTGTTCCTTCCCCGGACGTGTGGATACCGAGAGGCGCTACTACGATTGTTGCGCTTTGAGGACGATCCGCGATCTTCACAAGGAACCGCAGACGTTCTTTGGAGGAGACGATCGACTACGACCACTACATCGACGCGCTCTTCGTTGGACCAGCCGCTCCAACCCTTCTTCCACCTGCTCGCGTCGCTGGTAACGATCTGTGATCATCTACTTGCTTGGCATCCTGGTTCGCGTGGTAGAATTTTTATTTGTAGCTATTGTAGCCTACCCCGTGACCCTACAGTGGTATCAGAGCCATCCTGCGTAGTTTTTGATCTGGATCGATCGCATATACTTGATATGTGGTAGTAGTAGATTGGATCTATTCTTGGTCGATTTTGGTAACTGGATCGGTTCATATAGATGGAACGACCTAGACCCTGGTCGATAAGATCGATCGGTTTCTCGGTGGTAGTAGATGGGTTTACGAGGAGGTATGAGCTATAAGGACCAGATAGTTTATTGCACTTGTCCACGACGCATCGCATATCACTCCTCGGCGGTGAATTCGCCATCGGAGTATGCCGCAAGATGTGGTCGATCAAGGCATTGATCGGATTGGTTGAATAGGGCTAATTTGATTAACCCGATGATTTCCAAGGCTCTGACACGTGAATAAGATTCATGTTTGGAAAAAGTTTCGAGCGCCGCGCCTCGACCTATGAGGGCGCCGCCTTGACCCCGCCGCTAACCGGCTAGCGGGACCGCCGTCTTGGGTATTCGTACTGCTGCGCTATAGGTAGTGTGTGCTCATGTCGTCCGTTAGAATTGGATTACATGCATAACTTGTTTTTGCAGGATTGATGTGAATAATATGACCCATCTTGTTTCATGTATGAGATGCATGTATGCTTGTAATATTCATGACTGCGTGTCATGTTAATTGCAGCCCAAGGTCTGTTTATAATTGTATAACTACTGACTGCGTGTCGACTTGTGATGCTTCTTTACTCCTTGTGTTTCATTACTAGTGCTATTAGAAATAATGGCCTAGTAGGAGTGCTTGGAGGAGTCCACCACTTGAAGACATGGTGAGCAGGATGCATGGCGATGGAGATTACCATGAAGAAGGGTCATGCTATATCACAATGCAATTTGATTGTCTGTGAATGCCTTTACATTTCTGTTTCATTTATTTCTATACATGTTATTTTGCTTTAATTGCTTTTAACATGATAGAAGTAAAATTCCCTCACTTAATATTAAGTTAAATTGATGCCCTCCCAAATATGCCGCACCATCAAAAGTCATGTATTTTAATGGTAGGTCTTGCCAAAGCAGAGTGCCATTAACTCTCCTTGACTAGATGGGTTTGTGTCGACACTTACACGGCATTGGTTTAACTTAACAAGGTTATCATAACAGTTGTGGACCTTGGGGCATAAAGGTTGAGTCTGTCAAGCATAGAGATGTCGCCCAACAACAAGAGTCATATAGTAGATATGATTAGCAAAAGTTGCTTACCGCTTTCACTAGTCTTCTAGCAAAGGAAGCCAAAGCTCACTAGTTGATTAATGATTATGGATCTTGAATCATTAAATGTCATAAGAGGGATATGATGTTTAGTGGGAGTATCTTTATTAAATTGTTTAATAGAAGTTACTTTAATGAACATATGTCTTAGTTTTGCATATATTTTTGTAGATCATGGCACCAATCGCAGACCTACATCCAGCTTTTGCTTTACGCTCGATACTTGAAAAGGAAAAACTTAATGGAACAAATTTTGCGGATTGGTCCCCAAACTCGAGAATTGTTCTCGGGCAAGATAAAAGGAACATGTTCTAGAAGAACCAATTCGAGATGTGCCTTACAGAAAATGCTGTTCTGCTTTGCTATCAAAACCGCCTATAAAAGGGCATGTGATGAGTCCCTTGATGTTAGCTGCCTCATGCTTGTCGCTATGAACTCGAGACCTTCGAAGCGGTTTGAGAACATAGAGGCCTCACGATATGATCGTGGCGCCAAAGGCATGTTTGAGACACAAGCAAGAACCGAGAGATTTGAGATTTCAAAGAACTTGTTTGGATGTAAGCTAGCTGAGGGTGGTTCGGTGAGCCCTCATGTAATCAAAATGGTTGGTTACACGCAGAGCTTGGAAAAACTTGGTTTTCCACTTAGCCAAGAATTGGCTACAGATTTGATTCTTGCTTCGCTTCCTGAAAGCTATGGCCAGTTCATTTTGAACTTCCATATGAACGGCTTAGACAAGAATCTCACCGAACTACATATGATGCTTAAGACAGCAGAGGGCAGTATTAAGAAATGCAACAATCATGTGATGATGGTGCAAAAGAGTACAAGCTTCAAGAAGAAGGCTAAGACTTGGGTCAAGAAAAGGGGCAAGGCTAAAGTTTCGGATGAGATCCAAACTGACAAACCTAAACCCAAGACTAAGTCTGGCCCGACTCAAGAGAATGAATGCTTTTACTGCAAAGAACTAGGCCACTGGAAGAGGAACTGCAAGAAATACCTGGCTGATCAGAAAAAGAATGGTGGGACTAAAACTTCCACTACAGGTATTAATGTTATAGAAGTTTTTCTTGCTGACTCTTCTGTTAACTCATGGGTATTTGATACCGGATCGGTTGCTCATATTTGCAATTCGATGCAGAGTCTAACAAGAAGTAGGATGATTGCAAGGGGCGAGATGGATCTTCGCGTCGGGAATAAAGCAAAGGTTGTCTTTGCATTAGCCGTCGGGACTATGCCACTACTTTTGCCTTCGTGATTTATTATGGAATTGAATAATTGTTATTACGCTCCACCATTAGTAGAAACATTATCTCTGCCTCATGTTTGATGGCAGAGGGTTATAAGTTCATTATAGAGAACAATGGTTGTTCTATATTTTTGAATGAAGTGTTTTATGGCTATGCACCTATTTTGAATGGGTTGTTTATTTTAAATCTTGATGATGCATCCGTCTATAATATTAATGCTAAAAGGCTTCGGCCTAATGAAATAAATTCCACTTTTATTTGGCATTGTCGTTTGGGTCACATAAGTGAGAAACGCATGAAAAAGCTCCATAATGATGGAACTCTAAACTCATTTGATTTAGAATCATTTGAAACATGCGAGTCTTGCCTGGTCGGAAAGATGACCAAGACGCCTTTCACTGGTCGTAGTGAAAGGGCGCACGACCAGTTGGAACTCGTACATACTGATGTATGTGGACCAATAAGCACGATGACCAGAGGTGGTTTTCAAGATTTCATTACTTTCACCGATGACTATAGTAGATATGGTTATATCTACTTAATGAGGCACAAGTCGAATCCTTTGAAAAGTTCAAGGAGTTCCGTAATGAAGTCTGTAATCAACTTGGCAAGACAATCAAATCTTTACGATCCGATCGTGGAGGTGAGTTTTTGAGCCATGAGTTTGGTAATCATTTGAAACAATGTGGAATTGTTCCTGACTTACACCACCCGGCACTCCACAATGGAATGGGGTGTCCAAGCGGCATCGAATCGACCTTGTTGGACATGGTTCGATCAATGATGAGCCAATCGGATCTGCCATTATATTTTTGGGGTTATGCTCTAGAAACCGCCGCTTTCATTTTAAATAAGGTACCATCTAAATCAAGAGATAAGACACCATATGAGATGTGGGTAGGAAAAGTCCTAGCTTGTCTTTTTCTAAGGATTTGGGGATGTGATGTCTATGTTAAACGCTTGACGCCCGATAAGCTCACACCCAAATCGATAAATGCTTCTTTATAGGATATCCTAGGGAAACCAAAGGATATTACTTCTACAACCGAAGAGGACAAAGTTTTTGTTGTCCGAAATGGTGTCTTTTGGAGAAAGAGTTTCTTTCAAAAGGAGTCATGGGAGAAAGGTGCGACTCAAGAAATTAGGAAACATCTGAAAACGTTTCAACTCCTCTTGAACATCTACTAGATGAACAAATTGTTGTTGAACTCAGAGACAAGGCACCCATTACACGAGATCTAAAAGGTCGCGTCAATTGCCTACAAGATATGGGCATGACATATTATTATTGAATAATGGTGAGCCTAAGACTTATGAGGAAGCGATGATGGACCCAGACTCTGAGAAATGGCTTGGAGCCATGAAATCCAAATAGATTCCATGAGAGAAAATCGGGTTTGAACACTGGTCGATCCACTTGATGGTGTCAAAACCATTGAGTGCAAATGGATCTATAAGAAAAGATTGATATGGATGGAAATGTTCACATTCATAAGGCTCGACTAGTCGCAAAAGGTTTTCGACAAGTTCAAGGAGTTGACTACGATGAGACTTTCTCACCAGTAGCGATGCTTAAATCTGTTCGGATCATTCTAGCAATTTTGCATATTTCGACTATAAGATATGGCAAATGGATGTCAAAACAGCTTTCCTTAATGGAAACCTAGATGAGGATGTGTACATGACACAACCTGAAGGTTTTGTCGATCCAAACAATGCTAGTAAAGTATGCAAACTTCAAAAGTCCATTTATGGGTTGAAGCAAGCATCTCGGAGTTGGAATATACGTTTTGATGAGGAGATCAAAAGGTTTGGTTTAAATCAAGAACAAAGAAGAACCTTGTGTTTACATGAAGGTTAGTGGGAGCGCACTTGTTATTCTCGATCTTGTGTGTAGATGACATACTCTTGGTGGAATGACATTCCAATGTTAGAATTGTTAAATCTTCATTAAGAAAAAGTTTCTCAATGAAAGATTTAGGAGATGCAGCATATATCTTAGGAATAAGGATCTATAGAGATAGATCTAAGAGGCTAATTGGATTAAGCCAGGAAATGTACATAGACAAAGTGTTGAATCGGTTCAACATGCAAAATTCCAAGAGAGGATTCTTGCCCATGGCACATGGCATTAATCTTATAAGAATCAGTGTCCTACGACCACTGATGAGCGAGACAAAATGAGTGATATTCCATATGCTTCGGCCATTGGATCTATCATGTATGCCATGATATGTACACGACCAGATGTATCATATGCTCTAAGTGTTACGAGCAGATACCAAGCTGATCCCGGTGAAGGTCACTGGACAGCCGTGAAAAACATTCTTAAGTACTTAAGAAGGACTAAGGATGTGTTCCTAGTTTATGGCGGTGATGAAGAGCTCGTTGTAAATGGTTACACCGATGCAAGCTTTCAAACCGACAAAGATGATTATCGTCATAATCTGGTTTTGTATTCATTTTGAATGGAGGAGCAAAGGAGTCGAAAAGTTCCAAGCAAGAGGCGCTTCTTCGATTCCACGACGAGGCCGAGTACATTGCGCTTCAAGCTACAAAAGAAGGTGTTTGGATAAGGAATTTCATTATCTTGAATTGGGAATGGTTCCGAGTGCCTCGAGCCCAATGGATCTCTATTGTGACAACAATGGAGCCATTGCTCAAGCTAAGGAGCCTAGATACCATCAAGTCCAAACACATACTCAAAGCGTTATCATCTTATCCGCGAATTGGTGGATAGAGGAGATGTTAAGATATGCAAAGTTCATACGGATTTAAATATTGTCGATCCGCTGACAAAGCCTCTCACACACCAAAGCATGAGGCACACACAAGAGCTATCAGATTAGATACCTAAAATGATTGACTCTAGTGCAAGTGGGAGATCATGGAAATATGCCCTAGAGGCAATCATAGAAATGATTATATTTCATTATGTTCATGACATTGATAATGTGTTATCTTGTTCCTAGAATAATATTGTTAATATTTATTATCAAGTATGTGACTTGGTTGTGAAACTCTATATTCTCGCGATAATTATTCTTATACGATCCTCGGTCGTAAACATATGAGGACACATATGAATAGACTAGCATATGTATTGGTTGATGGCTATGTTTCACGAGTCATAGATATGGAGATATCAAACCAATAATATGGACACATGTTAGAGAACATGATGTTGGATAAGACCCACCTTGAGGCACTATTGAGATTGTTATGAATCTATGTGTCATTAGTTGGTCTCAAGCAATGATGATGTATAATCCTTAGACCGAGATCAAGATGGTTTCCTACATGTGTAAGAGCACTCTTAGGGGTTGCCAAACGCTACACCGTGAATCGGGTAGTTATAAAGGTAGCTTTGGGTATGCTCAAACATGTTGAGGAATGTATTTGGTCGGATATGGGATTTGCCCTCCTAACATAACAGAGAGATGTCTCGGGCCCTCACAGATCGGATAAAGAAAGTGCATGGCCATGCCACTAGTAGTCGAAGTGTTCACCACGTAAAGTTATCGACACTCGACGAGAAAGTATTGAACAGTCCATGGATGACACAACATCTCACGGAGTTCACCGGACATCGTGAGGCAAAGGAGTATACACGAGTAGGTCGCTTAGTTCAATAGATTCTGGATCGGTCGATATCTGATACAAGCTGGTCGAGATCGGTCGAACGTAGTCACAGAGTGGTCGAAACTCGTCGTAAGCAATTACGAAAGCTGGTCGTGACCAAATACGAATGGTCGATAAAGATAGGACCTAGTCGTAAGTGATGAGGACCTAGTCGTAGATCATATTGCATTAAGGTTCGTCCGATATAATTCGTGTGTATTCGGGAATCGATATGTTCTGCTAGGAGCCGCTACGACTCGTGATCGGAAACGGTTTCCGAGTCACAACCGAACTACACATGAACCTATAGGGTCACACACTTAACGGGTTGGAACAAACCAGTACGAATACGATTCGTAAACGTGTTCGGATAGGATCCGTCACAAGCGCTATATAAGGAGGTGCATGAGGCTATTGGGAAAGAAGTGTGAAACACCACCAAAACCCTAGCCGCCATCTTCTTGAGAGCTCCACCGTGCGACTTGGTGCTAGCACACCGGCGTTCGGTTGTTCCTTCCCTGGACGTGTGGATACCGTAGAGGCGCTACTACGATTGTTGCGCTTGAGGACGATCCGCGATCTTCACAAGGAACCGCAGACGTTGCTGGAGGAGACGATCGACTACGACCACTACATCGACGTGCTCTTCGTTGGACCAGTCGCTCCAACCCTTCTTTCCTGCTCGCTGGCGTCTGTTGGTAACGATCTGTGATCATCTACTTGCTTGGCATCCTGGTTCGCGTGGTAGAATTTTTGTTTGTAGCTATCGTAGCCTACCCCGTGACCCAACACAAGGACCTCTCGGGTGGTCCACTCAGGCCTCCCAGGAGATCCAGCCGGACCTCCTAGAGGTCTAGGGAACTGACCCGAGGAGGTCTTTGGACCTCAGACCTCCCCAAGCTCCACGCTCTGATCCGAGGGAGGTCCATGAGGATCCATCCCAAGGAGGTCATAGGGCTTGGGACAAGCCTCACGTCCACTGTGATCTAAACTAGTCCCCAAGGATCAACGACTAGTTCTCATAGCAAGCAAGTGATAACATACATATTCACAAAAGGCTTTATTAACAACAAAAGAGAGTTGATTACAAGGGGTTACTTACAAGCTCCAGCAACCAAGAGCGAAATACACAGCAGAAAACCAAAAGTATGGACTCCATCCATTACACCACATGTGATTGGCTGGAGGGTGGAGCCTAATTGATTTGGTCCTCCTCATCATCAAAGAAGTCTCCTCCTGCTCAATTCATCAATCAAGCAAGTATGAGCACAACAACCGTGCTCGCAAGTTACACCCGTTAATTAACAGAATGATATGCATAATGGATATATCAAAGGAAGGCATATTAGGGTTGATTTGCGTAAAGCCAAGTTTGTTTCAAATACAAGTATTAAGTTCCAAGGCAGATATACCATAACTAAAATTCATTTTGTAAATTCTCTTTTTCAGTTGGATAACATTCATCATCAAGATGGTGAAGGATACCCTCATGTCACATGGCTCCCCGCCCATAAACCATTTGGATAGAAATCCAAAACCAATTCCATAAGTCCTTTGTAAACCAAAACCAAGAGCTAACTTTGAGTGGCTTTGCTAGCATGTCCATGACCGCGGACACGGCTATTCGAATAGATTTACACTCTGCAAAGGTTGTACACTTTACCCACATGACATGAATTCTCTAGTTTGTTTGGCATCCGTCAATGCCACCTCACACTTCCTTTGGTGAGAGGTCTAGAGCACATGACAAGGCCTTTACAAAGCATTACTCCAACGCAGTCCACCCTCACTAAGGTTTCACCCCCTTTGGACTACCCATCCGCAGGGTTCAGGCCCCCTCTTGCGCCAGGTGGGACTATAAAGGTTGTAACATGACTACCCACCGCATCCACAGGATCAACCGCGATGGAGCTTTGCAAATTAGTTAGCCAGGTCCCTTTGCCCATTTCTCAGAACATGTGGTTGTACGAGGGTGGCATAGCCCATTATAGGCATAGCAAGATGCGGCTCAAAGACCGGTCCTCATATGGCTTGGGCGGCTAACACAAACCCCTGGGTCTCAACCCTACCCGAGTTGAGCCCGTGCATACCCTGCACCAGCTAAACAACCAATCCGCCCAAGACCAAATCCATTTGTTCATTTCTGTTTTTCAAAACCATTTATCAAAACCTCCATGACAACCCAATGTCATGGCTTTAAAACATTGAACATTTTGGTCTGTTGGAAGAAACATTTCCCAAATCAAGATTTTGGTATAAGCAAGACTAAGCTTTCATTTTTCATAAGCCTCTGGTCCTTACTATTGCAAAAACCAGATTTTATCAAAGGTGACAATGAAGTGGGTTCAACATAGACAATGGCCATACAATGGAACTGGGCATAGCTACGAACAAGAAGATAGGCATTGAAATAATTTAGTAAAAGTAAGCATGCGTACATCTTTGAAATCAACATAAGTATCTTGAAGTAATGGGTGCAATATGATCAAGAGTGTAACTTGCCTTGCTCAAAGTCTTGAGCTTCTTCTTCTTCAAGGGACCCTTGCTCCTCACTACTGTCGCAATCTACACGGTGGGAAACAAAATAACTTAAATAGAGCTCAAGCAAGATCCAAAGAAACTCCAAATAAACTCCAATGTAAAACCAACTAAGAGATTGGGAGATCAGGAGGGGGTCCAATGAGCTTGCTGGAGAGGTCCAGAGAGCTTGGAGGGAGGTCCAAGAGCTGGTCGGTGGAGCTAGAGAGTGGAAATGAGGAGAAAGTGAGAGAGGAAGGGCTGCCCAAGCTATATATAGCTGGAGCCATTGAGCATGCCCCCAAGATACGGGTGTCCAAGAGTTGGTAAAGAGGACAATGGAAACAGGCAAGGGATGTGACAAAAGTATGACATGGGTATTGCAAAAAGTGGTACCATTTAATGTGATACAACATGCATTAAATGTGGGGGAGACTCCTTTGCGCAAGGACACAGTCAAAGGATAAAAGAAACATGGGTGTGACTGTCAAGTGGGTCCAGTCAAGACCCAATGGGGAGGTCCTGTGGAGACCTTGAGGAGGTCCCACGGAGGACAAGGGAGGTCCTCACCCACTGGGGAGATCCTGACGGTTAGATCTCCAAAAGGGAGGTCCAACGGCCAAGATCAAGTGCAAAAGGGGAGGTCTGCAGAGGTCAAGTGGAGGTCCTCACCCACTAGGGAGGTCCTGACGGTTGGATTAAATCAAGGGGGAGGTCTGGATGGTCAGGATCTAATCGAAGGAGGAGGTCTTGAACGGTTAAGATCTCCAAAGGGGAGGTCTGAACGGTTAGGATCTCAAAATGGGAGGTCCTAACAGTCAGATCTACGAGGGAGGTCTGGACGGTTAGGATCTCCAAAGGGGAGGTCTTAACGGCCAGATCTACAAGGAGGGAGGTCTGGATGGTTAAGATCTCCAAAGGGGAGGTCTTAAGGGCCAGATCTACAAGGAGAGAGGTCTGGACGGTTAAGATCTCCAAAGGGGAGGTCTTAACGGCCAGATCTACCAGGAGGGAGGTCTGGACGGTTAAGATCTCCAAAGGGGAGGTCTTAACGGCTAGATCTACAAAGGAGGAGGTCTGGAGATGAACGATGGCAAGATAAGAAGTGGGAAAAGTGGGAGCCGCAGGATCTCTATCGAACGGGTCAAAGCATTTGGGCCGTTCGGACCGAGCGAACGCCCCAACAGATCGGGGCCGTCCAATACGAATCGGACAGTTCTAGAGGAGTGGGACGTTCGGACCATCCGAACGTCTCACCAAGATCATACCGTCCGACGCAAATTGAATGGTACACAACCGATAGAGGTCTAAATGGACAAGGAGGATGTCCCGGAGGACATAGGGAGGTCCAAATAAAGGAAAGGGGAGGTCCTACAGGACATGGGGAGGTCCTGTAGGACACGGGGAGGTCCAAATAGACAAGGAGGAGGTCCTAGAGGACATAGGGCGCTAGATCGAACCATGCAAAAGGCAGAGGAGGTCCAAGTCCGAAGGGAATCCAACGGAGGAGATCAAAGGGAAGGTCTTTAGCGGTCCGATTTGATCAAGGGAGGTCCAAATAGACAAGGAGGAGGTTCAAAGAACACGAGGAGGTCCACAGAGAAATCCCGAGAAACGGTATTACCACGAGTTGGGAGCGGTAACACCGGGTTGGCAAAGAAAGGAATTTCCCGAGAGGGTTACATGGACCAAAGCAAAGGGGAAATCCGAGTGAACACAAAAAGCTTCAAGAGGGTTCCGAAGGAACTCAAATGAACATGAGGAAGGCGTAGGCCTGGGAAGGTTTTAAGCCAGAGAAGACCCAAAGAGGGAGGTTTGGATCTAGGAAGGTCTGGTCCAGAGATGGGCAAAACATGGACAGAAAACGGAAGATCACCAAAACTCCAACGACTCAACAAACCATCAAGAGATTTTAGTTGAAGTTTGAGTTAGTCAATTTGAAATCCATCCTAAAATTTCAAGTTAAGCTTTGAATTCTCATCAAAATAAAATGGTTCTTTTTATTTTGAAATCTTCAAAAAGGCTCTGAAAAATCAGGGTGTTATAAACCTACCCCCCTTAAGGGAATCTCAACCCCGAGATTCAGGCTTGGTCAGCAAAGAGGTATGGATAGTTTGTCTTAAGGTCTTCTTCCTTCTCCCACGTGGCTTCACTCTCAGGGTGATGACTCACTGCACTTTGTATGTTCGAAGGATCTTGCTTCTGGTGACACGCTCCACAACATCCAAAATTTTGATTGGCCTCTCCACATAAGTGAGGTCTTCTTGAAGATCAATGCTTTCCAGGAAGGTGTGGTCTTCTGCTACTCGAAGGCACTTCCTCAATTGCGACACATGGAATATATTGTGCACTACCGACAGAGAAGTTGCCAGCTCAATCTGATAAGCAACTTCACCTTGTCTTGCCAAGATCTTATACGGTCCAACAAATCTTGGTTTTGAAAAACAGAAATGGACAAATGGATTTGGTCTTGGGCGGATTGGTTGTTTGGCTGGTGCAGGGTTATGCACGGGCTCAACTCGGGTAGGGTTGAGACCCAGGGGTTTTGTGTTAGCCGCCCAAGCTATATGAGGACCGGTCTGCGAGCCGCATCTTGCTAGCCACCATCGTACAACCACATGTCCCGAGAAATGGGCAAAGGGACCTGGCCGACTAATTTGCAAAGCTCCATCGCGGTTGATCCTGTTGATGCAGTGGGTAGTCATGTTACGACATTTGTAGTCCCACTTGGCGCAAGAGGGGGCCTGAACCCTGCGGATGGGTAATCCAAAGGGAGTGAAACCTTAGCAGGGGTGGACTGCGTTGGAGTGATGCATTGTAAAGGCCTTGTCATGTGCTCTAGACCTCTCACCAAAGGAAGTGTGAGGTGGCTTTGACGGATGCCAAACAAACTAGAGAATTCATGTCATGTGGGTAAAGCTGTACACCTCTACAGAGCGTAAATCTATTCGAATAGCCATGTCCACGGTCATGGACATGCTAGCAAAGCCACTCAAAGTTAGCTCTTGGTTTTGGTTTTCAAAGGACTTATGAAATTGGTTTTGGATTTCTATCCAAATGGTTAATGGGCGGGGAGCCATGTGACAGGAGGGTATCCTTCACCACTCGTGATGAATGTTATCCAACTGAAAATGGAGTTTTGAAAATGAACTTTTACTTATTACAATGGCTTTGAAACTTAATACTTGTAATTGAAACAAACTTGGCTTTATGCAAATCAATCGTAATATGCCTTCCATTGAGATACCCATTATGCATGTCATACTGTTATTTGACGGGTGTAACTTGCGAACACGGTTGTTATGCTCACTCTTGCTTGAATAACCATTTAGCAAGAGAGGACTGTGAAGAGGAGGATCCACAAGATGAGTAGGCCGCGCCCTCCAGCCAATCACCTGTGGTGTAATGGATGGAGTCCATCCTTTTGTTTCCCAATGTGTATTTTGCTCTTGGTTGTCGGAGCTTGTAAGCAACCCCTTGTAATCAACTCTCTTTGCTATCAATGAAGTCTCTCGTGGATGTATGTTATCACTTGCTTTGCTGTGAGAACTAGTCATTGATCCTTGGGGACTAGTTTGGATCACAGTGGACTTGAGGCTTATCCCAAGCCCCACGACCTCCTCGGGTTGGATCCTCACGGACCTCCCTCGGGTCAGGGCGTGGAGCTTGGGGAGATCTAAGGTCCCCTGACTTGCCTTAGGTTGGGACCCCATTTTCCCTCGGGTGGTTCTACTAGGCCCTCGAGTGGAACTACCAGACCCCGGTCCTATCGAGCACCTGAGCAGTACCACCGGACCTCCTGTGAGGTCCTGATGGACTTCTGGAGATCCGGGAGTACCTCACGGGTGACTCTCGGGTAGTTCGTGGTCTGGACGGTCCTACCAGGATGCTCTACGGGACGTCCTGGGAGTTCTTAGTGAACTTTCCAGGAGGTCCTGGAGGACCTCTCGGGTAACCCCTAGCCGAATCGTTACAATCAGTTGCTGAGGAAGAATTCGGGAATCTGGAGTTCTACGATAAGTACTTTGAAGACTATGCGAATTAGGATGCGCTCTCCAATTGATACATGTGTGCATATCTGATGGCTACCACAAGTTATCTTATTTCCACTGCAAGAGTTCTTTTGGTCTTTTAATCCCTGCATAGCAAATTATGTAAATTTTAACCAAAAAAATCCGCTGCTTCTATTTAATAACAAATTGCTTCTTTCTTAACTATTTCGTTGTATAGATATGATTTACATCGATATTGTCACTGTGTCAGTTAGCAGACTAATTCAAAATACACAGAGTCTAGATTTGTAAGTTAGTTGGGGTCCCGACATCAGGTCAGGTAGCAGTTGGGGAGAAGAATCGGCCCAAATACTTTAATCGAATCCTTCATATCATCCCATTATAGGGGTTTCAGGACAACCCTATGCCAGGGCAGCAAGCAATGAGACGACATGTGAGTCACAATTAGCATGATACAAAAATGAAGTGTATACCAAGAGAATTCCCATACAATAGATAGGTATAGCCAACTAATTTCGTACCTACATCATACCAGAACCTGAGCTCAAAGAAATGTTTCAACTAATCAGCTTCATTCCAACCAACTTCCATGTCTTCAGGGCACAGCTTTCCCAAAGTCAACGCCGCCAGGAGCTTCTCTGACCTGAAACCTCGGCAGCCTCGCTGCGAAATTCCTACCGTTTCATTATCGCTGTCATGGCGGCATCTAGGGGGTTTTCCTTTAATGAAACTCGGCGCTGTTGACGGAACAAAGAGTGGCGCCCCCTGAAAACAGAACTCTGGTTGCTGGGGAAAAGGCGCGCGCAGAGTTGCAAGAATGAGTGGTTCTCCTGCTGAATGGGACAATCTTCCATTTCAACCTCCTGGCTGGTTTCGGTCTGTGCCTGTGATGAAATGACAGAAGCAGAGTTTAGCATTTCTCACAAATGTATAGGCATGCAGAAATAACATTCAGCCCACTATGATGCCTCCTGATCTGGTTATTAAGATGTGATGTGGGTACAATAGCAAAGAAACACAGCACAATGGGCACTAACAGCTAGGCGTACCGACAGGGCATGTGAGTGGAACCAAAACCACAATGCCCAGGTGACAGAAGAGCAGCCTATATGACTAGATGGTGAAATGTAAGTCAAAATGTTAATCAATTGATGCAACATTCCCATATAATTACTCGTTACCAAAAAGAAGTCAATGGTTGGGCTTTCAAGGTTCAAATGCAAGCTGCAAAACCAACCACTGAACAATATAAACTATTAAGAACCTTTTTGCCTCTGTTGATCCTAGCCACATTGTCATAATGCCATACCACATGAAAAAAAAGTTGAAATTGCCCTGAAACAGTCTGGCTAAAGTTACCTTCTGTTGGTGATGCTCAACTTTGGAGTCATCATTAGGCTGAGTGGAAGTATGTTCTTCCTGACTGTTCAGATCTTCATACCCTACCTCTTCTTTTTCCTCGGAGTATTGTCTGGAGCCCTCGTCTTCATAGTCAGGAGGTGGAATATTAGATGGCCGATTATTGAGGAATTTTCCAAGATTTTCCATCTGAATCCCTGTATCATCTGCTTCCATTGTCTCTTTGTACACATGAGTTTGCTCCTGACTAGAGGCAGTGTCATGACTACCACGGTTATTAACAGCAGAGTTTACCTGGCATGCAAAGCATAAGTTAGTTCAAGGTGAAGATGACCCGCACGGCTGGAAAAACAAATTTACATTCTGAGAATAAAAATCTCCAAACTATCTAGAAAGTAAAAGCACATCGACCACTAACACAACTAAATGAATGGTGAGAAAAGCTACGATTATACAATTAGAATTGACACTTGGAACACTCAAGCAGATGTACTCAGGGAAAACGCTATCGCCGAAATTTCGGCGGTTACCGGCGAAAATCATTATCAATGGGGCCCAGTAAAAAAATGTATCGGCTAAAAAATTTTGGGCCCATTTGAAACTATAGCCCAGCCCAACAGCCCACTTTTCCCATCTTCCCATCCCATTGAGTTGGAATGCCCTAATGGCGCTTTCCCTGCTCGTGAATGCAATTTCAGTGGCGGCGGCTCTCTGTGCTCTCTACTGCCATAGCGTTTTCCCTAGCCGTGAGCTCCTTCGGCGGCGGCAACTCTTTGTGCTCTTGCTGCGATAGCATTTTCCCAAGCCATCAGCTCCTTCGGCGGCAGCTCCTCTCTGAGGTGAGCTCCTGAGTACTGCCTCCTCTCCTCCCTCTCTCTCATCTTCTTCCTCTACTTCAGCATCCCTGCGCGCAAATAGCCATTCCAATTCGGTGGCGGCTCCTCTATGTGAGGTGAACTACTGAGTAGTACTCGTTGGGGGAAAACGCAGGGGTGGCATGGATGGGGCCTCTCCTCCCTATCTCTCATTTTCTTCCTCCCTTCTGCACTCGCTAGGGGCATGGATGATTGGCGCCTACGGCAGGGGTCAGGGCACAGATGGCAGCAGCAGCAGCAATGAGAGTGGGACGACCACCGGTGGCGGAGGCGGCAGAGGAAGTGGGAAGGATTGGGGTGGTGCCAAGCGGAGTGGCACGAATGGCAGAGGCGGCAGAGGAAGTGGCACTGATGGGGATGCTGCAGCAGGGGATTTAGGTAAAGCAAGTGGATTTGGCTACCAATTTGTTCTATTTCTTCACATGTTATTTCTTCATAAGTACTCATTGATAGTTATTGATTGTAGGTAGGAATTATAGATGATGGAAACATTGAGAATTTCTGGAATTATGGGCTGAGAGTTGGTGTTGGGTTCAAGTGTAGATACTGCTTTTGGATGAAGAAAGATGGAGGTGTGACTCGGCTAAGGGAGCACCTAGGCGGCAATATCAGAGAATGTCATGTCATGCAATCTTGTGCCGCCAGATGTTCGAGAAGCGATGAGGAAAGCAGTGAGGAAAGGCAAACAAAAGAGAAGACATGCAAAGGAGCATAAACTCATAATCGACGATGAGCTTATGCAAGGGGTGGATTAGCACACACCAATTGATGTTGATGATGATGATGAAATGCAAATGGCATTGGCTGCTTCCATGAGGGATCTACACTTTCGCCAGGGACTACAGGGGAGGAGTCGCACAGTCGAGCATGGTAGTGGCAATGGTAGTGGGGCTTCTAGTTATACTGGTAATAGTGGCAGGATTGGTATAATGTTTCGCAATGCAGGGGCTACCGGAAGAGTCTATGATGCAGATGTGTCACGTAGTAGAACAACCGTGCAGCCTCGTGTGGACACAATGTTCAACAAGAACGCTAAAGAGGACATTGGCAAAGCTTGGGCAAAGTGGTTTCATGCCAGTAACATTCCTGGAAAGAAAGCCAATTGTCCATACTTTAAAGGTGTAGTGAAGTTAACTCAGCAGCTCGGCAAAGGGATTCACATCCCTAAAGGGTCCAAAATTGATGGATCCTAACTACAAGGCAACTTTGATGAGCCAGAAAAGTATGTGAAGCAATTCAAAAAAGACTGGGGCAAATTTGGTGTTACTATCATGTGATTCTTGGATAGACTTACCTCGATGAGCATCATCAACTTTATAGTTTACTGCAATGGCGTATGTTCTTCCACAAGTCTATCAATGCAACCGGTCATATTCAGAATGCTGAATTTTTGTATGATTGGATCAAAGAGGTGATTGTACAAGAGATTGGCCATGAGTCGGTTGTCCAAATTATCACATACAATGGTTCAAACTACAAGAAAGCATGCTTGCAGATCACCAAGGAGTACCCCCACAGTGTGTGGTAGCCATGCGTTGCTCACACTGTGAACCTTATGCAGAAGGAGATTGGTCGTTTCGATGAAATTGAGAAAGTGGTCCACAGCGCCAAGAGGATTTGTAGATTCTTCTACAATCATGGCAGGTTGCATGTGGAGATGAAAGTGAAGATTGGTGGAGTTGATCCGACCCAATGTCACGAGGTTTGGGACTGCATTCATCTTCTTGCAGAGTTTCTGGGACAAGAAAGGCAAGTTCCGACAATGGATTGTGTCAGAGGAGTGAAAGAACAGTGATTGGATTGACGATCCGGACTATGACTACGCGGACGAGTGCCTAACAAATAGGACTTGGTGGAATGATGTCAAGTGGGTGTTAGATGCAGTGAATCCACTTTATGGTGTGTTGCGATTCGCCGATCAACAAAAGAAAAGAACAATCTCTGGATTTATGCCAAAGCTGATGAACGTTGTGCGTGAGTTGGAAGCTCATTTTGAGGATAATCCAGGAGATTTGAAGAGGTTCATGAGTGGTGAAAAGGAGGGTCCACTATCTTTGCAAGAACACTCATTTATGCAAGTAATGACTAATCCTTCTACTGCATGGTCCTGTATTTTATTTTTACATCTCACTAATTATCTGTCCAGTCCAGTGAACTACGCAATATTATCTGTCCAGTCATGTGCTTCTCATGTGGATTTGAATTCCTTATTATGCTATAAGTTGGTAAATTGTATAATATCACCATCATATTTCTATGTAGCCATCATACATTTCTTGGTCCTAAAAATTGGACCTGTGAACCGATGGTAAGAAAAAGTAACTCAGATGTCATGTGAGCAGCTTTGTGAATTACTGGAATGGTGCTGCCGACAAACTAGTGGAAAACTATTGCAATTGGGAGTGGAACCGACTATAATTCATGTGGTCGGTTTGTGGGTGCTTCTTTTCTAGCTGTTAACAATTATACTAGGGCCTATATATTCTTAGTTGTCATTTGTCAACACATTACTCTAACCTTTTAATGGCTCCTCCCACTCTAGGATGAACAAAGTATGATTCACTAAAAATGGAATATCTTTGGGAAGATATTTGCTGGAGCTTTTGTGATATTGACTTGCCTGTTTTGTTTGCATATTAGTGCTTGTCTGTCCAGTCCTATTACCCCGACTGACTGATTGGATTTAAATGTATTGAGATTAAATGTCTTGAGAGTCTTGACTCATTTCAGTCTTATCAGTTTGATACCACCTTTCTTTTGGTGATGCCTCTGTTTTTTTGCTCCTACAGTTGATCTATCCAGGTGGACTTACTTCAGTATGAGGGTGTGCATATAGTTGTCAGTTGATCTATTTTCTGTTGTGCTCATTTTTTTCACTCATGCTACTCATGATATTCATTTATCACTCCACGAGCTTATTTCATTTCTATCCCTCCATTGACAGTGATTTTACTCAGTGGCTCTGAATCATGCATAGATTGTTTTTGTCACATGCAAAATGGCAAATATATTTGGTGCATCAGTTTTACATGCCTACTCTATGCAATGAAAATGTTTGTCAGAAAATGTTATAAGTCCTTTTTCTTTCTTGCTAATGCAGCATGTCTTTGTTGGAATAAGGCTTATCTATTCTAATGGGCCAAGAGGCCAATATATAACAAGTACAGGGTTTACAATTATACAAAGAACACCCTACACTATCTACATATCTAACACCCCCCTCAAACTCATGGTGGATCAACAACACTGAGTTTGGAAAGGTAGAATGTATGTTGAGCTCTAGTTTGTGCCTTGGTGAAGAAATCTACTAATTGAAACTCCGAAGGCACATATTGAAGATCAATAACTTGGTCTTGCACCTGCGGTCGCATATACGAGGCATCCACTCCAATGTGTTCGGTGAGCATATGCTTCACAGGATCTCGAGCAATGCTGATCACACCGGTACTATCTGATAAGAGAGGAGTCGGTGCAAAAGCGGAAACACCGAAATCCTCAAGTAGCCACCGAAGCTAGGTGATCTCAGCTGTCAACGCTCGAACGGGAAACTGCAGTCCACTTCTTGGTCTTCCAGGAAATTAAGGAGGAACTAAGAAAAACACAATAGGCAGAAAGAGACTGACGATCAGAATGATCGGTAGCCCAGGTTGTATCAGAGTACGCTTGAAGCAGCAAAGAACTGGAGCGAGGAAAGAAAAGGTGACGAGTGATAGTCCCGCGAAGATATCGTAGAACACGAAGATGAGTGTAGTGAAGCTGAGTGGGAGCAGAGACGAACTGACTCAGGATGTGAACTGGGTGAGAGATGTCAGGACGAGTGATCCCAAGGTAGACAAAGCTCCCGATAAGATGGCGGTAGCGAGTGGGATCCTCAAGAGGCGCACCATCAGTAGGCCGGAGGTGAACACCAAGCTCCATCAGAGTATCCACCACACGCTGATCAGTGAGACAAGCGTGAGTAAGGATATCTTGAATGTACTTCTCCTAGGAGAGAGTAGCCCTCGGGCGTAGAAGTGATCTCTATCCCAAGGAAGTAACAAAGAGGACCCAAATCGGACATCAAGAACTACTCACTGAGACGCTCCTTCACAAAGGCAATGTACGGAGAGTCATCTCCAGTAGTGATCATATCATCCACATAGAGAAGGAGGAGTGTCCGACCCTGAGGAGAGGTAGACGAAGAGGGCAGGGTCGTGATCACTGGCAGAGAAGCCAACAGCAATGACAACAGAAGAGAAGCGGTCAAACCAAACACAAGGGGCTTGTTTGAGCCCATAAAGAGAGTGACGAAGGTGACACACCATGCCATCAAGGACAGAATACCCACAGGGCGGTTGCATGTAGATCTCCTCACGCAACTCGCCATTGAGAAAGACATCCTTAACATCCAACTGAGAAATGGGCCACTATCGCATAGAGGCCACAGCAAGAAGAGTGCGAACAGTGGTCATATGAGCAACAAGAGCAAAAGTCTCATAGTAGTCACGACCATGCTCCTGCTGAAAACGACGCCAAGGGCCAAGACCAAGCAGAGTCCCCGGGCAGCAAACCATAACCCTAACCTTGCTCTAATACCATATTGGAATAAGGCTTATCTATTCCAATGGACCAAAAGGCCAATATATAACATGTACAGGGTTTACAATTATGCAAATAACACCCTACACTATCTACATATCTAACATTCTCGATCCTAAGAGCAACTACAAATATGGATTAAGTGACAACTCAGCATATATGAAGGAACTCACATTGACAGTAGAGAGGATTGCGGACTCCCCTGAAGATGCAGTTGAGGTACTTGTTGAATTTGAAATGTTTTGTGCTCATAGAGGGATGTTTGACGGTGGTACGACACAAATTGCAGCAACACGCATGACTCCAAGTAAGTGAGCACCAATCCGCATTACTTCTACTGTGCTTGAATGATTCTGGATGCTATTTGTTGCAGCTACCTGGTGGAGGACTTATGGAGATGTGAAAGTTTTGCAAAAATATGCATCGCGGGTTGTGTCACAATGCGTGTCCTCAAGCGGGTGCGAGCGTAATTGGAGCACTTTTGTGTTGATTCATACGAAAGTCAGAAACCGTCTCAGTTATACGAAGCTCCACAAACTAGTCTATGTCCACTACAATTTGAAGCTGCGCTGCGCATCCAACAAATGGAGACCACCAAGAGACAAAGCTAGATGCTTGTGGAATATTAATGGAGACCACACTTTTTGATAGCGAAAACCCAATCATGGACTGGTTGAATAAATCCATTAGTGATTATAAGCCTATTGTGGATGGAGTTGTTCCCCCAAAACCTGTCGTGATTGATGAAGTGCAACTTGACAAATCAAGTGATGCAGTTCTCGACAAGCCCATCAACTTGTGGCCTTCCAAGAGGAAACGTCCTAATTGTGCAACGAAGCAAAAGAAGAAGAAAGGAAAGAAGGCGGTGGTGGACAATGAGGATATTGTGGAAAGTGATGATGACACGAATACTCCTTCCAATAGCCTTTGATTATGCTATGTCTCAGGATAGCAGTTCTCCCGAAGATGATGGTGCTGATGATGACGACGACGACGAACCAGATAGCAAGGGAGTAAGAGCAGGAGAACAATATGTCCAAGCAACTGAGTCTCAAAGTGCTTGTGTTACTTTTGTGTGTGTGTTTCAGACTGAGTTCAACATAATGCTAATGTACTCCTGTTTCACTTTTGCAGCTGTTAATCTGTAGTTGCCACTTCGATTTAGCGAAGAGGGTCACTTCACACATGGTACATAGGACACAGACCATGGTTCTCGTCCATCGAGGCTTGGTAAGAAGGACCTCTCCAGCCTATACTAGCCATTTGGTATGCTATCACAAATTCACAATATTCCTACTTCCCTTTGCCCATCCATATCTGACATTCTGATCCCTGCACCTAACATCTCATCTTTTTGCTGCAGGTTTGGGGGCCAATAAGAGATTATTTTCTTGACAGTGTGGGAGACAATTATTACCTGTGTTGATTTTGTTCATGTATTAGGCTATTAACTTGCTCAGCTACTGCTTGTTGGAGCCTATCTGCTGGTGAATTATTTTGGTGTAAAACAACTATGATCTCTGTGGATGTTGATAATCCCTCGCTCAGCTACAATGTTTATGGAAAACCACTAGAGGCTGTTTGCTATATGTCATATCATTTGTCCTTTGAATGCTTTAGTAGATGCTTAATCAGTTACCGCCGGTTACCTGTGATGAACCTGTTCCAGCATCTAATAAAGAATCCAAAGCCGGTACTAATGATATGTGGATGTTGATAATCCCTCGCTCAGATACTAATGATATGTCATATCTGTGATGAACTTGTTCCAGCCGAATTAGTCAAGGCTAGCTGAGATCATCAAGATATTGAAAGATGTCAAGAGAGACATATATGTTGCAACATTAATTCCAGCACTTGCTAGCTTGTGCCTTCCCAGATGCAAATACAGTTATTAAGGAGAAGAAACCTTCTTAAGTTTAATTGCCTGCAGCTATAAAACTTTTCTACTACAAGACGTTTCGGTGAAACACACCTATGCCAAAGCTACCGTAGAGACGAAAAAATATCGGCGAAATTTCGCCGATATTTTTTAAAATTTTGGCCATTTTTCAGCCCATTCCAGCCGGTACAAATTTGCAAATTCCAATTCAGAATTTTCGTCCTAAAAAAAAAAGAAAAACCCGGTAGCCGCCGATTACTGGTTCTATCACTACCCTCCGATAAAATTCTTATACCGGTAGTGTTTTCCCTAGATGTACCACATATCGAGCATCTTCTCAAATAGTGAACACTACTTTAATGTTATGGACTAAAGACATGAGGCACTGCAGCAGGCGCTTGAAAACTACCGAGGCTATTGTAGCGGCGCATGAACAGTACCGTGGGTACCGTAGCATCACGTGAGTAGTGTTGTCCGCGATTATTAGGAAGGATTTATTATTTAGGAATATATCATTATGTGTTTGGTATTATCTATTAGTTAGACAAATTATTATTAAATTGGATTGTTAGAGATAAGTTTCTTTATAGATTATTTCTTAGGGGTAAGTCAGGTCGTCCCAATAAAAGGGATAGCATGCATCCATTATCAATCAAGCAAGAAATAAACAAAGTTAGTCCCTAACCGGTTGGCTAAAGATCAGAGCCTCCTTGTTTGTCGGGATGAGTACCGGCCGAGCTTGGAGGGCGATCCCTCGCCTCCCTGGCTAATCAGGCCTCAAAGACTCGCTACCTTGACAGAGAAGAGCCCTGCTGGCGGTTAGATGAGGACGAGTGCCCTACACTCGGTCCTCAGACCCATACCCAACCAAAGCCTACAACATTAATGTGTACAGACAGACAGGCACGGTAGTTCCATTAAGCGCAGTGTGGTATCACTCAAACAAAAAGGGAGCAGCAAGATGGAGAAATAAAGCCAATGTACATTAGGCAACACACTCAACCCAAAAAGCAACAGAGGAAAATTTTAAATAGACAGGGCATGCAGAATGCAATGTGCATTGAAACCAAGGAGTTAGATGCTGATTCTAACCTCCATGTTGTGCTGGTCAGAAATGTTACTATTCATTACAGCTGTTTCATTGTCAATAGCCAAGATTTCATCCTTTTCCTTCTTACGTCGTGTAACTTGACAAACAGCACATGCACAGTCATTTTTGTGTCGATCATTCCTGTATCCAAACACATCATGTAAGAACATAGAACAATATCTCCTACAGTAACATAGAGAACCACAAATTCTGCAGCAGGACTTATTGGGCTAATTCGCTTTCTATTCATTAGAAAGTCCATCGAAAAGTGTTTTGGTGTTTCGGTTAATATTGACCTAATAGGAATAATTAAGAAAAATATGTGTGCTCCTGTCGATGGGTGATGATCAACCATTTAGCTAACTAGATGCATATATTCATTTCAGGGAACACTGGTTCAATGCCCCTCAACGCACATGTTGCAACACAAACATAGGTCAGCAAAGTACTCCTTACTCCATTCTAAAATACAAAGGGAATAGCATCAATGGCCCCTAGAGAACTGTGAGAATTTCAAAGAAAAAGATGCATGGCTTTGCTATAATCTCGGAAGATTTACACTTTTGCTCTGTTTTAATCCCAAAAAAAAACATGCATAAGCATCCCAAAAACACAAATAAATGAATAAATAAACTAAAATAAATATCCGCACTTGATAGAGGGTCAACAAAAGTCTTAGTACATGCTATGGTGGATGGATCATCTTTCCTTAATACAACATGTTGTTTTGTTCATTCCAGTCTCTTCCTATCTGCACATTACTTCACAGTGTTCTACACTTCTGATTAATATGATTGCTGAAGAGCATGGCACATCACACACCGGATTTGAGATCACATGATAGTTTGGCATCTAGAATAGAGCAACAAAACTTGCATGTGGCTAGGCTAACAGACAGGATTAATTACATACCCTAGGCGTCGCCGTTTGTTCTTAGACTTGCTTTTTGAATTACCTTTGGCACCCTCATCGCCAGTGTTGTCATTGCCACCTATAATTTTTGGGTAAAACTCATCATATATATGAACACATGTATTTGTTCAGGTAAAGCAAAACCATGTATGACTCAAAACAATTGTCAGTGATGCGTACTGAATTGTTAAACTTCCGCCGCAATGAAATGCAGAAGGATAGTGGAATAGCAGCATTATTATAGCTTAAAAGTTCCTGTTTTACTTGCTATGTTATGAAATAAATAAGTCTATAATAAAAGGAAAAAAATTGCCTTGCTTTCTTCCCTGTGTATTGAATCATTTGAAGATAAAATCATAAATATTGGTGGTATAAATGAATTGATGATAAAATAGGCATTGCAGTATACAAAATATTTCCTTTGCTCCCTTGTTATTGAATCATTTGCAGTACACAAAGCTTACTACTTGAAACGGGAACTATTAACGAGAAATCAGATTCAAGTTACATATTAAACAGCGCAAAGCATGAACTAAGGACAAGTGAGAACTGTCATCTGTCCAATACTTACCACTCTCCTGCAAATCAGAATACAAGCCTGCTGCCAGCCAATTTTTCATGAACGCCTTCTTCACCCGTTTCATAAGCTCTATAATGTAATCACCTCTACTGTTATACTTGGTACAGTTACCCCATATAAATTGTACATCCTTATAGACATCCTCTGAGTTCATATACTTGTTACCACGTTCTAAATCTTGACATATTGTGCCAAAATCCATAGGGGTGTCGATAATATCAAAATAGTCCTACAAAATTTGCGAAGTGTCAGGGGCAAGCAGACATAAGTTGAAACCCATTATGTCTAGCAGTACGAGAAAATACTCACAGGTATTCCCAAAGCAACAGGATCCACTGGGGTGTTGAACGGCTCAGCTGCATCCATCTTCATGACCTTCGTAATAGCCTGAGAGCAAAAGAGAAGTGTGAACAAACTAACAGTATAACCTTCATGTATTTTCAGATCTCTTCCATGTGATGTTTGGAGAATCAGAAGACCACATATAAAGTTGAGCCAAATTCTACTCACTTCAAGTGCAGCAGTTAGTTCTTTCTCATCACGCTGACATTCTGGAGTAGACTGCTTTACATCCAACTCTTGTGAGTTGCTCGGCTCCAGTGAATTCTCGCTTTCTTCATTTTCCAAAACAGTTTCCTGCTTAGTTGGAAGAGGCTCATCTACTGACTCAGCTTTCCTGTCCTGGGTGTTATCTTCTACGGAAGATAATCCCACAGACTTGATCTTGATGCTTCCTACTTTTCCCGCCCCCCTGTCCTTATCAGAACCACTCAACTCCGATGCCTGCCCATCCGCCTGTCCATCTGATAAGACAGTAGCCTTTTCGGCAGCAACTTCTTTGCTCGCTTCAGGGACAATGCTTCCTGATTTACCAGAATCTGTAGGTGCTTGTGCTTCTGAAGAACTCTGGTGCGGCTCTAACACTTTGGAAGATTTGAACTTCAACTTGACACGACCATAGACGGCTCCAACTTTAGGCTTAGCATATGTTATATCGGCAGGATTAGCTGGTGCTGCGCTTGGCTGCTCTGGTTGAGAAGGAGCAGGTTCAGGAACTGGTGGCATGGTGAGTGGTGCATTCTCTGCCTGATCTGCTGGGCTGTTCTCTTCTGTGCTTGGACTGGATGGGGACTTTGGCGAAGCATCTGTCGTGGCAGCTTTTGAAGCACCTTTCTTGCCCGACTTACGCCCACGCTTGCGCTTCATGTTCCTCTTGCTAGCGCCACAAAGTAGTTCAACGAGAAGAATGACTCTAGGTATAAACCCCCGAGACTGTAATCTTCTGCTCCGACCAAAAACTTGCCGACTCTGCAAGAGCTACAGGAAGAAACACCAATTTAGACGGAGAAGCGTAATTTAGAAGAGACCCTCTCCCCTCTCCTTGTAGGGATTTGGGGTTTGGGAACGGCAGAAGTTCCGAACACGACATGATTTTCTTTGGTTTGTTTGTAATTCGCTTCGATTCGAGTTTGGAATTGGACTCCTAATTTTGCTCGGGACTCGGAAAATTAGATGATTCACCGATTGGTTGCTAGTGTTTGAGATTGGAGTGCCGGTAGGAAGTGTCAGGGGTGGGTACCTTATTCTTCTTCTTGGTGTGTTATGCCGCGGAGCGCGGAAGAAGGCGGTCGGAGAAGGCGGCAGCGCCGGCGAAGCGAGCGGGTCGGGGGCGCGCGCTGCGTCGGGAACGCCTCTCTTTCTCTCTCTCTCTCTCTCGGCGCACGCAGACGGAGACGAAGACGAAGACGGGTAGAGAGCCCAAGCCCATAGACAGAGAGAGAGAGAGTAATAAGGAAGTAATGGGTTGCCTTATAGGCTTTGGGCTGGGTCTGATATTCAGGATGGGCCGGGCCGATTCTACTCTGGCTGTGGAAGATTAGTACGTGCAAGCTACTTAAAGACGTAAACCCACAGCACGTAAACCAGTCTAATAAGGCGGATTCCACAATCCCCCTTATTCATTGTGTAGCTCTAAATCTGATGCACGTAAACCCGAGTGGAAGGCGAGGCGGTAACTAGATTATGCCTACCCGTAAACCCAAGTGGAAGGCGGTAACTAGATTATGCCTACCCATAACCCCAAGTGGAGTGTATAATTTTGGTGTTTCAAGCTAGGGAAGATGTTAGATTTCATTTAAGAACAAAAAACTTGGAAAGCTTAAATATAACTAGGTACCTGTGCACGTATTAGCATGCTTGTTGTATGTCTATATGTTTGAATCGGGACACGCATGAAGAGTGAAAGTAGGATACTGATAGAGGAGTGGATAATTTGAAGACTGGAAAGATAAATGTGCAGGTAGTTTGGCTGGGACGCTGTAGGAAAAACTAAGAGGAAACACGTCATTAAATTGTAAGTAATAAAATACATCAAGTGTGGTGTAATGTTGTAGTATCTGTGTATTACGTAGTGGGGCTACTGTACTGGAGAAATAAAAGTGTTACATACTGTTATGAAATATAGACATCTCTATATATAAAAGGAGGCAGCATTTGGGCTTAGCTAGGGTGGCCACGTAGGCCCTTTTTTTTGGCCGTCGGATGTTGCTAGACTCATCTGCGTCCATCCGATGGGATCTGGGCGTTGCTCAGCGCGCGCTGGCTCCACTGGCCAAGCGTGGTCATGTCATGTCGGCCCGTTTCCCAGCATGCCTCTTTCGTTCTTCCTCCTCGCTCCTGTCGCTCGTCAGTCGTCTTCGTCGCCTTTCCTTCCTTCCTCTCCCTTCTCCTCTTCTCCATTCTTTCGCCCTCCTGCCCATAGACAGCTCCAGGCGAGGCGACGGCGCCGAGAAGCTTAGCCCCGATCAGAAGCCTAGCCCCAATCCTCCCAAAGATCTTCTTTGGTGGGGACGACTCGCCAAGACAAAAATGAGAGCCTCCACCGAGAGACGCGGCGATGGCGAAGAGAAGAAGCGAAGCACCCACTAACTGCCCGTTTCGGGACGAGGCGAGAGGAAGGCGGAACAAGAAGAAATCATATTTAACCCGGCGGAAACGCCACCAAGAACATGACGAGATACTGAAAAGAGTAATTGCAAAACTCAGAGAAGCACTTTCGGCGCCCACGCCAACCATCCGATCGTTATTCAAGGATACTTGGGTTTCTTGAGCGCAGCGTCGTTGGATGTGTAATAGGCTCGAGCCCACTGTGGCAAGCAGATGCGCTGTAATACTTAAGCAAAGGACCGATCGCCTGTTGGGATCATGCTTTGTAAAGACAAAGCAGAATACTCAATATTCCTCCTCCGGTTCTTCTACTCCCCAACCTACTTCTTCTTCCTCTACTACCTAATGTTCCTTCCAGATTCTATTGCTTTGTGAGTATCCTACCTCGTCCCACAGGATCGTATCAATTGGTATCAGAGCCGAGTTCCGCAACCCTGGAGCGACCGCGTTATCAAACGCGAGCACAAGTGCAGACCCTGGAGATGGAACATCAAATGGCAGAGTTGACGCGGGTCATATTGGCCCAGAGCGACTCTATCAAGTCCTTGGAGGCCAAGAGCGACGCAATACAGGCGAAGAGTGATGCCATCCAAGCCGCGGTAGAGGAAATTAAACCGGTGGTAATTGATCTTCAGAATTGGAAACCCGAGATGGAAACCTCTATGGAGGGCTTGCGCCTGGAGGTGGGCGATTTACGGATGCAGATCGCTCAGATCGCCCGTAATCCCGTGCTGACGGTTCGGCCCGTGGATTTGCCGCCGATCTTACCCCTACCGGAGACTAAACCCGAACCCTGGACGGAGAAGGATCGGCTGCCCCCGAGCAAGGAGAACACCTGGCATACCCGAGAAGAACGAGTAGTCGGACCTCAAGGGCACGGAGAGGAACAACTACTGTGGGGGAAAACCATGGGGGAAAGATTCCCAAATTCACCGTCCAACGGCAGAAGTAGGCCTCATGATCCTGATGGAGGATTTTATCAGCGGGATTCAGGCGGAAATGGTACCAAATCGTTCGGCGGATGTCATAACCACCCTCATTCACCGAAGATGGATTTTCCGCAATTCGATGGCAAAAATCCGAAGGCTTGGCAATTGAAGGCAGAGAATTACTTCCGGATTTGCTCTATACAACCGGAGTATATGGTCAACATTGCAACTATGTACTTTGTGGGAGGAGCATCCTTATGGTTGCAAGCTTCGAGGACTCATCTCAGAATGGAGGACTGGGAACCCTTTGTGGATGCAGTCTGCGCCAGATTTGGTCGGGAAGAATTCCAACACGTGGTGAGGCAATTCAACAGAGTTAGGCAAACTGGAACTGTCAGGGAGTTTGCCGAGAAATTCAATGAGTTGATGCACAACTTGTTAGCGCATCATGCTTCCTGGAATCACATGTTTTTTGTGACTCAGTTCGTTGATGGATTACGGGGGGACATCCGATCGGCGGTCGTACTTCATCGACCGCAGGATCTGGACACCGCGGTATCCCTGGCTTGCCTGCAGGAAGAAGTGTTGGATTCAAACAAGAAGGACTCTGTTCGCCGGGGAGAATGGACGCAGAGCGTGCGTACCAGTATGCGTACAGCAGTCCCTTTGCCTTTACCACCCAATCGTGGCACACCGAGTGGTGGTAACAAGTTCGAAGAAAGAAGAAGCGGTGATGACCGCCTGGGAGCTCTCCGAGCCTACCGAAGAGCTAAGGGGTTATGCCATACATGTGGGGAGAAATGGTCTCGGGAGCATAAATGTGCCGCTACTGTGCAATTGCATGTGGTAGAGGAACTGTGGAATATGTTGGAGGAAAATGAACTCGATTCGCCCAAAGAGAACGAAAACACTTCGCAAGCGGCAGAAGAGTTGTTTTCGGTATCAAACGAGGCTGAGTCGGGTGAAGGAAGCAAATACTCTTTCAGAGTACGGTGCACTGTTCAAGGTCACGAGGTTGTCGCTCTCATTGATTCTGGGAGTACCAGCTGTTTTGTCAGTAAGGGGTTAGCCCAGAAATTGAGTGGGATACAACCATCATTGAAGCCGATTGAGGTTAGGGTGGCCAATGGGGACATTCTACCCTGTAATACTGAATTTCAGAATTGCCAATGGGAGGTCCAAGGTCAAGTTTTCCATACTACCTTCAGAGTTGTACCTTTGGGCTGCTATGACATCATTTTGGGACTCGATTGGTTGAAGCAACATAGCCCTATGAGTATTCACTGGTTGAAGAAAACCCTGTCGTTCCAAGGAAAGAAAGGGGGGGGGTCTGTTTGCAGGGGATTAAACCAGATATGCCTCAGTGCTGTATTCTCTGGAGAACACCACATGAAGTAACCGAACAGCTAGTCACTGATTGTCTGTTAGCACTGGAAGAAAATAAGGAAGTGGAAACAGATATACCACCAAAGATTGCGCAATTGCTGAAGTCCTTTGAGCGGCTGTTTGCAGAACCACAAGGACTACCTCCACGAAGAGAGTTCGATCATGCTATCCCGTTGATGTCTGGGGTAAGACCGATCAACTTGAGGCCGTATAGATATAACCCTGCCCAGAAGGACGAGATCGAGAAACAGGTGACCGAAATGCTTGCACAGGGAATAATCCAACCCAGTTCTAGCCCTTACTCTTCTCCGGTGCTATTGGTACAAAAGAAGGACCGAACGTGGAGGTTTTGTGTGGACTACCGTCACTTGAATGCAGTGACTATCAAGAATCGATACCCGTTGCCTATTATCGATGAGCTCTTGGATGAGTTGTCAGGGTCGAGGTGGTTCACCAGTCTGGACCTGAGGGCTGGATATCACCAAATCAGGATGCAACCTTCGGATGAATCCAAAACAGCCTTTAAAACTCACCACGGGCATTTCGAATTCAGGGTGATGTCTTATGGTCTCACCAACGCACCGGCCACTTTCCAAGGATTGATGAACACCATATTATCGCCTCTTTTGCGCAAAGGGGTACTGGTCTTTATAGATGATATATTGGTGTATAGTTCAAATCTGGACCGGCATGCAGAATTGCTGAGAGAAGTGTTTCTGATTCTGGATCAGCATCAGTTAAAGGTAAAGAGATCAAAGTGCTCCTTCGCGAAACCAAGGCTGACATACTTGGGGCATATAATTAGTGAAAAAGGGGTGTCAACAGATGATAAAAATATTGAGGCTGTACGGAATTGGCCGAGCCCAAAGAATGTAAGGGAAGTCCGTGGTTTTTTGGGACTGGCGGGGTATTACCGGAAATTTGTTCGAAACTTTGGGTTAATAAGCCGACCATTGACAGACCTACTGAAGAAACAAGTTGTTTTTGTTTGGACAAGGGAGAAAGAGGAGTCCTTTCAAGCACTAAAGAGGGCTCTGGTCACAGCTCCGGTGTTGGCATTACCCGATTTCGATAAAACATTTGAAATTGAAACCGACGCCTCTGACAAAGGGATAGGAGCAGTTCTTATGCAAGGAGGTCACCCCATAGCTTATCTTAGCAAAGCATTGGGTCCTCGAACACAAGGACTGTCGACTTACGAGAAAGAAAGCTTAGCTATCTTATTGGATGTGGAACACTGGAGATCTTATTTACAGCCGGCCGAATTTGTGATTCGTACCGACCAACGGAGCTTGGTCTACCTCACCGATCAAAGACTAACTACCCCCTGGCAACACAAAGCAATGACCAAGTTAATGGGATTTCAATACCGACTGCTATATAAGAAAGGGGTGGAGAACCGTGCTGCTGATGCACTTTCAAGAAAAGGGGTATCACCGGAAGGAGAGCTGATAGCCATGACCACTAGTGTTCCGGCTTGGCTTGCTGATTTAACTGAAGGTTACCAGGGAGACAGTCAAGCTAGTCAACTGATACTTGAACTGAGTATGGGAGAGTCGCAACACCCAAAGTTTTCGCTCAAGGAGGGCGTTCTGCGTTATAATGGGCGTATTTGGGTAGGATCCAATGTGTCGGTACAGAAGAAAATCTTGCAGGCTGTTCATGCCAGTGCTATAGGTGGGCACTCGGGTTTTCAGGTGACATATAACCGGGCTAAGAAGATGTTTGCTTGGCCGGGAATGAAGAAGGCGATTCGAACCTTTGTGAGCAATTGCACTGTTTGTCGCCAAGCCAAGGCAGAACATGTAAAGTATCCCGGGCTGTTACAACCTTTGCCGGTCCCAGAACAAGCATGGCAAATGATTTCTTTGGATTTCATAGAAGGGCTACCGAGATCTTCGTCATTCAACAGTATAATGGTGGTTGTTGACAAGTTCACCAAGTATGCGCACTTTGTGCCGTTATCCCATCCCTTCACCGCTTTGCAGGTTGCCCAAGCCTTCATCAGCAACATCTTCAGGTTACATGGCCTTCCCCAGTCCATAATTTCAGATAGGGACAGGATATTTACCAGTGAGCTTTGGCGTGAGCTTTTCCGATTGGTGAACACCCAGTTACGCATGAGTTCAGCGTATCACCCTCAAACCGACGGACAAACTGAACGCGTCAATCAATGCTTGGAGACTTACCTCCGTTGCTTTGTGCATGCCTGTCCGAAAAGATGGTCTGATTGGTTAGCCTTTGCGGAATTCTGGTATAATACGTCTTACCATACTACGCTGAAGAAATCTCCATTTGAAGTGCTCTATGGACATAGCCCGAGACACTTTGGGGTGACTGATGGCTCGGTTTGTGCAGTTGCAGATCTTTCTGAGTGGTTGCAGCAAAGAGAATTGATGACCGAATTGCTGCGGCAACATCTTCACCGAGCGAACCAACGAATGAAGTCGCAAGCTGATAAACATCGTTCGGAGAGGAGCTTTGCTCCCTTAGACTGGGTATACCTCAAATTGCAACCGTACGTGCAATCTTCCGTGCAAAGGAGAGCTAACAGAAGCGGCCTTCGTGCAGTGCCGGACCGTTTGGTGGAAATGAAGGTTGAAATTTGTAGCTACAAGCTTAAGTTACCACCTGGTTGTGGAATCCATCCGGTAATTCACGTCTCGCAGTTAAAAAGGGCTCTAGCTTCTAGTGGCGAGTCTTTGGGAGAGTTACTGCGGTACAGAGGAGACCGTAGTTCTGAGCAGTGCCGCAGAGTCGCTCGTCACGCCGGGTGATAAATCTGGAACTGAAGTTCTTGTCAAATGGTCTGGAACTGCAATGGAGAAGACCACCTGGGAGGATCCTGTTGAGTTGAGGAAGAGGTTCCCCTATGCCCCGGCTTGGGGTCAAGCCGAATTTGAAGAGGGGAGGAATGTTACGAACCCGGCGGGAAACGCCGCTGAAGAACATGACGAGATACAGGAAAAGAGTAATTGCCGGCAACTCAGGAGAAGCACTCGGCGCCCACGTCAACCATCCGATCGTTATCCGAAGGATACTTGGGTTTCTTGAGCGCAGGCGTCGTTGGATGTGTAATAGGCTCAGCCCACTGTGGGCAGCGCATGCTGTAATACTTAAGCAAAGGACCGATCGCCTGTTGGGATCATGCTTTGTAAAGACAAAAGCAGAATACTCAATATTCCTCCTCCGGTTCTTCTACTCCCCAACCTACTTCTTCTTCCTCTACTACCTAATGTTCCTTCCAGATTCTATTGCTTTGTGAGTATCCTACCTCGTCCCACGGGATCGTATCAGAAACCGAAGAAGGAGAAGGCGACGCCAGACTCGCCGTGGGCTCACGCACTCATGCAAAACTCGCCCTACACCTTCTTCGCTATCGGCATCGCTGTCTCCATCGGCGTCTCCATCCTCGGCGCGGCATGGTGAGCTCTCGCTCCGCCTACCAATCTCTCCCTCTCCCCGCAAGATCTGTGCCTGCCCAGGCATCTGCTTACTGCTCCTGCGGTCTATTCTTGCTCTCGCAGGGGGATCTTCATCACAGGGAACAACCTCATCAGGGCCGCCATCAATCTTCATCACAAAAGGTCTGAGTAATTAATTTCGAAACAATCTGGAAATGGTAAGTTCATAAAAACAAAAGGAACTTACGACAGACCAGCTAATTCAGAAGTTGCTCTGGACTCAATCTCTTTCCAGCAGCAACAAATATTTGTTTCCATTTTTTCCAAACTCCTTGTTACTTCCCAATATTGTTCTACTGAAGTATATGTGCTCATTATGTTATCTTTTTCTTGGATCACACTAGAATTTTGACTATATAACGAACATTATTTGCCCTTGGTTAAAGAAAAAGATGTCTATGTTAAAGTATAATGTAAATCTATTTTGTTCAACTAGATTTTTCTTCTGTAAGTTTAGAAGCCCTTTAATTTAGAATATATTTCTCTGAAACTGCCGAATTTTGCCTTTTACGAAGTTTAAAAGCCCTTTAATTTAGAATATATTTCTCTGGAACTGCCGAATTTTTCAAACTCCTTGTTACTTCCCAATATTGTTCTACTGAAGTATATGTGCTCATTATGTTATCTTTTTCTTGGATCACACCAGAATTTTGACTATATAACGAACATTATTTGCCCTTGGTTAAAGAAAAAGATGTCTATGTTAAAGTATAATGTAAATCTATTTTGTTCAACTAGATATTTTTTCTGTAAGTTTAGAAGCCCTTTAGTTTAGAATATATTTCTCTGGAACTGCCGAATTTTGCCTTTTATGTTCTTACTTACAGTCTAATAACATATTTCCCCCTGATTATACTACACCACCCCAACCAAACTAAACCTATATTTCTCTTCTATATCTTAATGTTTTTCGCTCCTCTATTAGTATCTTGATTTCGCTCTTCATTGATATCACAAATCCACTCTTTAACTCGACTTTTATTCGCTTCTGTATACAACGAGCGTGCAAATACACGCCCAAGTACCTAGTATGTATAAAGCAAGGCACCCTGGACATTTGTTGAGTACCCACCCAAAATCCAACGCAACCTGGAATCATTTGAGTAAAATCATGTAACTCCGTAAACACTAAAGTCCTCTCCTCCACTTAGTGCACTACCACAAATCAGTCGTGTTAACCCTGACAACTAGCGAATTTTTTAAAAAATAATATTTTTTTAAAAAGATAATTACAAAAATAAATAGTCGCCTCAAAAAATTACAAAAATATGTTTCTGTCGCCAATTCAACTGGCGACAGGAACCTATCGCCGGTTGAACTGGCGACAGAGACCCTCTTCCCCTCCTGTCGCCGGTCCAACCACCTATCGCTAGTTCAACTGGCGACAGGAACTAAACAGTCTTCCTGTCGCTAGTTCAACTGTCGACAGTATGCCATCTATAAAAACCCAAAAAAATCCCTCCAAACCTCATTTTAATTCCAGAAAAAAATAGAAGAGAGGAGGAGAGGAAGAGAAGAAAGGTAGCGAAGCTCTACTGGTTCGTCACGGAGGAGAGAGATTGACAGAGCAGTAGATCCAGTGGGTCGGCCATCTTGTAAGTACTTTTTTTTTGCAACCTTGCATATTATGTCAAATTATGTAGAATAGCGACATAGAATTAAGTAGAATAGCCAGTAGAATTAAGTAGAATAGCCAGTAGAATTAAGTAAAATGGCGACTAGAATCAAGTAGAATAGCGACACAGAATTAAGTAGAATAGCCAGTAGAATTAAGTACATAGAATTAAGTAGAATAGTGACATAGAATTAAGTAGAATAGCAACTAGAATTAAGTAGAATAGCAACTAGAATCAAGTAGATTAGATAATTGTAGGCAAACTATGTACTACATTATTTGATATGTGTATAGTTTAGTTCATCGTACATATGTTATGAATGTTACAGCAGTCGAACGATTTAGGATAAATCAGCACAAATAGGAAGACGGCTATTAGAAATATGTAAAAAATAATGTCAGCTTTATTTAGCTTCCCATTTATGCGTGGTAATTATGTTGGTAATGTCGAAAATTAATTTTAAAGTACGAAACTAGTTAGTAAAATATGAAGAACTTTGTTTATTGTTTATATTTGCACTTGAAAAATATTTAAAAATATTCTCTAAATAGGAAGACCCTATTACAAATCTGTTTAAACTGCTGAGTAGCATTAATTAGGTTTACATTTTTGTGATAATTATTCAGTTAATGCCAAAAATTATTTTTAAAGTAGGAATTTTTGTTTTTGTACATGTTTCGTACTCTTTATAATGTATGCACTTAATTTGTAGATATAGCGGACGGAGGTCAGTATGAGTTGCTTGATACGGTGATTGACGCACGTCACCGTAACCGCCTCAGTACCGTGCTGCCCCCGGAGGGCGAGGCGCCGATTGAGCTTAGCGCGTTGCGGCTGCGCACGTCTATCAGGGCATAGAGGCTGCACCCAGCCTGGGTTCCGAGGTACGTATAGTTATGACCTTAATACACTCAATCGCGGTCTGACTACTTTGCGTGTAGTCATGTTTGTTCTTAATTGTTTCGACACAGGTTGAGAGCGGTAGAGCTCCTTCCACTAGCGAGGATGGTCGAGGCAACGTGGGAGGACGACCAGACTCCTTCCACTAGCTAAGGCAGGGGAGGAAGCGAGAGCAGGGGCGGGGAGGAGGCAGTAGATGGTAGCGCCACGAGGATAGAGATGAAGGTTGGCTGTGACGCGCCACGAGGAAAGAAACGCGAAGCATCGCGATGCACACGATGTGGGCCGCACTCTACCGCCCCTTCGCACGACGCGAACCGGATGCGATCGCGTGCGTTTGGAGACGATCCAACGAACGCAAACCGCACGGCCGTTCGGACCAGGCAGTCATCTCGCGCGAGAGCCAGCTGATCTGGAGCGTCCAACGAGCGATCCGAAGGTCAGCTTTTTCTGGGTGACGTGTCCTCCGCCGTTGGAGGCCCTTTCCACCAAGGTTTAATTTTAGTAATTTCATAGAGACGAAAATATTTTTACCTGTAACATTTTCCAACCATGAGAAAGTTAGTGCTTGCTGTGGTGACACAATGAAAAGCGCACTTCTCATTGTGACTTTTACTCAACTACAAAATAAACTCAGGAACATTTATAAAGTCGCGAAAAAGAAGAGTAACTAAACTTAAGGTAAATAGATTTTGGGGCTTTCTTATGTTCTACAGCACCAACACTTTTCACTAAACCAAATGTACCTTTATCTGTTCTGCATACATGAGCCCTTGGTAAAGTAACTAAGAGGATTATCTATGCTCATTTGCTCCCTTGTGCATTAGCACAGATATATCTTGCTATTCTAACTAAAGATTACCCGTCTATTAAACCCGACAAGTTGGATTATCAATGCTTACTAAGATCGCTTTACATAAAAGTGGAAGCAAGGCACATGATTCCGTGATGCCTACATATGCCTCAAAATCCACACTTGACGGAAAAAAATGGCTCCTAAGAATCTATCGAATTGTACTATCTATCTTTTTATATAACCTAGAAAAGAAATAATAATTTGTTCTTGATCCTCTCTGTACAATGACAGCTACCCACATTCCATCTTAACATAATGTTTAGTATCTATTATTTACATGTAATGTGGGAAGCTTTACTAGAAAGACATTCATCTTTTCACTTATCAGCTTTACCACTTGCATGCAGATCTTCTTTAGTAGGACATCTCTTAACAAGGATGCAAGTTAAGATCTATTAATAGTAGGACATCTCTTAACAAGGATGCAAGTTAAGATCTATTAATTATATGCATCAGTACAAAGTGCATGCCAAAGCAAGCATATAATGATCAGTTATTTACTAAAGAGTATCTTGTCCCAACTAAAATTCATCATGATATAATAGTCACTGGAATAACACTTTTGTACAGATTTCTTCCTTAGTGCTTAAGGAGTAGGCAGTTAATAGGTGATGCAGCAATATGTCCTGTCTGCTCTACAGCCATGACATTTTCAGAACATAAGTAGACTTCACAAGAAGCTTTTGTTGACTTCTCTTAACACTGCATAAAATTCAAGCTCATAATGATGAGTCAGGGCTCCTGTAATTGCTACTACTCCTGCTTTGATTTATCGTATCTTTATAACTGTAAGCGTACAGAAGCGACCGTTTATTGGAACATGAAAACTTTCAAGTAATTGATAGATACCTCATATATATCTTGCAGTAGCTCTTCTAACTAATGTTCCAGATGATAGAGTACAGCATTTGCCTTCTGCCAAATGGCTGAGTTCAAGAACATCAAGAATCATTCAGGGAATTGCATGTACTAGTTCGCAGCATTCCAGGATTCTTTTTTTGCAGTCATTCCTGTCGATTAACACGAACAATAAAAGAAAGAAACGAGTAAAGAAGGGGGAAAGGAAAAGGATAACGAAGTGACAATTGTTAGGACAAATTAAAGAAGTAGATCAGGTGAATTGAGGGATGATAGACTATGTATCACCGATCCATCGAAAACTGCCGTACCGGTATCGTGTACCCGATACTCCGATCCTTCGCGATATGGGATTGAGAAGTATCAGTGAATTTTGGCTTTTAAAATTAATAAAAATAATCCCTGATACTCCACCGATCCCCCAGGCCCAAAACATCTCATCTTAAAGCCCAAAAACAACCCATTTCAAAGCCACTTCTTCCAACCGGCCAACCCTTAAATCCCTCCACCCGCACCAAGCAGCAAACAACGTCGCCGCTGCAAGCTCTCTATCTCGCTCTCTCATTCTATTCGCACTCCGCCGCCGCTCCCATTCCACTCGCACACCGCTGTCGCCCCTCCACCCTCTTGCCTACTGGCCGCCGCCGGCGCTGACCCCTTCCCCCTTCTCTCGTTGTCGCCACCCCCATTCCCTCTGCTTTTAATGCTACCACCTCAATCTCAATCTCTTGTATAGATTCCATCAATTTAATCTCATTGTCTCAATCTCTTGTAGCCTCTTTTAGAGGTGGCCAAATGGCCAGCCCGGCGACGGCCGGCCCGGCTAACTAAACGGGTTGTGTCGTGCCAGCCCGTGGGCCGGGGTGCCAACAGTTGTTTCCTTTCCCGCAAAACTAAAATTGCAATACAGAAATTGGTAACAGCAAAGATGAGAGAGTAGTAGTGTAGATGCTTATTAAACTGCACATAGCCTTCCCAAACAAAAAGAAGCTCACAAAGATTTTTAATGCTTTAGCAATAGAAATAAGAAACTTACAGACGTGTGGAATACTAACAAATCAAATGCTTAGCTGTACCTAAAGCTTTCATTAGCTCCTTCTCACCAAGTATATCAGGATGTGCTCAAGAACCTGCATGCTGAAACAGAAGAAGCGCAGATTGAGCAAAGAATAGGCCAACTGAATAACTAACAGCGTTCATGAGCAGAGAAGTAAATATAAGAAATTAGAACATAGACTGCATTTTGCAAGAAGCAGCCTGTGCTTGAAATGCAAGTGGAACAATTGGGTGGCTGGTGGTTGCATTAATAGATCTGAAAGATCACCTGAACAATGCTTAAAGAGGCTCTTTGCCGCTTTCTTTATACATATAAATGCTTTTATGCACATTCTTTCCATTCAGAAAGCTATATTTGGAGAACAAACAATTCCTATAACCAGTAGGATAGAAGGCATTTGCTGTTAAGATTTAATAGCCAAAACAAAACTGAATTCGGCCAAACAAAATGAGTTTAACCGTAGTCTACCTTGCTATTGATAAAGGACATCCTACACATGAGTCATGGTAGCTCTAGACAATGAAATTTAATTCTTACATTCATTCGAGTCATACCTATGCTATGCTTGCAGGCATTCAATCCATTGGATAACAAAACTGCTTCTGCTGCACGTCATATAATTATTTTGAGTTTCACAGGATGGACTCTTTTAGCTCTCTTATTCCTCAACAGGAAAGATGTTCAGCAGAAACAATTTGCTAGAACGTTTAAGTGTTTCCACTCCTAACCAACAGGACTTGCAATGAACAAACAGTAATCAAGGAATGACATTACCGTGAGACACAAGACTGCTTTGTCCCACTATCTTCTTGACCCCAGCCTCCTGCATCACCTCTCCCATCCTCTTGGCAGCATACCAATTCCCTTCTTCTAAATAGATATTTCTAATAGTCACATACCGACCAGACTGCTCAGGTCCAAGAGCTATTAGTTTCTGCCCAATCTGAGAAGCAAGCTCTACATTCCCATGGAGCTTGCATGCCCCAAGAAGTGCACCCCACACAGAAGCATCAGCCATAAAAGGCATTCTGTCTATAATCTGAATGGCCTCAGCAAAACGACCAGCACGGACTAAGAGATCTACAACACATCCATAATGGATCATCAACGGAGTCACCTTGAATTCAGTAACCATCGCCTCGAACCAGCGTAACCCGATTTCCACCAATCCCCCACGAGCACAAGCTGTCAGTACAGCAACAAATGTTATCTGATTTGGCAAGCATCCTTCAGCTCTCATCATGTCAAACTTAACCAACGCTTCAGTCTCCTTCCCATGACTAGCCAATGCAGACAACAGTGCATTCCACGTACAAACCTCCTTCTCTCTTACCATCTCAAAAGCACTCCTACAGCAGGCAAGCTTCCCATACTTCCCATACATGTCAATCAGCGCTGTGCCCAAGAATGCTGTGAGGTTAACCTCATGGCGAACAACATATGCATGTATAGTCATCCCATCCACAAGTCCCTCCGCACCATCCAAATTCGCACAGGCCGAGAGGACGCTCACCAGCGTGGCCTCCCCAAACCGTCCTTTATTCTCCAACAATAATCCCCTGAACACCTGGACAGCATCGCAGTGGTACCCATTCCTCGACAACCCAGAGATGAGCGTCGTCCATGACACGACATCCCTCACCACCATCTGCTCAAATAAGCAGCGAGCGCCAGACAGGTCCCCCGTGAAACACAGCGCATCAAGCATGGCATTACAGGTAGCCACATCCGGGCTCTCCATTTCGTCAAACACCTTGCGTGCATCATTCCCAGGACAGCCCGCGCGGCCATAGGAGCTGAGGAGCGAGCAGGCGACGAAGCGGTCGCCAGCTAGGCCACGGCGGAGGCACTGTGCGTGCAGGGCCGCGGTGGCAGCGAAGAAATTGGCGCTAGACTTGAGGAGGGAGGGGAATGTGTGGCCGTTCGGGCGGACGCCGCGGGCGAGCATGGCGGAGAAGAGGCGGAGAGGCGCATATGGGGGAGAAGAGGAAGGTGAGAGGCGCAGGTGGGCATGGATGAGGCAGTTGTCGGGGAAGACGGAGTGGGAGAGGGAGAGTGCGCCGGAGGTGAGGAGGAGGGCGTGGACCTGGAGGAGGCGGCGAGGGGCGGAGAAGTGCTTCTGGAGGAGGCACTCGAGGCAGGCGTACGAGTAGGGAGAGGAGGTCCGCATATGCAGGTGACGGGTTTGATTTGAGTCCAACTGTCGAGTTCGAGTTTGTGCTATTGTAATCGCTTCTCGTTTTTTAGCCTTGCTTCTTTGAACGCAAAGTGATACGGTCCAACTAGATCTGTTCATGATCTGTTCATGGGTGGCAGGCCCGGCGGGCGCGGGCGCGGACAGGAGGCCGCCTCGTCTGCATCCGCGACGACCCCGGCGCCTCGACGACCGCCTGGGCCTCGCAGCGGCGGCAGACTTCCAGCTCGGCCGGCCGTCGGAGGCGGTCCGGCGGCTGAGCTGCCTCGACTTCGCCATCGTCCACGGCGACGTGGAGGACCACAACCGAAGTAACTTTTGAACGTCTGGACTCAAACACGCAAACACTTCAAAACTTAAGAGAGAAAATTGGAAGACAATGAACTCAAGACGATTTTGGTGCTGCACAACCACATGGCCGCCTTTCCTGTTTTCTCTCTCCTTTTATTATGAACAAAAGACTCAAGATGTTACATGTAATTAGTGCTCTACTAATAGCTCCTATCTACAGCCACTACGGCCACTAACGCAGCAATATACTCCACGTAACAAGTAACTGAAGACATCACCAGCCACTATGCTGTCATCCTGTGACTAGTGCATAACTAGCCTACGAATTCAACCAAAAACTGAAACAATCAATGTGTGCATGCTGTCAGTTAGCTATGCAAACAAAGGAAACGGATGCACACAGTATTATTCAACAATAGTGGTGGTCACCAACATCTTCCGAGGCCATAAAGGGAGTAGTACTAGCAGTGGCCATAGCCATGGTAGTAGGGGCTAGCTGCCATGGACAAGTGGTCGGGAAGAAGGGCAAGTCCATGGTGCTGCCCATAGGGAATGGGATGGAGGTGACAAAGATAGGTAAGGTTGGGGGGCTGCACACGCAGAAGCAGCAGAAGCAGAGGCTGCTTCTGAGTTGCAGGAGCACACCCAAGAGGATTTTCTTTGTGTGTGATGGTTTGGATATTCCCCGAATTGTTTTTAAAAATAATACATTTTAAAAAAAAATTACATAAATAAATAGTCGAAAAAGAAAATTTTGGCGACAAGGACTCTCAGATCGGACAAGATTGTGGGAGCAGTTGCTGTGGGAGGAGAGGGAGGTAGGGTAGCTGTTGCCGTGTTGCGCAAAGCCATCTGGCTTGTTCATCCTCTGCTTCCAGATCGGACGAACGTGGAAGATGGTGGGAGGATGGATGACCACCAAGTCCCATTTTTAAGTAGTAGATATATATTCATATATACACTCTGTCTTATTTGAAACTAGCATGGTGGTCCGTGTATTTGTACGGCTAGATTTATTGTGCTTGATATGAACTCTTTTTCATAGGAACTCGCACGAAAATCAAATTGCTAGTTTTATTTTATTTTTTATTTGGAATTCTAGTTTTATTGTACTTGATATGGATTTTTTTTCCTTTTAATTTAGACCGTTATAATCTGGACCCACCACAATCGACGATGTAGATATTTCTCATTTCCACCGATTAACATGAGAATTTCTAGCCCTTGAGAACGAATGTGGTGGCTTGTTTTTAACTCTGTTTTAATAAGATAATAGATAGATGGTATTCCCCATACTTTTATATGTAAAGATTCATGGTCTAAAATGCTTGCTACTTGGGTGCTTGTGTGTCGCTTTAATGTTGCACTATTAAATTTATTTTTTGTGGGGAGTCTACCAAAGTAGCTTGCTACTTAGGCCCTTGTGTGTCGCTTTAATGTTGCACTATTGCTTAGGCTTGGCGCACCCCAACCAAATCAAATCAAGCCTTTTTGGTTTACGGCCTGTTTGGAGGAGGCGGCGAGGGGTGGTGAAGTGCTTCTAGAGGAGGTACTCGAGGTAGGCCTACGAGTAGGGAGAGGAGGTCTGCATATGCAAAGTGTCGGCCCGAGGTTTAGGTCGTCGCAATCCTCATCGGTGGAAGGGGTTGGGTAGTGGACGTCCTGGGCGGGGCGGCGAAGGAGGAGGAGGACGGTGAAGGAGAAAGGGCGTGGCGAGGCGGGCGCATCAAGGAGGACGGGCGGCAGAGGAGGCGGGCGACTCGCGATGGAGAAGGGAGTGTCTTTGGTGTAGGCTGGGCTGTGGGGTTGGGCTGCACTGGACCGGCAAGTAACCCACAAGCTGAACGAGCGGCTCGGGCTCGGCTCTAAAAAATTGCGAGCTAGAAGAGTCTTGGCTTTCACGAGCCTAAGAAGAGAAGATTTGAGCTGGCTCACGAGCTGCGAGGTTTTTTTCTAGCCCTAGTGTACGGTCCAACTAGTATCACTCTAGGGGCGCGTACCCAACCTACTGTATTGGTGAATCCGCCCCATGTATGCATGAAATACAAGTATACACAGAGAGGCAATTTGTCAAGTGCTTGGCAGTAGTTGAATGGAGAGCCCAGAGGTTGGTCCAACAAATTAAGTTATATATATATATATATTTTTTAAAAAAAACTGGCTAGATGACTGGAGCAATGATCTTGGTAGCGAGGTTTCACTTGATTCTCGATTTCAAGAATAATTTGATTCTCGCGTAGCTCAATTGATGTATTACGATTGTAGCACAATGGGCCAATATATAGATTAATAAAGGCAACCAATTTAATTGAAAAACAATAGTAATATATGAAATGAGATAAAGGTCCAATTAGTTTAAATCTAGCCATGAAGACATATTATACAGGAGGCTTTACAATGATCAACCGTGTTTCGCAATACTTCATCTTGATTTTATTTATTTAATAAGCTTCATTTTCATACATGGTCTTAAATATTCCAGCTACCTCTTTATAATTGCAATTTTTTTGTGATACAGTGACAATAACTGAATTTTGGACGATCATTGAGCAACTGAAAAAGGAGGGTATTACGTGTTTGCAAAAGACACTGTCTATGGATGGACCCCTTAAATCTAACCAAGATTTCCCCACTCTTCAAGTTCCTTTTTTATTTTCTCTTTTGTAAAGGCGAGATAACTTTGCAAGTTTCTACTTCTATGCACAACGACCTGCAACACTTCCAGGCAGCCTTGTAGACTTGTACCAGCACTCGAATTTTTTTTTTATTTGGCTTTGTAGCTCCACGTAAATACAAAAATAGTCCCCTTTGCTGTGTATTTGCAAAATTAGCCCCCCGATAAGCGCGGAATCGTCGGGGAGCTGACGCGTGTCCCATTCCGTGGTCACCGAGCACGGCAAGGGATGAGAGCGCGGGACCGAAGGCAAAGGCCACCTTCCGCGGTGGAGGAGCGCAGAAGGGGCGGCCACCTCCTGCGGTGGCGGAGCGCGGAAGGTGCGGCCACATTCCGCGGTGGCCGACCGCGGAAAGCTGTTGGTTAGAAATCCAGCAGTGCTTAGGGTTTCCAACGGGATGGTTAGGGTTTCCAGCGGTCTAGGGTTTCGTTCGGGTTAGCGCTTTTGCGAATACGAAATTTTTTCATCATTTCAATTAGGGTTTCAACGGGCACTGATATTTGTAAAAAAAACATTCATTAAGAAATATGGGCACCGAGGTTTGTAAATTAGGGTTTCCTTTTCTCCGAAATCAGGGTTTCGTCACGGTTTCAGCGCTGTTTGTAGTAATTTCAAAATATAGCAAATGGGTTTAGAAAATTACGAAACTTTTTGTGGAGCCTTCCGTCACAGTGTTGTTGCTTCTGTAATTTTTCTATTATTTTATTCGTTCAGAGAAAGGATGATTGATAAGTATATCAAACGAGGTATAACCTTGAGGATATCGTCCAAGTAAAATTTGTCTACTGAAACACTTGTTGTCTTTTAGAAGTGGTATAAAAAGGCACCAGTACTATTGGAGTCTCTCCTCGATGAAGTCGTCTCGAACGATATCTGGCAGATATAGCGAGCGGTCGATGAAGTACTTTATGAAGCTTATACAGAATATGATTGAAGGGGCTGAGAACGCTTGTTGTGATTATGAAGATGCCCTAAAACATGGAGTCTCTCCTCGATGAAGTCATCTGAACGTATACACGTATATAGGTAGGCAGTCGATGAAGTACTTTATGAAGCTTATGCAGAATATGATTGAAGGGGCTGAGAACGCTCGTTGTGATTATAAAGATGACCTAAAACATAGAGGATTCGATGTCAGTGCGAATGGTTCTTTCTGAGATTCCACTAGAAGAGGCATACTTGCAATATAGGCTTACTTTGATAGCTTAGCGGAGACACGGAACCAGAACTACATTAGAGTCCACGGACAGAAGCACGTTATACGTATTCACATAACATGATGGTTCGACTAATTGCTTTAGTCATCCTCGCTACTACTATGGTACACTACGACATGTAAGGACCTTCTCGGAATAAACATGAAACCGGCCGATTTTTTTTGAGCTGCGGTACTACCGCACGTAGGAGCGGTAGTACCGCTCAGTTCATTCCGAGAGAAGGTCTGCCAGGACCTCCTAGGAGATCTTCAAGACCTCCTGGAGGTCAAGGCCTGCCAGGACCTCCCAGGAGATCTTCAAGACCTCCTGGAGGTCAAGGCCTGCCAGGACCACCCAGGAGATCTTCAACACCTCCTGGAGGACGAGGCTTCTATGCACTGAGCTAGTCCCAGGAACCCAAGCTAGCTCGCACAGACAAACAATGGTGTGATCAAATCCATACAACAACTGCGAAGAAGCAAAAGAGAACTTAACATATATTATTAAAGACCTTTCGGTCAAGCTTCTTACAGGGTTTTGCCCCTTGGGCTTACAAAAGAGCACTTGCAGCGAATAAAAACCACACAAGCAGGTCCAACCGATCAACCCACAGGCTATCGAGTGGAGGACGTCCCCTAGCACGCATAGCCCCCAAAGACCTCTTCTTCTTGGAGCTTTGAGCTCCCTAGAACTCCCTGATCTGCTGATTAAAACAGAGGGCACAAGCCATGAGTACTTTTGAATGTACTCAGCAAGCCGTGAGGAAAAGCATGCAATAGATATTCATGAAGGGCTTGCAAAAAGAGAGCTGTATGGTTAGTTGCAAAAAGCAATATTTGACAGCAAGTAATAATAGTAAATTGAAAAGCTCAAGTTGAAAGCATATTACATAAATACATTTGTTCGAAAGGAGGGAGTGAGCACCTGCTCACTTCCAAAGCCACTTGGGGGAGGTCTGGTCGCACCCACGACTAGGACCTCTGTAGGACCGGAAAGGCGACTAGAAGGGGTGTCACATCCTCAACTTAATAAAGAGAATTATTATGCATCTCATGAGCATGCATCATGGTTTTCAAACTTTTGCATAATTTATTGCACTTGGAAAATCTTAAACAAGGGTTAAACCTACACTTTGTAATTCAACTCCAACTGAAAACGGGAACAAAACCCTATGAACATCCTCTGGAAATAATTTATTCAAATACTATAGTAGTTATAATGAATTAATATAATTTTTTCCAAATTTTTGGGACTGGTTTAAACCTTGAGAAAATTCAAACATCATTTAATGACATACACTAAGTTTGAATTTATTATATGCACATTATATCATCAACAGTAGTGTTGAATAATTTTTCTGGGCACTAGAGCTTCCCAAGAACCCCCATGATTTATTTCATGATTTTATGAAATTTATTACTATATTTAACACCTTGGTCAAAGGGGAGAAGACAATTTTAATCTCAGTCAAACCCTAACCCAACCACCCTGCATTGTTCCTCGGGCTCGAGTCCGACGCGGCGTAACAACTCAACCCAACCAACTGAGCGCTTCGCGTGTGAGCCGTCCGATGGGAGATCCACGGCCCATATCGCGTACCCCTTCATAACGAACTGAGCGCCCCTTTTCTAATATGTGCCGTCCATCCGGAATCAACGGCCAAGACCGAAGTCACTTAAACCCGCGTGGCGCTTCGCGATGAGTCATCGCCACGCCGGGCCCACTGCCACTTTTTCTTCAACCTCCGTCACCTCGCGAGGAGAGAGCGCCATGCGCCGGGCTTCTCCGACGCGCCCAGAACGGCTCTTCGACGCCGTCAATCCACCGCCCTTCCCAGCCTATCGCATTGCTTCATCACTTGACGCCGCTTCCGTTTCGTCCCTTTCCCGGGGATAACACCCCCTCTTCACCTCGCATTTCCTCACTTCTCCTCTTTTCGACCGAGGGGAAGGAAGCTCTCCTGTGTGTATCCCTCGGGTGAGTCTCCTCCGCGTGGTAGCCCTCGATTCCATGCTCTATGCCTTGTCCATTTTTGCTCATGCGACCTCCTATTGTTGCTTGTAGCTCCCGGTGCATCTTCGAGCTCTCGACGCGTTCCAGAGCACGCTCCGCCGGACACCTCCGTGGTTTCTCTGTGTCCGGGAGGTATTGTCCTAAACCTAGCGCGTCACTTTGCGCCTTTCCGCTTGTTATTAAAAACCCCTCAACTAATTTGGGTGTTGCACGACAGGGTTTCGTTAATTTGAAGGATTTGTGCTTTCGGACCTAGGACCAACCCTTCAACTCCCACTTGGTTCCGGTAAGCCGTAGCTCAATTCCTTGCTCTTTTAGCATCTTTGCTAGTTCCTTAGCATATCTCGACCACTCATTTTTCCTCTGGTTCACTAGGTTGAGCTCCCCGCTTGTGCCGTGCCGTCATATTTGTCTTCTCCGGTGCCGACGTAACTCCGGCCTACCCCGAGCTTCCCCGAGCACCTCCTTAGCTCAGGTAGCTTTCTTTTAGTCTCTAGGACCCTGGCACCCGCTTGTATGTTGCTGCGGAGCTTCACTTAGCTGTTTGCGCATTTGTCGTATGAGTCGCCGCCGCTCAAAGCCGGCTAGCCGCCGTTCGGGGCCGGCTCAGATGCCGTGAATGCTCTCAACGGATGCGCAATACTATTGCGCACCTGTGCATGTCCTCAGATCGCGTCGCCGTGGCGCGTAGCGCCGGCGAGTCGCCGGGAAACCACCGCGGGACTAAATCCCGTTGTCGTTCTCAGACCAACACTGTAGCTAGGTCGTTAACAGTTAATGGTGATCATTAGCATTAAGTGCTGTCGTAAAGAAACAAATGAATCACTTACATGCGGGACCCACGTACAGAAAACCAACACGTTAAGTAAAACGCTTGAGCAACTGACGTATGGGCCCAAGGTTTTAAACACGTGCGATGCATTTAAACCATCCCTTACACTTGAATCATTATGGACCATTCGATGTATAAGCAACAGACCAGATCTGTTGGGCAGTTTGGACCGCTCCGAACGCGCCGCAAATCTGGGCCGTGCGTTGTACAATGAACGGTCGCGATTGATGGGCTGATCGGACCACCCCATCGAGCCGCGATTGGTGACCGTTGGATTTAAATCCAACGACTCACGTGTTCATCTGTTTTTCACGCTACCTTGTTGCTGAAGTGGGCGGTGGCAAAACAGGCCCACTAGCAGAGGCTGGGGTTAGCACGCGCTCGGTAAGAAAAGTAGTAAATGAATTAGAAAATCTGTAAACGAATTATTGGTACACTGTAAAATATGTATGACTTCAAAAATACATAACTAATTCATCTTACCCCCAAAATGGATGAAACCACTTCTGGTAATTTTCATTGTTAATGAACTTTGTATTAAAAATTGTTTCAAATATGTATCTGTAGCAAAGAGTATCATTATGGAAAATGATCCATAACTTATTATTTTTCAATAGAAAAAGGCTGATAACTTTAAAAATAGATAACTAATTCATAAAAATTACAAATGAGGTAAACTCAACTGTTTTGGACTTGTAATAATAACACCTATTTATCTATGTAATCCCTGCACTCACCACTGCCCTACAAAATTTGCCCAAATAATTATAATTAATGAACAGTAACAGATTGGAATTTACTTAGATTTTCCCAGCTAACTGAATTTCAAACTGCTATAACTCTCACATACTAAATGCAAATGGAATAATTCTTTCACCTAAATTCATCTAAAATCATGACTTAGCTACTGTAGAAAAATCATGCATTTTTTAGCACTTTGAAATTTTGGGTATTTCTCGCTGTTTATTCGATATTATGTTTATTTAGGTACCGAGCATATCGATATTGACCTATACGCTACTGAAGAAGAGCAACTGAGTTACCAGCAAGGAAAGCATCATTTGAACTTTCTTTTGCATCATATTTGATCCCAGTTTTGTTAAGTTAGTGCAATGATAATTGCTTGCATGCTATTTTTGATAACGTCGCTATTTTTGTGATGTGTTGTTTAGTTATCTCCTAATTCATTGAGGTTATACTTGAATTATTCCAGTACCACATGCTTAAGTTAGAATGGTTGAAATATGTTGTTCAGGTTTGCTTAGCCATGCAAGTCTAGAACCGTTAGTTGATTGTCGGGAATAACCCGGCAATTATGGGATAAACACAACTATCTTTATATGCTTTTGTTTCAGATCTTCATATCTGTTTTATAAGTTAAATTTTATCATTTTAAATGAGCTGTTGGGTCTGGACAAGTGATGGTTAGTGATGGTGCCTTCGTGCACGAGATTTGGGTAAGTGGTTGCCTTGTCTGGACAATTAAGGACCGAACTTTGGGTACCTACGGTTCAAGCAAAACTCGTGCTATCACATGCGGTGTATGGTCACTGCTTGGTTAAGTAAGGGGTTGGTATTGTTGAGTTGATGACTGGTGGTGTGAGGGCGTATATGTGTTCCATCACATGTACGTTCCATAAGGGTACCGATTGCAATTCTTTTAGTGAGGGTGAGCCCTATTTAGGCTTAATTAATTGGATCGGTATTTCCAGCACAACTTACGCGCCTGTTTAGTTGTAGGTGGGTAGCCTACACTTAAATGGGGTTACGTCGCGTGTGGGTGAGTCAACTCAATGATATCAACTTGCTGAAAAATACAAGTCTTGGTTTACCCGGCCGGCATACCATAGGAAGTATGCTATATTTGAAGGCATCTGGAGGCTTACGGGCTAATCAAGTCGTGTGGGTAAAGTAGCACACCCATGCAGGGTATAAATCTATTCGAATAGCCGTGTCTGCGGTTATGGACGACCGCTTGAGTTTGTGGCTGCTTATCGTTAGACTTGGAATTAAAATTGTGGTATAACTTGGTATTGTCATGAATAGGATGTTCATGTTTGTTGTTATATCAAAGTGGACAGCCACTTTGTCATTTGTATGGTTCATTTGTTATTCACTTTACTACTTATTCACATGCTTTACTTCTACTTCAAATCTGATTTTGAAATAGCACTTGAAAAACTAGTATGTGTAGGTTGTAAATTGTTGCGTCTCTTCTGCAAAACTAAGCCAATATGAGCCATCCTTTGTAATAACCTCTAGCATACTAATTTTTATTTGTGTAAGACTTGCGAGTACCTTTGTACTCAACCCGGTTGCTACAATTTCAGGTGAGGAAGTGTATGAGCCCGTTGAGCTTGTTAGCGCCGATTTTGGCGACGCTAATGAGTAATGCTATCATTTAACTCCCAGTCGGTTGCCGATGGGTTATGGGGCATACCAAGCGGGATATTTTGGTTTATTTACTTGCTTCCGCTTCTACTTAATACTCTTATTTGAATTTGGCCGGTCGGCCGTTTGTAATGGATGTAAACTTTAACTATTATGTTGTTTGTCTTTTGAACTATCTATGTATGTTATTGTATGGATGTGATCAACGTTGTATGAGAGTATGAGCATGTTGGTCGCTGATCTTGGGAGCCAATATGATTGCATACTCGCTGTTCGTGGCTTCCTATTTAACTCACTAAGTGTAGTGCTTGACTCGTTGGAGAACCAACAATCATGTAGTGCTTTCATAGGGAGCAATAGCTCATGATCATCATGCTCTAGTTTGTAGTTAAGCCTTTCACTTGGATTGAGTTAAGTTGGAATCCATTTACTTGAGGCCCTAGAGTTATGTCCTTAAGACCATGCTTAGTCTCGGTCTTACGGAGATAACCCAGGGTCCTCACGTTAATATCGAGCCATCTTGTTGTGAGGTTAGAGATAGTATGGGCGTTAAGTTTAGCAAGTCTCTTGGTCAAAATATTTTTAAGTTATCAAAATTACTTTGGAAAGTTTAAGCTAGGGATATCTTTTATTCCTCATCCATCTTAGTATCATTTCTTACCTTATTCTGGTTTTGATTTGTAAAACTAACTTATCTTGTCCTTCTTGTCCATTAGATGAACCCTCAATACCTTGTTCGGGAGACTCAAGCTGAGAATGTGGGAGGATACCTGGAGTTACTAAGAGACATGATGTGGAGGGCCAACTTCACCTACTAGCCGACGTACTCCATCTATCGACGAGACCGAGGGCTAGGAATGGAGGAGTACCTGGCCGTAGCCGATTGTAGGGCTACGGGTAGGCTACACTAGCGCAAAATAATAAAAATTCTACCCGTAAACCAAGATCACTGCAGTTATAGATCACGGTCTTACCACTAGACGCGCAGGTGCGGAAATTGATGCAGCACGTCGTGGCAGAGTAGTCGTACTAAGTTGATGCAAGACGTCGAGGCGAGTAGTCGTACTACTTCCTCGTCCTCGTCGCGGCGCCCCACGTCTGACTCCTCTCTTGCGGTTTGTCCAAATGCTACTGATCTGGCGCCTCAAAGGTATCCACACGCACGGGAGGAAGCGGCGACGCCGGACTACTAGATCGCGCGGCGACTAGGGCGTGGGGAGGTGGCGGCGAGGTTTGAGGATGTCACGAAAAACTCATCACAAATCACTGCGCCCTTGCCCTCCTTTTATAGGCGTCCTTACAATGGGCTTCTACTAATAGAGGCCCATTAGGACTCAATGCCGAGTCTAATTCAGATCCAATCCGAATTAGGCTTCAGCCCCTTAAGTGTGTGACCCTATAGGTTCACGTATGTTTAGACATGACGCGAGTATACATACTTGGTCAATAGTTGGTAGCGGCCTCTAGCAAGGCGTGCCAACTCCTAAGCGTACACAAAGATCATATCGGACGAACCATCACAGCGTTATGTACATGCCAATCCCTTTGCCTCACGATATTGCCGGCGCCAAGTGACCACTCTTTCTCGATCACGTGATCCGGAATCCCTTACTAGGTTAACTCTTAACCTTAAGTAGCATGGCCATGCATTTCGGATCCGATCACTCGAGGGCCCAGAGATATCTCTCTCGGGTAGAGAGGGCAAATCCCATCTCGTGACCATGCCTCGCAAACATGCTTCATGACAAACCCAAAAGCTACCTTTATAACTACCCGATTCACGGAGTAGCGTTTGATAGCCCCTAAGTAGGTCGATTCACATCTCAAGTACATGCGACAATCTCGGGTCTAAGGACAAAGGCGTACACATTGTGTAGAGAGAACCATAAGTATAATTGTTATGTCTCATGTTGGGTCGGTCCAACCCCATGTTCTAAACATGTGTCCACATTATTGGTTTGACATCTCCATGTCTATGACACGTGAAACATGGTCATCAACCGATACATGTGCTAATCCATCATTCACGTGTGTCCTCACATGAACTCCGACTAGGGACAACTTTAGAATAACCATACAAGTAAAGAGTTTCACAAACAAGTCACATACTTGTTAATCAATACAATGGTAATATTCAAGGAACATTTATTAAATCATGGATACAACGAAATATCATCATCTCTATGATTGCCTCTAGGGCATATCTCCAACACCGACATCATTGCTAGGCGTGTTACTGGAAGCATTCCATATCGATTTCAGGCACGAGGCACTTCTGAGGCCATGGCGCTTCAGGAAGTGGCTCGAGTGGCCATGAGTCGTCTTCGCTATGATTTGACCGAGCTATCCCAGCCGCCCTATGACCATTTCCCCATGCAAGCACATGCTGGGGAAGTGAGTAGGTTCGCCAGGATTCAGTTTGGGGAGGATCCCCAAGTCCGACAATTGGCGAGGCTGATGCACATATGGACTTGATGCATCGTTGCACCGTGCATGAGTTGTGGGAGACGCGGCGCCGTCTCATCATAGCTCAGGAGCACCTGCGACTTATGCATGACATGAGGCTTATTCATACTGATGTGTTGTATGGAGCTAATACGATTTCCCCCTACCTTTCTGCACCACCAGAGTATCGCCTTCCTGTAGTAGAAGGCCATCTTAATGGCATAGGATCACCTTTGCGCCTCCCTAACGTAGGGGACCCCGACGATACAGGATCCCCTGGATGTCACCTTCTAGACGAGTTTCCAGTGAACTTTGACCGGAACAATATCTAGGATGCTAGGGTAGTAAGCTCGCTGTCTTGTCATGTGTTCAGCGATGCGTGTATCTTTAAAATTCTTGTATTAGCCTAGTAATTGTTGGAACTTTTGTGTTATTTGCAAGAACTTTTATTCCGGGCAATTACCATTCGCCCTTGGGCTAATCAATGTAATTGTACCAGAATTCTATGAAGGTTTATTGGATCTTGTACTGGCCTTAGTGCCTTGGTACCCCATTTGGTGTTATGTTCTTGAGTATTTTTTGTGTATTTATCATTATGCATGCTTATGTATAACCTATTAAATTTATCTAACCATCCATGTCCTTTGAGGATGTGAGTCCCAACACTCGCTCGAGGCTTGACATGATGAGGGGTCTCCACCCTTAGAACCGCGTTCAACTGCTTTGGGTGAATCTTCTCACCAGCATCATCAGCGGGGTCGCACACCCGAGGAGACACTTCCACCGCCTCCTACCATGGCGGAAGTGTTGGCTCAAATAGAGAGGAACCGTATGGACCAGACTAGGATTCTTGAGGCCATCGCTCGCAACACCTCTCCTGCTCCTGCAGCAGCAGGGGGAGGTGGAAATCATAGAGCTCACGGAGATCTCGCTGACTTTCAGCGGACTAACCCTCCCACCTTTGCGGGCACTGAGGACCCAATGGAGGCCAAAGATTGGCTGCGGGACATTGAGAAGAAGCTAGCTATTGCTCAGTGCACAGGTGTTGAGAAGGTACTCTTCGCCAGCTATCAGCTGGAGGGCGCTGCCAGCGCAGGGTGGGACAACTTCTCCGCCATGCAACTCGACGGAGACGTTCGTTCATGGAACGAATTTTGCCTGACTTCGAGGAGGCCCATATTCTGATGGGGTCATGTCCATCAAGCAGCAGCAGTTTCTTGCTTTGAAGCAAGAAAAGAAGACTGTCACCGAGTACCTTCACGAGTTCAACTCATTGGCTCGTTATGCACCTGATGACGTCTCCACCGACGCCCGCTGCCAGAGCCGTTTCATGAACGGCTTGATCGAGGAGATGCTGACTAGCTCTGGTCAGACATGACTTCAGAACTTCCAAAGACATGGTGAACAAGGCCATAGTGGTGGAGCACAAGAGTGCAGCTGTAGAGGAGTCCAAGAAGAGGAAGAAGTCAGCTCAGGGTGCAGCTAGCGGCAGTTTTCCCTGGCAGCGCACCGGACCACCCTAGGCATCTCGTTATCCAGCTCCAGTGCCACCGAGGACCTCCTCGACGACTCCACAGGCTTATTTTCCTGCGGCACAGCGGTACAATGGGGGTAAGAAGCCCCAAAACAGCAGCCCCTACAGGCCCAATGTCACTTGCTTTCACTGTGGTCGCCAGGGCCACTATGCAGATAAGTGCCTCACCAAGCAACGAGGGATGCCTCAGACTTACAGAGCTCCTACACCTTCAGCTGTGACCAGACCTTCACCACCTCCGAGGGCAGCATCTACCCCTCCTCAGGTCCCTACACGTGGTCCAGTCAACCACGTCACAGCAGAGGAGGCAAGCGGCGCTCCGGACGTCGTTTTGGGTACACTTCTTGTTAATTCTTGTCCAGCATCAGTTTTATTTGATTCCGGAGCATCTCATTCATTCATTAAAAAGGAATATGCTGCACTTAATCAATTTGAGATAGTTAAGCTTCAGCCACCTTATCAAATTCAGTCACCGGGATTGGTTTTCCAAACCGATCAAGTCTATCGAGACGTGAAGGTGGAAATTCATAAGAATGACTTCTTGGCTAATTTAATTGTGATAAATTCAGTGGGTATTGATGTGATTTTAGGGATGTATTGGCTGTCCAAAAATCAGGGAAAGATCGATTGTGCTCAACGGTCTATTTCAGTTACAAGTGATGACGGCAGTCTAGTTGTCTTTACCCCTTTAGTGGGCGATTCACATCTTTATGCCTTGGAAGCTAGTACCTCTTTTGATTTGGATGAAGTACCAGTGGTATGTGAATATCTTGATGTTTTTCCAGAAGAACTCCCAGGCATGCCCCCTGACCGTGAAGTCAAATTCGTCATCGAGCTTGCACCCGGTACCGTGCCAATTTCAAAACGGCCGTATCGGATGCCTCCTAATGAGTTGGTCGAATTGAAAGCACAACTCAAGGAACTTCAAGATAAGGGATTCATTAGGCCGAGCTCCTCGTCTTGGGGATGCCCGGCTATCTTTGTCAAGAAGAAGGATAAGAGTTTACGGATGTGTGTCGACTACCGTCCGTTAAACGAGGTCACTGTCAAGAACAAATATCCGCTGCCAAGGATAGATGATTTATTCGATCAATTGAATGGAGCCCAGGTTTTCTCCAAGGTTGATTTGAGATTGGGCTACCATCAAATCAAGGTCAGAGCCGAAGACATACCAAAGACAGCATTCTCCACTCGTTACGGGTTGTACGAGTACACTGTCATGTCTTTCGGATTGACAAATGCTCCAGCATACTTCATGAACCTCATGAATTCAGTTTTCATGGAGTACTTAGATAAGTTTGTCATCGTGTTCATCGATGATATCCTTATCTACTCAAAGACTGATGAAGAACACGAACAGCATCTGCGACTTGTGTTGGAAAAGCTTCGGCAACATCAACTTTATGCAAAGTTCAGCAAATGTGAGTTTTGGCTTAGGGAAGTTAGTTTCTTGGGTCATATCCTATCCAAGGGTGGTGTCGCGGTTGATCCAAGTAAATTGAAAGATGTCCTTGACTGGAAACAACCCAAGAGCGTCACCGACATTCGTAGTTTTCTTGGACTTGCGGGATACTACCACAGATTCATCAAGGACTTCTCCAAGATTGCGAGACCAATGACCCAATTGTTAAAGAAGGAGAAGAAGTTTGAATGGTCAGCGGAATGTGAGAAAAGTTTTCACACCTTGAGAGATCTTCTGACCAAAGCTCCAGTGCTCATCCTGCCTGATATTCATAAGAGCTTCGATATTTATTGTGATGCATCTCGTCATGGGCTCGGTTGTGTACTTATGCAAGAGGGCCAAGTGGTGGCGTATGCGTCAAGGCAATTGAGACCTCATGAAGCTAATTATCCCATGCATGACTTGGAGTTGCAGTTGTGGTTCATGCTTTGAAGATTTGGCGACATTACCTCATTGGTAATCGTTGCGAGGTTTACACCGACCACAAGAGTCTCAAATATATTTTCACCCAAGCCGATCTGAACTTGAGGCAAAGAAGGTGGCTTGAGTTGATCAAGTACTATGATATGGGACTTCATTATCACCCCGGGAAAGCTAATGTGGTGGCCGATGCATTGAGCAGAAAATCTCAATGCAACTGTTTGTCGATAACTCCATTTTCGGTGGGGTTGTGTGCTGCCATGCAACGACTGCACCTAGAGATAATTGAAGAAGGTGTCAATATGTTGCCGGGTGTGATGTATGCCAAAGAGTCAAGGCTGAGCATTTGAAGCCAGCAGGTACTCTACAACCCCTGCCCATTCCCAAGTGGAAATGGGAAGAAGTTGGCATGGATTTCATCACCGGCCTTCCAAGGACGCAAGCTGGGTCCGATTCCATATGGGTGATTGTCGATCGTCTGACAAAGGTTGCTCACTTTATTCCTGTCAAGACCACCTACCGCGGAGACAAGTTAGCAGAACTTTATATTTCAAGAATTGTTTGTCTCCATGGTGTCCCGAAAGTGATCGTGTCCAATAGAGGCCCTCAATTCACATCCTATTTTTGGGGATGCCTTCATAAAGCAATGGGGACCAGTCTATCTTTCAGCTCCGCTTACCACCCACAAACGAATGGACAAACTGAAAGGGTAAATCAGATTTTAGAAGACCTTCTCCGGGCATGTGTGCTGTCCTATAGCAAGAATTGGGAGAAATGCTTACCTTTTGCGGAGTTCTCCTACAACAATAGCTTCCAATCAAGTATACAAATGTCACCCTTCGAGGCATTATATGGGAGAGCTTGTAGGATACCTTTGAACTGGTCGAAGCGGTGAGAGGCCATTTTATGGTCCAACCTTGGTGGAGGATCTTGGAAGAGCAAGTTCGTGTCATCCGTGAGCGACTTATGCAGCTCAATCTCGTCGAAGTCCTATGCCGCCGTCGCCGTCGCCGGAATTGAGTTTCGAAGTTAATGATCATGTCTATCTTAAAGTCTCTCCAATGAAAGGAATGCATCGTTTCCAAGTCAAAGGCAAATTGGCACCTCGTTACATCGGACCATTTTGTATCCTTGCAAAAGTGGGATTAGTGGCCTATCAATTGGAATTGCCACCGTCGCTATCGGATATTCTTGATGTGTTCTATGTTTCACAATTGAAGAAATGTCTTCGTGTCCCAACCGAAGTCACCGAGTTGGGAGAACTCGACTTGCAGCCCGATCTTTCTTATCAGGAGCGTCCTATTCATATTCTTGAAGAAACCGAACGCAAGAAAAGTAATTGTAATATCAAGTTCGTCAAAGTGCAATGGAGTAATCATACTGAAGATGAAGCTACATGGGAACGTGAGGATCGATTCCGACAAGTCTATCCAGACCTTTTCCTTGAAGTGCCTTCGTATCAAGAAAGGCAAGGTTAAACAAAGCAACAGTAAGGAAAATGTTATAATTTCTGTAACCTTGTAAAGTATCATCGCACTATCTTTAAAGGAAATCAAAACAACAAATGCTAACGTTCCTTAGAACCTTTCCATCCAACTTCCATCCTACCCGATCTCGGGGACGAGATCTTTTGTAAGGGGGGAGGTTTGTCACATCCTCAACTTAATAAAGAGAATTATTATGCATCTCATGAGCATGCATCATGGTTTTCAAGCTTTTGCATAATTTATTGCACTTGGAAAATCTTAAACAAGGGTTAAACCTACACTTTGTAATTCAACTCCAACTGAAAATGGGAACAAAACCCTATGAACATCCTCTGGAAATAATTTATTCAAATACTATAGTAGTTATAATGAATTAATATAATTTTTCCCAAATTTTTGGGACTGGTTTAAACCTTGAGAAAATTCAAACATCATTTAATGACATACACTAAGTTTGAATTTATTATATGCACATTATATCATCAACAGTAGTGTTGAATAATTTTTCTGGGCACTAGAGCTTCCCAGGAACCCCCATGATTTATTTCATGATTTTATGAAATTTATTACTATATTTAACACCTTGGTCAAAGGGGAGAAGACAATTTTAATCTCAGTCAAACCCTAACCCAACCACCCTGCACTGTTCCTCGGGCTCGAGTCCAACGCGGCGTAACGACTCAACCCAACCAACTGAGCGCTTCGCGTGTGAGCCGTCCAATGGGAGATCCACGGCCCATATCGCGTACCCCTTCATAACGAACTGGCGCCCTTTTCTGTCTGCTGCGTCCATCTGGAATCCAGCGGCCAAGACCGAAGTCATAAACCCCCGCCGCTTCGCGATGAGTCACTGCCACGCTGGGCCCACCTACCAGCTTTGTCTTCAACCTCCCGTCACCTCGCGTAGGAGAGCTTCGCCACGCGGCCGGGCTTCTCCGACGTGCCCAGAACGGCTCTTCGACGTCGTCAATCCACCGCCCTTCCCAGCCTATCGCATTGCTTCATCACTTGACGCCGCTTCTCCTATTTTCGGCCGAGGGGAAGGAAGCTCTCCCGTGTGTATCCCTCGGGTGAGTCTCCTCCGCGTGGTAGCGCTCGATTCCATGCTCTATGGCTTGTCCATTTTTGCTCATGCCACCTCCTATTGTTGCTTGTAGCTCCCGGTGCATCTTCGAGCTCTCGGCTCGTTCCAGAGCACGCTCCGCCGGACACCTCCGTGGTTTCTCTGTGTCCGGGAGGTATTGTCCTAAACCTAGCGCGTCACTTTGCGCCTTTCCGCTTGTTATTAAAAACCCCTCAACTAATTTGGGTGTTGCACGACAGGGTTTCGTTAATTTGAAGGATTTGTGCTTTCGGACCTAGGACCAACCCTTCAACTCCCACTTGGTTCCGGTAAGCCGTAGCTCAATTCCTTGCTCTTTTAGCATCTTTGCTAGTTCCTTAGCATGTCTCGACCACTCATTTGTCCTCTGGTTCACCAGGTTGAGCTCCCCGCTTGTGCCGTGCCGTCATCTTTGTCTTCTCCGGTGCCGACGTAACTCCGGCCTACCCCGAGCTTCCCCGAGCACCTCCTTAGCTCAGGTAGCTTTCTTTTAGTCTCTAGGACCCTGGCACCCGCTTGTATGTTGCGCGGAGCTTCACTTAGCTATTTGCGCATTTGCAGTATGAGTCGCCGCCGCTCAACGCCGGCTAGCCGCCGTTCGGGGCCGGCTCAGATGCCGTGAATGCTCTCAACGGATGCGCAATACTATTGCGCACCTGTGCATGTCCTCAGATCGCGTCGCCGTGGCGCGTAGCGCCGGCGAGTCGTCGGGAAACCACCGCGGGACTAAATCCCATTGTCGTTCTCAGACCAACACTGTAGCTAGGTCGTCAACAGTTAATGGTGATCATTAGCATTAAGTGCTGTCGTAAAGAAACAAATGAATCACTTACATGCGGGACCCACGTACAGAAAACCAACACGTTAAGTAAAATGCTTGAGCAACTGACATATGGGCCCAAGGTTTTAAACACGTGCGGTGCATTTAAACCATCCCTTACACTTGAATCATTATGGACCATTCGATGTATGTGACGACCCACCTCGTGATGTACCGCAAGAGGTCCGGGAGGACCATTTTTTTTTGCGCTGCGAAGTCACCACGGAAAGATGTGGTAGCACCGCGTGGAGCTTTACCGAGGAGGTGCGGGACCTCCCAGAGGTCTTGCGGACCTCTGGAGGTCTTGGTCGCCTTGACCTCCCAGAGGCCTTGAGGACCTCACGGAGGTCGTGGCCGCCACCGCTCAGTAGCACCTCGGGCACATCACCAAGAGAGGTCGGCGGGACCTCAAAGCTAAGTCCGTGGGACCTCTGGTGGTCCCGCCTTGTGCATCTGAGCTAGTCCCAGGACAACAGAGCTAGCTCGCACAAGAACACAAGCCAATACCACAACCACGAGGTCAAACAAAAATGAAGTAGGCAAATTAAACTTTATATAATAGGACCTTATGGTCAAGCTTGTTAACAAGAGGTGCGCCTTTGAGGGCTTACAAAACCAACGAGGACTTACAACTGGCAACAAGGAGCTCTAGGCCTCAAACACCAAAACACGCAAAAGCCATCCCACAAGCACCACAGGCTGTCGGGTGGAGGACGTCCTAGGCACCTTAGTCGTCGAAGAACTCCTCCTCGAAGAGGTCTGCCTGACCCTCGCACTTGGTCATCTTCATAATCTGCTTTGACACAGGGCTTAAGCCATGAGTACTTGGAATGTACTCGGCCAAGTTCTGAGGAGCAAAGATGCAATAATATTCATGCAAGGATTTACCAATGGAGAGCTGTATGGTTAGTTTGCGCAAAGCCAAGTTTGACAATAATAACAATAATAGATTGTAAGGCAGCAAGGTAAAACCATAATACATAATACTTTTGATGTTTAAAAAGGTGGAGTGAGCACCAACTCACGGCCACAACCCAAAAATGGGGGAGGTCTGGTCACACAAATGTGAGTCCTCACCAAAGTCCTCTAGAACACCCATTCCAGAGGTCCAAACCAACCCCTGGACCACTACGAGCCAACCTTGACCCCTCTGGAGCCGGCCAAGGTCTCTTGAGGCAAAGCCAAAGCATCTCATGGAAGTGTCGATGGCACAAGCTTTTGAAACATCTACCCCTTGCACCATTTCCTTTGAGCATGTCCATGACCAAGGACTTGGCTATTGAATAGATCTTTCACTCTGCAGAGGTGTACAACTTTACCCACAATCCACGATCTCTCTAGCGGGATGGGTTCGGTCACCCTTGCTCACTTCCTAAGGTAAGGGTCTAGAGAGCGGCAAGGCCTTTACAAAGCTTTGGTGACTAGGGCTGCCCGCTAAGGTTTATAATCCTCCTCGGTGGTCTAGAAATCCACAGGGTTATGGGGTGCCCCCTCTTGCGCCAACGAATCACACGCTCAACCACAACAGCCCCAAGCCATCTCATTGCTAATTATTCAGCCCAGACCATTCCCATAAAATGATCTTGTGGTTGCACTAATTGGCCTAGTTTAACAGACACAAAGTAAAGTCCTTATTTGTGCTAAGGCAAGACTTCCACAACCAAGTGTGCACAGCACCCACTACTCACTCCCTGCCTTCTTGCCTTAGCAAAACAATTTGTATTAGCCCATGTAGAAAGACCACCCAGTCTGGCACACAAATTTTTAACCAAGTGGTCTCACACCACAGTCAACACAGCTTAGGCATCCTGCCATAGCTGCTCAACAATGGCACCAACCACACATTTCATAACTTATTAGTCAAGGTTATTAGAGATGAAGCATGATACGTTGAACCACGTTTTCTAAGCAAGGCTATATAAGACCCTCGGCCCCCATGTTGGCAAATAACAAAGAACACCAACTAAATTATCCACCCTAAGGCTCACAAGGTAAACATGACAACATGATGGAGACAAGGTATAACGGAGGCATAACGACAAGTAGGCAAGTAACTATAGCCCAAACCATTTTCTTATAAACATAGCCATGCATGATAAAGTAAAACCAAATACATTTGCAAAACTTGGTTCAAGATGATCAAAAGGAGGTGCGTGGCTTGCCTTGGTCAAGCGGTGGAGAGCCTTCTGCAAAGAAGAGTCGGGTCAAGATCTCCTCGAACTCGTGATCTACACGTTAGCAAGAGAACCAAATAAGCAAAACCACACTAAGCAGAGAACAACAAAAGAACCAAAAAGGAACTCAAACCAACTCAAATTAAAAGGAAACCAAGAGGCTTAACACGACCTCAAAGAGCTCTGGGAAAGGTCTTTGCGCAAGGAAGAACCGAGCGAGATGAGGCGGGGAAGGAAGAAATGAGCAAAAAGATTACAAAGGCTCGCCTCCCGGGCTATATATAGCCGGAGTTGGTAGTGTGCACCACAAGGAAAAACTTCGGTGAGGTGTAGGCAATCGGGACAACTAGGGCAAGGCTTGCCCTAAAAGAATTGAAATAAAGTACCTCGGATATGACTGCATTTAATGTGACCCGACACCTATTAAATGCGCATGAGTTCTGAGGCAAGAGCAATAATTACAAGGTGAAGAGGGGTGGCAAGTGGGGCCAATCAAAGGGTGTACCACAAGTCAAAGAGGTGGCCCCACCGCAAGGGTCATCCCCGCCAAAGACCCTTTGTGAGGTCTGGGCAAGAGGTCCAAGACACTCGAGAGGGAGGTCTGGACAGAGGTCCAAGGACTCAAGAGGAGGTCTGACAAGTAGATCTCCAAAGGGAGATCTAACGGTCAAGATCTCAAGGGAGGACCTCAACAGTCCCAGATCAAAGGGTGCAGGAGGTCTGACGAGTAGATCTCCAAAAGGGAGATCTAACGGTCAAGATCTCAAGGGAGGACCTCAGCGGTCCAGATCAAAGGGTGCAGGAGGTCTGACGAGTAGATCTCCAAAGGGAGATCTAACGGTCCAAGATCTCAAAGGGAGGACCTCAACGGTCCAGATCAAAGGGTGCGAGGAGGTCTGACGAGTAGATCTCCAAAAGGGAGATCTAACGGTCAAGATCTCAAGGGAGGACCTCAGCGGTCCAGATCAAAGGGCGCAGGAGGTCTGACGAGTAGATCTCCAAAGGGAGATCTAACAGTCAAGATCTCAAGGGAGGACCTCAGCGGTCGAGATCAAAGGTGCGAGGAGGTCTTGACGAGTAGATCTCCAAAGGGAGATCTAACGGTCAAGATCTCAAGGGAGGACCTCAGCGGTCGAGATCAAAGTGCAGGAGGTCTGACGAGTAGATCTCCAAAGGGAGGTGCGAGCGGCTAGATCTCAACAAGGGAGGTCTGAGCGGCTAGATCTCAACAAGGGGAGGTCTGCGGCTAGATCTCAACAAGGGAGGTGCGGCTAGATCTCAACAAGGGAGGTCTGAGCGGCTAGATCTCAACAAGGGAGGTCTCGAGCGGCTAGATCTCAACAAGGGGAGGTTTGAGGCTAGATCTCAACAAGGGAGGTCGAGCGGCTAGATCTCAACAAGGGGAGGTCTGTAAGGGCTGAGGAGGTTGAAGGACGAGAAAAGTCCTTGAGGGACAGAGGAGGTCTATTTGAACACCGAGAGGTCCAAATAGCCACGAGGTGGTCTAGGAAGGTCCCAAAAGAGCCTTTGGGAGGTCTGAGAAACTCTAGAGCACCCAAGAGAACTCGGGGTTCTCGAGAGGCGTGGATAGGTCCTTTGGAGGTCCAAAAAGCAAAGCCAAGCGTGGCATGGGGGCAAGAGGTTTTGAAGCATAAGCCAGAGCTAGGTCCTTGACAGAAAACCCCAAGCAAGGGAGAGGTTGAGCAGAGGGAGATGTGAGAGAGTGCGGATCTCAAAAGATTCAAACCAACAAAGGAAGTTAAGAGAGAGAAGAGGCAACCGGGGCACAGAGAGGCTTGGAGAACCACAACCCGAGGGCAAACAAAGACACCACAGAGAGCCACAACCGAAGGAACATCAACAACGACTTAGTTAAAGTTTGATTAATTCCAATTGAACTCTCCAGATTTCACAATCTCAGGTTAAGCTTTGGATTCTCAATAAAGCCAAATGGTTACTTTTATTTTGAAAACTTGGCAAGGGCTTAAAAGAAAACGGGATGTTACAATGTATAAGCAACAGACCAGATCTGTTGGGCAGTTCGGACCGCTCCGAACGCGCCGCAAATCTGGGCCGTGCGTTGTACAATGAACGGTCGCGATTGATGGGCTGATCGGACCACCCCATCAAGCCGCGATTGGTGACCGTTGGATTTAAATCCAACGGCTCACGTCGCATCTGTGTGTTTCACGCACGCGCTGGCTGATGATGGGCGATGGCAAAGCAGCCCTTGGCAGGCTGGGGTTCGCACGCGCTCGGTAAAAAAAGTAGTAAATGAATTCGAAAATCTCTAAACGAATTATTGGTACACTGTAAAATATGTATGACTTCAAAAATACATAACTAATTCATCTTACCCCCAAAATGGATGAAACCACTTCTGGTAATTTTCATTGTTAATGAACTTTGTATTAAAAATTGTTTCAAACATGTATCTGTAGTAGAGAGTATTATTATGGAAAATGATCCATAACTTATTATTTTTCAATAGAAAAAGGCTGATAACTTTAAAAATAGATAACTAATTCATAAAAATTGCAAATGAGGTAAACTCAACTGTTTTGGACTTGTAATAATAACACCTATTTATCTATGTAATCCCTACACTCACCACTGCCCTACAAAATTTTCCCAAATAATTATAATTAATGAACAGTAACAGATTGGAATTTACTTAGATTTTCCCAGCTAACTGAATTTCAAACTGCTATAACTCTCACATACTAAATGCAAATGGAATAATTATTTCACCTAAATTCATCTAAAATCATGACTTAGCTACTGTAGAAAAATCATGCATTTTTGAGCACTTTGAATTTTTGGGTATTTCTCGCTGTTTATTCGATATTATGTTTATTTAGATACTGAGTATATCGATATTGACCTATACGCTACTGAAGAAGAGCAACTGAGTTACCAGCAAGGCAAGCATCATTTGAACTTTCTTTTGCATCATATTTGATCCCAGTTTTGTTAAGTTAGTGCAATGATAATTACTTGCATGCTATTTTTGATAACGTCGCTATTTTTGTGATGTGTAGTTCAGTTATCTCCTAATTCATTGAGGTTATTCTTGAATTATTCCAGTACCACATGCTTAAGTTAGAATGGTTGAAATATGTTGTTCAGGTTTGCTTAGCTATGCAAGTCTAGAACCGTTAGTTGATTGTTGGGAATAACCCGGCAATTATAGGATAAACACAACTATCTTTATATGCTTTTGTTTCAGATCTTCGTATCTATTTTATAAGTTAAATTTTGTCATTTTAAATGAGCTGTTGGGTCTGGACAAGTGATGGTTAGTGATGGTGCCTTCGTGCACGAGATTTGGGTAAGTGGTTGCCTTGTCTGGACAATTAAGGACCGAACTTTGGGTACCTACGGTTCAAGCAAAACTCGTGCTATCACATGCGGTGTATGGGCACTGCTTGGTTAAGTAAGGGGTTGGTATTGTTGAGTTGATGACTGGTGGTGTGAGGGCGTATATGTGTTCCATCACATGTACGTTCCATAAGGGTACCGATTGCAATTCTTTTAGTGAGGGTGAGCCCTATTTAGGCTTAATTAATTGGGTCGGTGTTTCCGGCACAACTTACGTGCCCGTTTAGTTGTAGGTGGGTAGCCTACACTTAAATGGGGTTACGTCGCGTGTGGGTGAGTCAACTCAATGATATCAACTTGCTGAAAAATACTAAGTCTTGGTTTACCCGGCCGGCATACCATAGGAAGTATGCTATATTCGGAGGCATCTGGAGGCTTACGGGCTAATCAAGTGGTGTGGGTAAAGTAGTACACCCCTGCAGGGTATAAATCTATTCGAATAGCCATGTCCGCGGTTATGGACGACCGCTTGAGTTTGTGGCTGCATATCGTTAGACTTGGAATTAAAATTGTGGTATAACTTGGTATTGTCATGAATAGGATGTTCATGTTTGTTGTTATATCAAAGTGGACAGCCACTTTGTCATTTGTATGGTTCATTTGTTATTCACTTTACTACTTATTCACATGCTTTACTTCTACTTCAAATCTGATTTTGAAATGGCACTTGAAAAACTAGTATGTGTAGGTTGTAAATTGTTGCGTCTCTTCTGCAAAACTAAGCCAATATGAGCCATCCTTTGTAATAACCTCTAGCATACTAATTTTTATTTGTGTAAGACTTGCGAGTACCTTTGTACTGAACCCGGTTGCTACAATTTCAGGTGAGGAAGTGTATGAGCCCGTTGAGCTTGTTGGCGCCGATTTTGGCGACGCTAATGAGTAATGCTATCATTTAACTCGATCGGTTGTCGATGGGTTATAGGGCATACCATGCGGGATATTTTGGTTTATTTACTTACTTCCGCTGCTACTTAATACTCTTATTTGAATTTGGCGGTTGGCCGCTTGTAATGGATGTAAACTTTAACTATTATGTTGTATGTCTTTTGAACTATCTATGTATGTTGTTGTATGGATGTGATCAACGTTGTATGAGAGTATGAGCATATTGGTCGCTGATCTTGGGAGCCAATATGATTGCATACTCGCTGTTCGTAACTTCCTATTTAACTCACTAAGTGTAGTGCTTGACTTCGTTGGAGAACCGACAATCATGTAGTGCTCGCAGGGAGCAAATACCGATGATCGTCGGGGCTCTAGTTTGTAGTTAAGCCTTTCACTTGGATTGAGTTAAGTTGGAATCCATTTACTTGAGGCCCTAGAGTTATGTCCTTAAGACCATGCTTAGTCTCGGTCTTACGGAGATAACCCAGGGGTCCTCACAAGGGGGGTGAATAGGAGCACGAACACTTTTTCACAAAGATCGAATTCAATACTAATTTCACTCCAATAGCTATAAAAGCTGTGAAGATCAAGATACAAGTACAGTGGAAGACTTGTATTGAATCCAATCAAAACCCCGACGCAAAACACCCAAAATAACCAAGAACTCAATTTGCAAATAGTTGGGCGGTCAGACCTCTCAAATTGGCGGGTCAAATATTTTGCCTAGCGGTCGACATCGATATTGGTCGTCGACCGTAGTCTCGATGATGAACAAAGAAAATCGCAGAGACAGCACGAAAAACCGAAACTCAAATCGGTCTAACTTTTGATCCGTGAGGCCAAACTCCATGAAATTTGAAACACACCTTCTTAAAGATATTAGGAACCTATTCCAATCAAAGATTGCAGCGATCCATACCAAAGTTCCTATCTTTTTCAGTTTGAACGAAGGTGGGTTCAAAACTGGGCAAAAACGAAACTTAGATCCAAAAGCTTGCTCATGGTTGATTGATGATCTAGATGATCCTAGATAGGTTCTCACATGTTACAGCAAGCTAGATCTAGACAAGAAACCAATCAAAAACCCGCGGATCGAAGAAAGCCCCAAAATCACAAAATAGAGAGGAAGGACAAATAAGAACTCATCTTGTTGCAATCTTCCTTGGATTGATTTGAGAAGATGAATGCTGTTTATAGCCACTTCACATGGAGGACAAAGCTCACCACGTGAGCACACACTCTCAATGCAAAACCCTAGAAACCCTAGCCTCTCATCTTTCTCCTCAAAACCCTAAACACACAATAGGGCAACCAAAAGCAAGGGGCTTTGGGCTGGCTCTCTTCTTTGCTTCAGCAAGCATCAAACAGCCCACAACACCCATATTTATAGTGGAGACTAAGCATCTAGGGTATATTCCATTAGGGCACCCATTAAACTCTACACACAAATGGGTTAACACACGCACGCATCTCAAAGCGTCGTCTTCATCATCGATTGACCTAAATTGCTTCACCATGCGCCGACCCGCGCTGCGGTTTAGCCAAAAGGTCACTAAGGTGGTATTTGGTGAAATTACCAAAATACCCCTTCTCGATCCTTCTCCAAAAGACCGAGTCCATCTGTGTGAAGCACTTGCCTGCTTCGCCACGTGTAGGTTGATCAACGGCTCCATGTCGTCAAGTCTCTCCCGTCCGGATCCCACCGGCACCACTAAGCACACCTGAGCGACTCCGCGCAGCGCTTGATCCAACCAACAGACCAACCGTCCATTCGGTCATCCATGTCCATTCTGCGCCTCGCTTGAGTCCTCTGACCTCACCCGGCATCCTTGATCGTTCTGGACCTCAGCTCTCCAAGCTTAGTCCTGATCCTCCTCGTCGTTGACCGTCATAGACCTGCAAGCAACCTGCACAGCAATAGACCAAGAAACTATTTTCGGGAACAAGTTCTTCACAACTTGACCCACGTTAGCCAAAACATGCATCATGCAACACATATGCAATGATAACCATGAACTTGACCTAACAACCACAAAACACCACCACGCGGGCCGGCGAAACAAGCCAACACCGGTTAGACCGCCACCCTTGACGGTCGGACCGCCCACTGGCCGGTCTGATCGCCAACGAAAGGCCGGTCTGACCGCCACATGGGACTTAGCCAAAATTCCACCCCTGGAAATCCGAACCTCTCTCGAATTTTCAATCGAATAGAACTTTTGCCTGGAGGCTCCAAAAATTATGGGACCAAGTGCAGAAGAACCCTCTCACTTGCCTACACCCTCTATTTTTGGCCCAGCTCCAAAATCCAAAGTCATAAAGTGGTCGGTCTGACCTTTCAGGCAATGCCGGTCAGACTGCTCCACTTCCAGTCTGACTGCCATCAACCAAACCAGAAAAACCACACAAGGCATGGCCGGTCTGACCGCCACCATGGCCGGTCAGACCGCTAGAGGCCTGACAGAACTGGAGCAACGCCGAAAACGGGTGATTCCACAAACCCTCAACGCCATTGCCAATTGTCTCATCATCCTAAGATCATGGGCATATCCCCATGATATCCACAATCTCCCCCTTGTTGAACACATTGGCAATCTCTCAAAAAATGTAAGTTTGATGTTTGAAAATTAAAATACTCGACGTTTTCGCACAAAGGCACAACTTGGTCCGTTAGTAAGAGAAAGCAATGGAAATGACCAAGCTGGCTTCAGAATAGCGTGGGCAAGTGAGATACAGCAAAAGAAAGCAATAAAGCTTCCAATTCCAGAGAATCGACAAAAAATCTCACTTAAGGTCCATATGAAAGAACAATTGTTCTATTTGACCTTAAATCATTGTGAGGGCAATAAGATCAAAAGAATGCAATATGAATGCTCCCCCTCACTATGATCATCATTTTTCAAGAGAGAATTTTCAATTTTTAATTTCTCCAATTCTCTCCAAAAAGCTCCTAACTTCTCCTCCTTACAGAACTTTTCCCCTAACCAACAAGCTCTTTATTAACATTATATTTTTGATATATCTTCTCCCCCTTTGACAATGGATTCATCAAGGAATCATACCTTCCTCTCATCCAGAGAAGACAAATGCACAAGAAAGGAAGAAGCAAAAGAAGGAGCATGCATGAAATGCAACGGGGTGGCTTCATTTTTGTTTTGATTTTTCAATTTTTAGGTAAAAGAGCTTTGGAGATTACTCAATTGAACAGGCTAGCATTTCTATCATTACTCAAGATACAACAAGCCTAACAAAGCTAACAAGATCATGTTAAGACATATATAGCAAAGCTAGGCTAAAGAGCTCAATATATCACATGTTGTTGGATTAAATTAAGCAATGCGTCAAAATTAGTAAGTTCAACAATAGTTATCCTAAAGTGATAATGGCCATGTCAGAATGTCAATGTGAGATCCAGAAACTAGCAAAGACCATTTTAGAGTCAAAAAGTTCTAAATTGAATCATTTTGCTCAAAATACCTCAAAAGCCCAATTTTCAACTGTTTTTCATTTGCAATGAATATTCAAGTTGATTAAAGGTCTATCTTAGTAAAGAAGGTCCTGGACTAGGAGCCATCCACAACCTCTTCCTAAGCTTCAACCAATTTTGACAATTTGCTTTTTAGCCATGTGCTAGATCTCAAGCCTTGCCGCGACCATCTCAAGCATAAAAAGCTTAAAATAGTGGTCTAGGTCATCCAAAACTCCCCCTGAGTTCATGTCTAGTACAATGGCAAGTCGTCTCATGAGAAATAATTGGTGAGATCAGTTTTTTCGCACAAAAGAGATCATTTTTTATTTTGCACAAAGGCTGTTTTAGATTCTTTAAAGAACTGAAAGTTCAAAGATGTTCAATTCTAGATTCCAGAGCTAACAAAGCAATTTTGACAGGGCCAATATCACAAAAGGATCACTAATTGTGCAACTAGCTAAAAGATCCACAAATTGCAATTTTCAGTTCAAGTTGTATTAAAGTTCTAGCTCAATTAGCAAAGACATTGCTGCACATGTGAAAGCATGATAATTCTAGCAAGTCAAAAAACTAGACACGCTCTCGAGCAAGAATTGAAATACTAAAGCTCAAGAGGGTAATAAGCAAAGCTTCATCAATTTAAATGAGAGAAGTAGAAAAGCTTATATTACAATGCATCTTTTTGGATTTTTCATTTGGATGCAATATGATACAATGAGATGCACAAAAGATGTAAAAGCCTAAAAAGATCACAAGGGATCAAAAAGATCCAAAGAAGATACTATTTGAATAAGGTATCAGAAAAGATCCACACAAAAGAAAAAATTCACATGAATAAGGAAAGTTCAGATGAACAAGAAAAGCTCAGATGAACAAAGAAGGTTCAGAAAAGAACCAACTCCCCCTCAAACCAACCCATAGGGATAAATTATCCCTAACTTGCTTCTCAAGGTGGCAAACCTTGTTGGGTCTAAAAGGTTTTGAGAGGAGATCTGCCAATTGGCCTTGGACTCCACAAAAACTAGCACAAAGACTTCAAACACCACACGATCTCTAGGAAAAGCAACTCGAAAAGCTAGGGAGCGAAACACCAACACTAAAAAGCTTACAGGCAACTCAAAAACCTGCTAACACTAGTGATTGGGAGACAAGCTCGACCTAGGCTGTGAGAAGAATGCATCCTAGCAAACCATGGGATAAGAAGAGTGCCTAGAAAGGACATGTGCTAGAACAGAGCCTCCTATCTACCCTGAACACAACAAGCCCAACACCTGACACAACCCAGATGGTATGCAAGGTAGACTAGGGATACCATACATAAAAGTAAGGTATAGAAGCTTGAACCTGAGTCGCACTGCTTGGCAGTGAGATGTAGTCATGATGAATGAAGATTCATTCCTTGAAGCTCCAGAAAGTAGTTGCACTCACCCATCATCCTCATCTCAAATTCCTTCGTTTCCAAGAAGTGATAGCCAACATGAAAGCACAAATGAAGAAGAACCAACAGCTGAAGTCTTTGACCACTTGTTGGACCATATGTTCTTCTTCTCAACTGAAAAGACTACACAAAAGAGACAAAGAAAGTCTATGCCTTGGTACTGGGTTAATGAGATATTATCTAAAGAAACAGTACCTAGACACATGACTAGCAAGGATAGCAAAAGATGATCCAAAGCTCATAAAAACGTATAATCAATAATTTAAGACATGAGCATGGAGATAGACAAATCAATTTCAGCACATGCTATCCAAGATATGACAAAGCTCAAACTATCCTTAATCCACAATAAGGCATAGGAGCAAGCAAACAAGCACATAGCATATCACCCATCATATGTACAGTCATAGATAAAGCATGCTAGTGAAAGCTATGGCAAGGCTCATGCATCCACAATTAACAAAAACGCACAATAACCATGTAAGCATAAAGCATTTTTATAGAACAAATCATGAATAAAGTATGCTAACATGGATATCAAGTAAACAAGTGGATATATAAGACAAAAATCAACAAGAGCAAGATGATAAATGTATCAAAACAGTACAAGCTCTTGATGACAAAACCAAGCTTATACATCCATGGAAATAATAAACAACAGTCTAATACATGGATACATAAGCAAGAATCAACATGAGCAAGATAATAAGGGTACAAGACAGCACAAGCTCATGATGACAAGACCAAGCTCATACACCCATGGAAATTAAGAACAACAATATGATACATGGATATATAGGCAAGGTAAAAGCATGCTGAAAGATATCAAAGGAGTAACACATGCCAAAATGATACAAGTGAGCACAAAAACAAAGCACAACATGCCAATAAAGAATAATCATGAAAGTAAATGCATGAAGGTATAAGATAGCTCACAAAACATGTGAAGATGCCGATCATGAAAGCACATACCTCTTGGAAGCCATCAAGGGGGTGAAGAACCATCAAGTGTCCCGATCATGTGATGGAGCAAAAGACCAAAACCTCTTAAGTCCATGTTCTCCAGCCCGCGTTCTCGGTACCTACATGTCGGTGTTTTAGAACCGATCTTACGTAAAGATTGTTTGATTCGGGGGGTCTCCTAGAATAGAATCACGCAGAGAGATTGACACAGGTATTTTTATACAGGTTCAGGCCTTCTCCGGAGAGAATAACAACCCTACTCCTGTGTGTGTATGGTATTGAGTGTATTCTGAACAATCAGGAGAAAAACTAAGACTATTACAGATGATAGCACTTGTCTTCCTGATAGCCCTCGATAGCGTGTGTGTACGCCTCAATTGCCCTCTCCCCCTTTCCCTCTCTGACCGTTTCCTTTATATAGTCGTGAAGGAATAGCCGTTTTCCCCTGCTGAAGAGACGCCTCATTCAATCCAGTAACGGACGCATGTTTGCAGTAATTATCGGGATGGTAACTCCTTTATGCCGCCTGGCAGTTACTTGTCAGAGATGATGGGGTATTATTTCGTATAATAATAGCGTATGTTGACTGTTTGGATTCCTTAATCAATTGGACCCACTTGCTAGTAAATTTTATTGATTGTAAGGTGGTCGTAGCTAACCTGGTCGTAGAAGAACTTACGACCATAAGGTAGTCGTAGCAAGACTTACGACTATGGGGTAGTCGTAGAATAACCTACGATTGGGCAGTGATCGTAGAAGAACTTACGACCATAAGGTAGTCGTAGCAAGAATTACAACTATGGGGGGTGGTCGTAGAGAAACTTACGACCACCTAGTAAGCTTCTCCCTTGTAGATTTAAGGGGTATACCCAGGGACCATATGACATCATATTTACTTATAATAAGAATTATAGATAAAAGATAAAATGAGGATTATTAGATCCTCGTCACTACACGTGAGAAAGGCGAGGTGTCCAAGTCTTGGATCCCGAAGGGTTAGAGAGCAAATACTTGGGAACCCAAACCTTGGACACACCACCACTAGAGGCAGTCGAACCATTATGTGAGTTAGCATGATGCAAATGATGGTCCATGCAAGAAGATCCAATCTCATCCTTGGAGGCACGCCGCGAGTGGACAGCTCGATGAGGAAAACGAGGTCCATCTCTAGAAAAGCGGCGATGGCCTTGCTTGAAAGCACCATGATGAGAACCAACAGAAGCACCAATGGAACTTACACATCCTCGCCATGGGTGTGTACCTCGATGAACAAAACGAGGTCCACCTCTTGGAAAATGGTGGAAATCCTGCCTCGGGGCAGCTCGTGGACCAAAACCAAAACTACGCAAACCATGTCCACGGTGCTGTCCGACACCACTAGAAAAGGTGTCAAAGAAGCCATTAGCAAATCGAGTCCTCGTGCTTGGCTCTTTAGTGTGCATGTCATGAGAAAGACTATGCCCACTAGGAGACTTAGAAGCATGAGCTCGACGCAAATGTTTTGCACGCCGAAAGCAGAAATCCACATAATGTCCATTCTTTCTACAAAATGAGCAATAATGTAAAGGTCTACTAAGAGACACGGTCCGAGAGGACGAAGCACCATTATGGCTCAAAGAAGAAGTCCTGGAAGAACTAGCATCATGACTCGTCCTCGTATCGACACTAGACACACACATGCCATGAGAAAGACTATGTGTGTTCCTAGAGGTACGACGATGCACTCGACGCTCATATTTCAGACGGCGAAAGCAAAACTCAAAAGTGTGTCCATTCTTCTTACAAAAAGTGCAACGGTACTTCATTTTTGGAGATTTAGTAACATTTGAGAAAGAAGCACATTTGTCTTTTGAAATCCGTTGGACAACACAAGAAGAGTTCGAAAGAGTCGAACCTCCCAAAGAAGAGCTATCCAAAGCGATGGCACAAAAACCAACATCAAATGACTCACGTTTAGCACAAAAAGACTCCAACTCCGAATGCAAGGATGCAAGAGAGATCTTTAAAACATCAATCTCGGAGTGAAGGCAAATACAAGAGTCACATGATTTGGTGCTCATATCATCGCGCAAAGACTCAATCTCGCTTTTCAAAGAAATGCAAGATGTGCAAGAAATTAATGATGCTTTTGTATTAAGCAAGCAATTCAAAGCATCAATTTCATTTTCTAAACAAGCACAATTCTTGCAAGAGACTAAACCATCCTTAAGCAATTTTTCATGTTCTAAGCACATGCTACAAGGCCTAGCTTCAATTTCAATAATCTCAGCCCTAGCATTTTCTAATTGCTCAAGATGCATGGAATTAGTCAATTTCAACTTCTCAAAATCAGCAAGCATGCCTACACAAGAATCACAATCATTTCTAGCCATAGATCTAAGATTGCCTATTTCTAACTTAGCATTGTCAAGTTCATGATGTAAGACAACACAAGAATCACATGGCATAGAAGCATTTGATCTCAATAATTCATTTTCATATTTTAGGCATGCAAGAGAATTATTCAAGTTCTCCATGTCTACAAGAAATGAATCATAAGCACTCATGGAGGTTTTCAATTTGTAGAGCTCATGAGACAGATCACCCTTTTCCTTTTTTAGCGATTTCATTTTCTTCCTAAGAGCATGCAATTTGTATTCATATGAAATCAAGCCATCAATGAGTTTTACTTTGCTCACCTTGCTTAGCTTGAGTAGGGGATCGTCCTCGGAAGAGTCATCATCAATAAGCTCTTCATCATGTTCATCCTCAATCGCTACTGCACATTCGCCAATGGGCTCCTTCTCCTTGGGCTCCAAGCGAATCTCATCTCTGAAACTAGGACAATCAAAACAAAAGAATTCGCCACAAATATCACAGAAGAAACCCGCCTCAATCGATATTATACTTATCATACATTCAAATATCTTGTTACGACCAATACCACCGGTAAAAGAACTACGACAAGATACTAAGAAGCGCTCATAGGTCCTCACATTTGTCGCCATGCTCAAAGATCAGTTAAGATCACAAAAGAGCAAACTTGGCTCTGATACCACTTATAGGACTGGAAAGGCGACTAGAGGGGGGTGAATAGGAGCATGAACACTTTTTCACAAAGATCGAATTCAATACTAATTTCACTCCAATAGCTATAAAAGCTATGAAGATCAATATACAAACACAGTGGAAGACTTGTATTGAATCCAATCAAAACCCCGACGCAAAAGACCCACAATAACCAAGAACTCAATTTGCAAATAGTTGGGCGGTCAGACCTCTCAAATTGGTGGGACAAATATTTTGCCTAGCGGTCAGACCTCTGATATTGGCGGTCTGACCGCCCCTGACGATGAACAGCAAAATCAGCAGAGACAGCCCGAAAAACCGAAACTCAAATCGGTCTAACTTTTGATCCGTAAGGCCAAACTCCACGAAATTTGAAACACACCTTCTTAAAGATATTAGGAACCTATTCAAATCAAAGATTGCAGAGATCCATGCCAAAGTTCCTATCTTTTTCAGTTTGAACGAAGGTGGGTTCAAAACTGGGCAAAAACGAAACTTAGATCCAAAAGCTTGCTCGTGGTTGATTGATGATCTAGATGATCCTAGATAGGTTTCCACATATCACAGCAAGCTAGATCTAGACAAGAAACCAATCAAAAACCCGCGGATCGAAGAAAGCCCCAAAATCACAAAATAGAGAGGAAGAACAAATAAGAACTCATCTTGTAGCAATCATCCTTGGATTGATTTGAGAAGATGAATGTTGTTTACACCCAGTCCACATGGAGGACAAAGCTCACCACGTGAGCACACAATCTCAATCCAAAACCCTAGAAACCCTAGCCTCTCATCTTTCTCCTCAAAACCCTAAACACACAATAGGGCAAACAAAAGCAAGGGGTTTTGGGCTGGCTCTCTTCTTGGCTTAAGCAAGCATCAAATAGCCCACAACACCCATATTTATAGTGGAGACTAAGCATCTAGGGTATATTCTATTAGGGCAACCATTAAACCCTACACACAAATGGGTTAACACAGGCACGCATCTCAAAGCGCCATCTTCATCATCGATTGACCTAAATCGCTTCACCATGCACCGACCCGCGCCGCGGTTTAGCCAAAAGGTCACCAAGGCGGTATTTGGCAAAATTACCAAAATACCCCTTCTCGATCCTTCTCCAAAAGACCGAGTCCATCTGTGTGAAGCACTCACCTGCTTCGCCATATGTAGGTTGATCAACGACTCCATGTCGTCAAGTCTCTCTCGTCCCGATCCCACCAGCACCACTGAGCACTTGCAACGACTCCCGCGCCGCTTGATCCAACCAGTCGCACCGAACCGCCCGTTCAGTCATCCATGTCCATTCTGCGCCCCGCTTGAGTCCTCTGACCTCACCCGGCATCCTTGATCGTTCTGGACCTTAGCTCTCCAAGCTTAGTCCCGATCTTCCTCGCCGTTGACCGTCATAGACCTGCAAGCACCTGCACAGCAATAGACCAAGAAACTATTTTCGAGAACAAGTTCTTCACAACTTGACCCACGTTAGCCAAAACATGCATCATGCAACACATATGCAATGATAACCATGAACTTGACCTAACGACCACTAAACGCCGCCACGCTGGCCAAGTAAAACAAGCTAACACCGGTCCGACCGCCACCCTTGGCGGTCGATCGCCATCGGGCGGTCGATCGCCAACGAAGGCGGTCGACCGCCACATGGGACTTAGCCAAAATTCCACCCACAAATCCAACCTCTCTTGAATTTTCAATCGAATAGAACTTTTGCCTGGAGGCTCCAAAAATTATGGGACCAAGTGCAGAAGAACCCTCTCACTTGCCTACACCCTCTATTTTTGGCCCAGCTCCGAAATCCAAAGTCATAAAGTGGCCGGTCTGACCGCTCAGGCAAAGCCGGTTAGACTGCTCCATTGCCGGTCTGACCGCCATCCTGGTCGGTCTGACCGCCATCAACCAAACCAGAAAAACCACACAAGGCATGGCCGGTCTGACCGCCACCATGGCCGGTCAGACCGCTAGAGGCCTGACAGAACTAGAGCAACGCCGAAAACGGGTGATTCCGCAAACCCTCAACGCCATCGCCAATTGTCTCATCATCTTAAGATCATGGGCATATCCCCATGATATCCACAACCTCTCCCAAGACCACTCTGCAGCACCAACTCCAGAGCCGCAACCAGACCCTGGACCACAACTCGAGCCAGCCATGACCTCTCTAAAGCCGGCCAAGGTCTCTTCGAGGCAAAGCCCTGACCTCTCATGAGCGCCAGAGGACACATTTTATAAAAGTATACCCTTTTGCACCACTTCTCCGGGAGATGTCCATAACCAAGGACTTGGTTATTTGAATAGATTTTACGCTCTACAGAGGTGTACAACTTTACCCATAATTCACGATTTCTCTAGCGGGATGGGTGTCCGAGAAGACCTTGCTCACTTTCGAAGGGGAGCAGTCTAGAGAGCGTGACAAGGCCTTTACAAAGCTTTGATCTGGCTTGGAGCTGCCCGCTAAGGTTTCGCTTCCGGTTGGGTTGCAAATGCCACCGGATTCATGCCCCCTCTTGCGCCGTGCGATACAGCTCGCTCAACCACAACAGCACCAAGACATCTCATTGCTAATTATTCGGCCCAGGCCATCCCCATAAAATGACCTTGTGGTTGCACGGATTACCCGGATCCACAGACACAAAGTTAAGTCCTTAAGTGCTGCTCAGGCGAGAACAACCACAACCCAAAGTGACTCCTCTGGGGACTAGCCCCGGAGCACCCACTACTCACCACCAGCCACTCGCCTGAGCATAAAACAGATTTGAGGTTCTCCCCAACCATTGGACCACCCAGTCCTGGCACTGCAAATTTTAATAAGGTGGCCTCGCACCACAAAAGACACAACTGTGGTATTACACCACGGTTGCACAATAGTGGCACCAACCACAGGTTCCATAGTTCTATTAGTCAAGATTATTAATTGATGAAGCATGATTCACCAGACCCACGATTCTATAGCAAGGCTAAGCATAATCTTACGGTCCCATGTTGGCAATACCAACTAAAATACCCAATCTAAGGTGTCCAAGGGAGATCATGTCAACATGTCAAGTTCAAGTATCCAAGGAGGCATAATGTCAAGTAGGAGAATAGCTACTGCCCAAACCAGTTCTATAAAAATAGCCATGCAAGTTTAACAAATCAAAATACTTTTGTAAAAAAAATGGGATCAAGATGATCAAGGGATTCCACGACTTGCCTCTGTTAATGAGAAAGCTTCGGTAGTGGTAGCCTGATCCACGAGCTCCTCAGCAACAGCCAAAATCTACACGCGCGCAAAGAAAACCAAATAAGCAAAGAAATTCCAATAAATCAAAAGAACTACTTAAAGGGCCAAAGGAGAGGAGGTCCACTGAGGAGGGGGTCCGAGAGGGAGGTCCAGACCTAAGGAGGTCCGAACCAGAGGAGCTTGGAGAGCTCACCAGAACCGAAAGAGTTAGGAGTAGAGGTTGAAATGAAGAACAAGGAGAAAATGGTCGCCCTTAGGTGCTCTATTTAAAGGAGAAGGAGAATAAGAGCACTTCAAAAAGGAGGTGACCAGGTTCAAGGTATTAGGACAAGGCACACTGCCAGATGGTACGAAAGAGGATTAGATTATAAAAAAGGAGACAAAAAGTAGAAAAGAATACAAAGGAAATGACATCATTTTAATATGACTTCAACCCACATAAAATGCGCTTAAGAACCCAAGGCAAGGGGTCCTAAAGGGGTCAGGACCCAGGGGAAGGTCGAAGGGGAGGACACGATGCATGGGGGAGGTCATGGCCAACTAGGGTGGTCCTTACCGAGAGACCAGAGGTCTTGACCTCAAGGGGGAGGTCTAAACCACAAGGGTGGTCTTTACAAAAAGGCCACGGGGAGGTCCAAGAGAACAAGGAGGCCCAAAGGACAGGGAGGTCATGCGGGGAGGAGGTCCTGAGGACAGAGGAAAAAGGTCTCGAGGAGATCCTGAAGACAAGGAAGTCCAGAGGAGGTCCTGAAGACAAACAGGGAGGTCTTGGGGACAAGAGGTCCTAAAGACAACAGGGAGGTCTTGAGGACAAGGGGTCCTAAAGACTACAAGGAGGTCTTGAGGACAGGAGGTCCTAAAGACTATAAGGAGGTCTTGAGGATAGGAGGTCATAAAGACAGCAGGGAGGTCCAAAGAGAAAAGGGAAAGTGAGGAGGTCTAAACCATCAGGGAGGTCTAAACACAAAGAGGAGGTCTAGACCGAAAAGGTCTAAACACAAAGAGGAGGTCTAAACCTACGAGGAGGTCCAAACAAAGGGAGGTCTTAACCTATGAGGAGATCCAAACACAAGGGAGGTCTGAACCTACGAGGAGGTCCAAACACAAGGGAGGTCTGAACCTACGAGGAGGTCCAAACACAAGGGAGGTCTAAACCTACTAGGAGGTCTAAACACAAGGGAGGTCTGAACCTACGAGGAGGTCCAAACACAAGGGAGGTCTGAACCTACGAGGAGGTCCAAACACAAGAGAGGTCTGAACCTACGAGGAGGTCCTGATCAAAGGAGAAAACCGTGACCAAGAGGGTGGCCCTGAACCACAAGAGTGGTCCTGGCAAAGGACCAAGGGGAGGTCCAGAGGACCAAAGGGGTCCAACGGCAAAGAGGTCTAGAGGCCAAGGTTAACCAAGTGGGTGGTCTTTACAAAAAGACCAACAAGGACCAGAAGGGAGGTCTTTGCAAAAAGGGTTAACAAAGGAGGTCACAACCAAAGAGGGGAGGTCGTAGCCTAAAAGGGGAGATCCTAACCATAAGAGATGATCTGGACTAGGAGGGTGGTCTTTACAAAAAGACCAACAAGGATCGAGGAGGTGGTCCTTGCAAAACAGCTAGGAAAAGGTCCTAGGAACCAAGGAAAAACGCGCAGTAAAGCGGGACCGTCCGATTGGAATCGGGCGTGTGGATATCATGGGGATATGCCCATGATCTTAGGATGATGAAACAATTGGCAATGTTGCTTTTGGTTTGAAATTTCACGCGTTTTCGGTAAAGTTAAAAGGTTGGTCTTCGGCCATTTTGGGAATTTGGCTTTGGAATAGATTGAGTTCATAGGCTATAGTGCATATGTGTTGCATGTTGCATGTTTTCACTAACGTGGGTCAAGTTGTGAAGAACTTGTTCCCGGAGACGATTTCTTGGTCTATTGCTGTGCAGGTGACTTGCAGGTCAATAACGGTCAACGACGAGGAGGATCGGGACTAAGCTTGGAGAGCTGAGGTCCAAAACGATCATGGATGCCGGGTGAGGTCAATTGACTCAAGCGTGGCGCAGAATGGACAAGGATGACCGAACGGGCAGTTCGGTGCGACTGGTTGGATCAAGCGGCGCAGGAGTCGGTGCAAGTGCTATGGTGCCGGTGGAATCCGGACGGGAGAGACTTGCTGACATGGAGCTGTTGATCAACCTACACGTGGCGAAGCAGGCGATTGCTTCAACAGGATTGGACTCGGTCTTCGGAAAAGATCGAGAAGGGGTATTTTGGTAATTTTACCAAATACCATCTTGGTGACCTTTTGGCTAAACCACGGCGCGGGACGGCGCAAAGGAAGTGGTTTAAGTCAAGAGAATTGAAGACGGTGCTTTAAAATGCATGCGTGTGTGTTCCGTTGATGTTGGGCCTTAACGGAAGCCTATTAGGTTTAATCTTCTAGAAGCTCCAATTATAAAAGGGTTTTAGGGTTGGTGGCTACTATATAAAAGGAATTGTAGATGGGACATCTGTGGTTCTGCCCGGAGAAAAGGGGAGCTAGTGGTGGCGCCTTGTTTTGTCCCGAAGAAACGAGAGGGTATGGCGGCGGCTTGTCCTCCCGAAAAATTAGGAGCTGTGGCGGCAGCTTGTTCCCCGTAGAAAATGGGAGTTCTTAGCAGCGGCTTGCAGGGTCATCGATAGACAAGAAAGACTGGAGTCCCTGGTTGGCGGCGGCTGTAATGATCGCCACTTTTTCTTCTTGTGCGTTTTATTTTATCGCCGTTTTGCCTCTGCTTTTCCCTCGTGCGTTGAGATGATTCTGTGATCTGCTGTTTGAAGATTTTTTATGTTGCTGTCTTCATTGATGCGCTCGGCTCTGTGTGGTGTTGATTGCCCCTGAGACTGCTCTGTTGATTGCTAGTGAGGTGCTTTCTTTGATGCGAGAGCTGTGCGGTTTGATGTTGTGTGTGCGACGCAGTGCCCTCAAAAATCGGATCCTTGGCAGCGTCCTGCTGCAGCCCGCAAAAACCGGATCAAGGGCGGCTGTAAGCTTTTGCTTGTCATTCGATTATTTTATTGCTTGTCAATTCGGTGTCTGTGTGGTTTGATGCGGAATCTTGTGCGTGCGTCGGCCTGTCTCTCGGTAGAAAAGAGGAGGCCTTGGGCAGCGGCTGTAGCGATGGTCTTTGCCTCTGCATGTGAGCGATTTATTGATCTGGGCGGCAGCTGCTGTTTCTCTGTATGCATGCCGAGGTAGCTCATAGCCTTTGCTGTTTTAGATCTACCTTGGTTGCGTATCTTTTTGCTTGCTTGTCGGCTCGGTGATGAGCAGCTTGATGCATGCGACGCCAGGCACAAGATTAGAGAGGACGTTCGGCTGTCGATGATCTGGTGGCGCCTCGCCGCAAGATCCTCCAGAGCGTGCACGATTTTCAATCGGCTAGCAGTGGCTTGATTCTGTACGTGGAGGTGATGTTCTAGTAGTGTGCAACAGTCTTGTGTATTGCTTTGGTCATGCTAGTGTGTGCGTGTCAGATCTGTGTGATTTGATCCGTGAGAGGATGCTTTGGATTTTGTGCATGCAGTTGTGAGGTGTTTTTAGTCTTGTGCTTCGGGGTTGATCAGATTCAACACAGGTCATCCGTGCTCAGTATCTGATCTTCATAGCTTTTATAGCTATTGGAGTGAAAGTAGTATTGAGTTCGATCGAGGTGAAAAATAGAGAAAGCGTCTATTCACCCCCCCTCTAGTCGCCTTTCCGGTCCTACAGGGCGGTCCAAAGAGGAAAGGAATGTTTGGACCATCCGAATGTTATATCTCATTTGGGTCGTTTGATATGGATCGGACGACCCACAACACCTGAGAACGTTCGGACTGGCCGAACCTTTCATCTCAATCGGGCCATCCAAAAAGGATCGGACGGCTCACGAGTGAGAAGGGCGCGGGGTTGGTTCGAACTGCGCGAAGGGACAAGGGAGGTCCGAAACCAAAAAGGAGATCCAACGGAGGAAATCCAAAGGGGAGGTCCTGGACGGTCAGATCAAAACTAAAGGAGGTCCTGACGGTCAGATCAAAACCAAAGGAGGTCCTGACAGTCAGATCAAAACCAGATGAGGTCCTGACAGTCAGATCAAAACCAAAGGAGGTCCTGACCGCAAGATCTACAAGGGGAGGCCTTGGACGGCTAAGACCTACAAAGGAGAGGTCCTGGACGACCAAGAGCTACCAAGGGGAGATCCTGGAAAGCCAAGATCTACCAAGGGAGGCTCTAGCGGCTAAGATCTCTAAAAGGGGAGGTCCTAACGGTCAAGATCTAAACAAGGGGAGGTCCTAACGGCTAAGATCTCCAAAGGGGAGGTCCTAATGGTCAAGATCTAAACAAGGGGAGGTCTGAACGGTTAAGATCTCCAAAGGGGAGGTCCTAACGGTCAGATCTAAATAAGGGGAGGTCTGAATGGTTAAGATCTCCAAAGGGGAGGTCTAGATCCTTAGATCAAACAAAGGAGAGGTTTGGACCCTTACATCCAAACCGAGAAGAGGTTTAAACCTCAAAAGAGATTCAACCCAACAAAGGAGGTCTAAATTAGAGGAGAGGGAGAGATCCAAGCTCAGAGGAGGTCCAAAGAACTCAAAGGAGGTCCTATGAACACAGAAGAGGTCCAGAGGACACGAGGGCAAACCAAATAAACAAAGGGGGAGGTCCAAGGGACACAGAAAGGTCTGATTGGACGTGGGGAGATCAAAGGGAGCTCCATATGGGCACAAGGAGGTCCATATGGGCACAGGGAGGTCCAAAAGGACTCAGGGACGCCCAAATGAACTCAGGGAGTTCAAATGAACGTGGAGAGGTCCACGGGGAGATCCAAACAGATAAAGAGGTCTAGATCAAGGAGATCTTGACAGAGATGGACATTTAGACCAAAGGGAGGTCTGAATACAAAGAGATTCAAGCCAACAAAGGAGAGCTCTGGATTAGGAAAATCCAAACACAAGGCTCCGGGGGAGGTCCAGAGGAACGCAAGGTAGGTCTGGACAGAGAGAGAGACCTGAGGGGGGGGGGGAGGAGAAGCTAGCCCGAAGGACAAACAAGGCAAACAGAGAGAAGGGACTGAAAGCCAAAGAATAGCAATAACCCCAAATCAACCAAAAGGAATTAATTGAAGTTTGATAGTTCAAGTTAAACCTCCAAGTTTTCTGAAATCTTCAAGTTAAGCTTTGAACTCTCAACAAAACCGAATGGTTATTTTTATTTTGAAACGCTTTTCAAAATCTGGACAAACAGGACGTTACACGACACAAGCATCCGGACCATGTAAATATACATGCCTTTAGGGGATAGAAAAAAAACATGGCGGGTAGGACGGGGGACTACTTTGCTAGCTCGGCGTTGAACTCCTCGCCGACCTCTTTGGCCTTGGCCGCAATTTCCTCTTTCTCTCGTGCTCCCTCTCGCGAGCCTCACGCTCCCTGCGCCTGCACGCCTCGAGATGAGCTTACGTCTCCTGACGTATGCGCTCATTTTGCTCGTCATTGTGGCGTCGCTCCTCCCAGATCTCGCGGTTTCTGTTGTCATACCACTCGTCAAAGTCCAAAGACCACTAGCCATGTGGGTGGATCTCATGGTCGATCCACTTGCGGTAGCCACATAGCTGATTCGGAGACTACAAGTAGATGGGAGAGGTTGTTAGTGCGGACTTTGAAAGAGAAATAGTACGGGAACACATAGTAACTGGTCCTTACTGGTTGTCGATAGCTCCTCGTGTCCCAACGTCGGTCGGGATAGTCACTGGAGTAGTTCGCACAACCCTAGTAACGCATGCCCAGGCTAATCCAGTACTTGGACTTGAAGAACTTGCATGGGTCCCTGCACCAACAGAGGGGCGACGTCTCCCCCTCTGGCGGGTGTTGTGGCGAACGCTCGGTTGGACCGTTCGGGATGGGGTTGCTGCTATGGGGGGCTTCATTACGAAGAGATGCCATCCTGGCATGCTCCTCTTGCCGGACTCGGGCCGCAGCAGCCCTTGCTCGATCGTCCCGCTCCCCAGCAGCCCTTGCTAGTTCACGGATCCGGTCCCATTGTCTCTGCCTGTCATCCATCCCGGTGTGGTGAAGGAAGCTCTGGTGTAGTGTTGGGTTTGGTTGTGCAGTGTTCTCTCCCAGATCTCTTCCACCCCCTTTTATAAGCTACAGGGTTGGCATGGTGTGGTATATTTCCTGCAGAGTCATGTCTTTTCGGTCTGAAAAGTTGAGGACGTAGAGTGTTGTCACGTCTTTCTTTGCAGAGAGAAGTCATGTCTTGCTTTGCAGAGTGATGTCTTATCGGTCTGAAAAGCTGGCGAGGCAGAGTGTTGTCACGTCTTTCTTTGCATAGTCATGTCTTTTCGGTCTGAAAAACTAGCAAGGTGGCCAGGGTTGTCTCCTTTGGCCTTGTCACTACGCAAAGCTGTCCCGTCTGGTTTTGTCACTGCACAAAGCTGTCCCGTCTGGTCTTGTCACTACGCAAAGCTGCCATGTTTGGTCTTATCACTGCGCAAAGCTGTCTCATCTGGTTTTATCACTGCGCAAGGCTGTCTCCTTTGGCCTTGTCACTGCGCAAAGCTGCACCGTCTGGTCTTGTCACTGTGCAACATATGGAACACATTGTCCGACACATTCCAACATATAGAACACGATAACACTTGACGGGAGTGCGTAAGAACGCATTACAATAAACACATATCATACATAGGCAACAAACATATGACAACAGCCATTGTCCGACACATTCCAACACGTACAACACGATAAGCCTTATGCACCATCGGTTCGTTCCACTGGAAGGGAGGCTGTGTCCCATTTTGCATCATGGTAAACGCGAACAGCAACCCAGCATTGCGGTCCGAGATGACGCACACACCTGGGCGGTCTTGAACCACCGCCCGCTTCATGTTTGCAAGGAACCACAGCCAACTATCCGTGTTCTCGCTCTCAACAATCACGAAGGCCACGGGGAGTAACTGGTCGTTCACGTCGGCTGCTACCGCGGTGAGGATGGTGCCCTTGTACTTGCCAGTAAGGAAGGTGTCGTCCATCGACAAAGACAGACGACGATGCTTGAACCCTTCGCTACGCTGGGGAAGGCCGAATACTGTCAAGGATAAAACAATTCGGCCCCTTCGTAGGATGCACCCGCTCCAACTTGTCAATGTATGTCCTGGGATTCGACTCTGCAATCTGATGGAGTATTCTTGGGACAAAGTCGTAGGCCTCTTTGTATGTGTTGAACATACACTCTAGGACCTTCTGTTTCGCCCGCCACACCTTGCTGTAGCCAACCGGGAAGCCCACTGTATTGACAACATTTGCCAAAAGCAGCTTCGGCGAGACAGATACATCAGCTACGACGAGGTGGCTTATCAGCTCTGCAATATATGATGACATCAGGTTGCGGTGCCTATGAAGTGGCTCTGCAAGCTCGCATGTGTGATCCCTCAACACCGTTATGCGGAAGTCCGTGGCAGCACTCCTGAACCATTGCGCACGAACCTTGCCAGGGCAAGATCCATCCACACACTTGATGATGTAGGTATCAGGGTTGGACCTGTGCACCCGATACGTTTGGCTAATGTTGATGGTGTATCTAGCAATGGCCTGCTGGGCAGCACTCTTGTTGGGGAAGCGCTGCCCTAAGAGCAGAGTATCTTCATTGAACCCCCACTCCGCCTCCTCTGGCTACGACAGAACCAGGGATGTTGCTGTGATGTTGTCCAATCTAGACGAGAGTACGAGATATACGCAACATCGGTGGTCACAAAACCACCAAATACACCTCCCGTAGCAACTTCTCCATCAGGCTCCTCTCTAGAACTAGTTGTATCCACAGCCTCCTCCTCTCTTTCAACCTGCTCGGCAAGGTATTCGTGGCAGTCAATACGAGCTGCCCACCACCTTTCCACGCCTTCGTTCGGCTCGAAAGCCTCTGCACGCCTCCTCAAGTCTCCATCACCCACTTCCTCACCCACATCTCCGCCAACAGCAGCGTCTGCATCAACTCCACCAGAACCACCCATGGCGGATGATTCCGTCCTCTCCACAAACTGGACATACACCATCAGCCTGGCGTATATTGCAGCGGTGGGGTTGCACACAACCTCCATGTAGTTGGTCCACGAAACGTCACTGCTCACCTTCATAAGTTGCCAAAAGGTCTGACTTTCATCACCCACCACCGAGGCATACAATGCCTCGATGCGTAACTTCTTCCTTCCGGTGTCCCGATCAAACGCGGAACACACACACCTCCTTAGCTCGCATAGACTCATGTCCATCAGGCCTGGTGCCCGGATCTGGGTCTGGTCACAATTTGACAGGTCTGCTCCGTACAGCCCGTCGCGTACGAGACCATCGCCATAGAACACGAACAAGTCTTGAATTGACATGTTCAGAGAAGACGGCGTTGGGTTCTACGTGCAAAATGACAAACATAAATAAATAAATACACTTGACTACGTGAGTATTAACCAATAGACAAAAATAGCAGAAATGACTCTACTGTATCAAGAAACCATGTGATGTTAGTATGAAACTTGAATCTTAATAGATTGGATTAATTTTGCTCCTACTAATTCACATTTAGTTGAGTATTACAGGATTCAATTCTATATATGGAGTTGTAAATAAAAACACAGGACTTAAATGGGTAATCAAGTAACAAAAATTATTAATATATTCTGTAGTTTGGCTATGTGACTTCTTCTGCTCTTGATTAATCTTTCCTAAATATATTTCATACTTCTATTTCAATACTAAATAATATCCCACTAGGTCGAATGGTTTGCATAACTACACAATGTTATTTTATTTAAAAAAATAATTTAAATAATTCGTATATTTACATGGTTTCAAAATAGAGATTTTTACTGCATGTATCTTACTCTTTGGCTATCTATTTAGATTTTTTTGCCCCTAAAAAAAATATGCTACCAACCTCTACTTTTATCTCACGCAGCATCAGATAACTACAACATAGTTATATGCTGTCGTATTAGACCTTTCTATACATGTGTCTTAGTTTTGGTCTACCTATTTAGATTAACTTCGCCTTAGACAATACAATGCATGTGCCTACAAGCTCTACCTCTTCTATTCCACACAACATCAACTATCTATGCCATAGTTACAGACTGCCTGTTACTCACATTAGGCCTTTCTATAGTCATTCTTTACATTCTCGAGCGGTTCACTTGTTTCACCATTAGGGCAATAATGCACACCGTCATTGGTTCTAATAATTTGTCCATTAACATGATTTCTACTGCACGAAAGATTACTATATTTACGTGCTAATTAACTAACAATGATATCCACATAAACTAAACATTTACGTCAACTAAGCATGGTTACTTAACATATTCTTCACAATCAAGAAACCATTACGGTAATAAAAAATAACTACGCTACTTGCATGTGTACTTATGTAATAATGACATGACCACTAAGTTAATTACATGCTAATCAACTAGCTAAAAATATAATCGCATGTCCATGAAAAATACCTTTTCTTGATGCTCGCAAGCCGATCTACAACTTATACAATTGCGAAACCTCCAGATTCAAATTGAAAACCTCCCAAAATGTAACTCAAAATAACCTTCTCTTCCTCCTCTCGGTCTCTCTTTCGTGGCTGAAAGAAATGCAAATGACGGAATGACGAAGTGGCGACGGACGCTGCCTTCTTATCTCCATCCGCCGAGGACCGGAGGCTAGCAAGAAAGTGACGGTCGCATCGGGGGCTGGCGGTGGGGAGCGCGTGGAGGGCGCGTGGTGGGAGCGAAGCGCAGAGCGGCGCATGGGAGGGAGCGCTGGGAAATCGCTGCCCCTCATCCTGTGGTTTCGGTGATCGCGGCGGTGGCTATGCTCCTACGCCGCCCACCGCGAAGGAGCAATTGCTCCGCGCTTCGGCGACCATGAACGTTGTCGGCCCCACCACCACCCGCGCCATTTGCTCGCTTCCGCGCTCGCCCGCCTGCGCGTTGGCTGCTTTCGCTTCGCGCTCGGCGATCATGAATGGGACACGCGTCGGCTCCCCGACGGTTCCGCGCTCATCGGAGGGCTAATTTTGCAAATATGCTGGAAAGGAGGCTATTTTTGCATTTACGTGACGCTACAGGGCCAAATCAAAAAAAAATTCCCAGCACTCAGCTCAGCTCAAGAGGTGAACAGAAAAAAGGAGCAGAAAGAGATGATACAGCAAGGGTTGACTTCCAGCTTCCATGAAGCTCCCTAAAGATATGCTCCGTCAGTGTTTCAGATGACAGAAACATTAGGGCCCGAAAAACATTCTAGTTCAGAATTCTGATTATCAGAGAGTTGAATAGTAGTGTAGTAGGTTCTCAAATACATAAACAGCAGTTAATCTTGGAACTGTGGCATGACTGATGACTCTGAGTCAGATAAATGAAACTGCTGCTGCATCCATATATATTGTCCTGAGTTCATCAGATCCACACCATCAGTCACAAAAGTTATAATACAAGGAATCTTGGGTGAATCAGTCAGGATAAGTTAGAACCGAAAAACATGCATGTGCTGTTTGACGAAGCAAAGCAAGGCAAAGTGAAACGTATCCAACCTGACTTAAGGGATGTTCAGGTATAAAAATATTATGATCAAAGTGAAATGACAAATAATAAAGCCAAATATGAAAGATGGGGCATCCCCAGAAAAGAGAGCAACACATAAGCTCAACACACAATAAAAACAAGAAACACCATGACACCACGAGAGAAATATGGGGCCTCAAAAATCAAAAATTTATGCTACTATTTTTGTAGACGAAAATTTATGCCGAACCAAGACGGATTTTTTTTAAAATAATATTATTTTAAAAGATAAATACAAAAATAAATAGCTGCCCCAAAAAATTATAAAAATGACCTCCTGTTAACTGGCGAGACCCCCTGTTAACTGGCGATAGGTAGCTGTCGCTAGTTGAAACTAGCAACAGGGACCCTGCTGACCACCTGTCGTCGGTCCAGCTTCTTGTCGCCAGTTTAACTAGCGACAGGAAGTGAACTGTCTTCCTGTCGCTAGTTGAACTGGCGACATGATTCCATGTATAAAAACCCCGAGAAATTACACCAAATCCCATTTTAATTCCAGAAAAAAAACAAAAGAGAGGAGGAGAGGGAGGGAAGAAAAGTAGTGAAGCTCTGCTAGTTCGTCGTAGAGGAGAGAGATTGACAGAGCATCTAATCCGGTTGGCCATCTTGCAGGTATATTTTTTGCAACTTTGTACATTATATCAAATTATATAGAATTAAGTACTACTTTATTGACAGAAGCAACAAATGCATCGCTCACCATGGCAAATGACAAAGTACTCTACTCCGCTATGGTCACCAAGTACATGGAGGAGAAGAGCAAGAAGGGTAAGATGCACCGGGCATTTAAGATGGGCACAAGGGAGCTTCGCTTCGAGATAATGTGCAGGAATAAAGGACGCCGCGGGATGAACCGCGAGAGGGCCACCCACGAGTGCATGCTATGCCGCGGTAGTTGCATATGCACTTGCAACATGCCCCTTTTTCTGCATAGGCCCTGCTCCCATGTCATGGCCACATGTTCGACGGTAGCACAGCATCCCGCCCAGTACCTCTCTGACTATTTCATCAAGGAGGCGGTGATGTAAACCTGGAGTGAAGAGATGTATGGTTACACCGTGGTTGGCCATTTCACTGGCCATCCGACCTGGGAGCAACTAATCTGGGCCGCGGACATTGATAGGCTGAAGGGAAAGGTTGACCGGTGACAGTACTGGCGATCGAAGCGACATGGACGAAGCGAGGTTTAACGTCGTACGAAGAAGTGCTCCATTTGCAGGGAGTCTGGGCACAACTTCAAGAAATGCCCCACAAGAAATCCTCAGGACGAAGGAAACATCGGCACTCTGGACGTCGCTGCGGGGACCTCATCCGGTCGCCCGACTCGAGGTAGCTTGTAACATCCCCAAGTTAATTAATGATAATTAGTATGCATCTTATCAGCATGCATAACTTTTTGGAAACATTTGCATCATATATTGCACTTGGAAAATCTCAATTAAAGTTTAAACCTACAACTCAAATATAAGCTCCAAAATAAAACAAGAACAAAAACTCTTGTTCATCTTCTGGAAATAATTTATCAAAATACTATAATAATTATAATGAATAAATATAATTTTTACCAAATTTTTGGAACTTAATTTGACCCAAAGAAAATTCAAACTCAAATCAATAACATATTCCAAGTTTGAATTTAAACTAAGCAAATAAATCATGAATAGTAATGTTTAATAATTTTTATGAATACTAGGTTGTCCTAGGAACACCTCTGAATTATTTCAGAATTTATAGAATTTTATTTCTATTTTTAAAGCCTCGGTCAAATCTGTTGAACTTTGGTCAAACTGATTTCAAACTCGGGCTCATTACTATTTGACCGACCCGCACCCAACCAAACCTGGTTCGACCCAACCGCACCAACCCGACTCAACCCAACCAGCTAGCCCGAGCCGCACCTCCATGTGCCTCTGACCAGCGGGCCCTGCGCCACAGTGGCTTCTTCCACCTCGGGCAGAGTTGGTGCGCCACGCGCCCGGCTCGCTCTGAGCGCTCCATTCGCCGCTGTCCACGCCGTTGTCCCACCGCCCACGACAGCCAGTCCCCGAGCTGCGCCATGTAACGCCGTGTTCATCTCCGTCCTCTTCCTCGCTCAAAATGGGCGCCATCCCCCTCTTTTCCCTCACTTCTCTTCCTGGTTGTGGGAGAGAAGGACGCCCTAGACGCCGTTTTCCTCGGGTAAGCTTCAACCCACTTTGTCCCTCGGTTTCCTCTTTGCACGCTGTCTCCATCCCTGCTGATCCAATCCTTTGTATCTGCTTGTAGAGCCCGGAACGCGGAAGGATCATCGACGACGCCAACGTGCGTCCACGACCACTTCTTCGCGGCTTTATACATTCCGGTGAGCCCTTGCTCTCATAAGTGTGTCATCGCGTGTCCTTTTATGCTAGTAACAAAACCCCTCAATCAATTTCCTCATCGGATTGTAGGATCTTCGTGAATTTGGCTTCTTTTAAATTCCAGCCGAAGTCAAACCTTTCTTCCCCGAGTCCGACGCGGTGAAGCCCAGCTCAATTCACGGTACTGGAAGCACTGCCACGGCCTACTCGTCCTTCCCCAACGCCCCGCTGGAGCTCTCTACCACCCAGCTGCCGCCCCCACAATGCCCGAGCTGCCTCCTCCGCTCGACTTCGTCGTCGGCGTGCCACCGTGCCTCTCCACCGCCGAAGACACCACCGAAAGGTAGCTCCCCTCGCCGCCGGCGAGTGCGGCAATGCCGCGGTTTCAACTCCTCTGCATTGTCGGATTTTTCGACCGCACTGTAGCGCGGCAATTAGGGTTAAAACGATGAATAGCATTTAATCGACGATCTCTATCGGCAAAACATTCACTAGTTGATGATTAGTTGCGGCTTGTTTCTATGACCTGCGGGTCCCACACATTAAGTGCACCGTCCAGCCCTGGTGAACCATTTCACTGTGCTGTGGACCGAAGGTCCACACTATTTGGTGCACCGAGTCGTTGACAAGTAGGGCCCATGTGTCAGCACACAGTAAATTGGAAATTAAAATAGAAAATGACACTAGGCACTGGACCCCACCTGTCATAGACTATGGCTAGGTAAACCTCGGTAGAAAACGTATTAAATGCATTTATAAAATCCAGAATACATTTATTTGTACACTAATAATGGTGTTGACTTTAAACATGCATAACTAAATCATTTTAACTCCAAAAACAGTGAAACCAATTTTTTTTTATTTTTAATTTTAGATGAACTTTATTTTAAAATAGGTTTCAACCTTTTATCTGTCATAGAAAATATAGTTATTGGAGATTGATCCAAAACCCATTTATTTATACACTAGAAAATGCTTTTAACTTTAAATATTCATAACTATTTCATCTTAACTCCAAAATGGATGAAACTAGTTTTTATAATTTTCATTTTAAGGAAATTTATTTTAAAATAGGTTTCAAACATGTCTATGTAGCAGAGAATATAGTTTTGTAAAATGATCCATAACTATATTATTTTTACAATAGAAAAAGGCCGATAACTTTAAAAATGTATAACTAATTCATAAAAACTCCAAATGAGATAAACTCAGTTATTTTGATCTTATAATTTTATCCTCGTTTTATCTATTTAATCCTTGTATCCATCACTACTCTATAAATTTTGGCCAAATAATTAAATTTGGTGAACAGTAACCGGTTATAATTAAATTGGATTTTCTAGAAATCTGAATTTGAAACTTTCATAACTTTCACATACTAAATCCAAATGGAATAATTCTTTCACCTAAATTCATCTAAATTTAGAATATACCTACTGTATAAATTTTATGCATTTTTTAGTAATTTGAATTTTTGGCTTATTTGGTGTTAATTGCAATATCGTTCTTTCGATAGATATCTCGACGATACAAACGTATTCATGAGTGTAAACTGAGATTGAACAAGTGGTACAGCAAAGGTGCGAGCACCGTCCTCTTGATCATATTGCTCCTATTGATTTAAAAATGTTCTGTATGATTTTTTTATCTTGTCAATGTATGCTATTTTGAAAAGTATGATCATGAGTAGAAGTAGTTAATTTCCTACTTGCATTGGCCCTCTTTTGAATGTTGATTACCATTTTTACCTTGAATGATTAAGGATATATGTTATATGGGAGTGTTTGCTAATTTGTAGCACGATGCTTAGCCATGCTAGTAGTTGTAGTCGATAACGGCTGATGGAGTTAGTCCATCGGCCGATGAATCGAATCGAATCTTGATATAAATTGAGGATTATATGTTGATTATGAAGAGTTTGAGGAAAATGTCCAGATCTTCGAATCTGATTGTTATGAACTTGTTGATGGGTTGTTGTTGTGTGTTGGACTTGGACGGGTGATAGGGTGATGAAGGGGTGGTCCCGGATTCGCGTAGCCCCGTCTGGGTATTTGAGGACCGGTCTGTGATGTAATGAACTAAGTCTTACGTACAACCACACGCCGAGATAATGGCAAAGGCTTGGCTTAATAATTTGTTGTGTGTTAGCTATCAAAACACAATCAGATTGGCAATTGTTATTGTTATTGTTTAATTATTCTTTTGTCAATCTAGTGGGGGCATGTATGTTGTTCTCTTACGTGCTCTTAAGGGTCTCTTGTTTGTTAGGGACTTACTTACACAACAAGGTTCCCATGTGGTTTAGGCGACTGTACTGTTTGCCATGGGACTGTCCTCGGGTGGTTTGATAGTTAAGATATGACATTGTAACGGTCTCGTTATGATATCTCAGTCACACTCCTTCGGAAGAGTGCATGGCGACAGTACGAGGTATTCATATCGTGTGGGTAAAGCTGTACACCTCTGCAGAGTCAAATAAATCTATTCGAATAGCCGTATTCCCGGTTATGGACATCACTTGTGGGAAAGCATGCACAATTAGCTTATGGAAAATTAAGTTTGGGTTATGGTTAAAAATGTTACGTCATTATGTTAGTTTGTTCAGATCTGAAATGATATCTTGAACGCGAAGTTCGCGTGTTAATTTGTTACGGAATGATTTGTGTCACGAATGGTATATTCGTGTGATGAGTATAGTTGGATATTATACTGTTGTTGATCATTACTTACTGTTATACAATGTTTTCTAAAGGTTTTAAAAATGGCAATTTGAATCTATATTGTTTATCTAATTGTAAAACTTGCTTTATGCTGAAAATTGACTAGTGTAGTAGCCTTCCTTTGATACTTACATGCATCCTTATTTTTCTTGAAAAGTCTCATGAGTACAACTTTGTACTTAAAATTGTCCATTTGTTCGGTGAGAAGTCATTCAAATTGGGTAAAGTACTTGACGCCACGACTTTAATCCTAGTTGGTTGCTTGTGGGATTGTGGGCATGCTAACTTGGTTATTCCCTTTTTATTTTAAGTTTGTCTTCTGCTGCGATTTATCATTTGATAATTACTTTTGGCCGATTGGCCCTCTTATGCAAACTTGTACATTATGTTTCTATTCAATGATGTTGTATTTACGATTCCATTATTCTTGTATGTTGTGTATGGATGTGAATACAATGTTGTGTTTGGATATGTGCATGTTAGTCACTGATCCTTGGGAGCTAACATGAGACACCTATCCGGGTACTCGGAATCGTTTTCGTTTCATGTTAAGTATTGTGCTCTTTCAGTGTAATTACTTAGCTTGAAACAGATCCAATCTCGAGGTCCCCACACAGTCCACATGGGGGACGTTGAGGTCGCGGCCACGGGAAAGCACGAACAATTGTAATATGTTATTGCTAATGTTCTGAATTATCGTTTTGATTTTAAAAAATTAAGTGTTATAACATTTTACTGAATGTTATGCAATATCAGTGTGATTTGTCGTAGTTTTGTTATAAACTAAGTGTTATAACGTTTTGCTGAATGTTATGTAATATCAGTATGATTTATCGCAGTTTTGATAGTAATGTCAAATTCACATTTGTTTCCTTACATAATATGCAGTGCATGTACATGAGCAATATTATGCAAGAGGTTATTTCTCTTAAAGTTCTCCATCGTGTATAAATTCCCTGACGCATCGCAATATCACTTACATTCCTACTTACGAATCATTGATACCTCAATCGTCCTCACAAAATTCTTCAGAAATTCACCTCACTAGAACAATATATGAAGATCACAAAATGTTATTGCGAGTTTAACATATTTCGTACCGTTGAAAATCTACGAAAATCACAAATCGACTAACCAATTTAGGGTTTCAGTTCCCTGTCACTAGTTGAAACGGCGACAGGTAACTGTTGCCAGTCTAAATAGCGACAGGGAGCTGGATCGGCGACAGGGAGTCAACAGGGTCCCTGTCGCCATTTTTCGCCAGTTCAAATGACGATAGGTTAGGGTGGCTATTTATTTTTGTAATTATCTTTTAAAATAATATTATTTCAAAAAAAATTCAACCAAGACACAAGTAACAAAACCCAAGCATATGAACTGGAGTTCCAATAAGAGGGAAAATTAGTTTTTTTTCAGGAGACAATCTATCTAGTATAAATAAAAGAGTCTCTTGTTTTCAGACCACTGGCCAAATTTTATTTATTAACTAGTAGAGTGTCTAAGTATTGTAACAAAGTCCTAAAAGAGGGTGAGATATACCACCAGATAAGATTCTAAATCGTGCAGTAAATATCAATTTCTGACGAGCACATCGATGACGGTGATGGTGACCGATCGGAGATGTGGAGCGAAAACGAGGTCGAGACTGGAGCCACTGCCGATGCGACAGTCCCGACATCTCGTCCCCTTCCCTCCATCGTCGACCTCCGCCACCGCCATCTTTCTTCCCTACCGGCTCCGAAAGAGGAGTAATTAGGGTGAGCGAGGGACCCACGAGTACTCCAAATTGGAAGAAAATGCTATGGGACGGGGTCTCACCGTGAGGCCCCGCCCCATCTCCGTCCATCTCGCCCCCCCTGATCCAACGGCCCGGGGGGCGAGGCCTCACGGGGGACGTGCCCCAGAGGATTTTCTTCCCTCCAAATTTGTTGGATTTTTTTTTCATAGGTGGGGTCGTCCCGCTGCCTTAGTTAAGATTTTTATTTAGTTTGTTTTTGTCTTCCTACTAGTCGTAGTAGTACTACGTTCGTGTTGTTCTGCGCCCTTTGCTTCGCTCCGCTGGCGCCGCCCATGGCTTCTTCCATGGCCGCCGCCGCGGCCGTCTCCTCCCTCTCCCCGCCGCCTGTGACCGCGGATAGGCCAATTGCCCACGGCCGCCTCCTATTCCCCGGCTCCCCAGCGAGCTCCCGCTCCCTCCGGCTCTACTCCGCGCGCCGCTGCAGGCCCTCGCCGGCGACTAGGAAGACACGCTCCTTGCCTCGAGGGGCCGAGGTATTACTTTTCCCTTTGGGTTTCAGACTTGTTCCATGTAGTTCGGTTCGGTTCGGTTAGCAACTAGGATTGGAGGGGAAAGGATGCCTGCGGGGTATTGCTAAAGTTCGGATTTTTGCGGTGCCGGCAGTTGCTAATTCGCTTGTTCTACTGGCGATTCGGCAAAAACAGTACGGAAGTTTGTGTCTTTATTTTCTTCTTGGATAAAGCTTCGTGTTAAGAGTATTAGGGCCATAGAGCATCAGTTCGTGTTAGTCCTTCGTGCCTACAATATCTATACATTCATCAGTTAGAGCCTAGATCCCGAAAACCCCTATTTTCCTAACACTTAGCCTTATACAATCATATGAATTCACCCCAATCTTCTTACTCGTTGGTTCTTGATTTCAGGCTGTGGTGCTGGCTAAGGCTGATCCTCTCAAGGTCATGATAGCCGGGGCGCCGGCGTCTGGTAAGGGCACGCAATGTGAGCTCATCAAAACCAAAGTAAGTCATTTGGGAATTTGGATTAGCCTTGTATACTATTTCAGTGTTTATCATTCATACGTGTATTGTGTAATGAGGGCGATGGGGTGAACTTTACAGTTTAGTAAACATTTGTGCACAGTCATGGACTGGTTTTCTTGATTGTGTCAAGTAACGGGCACTGTAATTTGCAGTATGGTCTGGTGCACATTTCTGCTGGAGATTTGCTAAGGGCCGAAATTGCCGCAGGCACTGAGAATGGGAAGCGGGCCAAGGAATTCATGGAGAAGGGACAGCTGGTTCCCAATGAGATTGTTTTTAATGTGGGTGTCTCTTTTGTTTTTGTTTTTCCATTGATGTGATTTGACGTTATCGGTAATACTGAAATATAGTTTTGGGTTACTGCCAGATGGTGAAGGAACGCCTTCTGCAACCAGATGCTCAGGAAAAAGGTTGGCTTTTGGATGGGTACCCAAGAAGCTGTTCGCAGGCAATGGCACTGGAAACTCTTGGAATCCGGTCTGACATTTTCATTCTATTGGATGTAAGTACCCAATTAGATCAAATTATTGACATGTAATACAAATTCGAAAACATATTTGATCTTTAGACTACAGAATTTGTCACCATTATGCTATAGTACTTGTAGTACCAATTATATTTCTTTGAAGTTTGAACACTCCTTCCAGGCCTCAAAACACTGCTGTTGGCTATCCTTAGGCTAATGAATAGCTTGAACAGTACAAATGCTGCCAATTGTGACCAATGTAGCAGTTTTTTTTATTGAGAGATAAATATAGTTTCTTTCTTGATCAAGTTACATAATAAAATTTAAATATTCACCCTTTTCAGAATAAATAAGATTCACAATTTTGATTCCAGCCTTTTACGGTCATTACTTGTGCTAAGTGCTAACACTAGAATATTATTATGCATTCAATATTTTTCATGCTTTATCTATCACATTCGCATTGAAATGGACTGCAATTTAGTAATTAGATTTCAGAAATGGAGAATGTACAAATATTAACTCGTTTTTTTGCCCATGTAGGTTCCAGATGAAATTATTGTTGAAAGGGTGGTTGGGAGACGGCTTGATCCTGTAACAGGGAAAATATACCATCTAAAGTATTCTCCACCAGAGAATGAAGAAATTGCTTCAAGGCTTACACAAAGATTTGATGATACAGAAGAGAAGGTACCTATTTCTACAGATTATCAGTAAAGATAAATGACAAACATAGTTGTGCATTTACTATTAGACAGGGTGGAAGTGCTCATTTGTTATTAGACATGCTGAACATAGTGTTGCTACAACATGTTTTTCTTTGGTCTCTTACTAATTGAAACTAGCTTGATGTACTTTATCATGTGCTCGTGGACCATACATTCATGTCAGTGCGTGTATATATTCACATCCACTGGGTACGCTTGACATTGATGGTATGAAAGCTGTACATTTGTAGTGTTCAAGACCTTGCACTGATGTAGTGATGTTAAAGGGTTACTTTGAGCTGATGGTGTGCTGTGATTCTTGTGATCGTGGATGATAATTGTGAATTTAGGTTATAGAGTTACTGATGTAGTATGCCTATCTCTTCTTTTTCCATAGAGTGCCCATTGAGTTTTATTCTTCTTTTTCCATTAGATATTTCTCATTGATTGCCTATCTGTTTATGTAGAAGACAGTGTTATCAGAATCTAATTTACACATGTGGGTTTCCTTTCTTTTACAGGTTAAGCTGAGGTTGCAGACTCATTATCAAAATGTCGAGTCCTTGCTATCAATATATGAAGACGTTATAGTCAAGGTAGGCAATTTATTTCTTTTGAATTGAGAACTCTCTGCCTGATTGGTTAGCTCAAGGCTGATATGCTATCCTGCTTTTTGTTGTCTATATTTCGTGGAGTTACCCAATCACAGATTAATCTGAAGTCCTGAACTGTTGCAGACAGTTTTTTGTTATGCTACTTAGATAGGGTAACCCATATCATTGTTAATTTCCTTGTTCCTCGATGGCATTCTGATGATTCTACTTCTCTGTACAGTTTTAGATTTTGTTGATGCCATGCTCTGCTGTATCTTCAACTTTAGCTGCACATTCTTTTTGCCTCTTATTTGATATGCTGGTATTAGTATGGTATTCACTACTTCTACTCATGTAGGATAAAGAGTAACATAAAAAATCATTGATTAAATGATGCTAAATCATACTGTATAATGATCATGCTGTATTTGGTTACCTGTCTCTCTAGTTATTATACCTGCATTAAGAGTGCACTAACCTTCAACATATGTCCTTCAATGCCCTCTGTAATTTAGGTAAAAGGAGATACCACGGTGGAAGATGTGTTTGCTGAGATCGACAAGCTGCTGGTTTCTAGCCTCGATAAGAAAACAGAAATGGTGGCTAACGCTTGAGCAGATAAAAGCTGCGCCAGTTGGATATGCTTATGTAAACTGTCTCAAATGATACTTCTCCATGTGGTTGAAGTATGGAAATTTTGGTTTGAAGAATCCCATTTGTTGTTGTAGACGAATGTAAGTGACAAAGCATCAATAGGATGAATGTTAGAAATCCATCCATCTATCATACTAGGATGTAAATGCGTCACTATTGTTCTGTTTAACATACAAATCTCCACTGAAGAAATGGTTAGGAATGTATTGTTTTACAGCCCGAATGAAAGGGTTGTCATAAGTTTGCATTGTACATCTGGGTTTCACAGCTCCGGAGCCTGTTGTTTATTCTACTCCAGAGAGTATCAGATATTTCTGGTGCTAGCTGAAACAAGTTTTCTGACGATTTTGCACCATTATAAACAAGAAATCTTGTTGCAAAAATTCTCAACGCTCACAAAATAAATATGATTTGTTTCAAGCATTGATTTCCAATAAAATGGTATGCACATCACAGGCAGCATGTGGGGAGTTCAAGCTGAAAGGTGAGGAAACATTGGGCTAGCTGCAGTAGTTCCTTCACTCTTCATGCCGAAACAAACAGATAAAAACATAGCTGCTATAACACACTGAAAGGCGTGCTACCCAGGTGGGATCATAACACATAGGAAAGAAGATCAAATTGCGATAGCCTTCTCCATGCAAGTTTAACCATCTTTTAATCAACAATTCTGGCATCCAATACAAATCAGGGAGTGAGACCATGCTGGACAATGCTGTAAGACAGCCCGAGTTCATGGAATGTAGTGTCACAGCCTACTTATTTGTTTGACTCAGACTTCGAGCCACAGGATCATCACATCAGCACTACATGATTTCAACTACAGCTCGGCCAACGATCTTGCCCCGATCGAGATCCTCATAGGCATTGTTTGCCTCTTCGAACTTGCATTTCCTTGATACGGTATTCTGGAGATTGAAGGCGCCACTCTCAGCAAGCTTGACTATCTGAGGAAGATCTTGCCTGGCCCTTGCACCATACGAGCCAATGATTTTCACCTGGTTCCAAGTAAATAACCAAATATGTAAGAAGCCAAGCATATACCACAATGCAAGCAAGGCACTACAGTCAAATGTTCGCATTTGACAACGAATGCAAGATAATGAATGCAGTTGTAATTTCAACATAGCAAAATGTTGTATTTAATTCCTAATATTAAGATACTAATATCTCCAAGCAGAAGAACAAGAAGGTGGCTGCACCAAGACTAAATGAGTAAATTGAGCAAAGGGATTGCTTTATGTACCAAGAAGGTAAATTGGAACACATCAGCGGGCACTAGCTCTAGGTCTGGACTAACAAGCGAACAGTACTTTGTTGGGGCTGGATTGTGTACCTGTCGGCGAACAAGACGGGTTATATCCACCTCCCCTACTACGTTTGCTGCAGCAAGCCCAATCATAACAGCTTTGCCTCCATCTCGTACACTTTTGGTGCACTGGGCAAACGTCAATGCCTTACCAAGTGCCTCCACAGCCACGTCCACACCCCTCCCATCAGTAATTTCCTGTGAACGATGAGATATTCACATTTGAATGGGAACCCTAGATGAGATTCAAGATGCATATTTGGACACAGCCCACTAACAGAATAAATGAAATATCGAGAAAAGCAACCTCAACAGTGATAACAAACTGCATTGAGTAGTTTTAGACCTTCAGTGGTTACGTGGCTAAATCATAAAACTTGATGTATACCTTGATTCTTTCAACAGCGTCTTCTTTTGCTGCATTTACAGTGTGGGTTGCTCCAAGTGTTTTGGCATTCTGGAGTTTCTCATCAAGAACATCCACTGCAATGATTTCAGAAGCTCCAAAGGCTCTCGCTATCTGTAAACAGCTGCAATGTTCGAATTATGAGGACACACCAGTACGCATCTATTATAAAGCTACTAAGAGAAAGAAATTACCCCTGTTTCTATTTTTCAAGGCCAACATTAAACAAAGAGATATGGATGTAAAATATCCTTATATCAGCTAACCTTGATCCAACCCCTCCAACTCCAATCACAGCTACTGAATCACCAGCACGCATTTCAGCAGCATGCCTCAAGGCGCCATATGCGGTAAACACAGCACATCCTAGAATTGCTGACTCTGTGTATGGCAATGAGTTAGGAAGAACTGCTAGTGCATTGGCTGGCACAACACAGTATTCTGCAAGCCCACCCATACTGTACATGTACACCGGTTTTCCTGGAGAAGGAAGATATCTCAATAATACGAGCAATACTAGAATTATATTGTGGCATTACCAACATATCATGCAAAGAAATATTCTCAAATTACCATTGCTGCGTAGAAACAGTCGGGTTTCGCCATCGTAGAGTGTTCCTTTAGCACGATTATACGCGAAGAAAGACTCACACAGATCTTCTTGGCCCTATATCAAATCCATGCACATGTATGCAATCAAGAAAGCAATTAAAGGAGCACTTCTGTTAAGAATGGCGTGACCCAAAGAGGTAGTACCTTAACACAGTAAAAGCAATTCCCACAGGGCATTATGAACGCGCCAACAACATGACTGCCGACTGGGAACCTGAATTTTTTTTATAGGAAGTACCGATTAATTCCAAAACACCACTGTCAGGAAGTTTTGCAAAGCGAATAAACAAACATGTCTTGGCATCATGTCCATGCGTTTGTCAGCCTAAGCAAGCCTAAACAGGTGCTGTTTCTTGAATATATCGTTTCGGATGCATGCATCGGTATACCTATGGATGATCTCAGCAGGTGTGTGCGTGCCGTGGTCAACAACCTCCCCGGTGATCTCATGGCCAATAACACAGGGACTCGAGAAAGGGAGTTCACCTTTGAGAACATGGAGATCGGAGTGGCAAACTCCGCAAGCTGCATAAGTTGAGCCCATATCAGATCAAGAAAACCTTACTAGGGACTGGAATCCCACTGCCCTCAGAGAACAGAATGCAGGCGTGCAGCAAGCAACTTGTGCATTTGATCATCCATCCCATGTTGCTCGAATTAACAATCCAATTAAATTAGTTCTAACACGGCCTCCTTACCCGAAAGGTATTGGGAAAGAGAGAAGAGAACCCACCAAATTCATCTCATCTCGACTGGCGCATAGCAAGGACAACAATAATCAAGCTACTGGGAAGGGAAAAGAAAGGCAGAACCTTTGGTCCTGATGAGGACCTCGCCGGCCTTGGGCCGCGGCATGCGAAACTCCTCCACCGTGAGCGGCCGGCCGGGCTCCCAGAACACCACCCCGCGCATGAAGCTCGGCCCGCCCGCGACGTGGTACCCCGCGGCGGTGGCGGAGTCCGACTCCGCCGAGAAGGACCGGCGGAGGGCGCCGCCGATCCGTCGGAGGAGCGGGAGGGCGCGGCGGGAAGAGGAGGAGATGGACATCGTACACGAGTGCGTCAGCACAGCACTGGTCTTGTGTGCTGGAACTGCCAGTCGTCTGGTTGATGAGTACTAGTAGAGTTCGTTTTGGACTTTTTAATAGCTAAAATAATCCCATAAATATAAAATATAAACTTGTTTCAACAATAAGGCTCGTTCGAAGCGTCTGAATTTCACAGAAATTTCATAGAAAACAGTCCGATTCTCGTAGAAAAAATCGTCTGAATTTCACAGAAATTTCATATAAAACAGTCTAATTCTCGTAGAAAAATTCCCTGGAACGGAGTCAGTCACTGTCCCGCTCCCACCCAGATACAACAACGACAAATGCTCGAGACGCTGGCTGACATAAAAGGAGGAATTGTTTGTGTTCTTCAATCCTCCTATACCCACAAACAAAGGCCTCCGAGAATGATTATTTGGATACATACACAAACGGCGAATGAAATGAATCACAAGTAATCAGTTCTAGCAATCTGTACACCCCCTCCCTCGGCCAAAACCGAGCTACTGTGCAGCACCGACACGCAGCTTCTCATCTCCAATGATCCACCTCGTCAGCTGGCTTGGATCCTCAGCAAGTGCTCCGCACGACGGGATGATGCTCAGGTCCAACCCTATGATCTGGTCGTCCAGTGCAGCTTTCATTTCTGCCTCTACCCGCGCATCGTCTGTAACTTCAATACCCGTGCTAACGGTCTCCGCGTAGTGCCTTTCTTACTCGGGATCATGCTCGAAAGGATCAATGACCGGCAGTGGCGAAGCCATGAATGAAATGGAGGATAGGCTCAAAGTGCCGGCTGACTAAATTAATCTGAAACAAATATAGTTTTGTATTTTTATGCAATCAAATTTATACATAAATAAAATAAATAAAAAAGAGAAATACAATAAAGGTACCCTACTAATAGAAAGTGCATCTGCAAAACATAGAAATATGGTTCCAGACTTCCAGTGGGTAAGAACATGTACATCAAAATTAGAAAAATTAGTGATACAATAGTAAATTGTACTTAAATGATCATTGGCAAAATCTTCTATTAGTATGCGATGCACCAGATCGGCAATAATTTCATCCAGATTAAATTCTAGTCGAGGCTTCTTTGGTTGAGTTACGCTCTCATCGGTTAGGTTGTACTACTTGAATTGCTCGTGAAATAATTACACAAAATACCTATAATAAATTGATAATTGAGTATATACCACAATACCACACTATATTCTAACAAATTGCTAATCGACTAATTAGGAAATGAGTTACGAGTATACGGTATACCATTGTAAATTTGTAATTAGATGACAGAGGCTTCACTCTTCAATCCTCAATTCTTCAAGCTTCAGTGGCTTCGCAATTCACAGATCGCATTGATGCTAAGAAAGACCAACCTGCATTTCTTGAAGAGGGATGTATTTGACAAGGCCACTAACCACTATTCTTGGAGCCTGTGACGCCCCGTGTCATTACCCCAGAGGGTAATCACACTTAAGCATACGGATTACTATTCGTCTACTCGGTAGGATACCGCTCCGTCGAATAGTAAGCTTTTACTAGAGTTACGTAGCAGAACAATAAGATAGAAACTGTTCTTTATTAAACAGTTAGCCACGCCTGGCTATAGTCTTTGATACAATTATTTAATTACACGGGAAATATATTCCCCTCACTTGCCTGCCGTTCTCCACTTGTCGCCTACTCATCCCATCCGTTGAATAAGTTGCCCCTCTCGCCTTGGTCCTCGTATTCAACGCCCTCGCCTCCTACGACCTTTTCGGTACTTACGTGTCCTTCGTCCCACTCAGGATAATTCCCGGCCAGACTAAGATCTAACAAAAGCGAATACTAATAAGTTTGAGTACAAATATATTCAGCAAGCATTAATAGCAAAAGATGCACTGTATGACTTATCTGTGTTCTTTACTTCATTTTCTAGTTCATCTTTGTTTCTGAAAATAATTCATTAAAATATTAGGTGGCAAATTTTAATTCTGAAAATACTACTTGTCACTTGGAGAGAAGAAAGACTCCCAGTGGTTCCTGTATGCTCCAATCCAGGAGATAGGCATGAATTCATGATTTTATTTAGCTTTGCGCAAGCTTTGTACCACTTTACCCATAGCTACTCTGATCCCTCTTCGAACTGGGTTCCCCTGCATTTCCTTTGATGCGGGTTCGAGATCAGAATACATAACGTTTTCCCGGTTACGTGATTAAGTCTCTACCCATTATCTTTCGTCGGTGTCCGGGGCGCACCCCGTCCTCCACCAAGTTCCAATAATGTTGGTTGGGGTGTCCATCTCTCCTGTGCCCCCAACACTCCACCGTTTGCGCTACTATAACACATTGGACTCCCCAGTTCCGGACTTATCATACCGGCCCCTGGGTTCATCATCCCTACTCAACCCATACAATATTACTTACCCGGTGTTGAGAGGATAAATCACGTAACAAGGCAGCATTTTCTGCCTGCCGAAACAGGGAAAATGGTTGGCACTTAAATACGGCCTCTGATCCGGGTGAGAGTTTTGTTGGTCCTTATGTACTAACCGTATGTAAAGGGGTCCCACATCTTGCCTCATCATCATCTTTTTCTAATCTCCTTCCCCTGCCCGGGCCCCCTTTACCAACCTAGTAATTCTCATCTCTTTCCTCTCTCATCTCTTTCATCTTCATCTCATTTATTTGATTTGATTTTGACAAATAGTTTTGATGCAATAAGTACATGATACAACAATATACAATTTACATTTAATATAACTATATTTATGTTCAAGAGAATAGCTTGCCTCTGGAATTGTAGAAAAGATCAACATCGAAGAGATCCGAATCAGCTACTCCGGTCTGCGTTGGATCGTCCTCTCTAATTATACGGCATCGCTAATAATAAATACATAAGTAAATACTTAGCGGCAATTATATGCGACTAGGTGTATATTACTCAGATGATTCTTTTCATTTGCGTATTTTAATTTAATAATATTTTTTGAATCCCCCGTTAAGTTAGCACTCCCCAACTGCGGTTGTTCTATGGTCTACCGGCTTTAGGATTGAGGTTACCAGTACTAGTTTTTAATCGCACGAACATAAAATACTAAATGTACTCGCATGCAACTATATTTAATTAATTCTACGCATGCAAAACAGCCTAACCAATTTTATTCCGGTGCGGACGCATTTATTTAATTCTAAAAATAAACTTGGGTTGTGATTCATTTCGGTGATTAATTTACTTTAAAAGTCTCATATTTATGTTTACACCTTTTCCTATTTTTATTTTAGACCGGTCTATCTACTGTTGTTTACCTGTAAGGGGTTTTGTAACGTCCTGTTTCTCTTAAGTTCTTGCCAAGTTTTCAAAATAAAAGTAACCATTTGGCTTTATTGAGAGTTCAAAGCTTAACTTGAGTTTTCAAAAGAGCTTTAATTGATTAAACCAAACTTGAACTAAATCTGCTTGGTACTTCCGTTTTAGTTGGAGTTTTCCCGTTCTCCTCTGCAGCTTCTCTATGTGCCTCTAGGTGTACCTCTTCTCTTTTAATTTCCTTTGTTGGTTTGAATCTCTTTGAGGCTCGGACCTCCCTCTGCTTTTGGACCTCCCTTGTTGTGGTTTTCTGCTAAGGACCCACTCGGGTTTGTATTTTCAAACCCTTTGATCTCTCAAAGCCAAGCTTGGCTTTGTTTCTCCGACTTCCCGCTGACCTCCCACCTCTCCTTGAACCCTCCTCGAGTTCACTTGGGCGCTCGAGTTCCTCCGACCTCCCAAAGGCCCTTTGGAACCTCCTTGAATTCCTTCCGCCCCATCGGACCTCCATGAGTCCCTACGGGCCTTTCCTTTGTCCTACGGACCTCCTCAACGTCCTTTAGGACCTCCCTTGCCCGCTCAAACCTCCCCCCTTATTGAGATCTGGCCGTTAGGACCTCCTCTCTGGAGATCTTAACCGCTCAGACCTCCCCCTTGTTGAGATCTGGCCGTTAGGACCTCCTCTCTGGAGATCTTAACCGCTCAGACCCCCCCTTGTTGAGATCTAGCCGTTAGGACCTCCTCTCTGGAGATCTTAACCGCTCAGACCCCCCCTTGTTGAGATCTGGCCGTTAGGACCTCCTCTCTGGAGATCTTAACCGCTCAGACCTCCCCCTTGTTGAGATCTCGCCGTTAGGACCTCCTCTCGAGATCTTAACCGCTCAGACCTCCCCCTTGTTGAGATCTGGCTGTTAGGACCTCCTCTTTGAGATCCTAACTGCTCAGACCTCCCCCTTGGTTAGATCTGGCCACTAGGACCTCCCTCTTGGAGATCTTAGCCGTCCAGGTCCTCCCTTCGTTGGATCTGAAGGTTCCGACCTCCTTAGGTCCAAGACCTCCTTAGCACTTGGACCCCACCGTTGGCTCCTGCGGTCATACCGCTTAAGACTTGGCCTTCCTCGCTTAAGGACCGTCCGATGTTGTTCGGATGGCCCGATTCTAAGGGCACGTTCGCTTGGTCCGAACGTCCCCTTTCCCTCCTAGCCGTCCGATTTAAATCAGACGGTCTAGTCTCCTTGGTCTGTTCGCTCGGTCCGAATGGCCCCTTGGTTTTGCGCCATTCGATCTTGATCTGACGGCTCAACCATGAGGTAACGTTTGGATGGTCCGAACGTTCCTTTCCTTTCTGGACCGCCCGATTCCAATCGAACGGCTCTGCTTTGCTGCGCGTTTTCCTTGGTTCTCAGGGCCTCTTCCTGGCTGTTTTGCAAGGACCACCTCCTCGATCCTTGCTGGTCTTTTGCAAAGATGACCCTCCTTACCCAGAGTATCCCTGTTGGTCAGGACCTCCTTGCACCCTTTGATCAGGACCGTTAAGGTCCTCCTCTTTGAGATCTTGACCGTTAGACCTCCCTTTTGGAGATCTACTTGTCAGGACCTCCCTTCACCCTTTGATCCGGACCGTCAAGGTCCTCCCCTTTGAGATCTTGACTGTTAGACTTCCCTTGTGTAGATCTGAGTGTTTTGGACCTCCTGTCCAGGACCTCCCCTGGAGTGTTTTGGACTTCCTATCCAGGACCTCCCCTGGAGTGTTTTGGACCTCCTGTCCAGGACCTCCCCTTGAGTGTTTTAGACATCCTGACCCAGACCTCCTCGAGTGTTTTGGACCTCTGTCCGGGACCTCCTAGTGGTCCTTTGGGGAGATGACTTTTTGTGGGGCCACCCTTTGACCCCTTGTGCACCTTTTGATGGCCCCACTTGCCACCTCTCTCCACCTTGTAATTATTGCTCTTGCCTCAGAACTCAGGCGCATTTAATAGGTGTCGAGTCACATTAAATGCAGTCACATCCGAGGTGCCTTATTTAATTCTTTAAGGGCAAGCCCCGCCCTAGCAAATTCCGATTGCCAACACGTCATTGAACCATTTTTTGGTGCACTCCACCAACTCGGCTATATATAGCCTCGGGTGGGCAAACTCTTGCAACCTTTTTGCTCATTTGCCCACCTTGCTCTCGCCTTTGTTCGCTCTGGCTTGTGCTTGAGCTTCACCAAGAGTGAGCCGCAGGAGTTGGCATCTTCTCCGAAGACCTTCTTTTGGATCTTTCTTTGGTCTTTTGCTTAAAGACCACCCTCTCTTGCCTTGGACCTCCTTGTTGTTACGGGGGCACTGTTTGTCTGGTTTTGGTTAAGTGTTGTTTGAGTTCTTTTAGTCTTCTTTTGAAGTTCTTTGGCCTAGTGTGGTTTTGCTTATTTGGTTTTCTTATGAACGTGTAGATCACGAGTTTGAGGAGATCTTGGACCCACTCTCTCTCTGAAGGCTCTCCACTACTCGACCAAGGCAAGCCACGAGACCTCCTTCGATCATTTTGAACCTAGTTTTGCAAATGTATTTTGGTTTTACTTTATCATGCATGGCTATGTTTATAAGAAAAGGTTTGAGTCAGTAGTTACTTTCCTTCTTCTTTGTTATGCCTCCTTTGTTCTTTGCCCCTATCATGTTGTTATGTTCCCCTTGTGAGCCCTAGGAATGGCTATCTAGTTGGCATTTCTTGTTATGTACCAGCATGGGGCCGTAGGTTATGTATTGCTTCGCTCTAGAATTCATGGGGTCTGTGAATCATGTTTCATTCCTAATAATCTTGACTAATAACTTATGGAACCTGTGGTCGGTGCCCATCATAGCGACTATGGCGGGATGCCTAAGTTGTGTTGATGTGGTGAGAGGCCACTTTGTTAAAACTGCTATGCGCCAAGACTGGGTGGTCTTTTGGCATGGGTATTTACAAAAGGTTTCTTTGAGGCAAGAAGGCAGGAGTGAGTGGCGGGTGCTATGCACATCCTGGGTTTGTGGAAGTCTTGCCTTAGCACAATTAAGGACTTAACTTTGTGTCTATTGATCTGGGCCAAACAAAGGTAACCACAAGATCATTTTATGGGGATGGTCTGGCTGAATAATTAGCAATGAGTTGGCTTAGGGCTCTTTGTGGTGGAGCGTGTGATTCGTTGGCGCAAGAGGGGCACCCCATAACCCCCTGGATTTCTAGACCACGGAGGGGATTGCGAAACCTTAGCGGGCGGCGAGTCAGTTCAAAGCTTTGTAAAGGCCTTGCCACGCTCTCTAGGCGCTCACCATCTAAGTGAGCAAGGGTGACCGAACCCGCCCCGCTAGAGAGATCGTGGATTGTGGGTAAAGTTGTACACCTCTGCAGAGTGTAAGATCTATTCGAATAGCCAAGTCCTTGGTCATGGACATGCTTCGTGAAAATGGTGCAAGGGTAGTTGTTTCAAAGTTAGTGCCCATGGACACTTCATGAGATGCCTTGGCCTTGCCTCAAGAGATCTTGGCCGCTCTAGAGGGGTTAGGGTTGGCTCGGGTAGTGGTCCAGGGGCTGGTTCGGACTTCTGGAGTGGGTGCTCTAGAGTGGGTCTTGGGTGAGGACCTGGCCACTGGTGTGACCAGACCTCCCCCATTTTGGTTGTGGATGTGAGTTGGTGCTCACTCCACCTTTTCCAATACCAAATTTATTATGTACTATTGTTTTACCTTACTGCTTTTCAATCTATTACTGTTATTATTGTCAAAACTTGGGTTTGCGCAAACTAACCATACAACTCTCAAATGGTAAGCCCTTGCATGACTATTGTTGCATAAATGCTCCCTGTGACTTGCTGAGTACATTCAAAGTACTCATGGCTTAAGCCCTGTGTCAAAGCAGATTACGAAGATGACCAAGTGCAGGACAGTGCAGACCTCTTCGAGGGGGAGTTCTTCGACGACCCAGCTGCCTAGGACGTCCTCCACCCGACAGCCTGTGGTTCTTGTTGGATGGCTTTTGCGTACTTTTGGTGTTGGAGCCCTAGAGCTCCATGTTGCTAGTTGTAAGTCCTTGTTGGTTTTGTAAGCCCTCAGTGGCAGACCTCTTGTTATCAAGCTTGACCATAAGGTCCTGTTATATTAAGTTTAATTTGTCTGCTTCATCTTTGTTTGACCTCGTGGTTATGATATTAGCTTATGTTCTTGTGCGAGCTAGCTTCTGTTGTCCTGGGACTAGCTCGGATGCACGGGGGCAAGACCTCCAGGAGGTCCTACGGGACTTAATCTGGGAGGTCCTGTCGGACCTCTCTAGTGATGTACCTGGAGGCGCTACCGAGGGGTTGCGAGCCAAGACCTCCAGGAGGTCTTAAAGACCTCCTGGGAGGTCAGTGGCAGGCCAAGACCTCTAGGAGGTCCTGAAGACCTCCTGGGAGGTCTTGGCAGACCTCCTCGGGAGTGCACCGAGCGGTGCTACCACTCCTCTCTGTGGTGGCGTCGTAGCGTAAAAAAAAAAAATTGGTCCTCCCGGACCTCTTGCGGTGCATCACAGGGTGGGTCGTCACAGGTGGTATCAGAGCCTTGGTCGGCTGTAGGACGTGGCCATAGGTAGAAAGGTCGATTTAGTTTTGATTCAAAAGTTATTTTCTAAAGCAAACCAACTTAAAATTTGTTTGGTGGTTCTTTCCTTGTTCTGGTTCTATGCTGCCCTTAACTTGTCTAAATCTTTTCTCACCTTATTCTACTTCAATCTTAACTCCTTCTTAGTTCCTTTATCTTGCCTCTGCTGGAACCTCGATTTTAAGTCCAATTGGACCTCCTTGCCTTTATAATTTCTATAGGGCCAACTGTAGTAAGGTTAGGGTTAGTGGTCCTAGTCTGAGTCTCGCTTAGCTTTGGTCTCTAAGACCTCTGTTTGAAGTTTTGTTGCCTCTTTTGGCCTCCTGGCCTTTTGGTTCTCTTTTGGGTTTAACCAAATCACCCCTAATAGATGCTCTATCTTTATCTCTCTGTTCTCACTTATCTAGATGCTTTATCCCTCTTACCTACTATGCTTTCTTTCTTACCTATTAAACCTTTAGAGTTTTGTCCAGATGGTGCAGACTCGGCAGTCCACAAGTCAGGGTGAGCCCCCAGAACAGTTGCCTCCACCTCCACCTCCTCCAGTGGCAGCAACAGATCCGGGTTTTGGGCAGTTTATGGCAGCACAAGCCCAAATGATGAGCTCAATGATGCAGAATATGAACCAAATTATGGCTCAACAAAGCCAGACCACCAATGCTTTACTTGCCATGATGAGCCAGAATAGTCAAGCTGCAGCAGTGCCACCACCTCCACCCTCATCTCACCATCAGTCAAGGCTATCAGAGTTCATGAAGACACGCCCAGCTACCTTTTCAAGCTCCCCTAAGCCCTTAGATGCAGATGACTGGCTGAGATCAACGGAGAAAAAGTTGGATATTGCTCGCTGCGAAGACAGGGAAAAGGTGTTGTTCGCTTCACATCAATTGGAAGGGGCTGCAGCCGAATGGTGGGACACATTTTGTGCCTCACATGCTGATCCCCAAAGGACCACTTGGGCAGAATTCTCAGGAGCATTTCGCCATTCTCATGTTCCTGATGGGAAAGTAGAGATGAAAAAGAATGAGTTTAGGGATCTCAAGCAAGGCAGCATGTCAGTGAGTGAGTATCTCACTAAGTTCACACAGTTGTCATGTTATGCCCGCGAGGATGTGGCTACAGATGATGCACGGCAGAAGCGCTTTAAGTGAGGCCTCCATCCTAGTTTAAAAGTTCAAGTTGTTGGCAACGATTACCCTGATTTTCAGCATATGGTGAACAAGGCCATACTCATTGAGGAGTCCCGAAGAGAACTTTCTGAGTCTTTCAAGAGAAAGGCGCCACCCTCCAGTGCCCAACAAAGACCTCCCCAACGTGTCAAGACCTTTGTGCAGTATCAGCATAAGCGCCAAGGACCTCCTGGACCTCCCAGGACCTCTGCAAAGACCTCCCGCCCAGCTGTCCCTGCCCAGCGCCGCATCACTGGCGGCACCAAGCCTATCCCAACAACCTCCACAGCAGCTGGGATCACCTGCTTCAAGTGTCACCAAGTGGGGCATTTCGCCAATCAATGCCCACTGAAGACTAAGCAAGCAGCAAAGACCTCTACTTCAGGACCTCCCTCGGCCAAGACCTCCCAAGTCGCAGGACCTCCTCAAGCTAGGACCTCCCAATCTTTTGGAAGGGGACGTGTGAACCATGTTGCAGTGGAAGAAGCTCAGACCTCCTCAGATGTGGTGCTAGGTATGTTCCTAGTAAATTCAGTGCCAACTGCAGTTTTATTTGACTCTGGAGCTTCCCATTCGTTTATTTCTCGGAGTTTTGCTGCAAAGCACCAGTTTCGAGTTGTTGCTCTTAAGTCTACCTTATTGGTTCAATCCCCCGGTCGGAATTAAGCACGAACCAGGGTTGTCCACAAGTTAAAATGGTCATTGAAGGAGTAGAATTTCTAACCAACCTTATCCTTTTGGACACCAGATCCCTAGATGTGATCTTGGGCATGGATTGGCTAGCTGACCACCATGCCATGTTGGATTGTAGTCGTAAAAGCATCTCTTTGACCAGCCCTAGTGGTGCTTCTGTGAAGTTTTCGGCCTCCTCAGAGAAGCTCCAAGGAGCCCTTTCTTGTAGTGCTCAAGTTCATACCTTGGAAGAGGTCCCTGTTGTTAAAGAATTTGTGGATGTGTTCCCTGATGAGCTCCCAGGAATGCCTCCAGACAGAGACCTTGAGTTTGTCATTAACCTTGTTCCAGGGACCTCCCCCATCTCCAAAAGTCCTTACAGATTACATGTTGATGACCAAGTGGAGTTGAAGAAGCAAATAGAAGACTTGCAGAGCAAGGGTTTTATTAGACCTAGCTCCTCACCATGGGGAGCCCCTGTGATTTTTGTGCCTAAAAAGGATGGTACACAAAGGATGTGTGTGGACTATAGAGCTCTTAATGATGTCACTATCAAGAACAAGTATCCTTTGCCAAGAATTGATGATTTGTTTGATCAATTGAAGGGAGCTGCTGTGTTTTCAAAGTTAGATTTGAGGACAGGATATCACCAACTCAAGATCCAAAAGAAGACATCCCAAAGACAAATTTTTTTCAACTAGGTATGGGTTGTTTGAGTTCCTTGTCATGTCTTTTGGGCTGACCAATGCCCTGCCTATTTCATGAATTTGATGAGCAGAGTGTTCATGGAGTACCTAGATAAGTTTGTCATTGTCTTCATTGATGACATACTTGTGTATTCCAAGAGTGAGGAGGAGCATGCAAGGCATCTCTTTTCGGTTTTGGAGAAACTGAGAGCTCATCAGCTCTTTGCTAAGTTTAGTAAGTGTGAGTTTTGGCTAAAGAAAGTGGTCTTCTTAGGGCATGTTTTGTCAAAGGAAGGAGTATCTGTCAACCCTAGCAAGGTTCAAGATGTGCTCAATTGGGAACCTCCTAGCTCTGTGCCTCAAGTCCGAAGTTTTCTTGGTATGGCAGGGTACTACAGAAGGTTTATTGAAGGCTTTTCCCGAATTGCAAGACCCCTAACTCAGCTGTTAAAGAAAGAAAAGAAGTTTCTTTGGACCTCTGATTGTGAACAAAGCTTCCAAGAGCTCAAGAAGAAGTTGACCTCTGCTTGATTTTGGTTCTTCCGGATGTCGGGAAAGATTTTGAAGTCTATTGTGATGCATCAAAGCAAGGACTTGGCTGTGTTCTTATGCAAGATGTAAGAGTAGTAGCTTATGCCTCAAGGCAGTTGAAGCCCCATGAAGCCAACTACCCTACTCATGACCTAGAGTTAGCTGCTGTGGTACATGCTTTAAAGATTTGGCGCCATTACCTCATTGGTAATAGGTGTGAAATCTATACTGACCACAAAAGTCTAAAGTACATCTTTACTCAAGCAGATTTGAATTTGAGGCAGAGAAGGTGGCTAGAGCTTATTAAGGACTACAATGTGGGAATTCATTACCACCCAGGCAAGGCCAATGTGGTGGCAGATGCTTTGAGCAGAAAAGTTTATGCCAATACTTTGATGATCAAGGAGAGCCAACCTACTTTGCATGAAGAATTCCTAAAGCTTAGACTTGAGTTAGTTGAGGAAGGGTTTTTAGCAGCTCTGGAAGTGCAACCTACCTTGCAAAAACAGATCAAGGCAGCCCAAGATGGAGATGCTGACATCCAAGAAATCAAGGCCAACTTAAGAGAAGGGAAAGCTGCAAAGACAGAGGAACTCAATTCACCTCCAAATTTTGGCAAAAATTACATGATGCCTTGGGCACCGACCTCAACTTCAGTACAGCATACCACCCACAAACAGATGGCCAAACTGAGAGAGTTAATCAAGTCCTTGAGGACATGCTGAGAGCTTGTGCTCTAGACAAGCAATCTAGTTGGGACAAGATGTTGCCATATGCAGAATTTTCCTACAATAACAGCTACCAAGCACGCCTTCAAATGTCCCCTTTTGAAGCTATTTATGGAAGCAAATGTAGAACTCCCTTGTACTGGACAGAATCGGGTGAAGGCCAAGTTCTTGGCCCAGACCTGCTGAAAGAAGCTGAAGATCAAGTAAGATCAATAAGGGAGAAATTAAAGGCTGCTCAAACTCGGCAAAAGAGCTATGCAGATATTACACGACGAGACCTAGCCTTTGTCCCCGGAGATCAAGTCTACCTCAAAGTATCACCTCTCAAAGGTATGCAGCGATTTAGTGTTAGTGGGAAGCTTGCTCCAAGATTAATTGGACCATTTCCAATTCTTGCCCGAAGGGGTGAAGTGGCCTACAAGTTGGACCTCCCTCCTCAGCTTGCTGGAGTCCATGATGTGTTCCATGTGTCGCAATTGAAGAAATGCTTGCGAGTACCAAAGGATCAAATGCCTTTAGAAGCTGTAGACCTCCAAGAAGACCTCACTTGCAAAGAGCAGCCCATCAAGATCTTGGACGTGTCAGAAAGAGTTACAAGGAGTAAGATCACCAAGCTGTGCAAAGTGAAATGGAGCAATCACTCTGAAGCCGAAGCAACATGGGAACGTGAAGAGGACCTCAAGAAGGAGTTCCCCCACCTATTTCCTAGCTCAGCCTGAATCTCGGGGTCGAGATTCCCTTAAGGGGTGAAGGTTTGTAACGTCCCGTTTCTCTTAAGTTCTTGCCAAGTTTTCAAAATAAAAGTAACCATTTGGCTTTATTGAGAGTTCAAAGCTTAACTTGAGTTTTCAAAAGAGCTTTAATTGATTAAACCAAACTTGAACTAAATCTGTTGGTAGCTTTCGTTGTTTAGTTGGAGTTTTCCCCGTTCTCCCTCTGCAGCTTCTCTGTGTGCCTCTGGGTGTACCTCTTCTCTTTTAATTTCCTTTGTTGGTTTGAATCTCTTTGAGGCTCAGACCTCCCCCTCTGTTTTGGACCTCCCCTTGCTATGGTTTTCCTGCTGAGGACCTAGCTCGGGTTTGTATTTTCAAACCCCTTTGATCTCTCAAAGCCAAGCTTGGCTTTGTTTCCTCTAGACTTCCCCGTGGACCTCCCACCTCTCCTTGAACCCCTCCTGAGTTCACTTGGGCTCTCCAGAGTTCCTCTGGACCTCCCAGTGCCCTTTCGGAACCTCCCTTGAATTCCCTTCCGGCCCCATCGGACCTCCTTGAGTCCCTACGGGCCTTCCTTTGTCCTACGGACCTCCTCAGCGTCCTTTAGGACCTCCCCTGCCCGCTCAGAACTCCCCCCTTGTTGAGATCTGGCCGTTAGGACCTCCTCTCTGGAGATCTTAACCGCTCAGACCACCCCCTTGTTGAGATCTCGCCGTTAGGACCTCCTCTCGAGATCTTAACCGCCGAGACTCCCCCTTGTTGAGATCTCGCCGTTAGGACCTCCTCTCTGGAGATCTTAACCGCTCAGACCTCCCCTTGTTGAGATCTCGCCATTAGGACCTCCTCTCGAGATCTTAACCACTGCACCTCCCCTTGTTGAGATCTCGCCGTTAGGACCTCCTCTCTCGAGATCTTAACCGCCTCAGACCTCCCCTTGTTGAGATCTCGCCGTTAGGACCTCCTCTTTGAGATCCTAACCGCTCAGACCTCCCCCTTGGTTAGATCTGGCCACTAGGACCTCCCTCTTGGAGATCTTAGCCGTCCAGGTCCTCCCTTCGTTGGATCTGAAGGTTCCGACCTCCTTAGGTTGAAGACCTCCTTAGCACTTGGACCCCACCGTTGGCTCATGCGGTCATACCGCTTAAGACTTGGCCTTCCTCGCTTAAGGACCATCTGATGTTGTTTGGATGGCCCGATTCTAAGGGCACGTTCGCTTGGTCCGAACGTCCCCTTTCCCTCCTAGCCGTCCGATTTAAATCAAACGGCCTTGTCTCCTTGGTCTGTTCGCTCGGTCCGAACGGCCCCTTGGTTTTGCGCCATTCGATCTTGATCTGACGGCTCAACCATGAGGTAACGTTTGGATGGTCCGAACGTTCCTTTCCTTTCCGGAACCGCCGATTCCCATCGAACCGCTCGCTTTCTTTGTGACGTTTTCCTTGGTTCTCAGGACCTCTTCTGGGCTGTTTTGCAAGGACCACCTCTGGATCCTTGCCGGTCTTTTGCAAAGACCACCCTCCTAACCAGTATCCTGTTGGTCGGGACCTCCTCGCACCCTTTGATCGGGACCGTTAAGGTCCTCCTCTTTGAGATCTTGACTGTTAGACCTCCCTTTTGGAGATCTACTTGTCAGGACCTCCCTGCACCCTTTGATCTAGACCGTCAAGGTCCTCCCCTACGAGATCTTGACCGTTAGACCTCCCTTGTGTAGATCTGAGTGTTTTGGACCTCCTGTCCAGGACCTCCCCTGGAGTGTTTTGGACTTCCTGTCCAGGACCTCCCCCGGAGTGTTTTGGACTTCCTGTCTAGGACTTCCCCTTGGGTGTTTTGGACCTCCTGTCCAGGACCTGCCCTTGAGTGTTTTGGACCTCTTGACCAGGACCTCCCCTCGAGTGTTTTGGACCTCCTGTCCAGGACCTTCCAGTGGTCCTTTGGGGAGATGACCTTTGCGGTGGGGCCACCCCTTGTGCACCCCTTTTGACTGGCCCCACTTGCCAGCCTCTCTCCACGTTGTAATTATTGCTCTTGCCTCAGAACTCTGTGCGCATTTAATAGGTGTCGGGTCACATTAAATGCAGTTACATCTGAGGTGCCTTATTTTAATTCTTTAAGGGCAAGCCCTGCCCTAGCAGTCCCGATTGCCAACACGTCATTGAACCTTTTTCTTGGTGCACTCCACCAACTCTGGTCAGATATAGCTTTGGGTGGGCAAACTCTTGCAACCTTTTTGCTCATTTGCCCACCTTGCTCCTGCCTTGTTCGCTCCTGGCTTGTGCTTGGAGGTTCACCAAGATTGAACCGCAGGAGTTGGCATCTTCTTTGGAAGACCTTCTTTTGGATCTTTGCTGGTCTTTTGCTTAAAGACCACCCTCTCTTGCCTTGGACCTCCCTTGTTGTTCTGGGCCGCCTGTTTGTCTGGTTTTGGTTAAGTGTTGTTTGAGTTCTTTTAATCTTCTTTTGAAGTTCTTTGGCCTAGTGTGGTTTTGCTTATTTGGTTTTCTTGCGAACGTGTAGATGACGAGTTTGAGGACATCTTGGACCCAGCTCTCTCTACTGAAGGCTCTCCACTACTCGACCAAGGCAAGCCACAGACCTCCTTCTGATCATTTTGAACCTAGTTTTGCAAATGTATTTTGGTTTTACTTTATCATGCATGGCTATGTTTATAAGAAAAGGTTTGGGCTGTAGTTACTTTCCTTCTTGCTGTTATGCCTCCTTTGTTCTTTGCCCCTATCATGTTGTTATGTTCCCTTCCGAGCCCTAGGAATGGTTATCTAGTTGGCATTTCTTGTTATGTACTGACATGGGGTCAGAGGGTTATGTATTGCTTCGCTCTAGAATTCGTGGGTCTGTGAATCATGTTTCATTCCTAATAATCTTGACTAATAACTTATGGAACCTGTGGTCGGTGCCACTATTAAGCAGCTATGGCAGGATGCCTAAGTTGTGTTAACTGTGGTGAGAGGCCACTTTGTTAAAACTATTGCGCCAAGACTGGGTGGTCTTTTGGCATGGGTATTTACAAAAGGTTTTGCTGAGGCAAGAAGGCAGGGAGTGAGTAGCGGGTGCTATGCACATCTGGGTTTGTGGAAGTCTTGCCTTAGCACAATTAAGGACTTAACTTTGTGTCTATTGATCAGGGCCAAACAAAGGCAACCACAAGATCATTTTATGGGGATGGTCTGGGCTGAATAATTAGCAATGAGTTGGCTTGGGGCTGCTGTGGTGGAGCGTGTGATTCGTTGGCGCAAGAGGGGGCACCCCATAACCCTGCGGATTTCTAGACCACAGGAGGGGATTGCGAAACCTTAGCGGGCATCCCGAGTCAGTTCAAAGCTTTGTAAAGGCCTTGCCACGCTGTCTAGACTGCTCACCATCGGAAGTGAGCAAGGGTGACCGGAACCAGTCCCGCTAGAGAGATCGTGGATTGTGAGTAAAGTTGTACACCTCTGCAGAGTGTAAGATCTATTCGAATAGCCTAGTCCTTGGTCATGGATATGCTCAGTGAAAATGGTGCAAGGGGTAGTTGTTTCAAAAGTTCGTGCCACTGGACACTTCCGCGAGATGCCTTGGCCTTGCCTCGAAGAGACCTTGGCCGGCTCTAGAGGGGTTAGGGTTGGCTCGGGTAGTGGTCCAGGGGCTGGTTCAGACTTCTGGAGAGGGTACTCTAGAGTGGGTCTTGGGTGAGGACCTGGCCATTGGTGTGACCAGACCTCCCCCATTTTGGTTGTGGATGTGAGTTGGTGCTCACTCCACCTTTTCCAACACCAAATTTATTATGTACTATTGTTTTACCTTGCTGCTTTTCAATCTATTACTGTTATTATTGGCAAAACTTGGCTTTGCGCAAACTAACCATACAACTCTCAAATGGTAAGCCCTTGCATGACTATTGTTGCATAAATGCTCCCTGTGACTTGCTGAGTACATTGAAAGTACTCATGGCTTAAGCCCTGTGTCAAAGCAGACACGAAGTTGACCAAGTGAGTAGTAGTCTGAGACCTCTTGAGGAGGAGTTCTTCGACGACCCACCGCCTAGGGCGTCCTCCACCCGACAAACCGGTGATGCTTGTTGGATGGCTTTTGCGTACTTTTGGTGTTGGAGCCCTAGAGCTCCTTGTTGCCAGTTGTAAGTCCTTGTTGGTTTTGTAAGCCCTCAGTGGCAGACCTCTTGTTATCAAGCTTGACCATAAGGTCCTGTTATATTAAGTTTAATTTGTCTGCTTCATCTTTGTTTGACCTCGTGGTTATGATATTAGCTTGTGTTCTTGTGCGAGCTAGCTTCTGTTGTCCTGGGACTAGCTCGGATGCACGGGGGCAGGACCTCCAGGAGGTCCTACGGGACTTAACCTGGGAGGTCCTGTCGGACCTCTCTAGTGATGTACCTGGAGGCGCTACCGAGGGGTTGCGAGCCAAGACCTCCAGGAGGTCTTAAAGACCTCCTGGGAGGTCAGTGGCGGGCCAAGACCTCCAGGAGGTCCTGAAGACCTCCTGGGAGGTCCTGGCAGACCTCCTCGGGAGTGCACCGAGCGGTGCTACCACTCCTCTCTGTGGTGGCGTCGCAGCGTAAAAAAAAAATTGGTCCTCCCAGACCTCTTGTGGTGCATCACAGGGTGGGTCGTCACAGGTTTATAAATCCGTTCTTTTGGCGAATCGTCCGAAACGTGCAAGTATGCTACGTATGCGCTCCTTCTATTTATTAATGTTTTTATTTTGTTTTATTATGTACCGGTCTGGTCTATGACTAGTTATTTATACACGGCTTAAACAATTATTGGGTCTAACATCTACAACGTCGATACTTATTAACACGGGTGTTATTTTTATGGTTATATCTGCTACACATAATCCTTACTAGAAATTATCTCCTTAACCCTTTATCTACTCCTCTCTCACTTCCTCTCTCCAATTCTCTCTCCATTGCTTTTCTTGGTGACTCCTACTCTTTACCGAAGCTTCCTCCGGCCATGGCGCCTCCTACCCGGCGCCTCCCCTCCGGCCACCGGTGGCCAGCGTCGCCTGCTGCCACCGCTGCCCCATGTTTGGCCGCGCCTGGCCCTGTGTCTGCTGCTACCGCTATCGGTCCTCTGGCTGCTCCACATGGCTCACCCTTTGGTTGGCCCGCGACCGGGCTCCGGTTCCTAGCGCCGCCGTCGCCTCCGGCCTTTCCCTGGCCTCCCCGACACGACCTGGTGGCCTAGTGCCGCCTTTCCCGGTCCCATGCCGCCACTAGTGGCTTGGCTCGACTGCGCCCTCAGCTTTCCTGTGCGGTTCGGCCCCGGCTCCTCGCCGCCCAACTATCAGCCCGTGGCTTGCCACCATCGGCTCGGCCTGTGTGTGTTGGTCTGCAACTATGCCCCTGCCCCTCGATGCCCTGGTGGCTCGACCGCCCTTGCCCTCTAGTTCTACACAACAAAGTTAAAGTCTCCCCATTTCTTCCCTTACGATTTCTCCTCGATACCCTTGATGAGTATCGTGCTTTGATTTATTCACTATGTTTGATGCTGATGGTTTACTTACGGATTTTAGTGTTTGTTCTTGAGTCACTCACTGATGTGAGTTTTACCTTGTGCATGTGGAATGGGATTGGGGTGGGTTGCTGTGGTCGGTTTTCGCCGTTGTCTTGAGGTAAAACTACTCCCTTGATCCCTCTGTCTACTCCCCTGTTGCTATGTGATGAAACAATGAGAGCTATGATCTTCGCTCATTGTGAGATGTTCTATGTGTATGTGTAGTGCATACTGAGGTGTAACTGGGGTTACCTCTTGTTGGGATTTGGGGTGGGGGAAGAGGATAGCAGTGCTGGCCCCGTGCTGGTGCTCTCCTCTTCTCCCTTGCCATGGGTGGCTTGCAAGCTGTGATGGTGAAGATGCTGAGCTTGCCTTGGGTTTCCTTGCTTGCCTTCGGCTGAGAAGAAGAGGGATAGTGCTGCTTTGGATGTGACTTTGAGGGAAGCAGTGAGGAGATGGGAGCTTTATCCAGGGGAAGGCTTCGGTTGCCCTTATCCACTGCACTGTGCATTCATTTTTTACCATGATCCTATTCCTTTTTACCCTACTATGAACTGTGGCTTATGGACCTTGGTCCAGAGGGTGGTTTGGCTACTATCCTTTGGGTTTTTCCTGCGGTAGAAATAAGTTTATACTATGTGGGTGTTGGGTTCTAATAAACGCCAGATGATGAAACCTACGAAAGTGAACGGTGCCGATTGACCTAGGTTAGTCTGGGTATCTTGATGATCAAGGTGCCTGCTAACTTAGGTTGGTTTGGGAATCTGGCTGTACTTCATTAAATCAGACGGCAACCTTTTATACTCTAATTTCTATTTACTGCTCTCAATTGGTTTGCTAATTGTTTCCACGTCTCTTGATGAGCGATGAAAAATGTGGATCGAGGAAGGGTTCGACGGGCGGGCGATATATTGATAATGATACAAGGAGGGCTTTGGCGACATGCATGCAAGAATTTTGATTGCAATTTAATTAAATGTTGTACTTTATATTTTGATCTGTTGTAAATTACTATTGTAATTAATTCTGAGTTTGCACTTAATATTTCACTTTTGATCGCAAAAGATTCTTGTAATATATTCCAATTTTATATTAATGTTGTATGCCCGCTTAAAAATGAATTCTTGTTAGTTAATTCTGAGTGTGCATGAATACTCTACTTTCACTTGTAATTTATTCTAGTATGTTTCTTTGATGTAATGTATTATGGTATTTTAAACCCGAGCTTGTATGCAATGTTTTATCTTTGGTTGCGATGGATTTCTATAAATGATTCTGAGATTAGTTTGATGATTGACTCCTGATAACATACTCGTGCATGAATTTTCTTGACGAGGTGTGCGTTAACGATCTGAGATTAGATTATGTTCTTTGCTTAGATTAGTTTTAATCTACTACTTATCATCACTTAGCGTCGTTTAGATTAGTGTAAATTATTAGGGAATTAATTGCTGTAATTAGTTCTGAGTTTGTTTATAATGTTTTACCTCTTATTGCCATGAGTTCTTGTAAATGATTATGTGTTATACCGATGTTGTATATTGTTGTAATAATTCGTGTAATTAATTTGTGTGTGTAACAATGTATTATTATTACTTTAAAATTCATACGATGTTCTGCTGCAGAGTTTGTGGAAAGCTGGTAGGACTACCGCGACAGAACAATTGTTGGAGATGATGAATGAGAAGGGATGTAGCTTGGATACTGCTAGTTGTAATATCATTATTGATGGATTATGTAGAAATGGTACCTTAGCTGACTATGTGTAACGTCCCGTCTGTCTTAAGGTTCTTGCCCAGTTTTCAAAATAACGGTAACTATTTGGTTTTGTTGAGAATTCAAAGCTTAACCTGATATTTTGAAAATTTGGAGAGTTTAACTTGGATTAATCAAACCTTAACTAAGCTTCTTGTTGGTGCTCTCTGCTGGTTGTGGCTCTCTGTTGTTTCTTCGCTGCCCCTTGGGCTGTTTTTCCTTCGAAGCCTCTCTGTGTGCCTCTTGGTTTATCTTTTCTCTTCTAACCTCCTTTGTTGGTTTGAATCTCTTTGAGATTTAGACCTCCCTCTCTGTTTTATCTCACCCTCTGTTTAGACCTCCCCTTGCTTTGGATTTCCTGCTGAGGATCCAGCTCGGGTTTGTGTTTCAAAACCCTTTTAATCTCTCAAAGCCAAGCTTGGCTTTGTTTCCTTTTCTCTGGACCTCCCTCCTGGATGGTTCAGTTTGTGTGCGGCATCCTATTCTGGTCTTTACCGTTATTCATTTCGGTACTTAGGCCCCTATCGTACCTCTGCAGTCTTGGGAACTACGTTTTCGCTAAGACCTCCTTTGAGTCTTTTTGGACCTCCCTTGTCTCTTCAGACCTCCCCCTTGATCAGATCTAGCCGTTAGGACCTCCTCTTTGGAGATCTTAACCGCTCAGACCTCCCCCTTGATCATATCTGGTCGTTAGGACCTCCTCTCTGGAGATCTTAACCGCTCAGACCTCCCCCCTTGATCAGATCTGGCCGTTAGGACCTCCTCTCTGGAGATCTTAACCGCTCAGACCTCCCCCTTGTGTAGATCTATCCGTTAGGATCTCCCTTTTTGGAGATCTTAGCCGTCCAAATCCTTCCACTGTTGGATCTAAAGGTCCCGACCTCCTTAGGTCCAAGACCTCCCTTGCGCTTGGACCCACCGTTGGCTCCTGCGGTTGTACCACTTGAGGCTTTGCCTTCGTCACCTAAGGACCGTTCGATACTGTTTGGATGGCCCGATCCTGAGGGCACGTTCGCTGGTCTGAACGTCCCCTTCCCTCCCAGCCGTCCGATTCCAATCAGACGGCCTGGTCTCGTTGACCCGTTCGCTCGGTCCGAACGGCCCCTTTGTTTTGCGCCATCCGATCTTGATCTAACGGCCTCAGTCTTTCCCCGCGTATCCTTGTCTCCGCGGACCTCCCTTTTGCTTGAAATCTTGACCGTTCAGGTCCTCCTCTTTGAAATCTTGACCGTTAGACCTCCCTTTTGGAGATCTAACCGTTAGGACCTCCCTTTTGGAGATCTTAGCTGTCCAAGGCCTTCCCTTGCAGATCTTTTGGTCAGGACCTCCTTTGGTCTTGATCTGACCGTCCAAGACCTCCCCTTTGGATTTTCCTCTGTTGGATCTCCTTTTGGTTTCGGACCTCCCTTGCCCCTCGCGCAGTCCGAGCCAATCCCACGCCTTTCTCACTCGTGGGCCGTCGATCCTTTTTGATGGCCCGATCGAGATGAAAGGTTGGCCGTCCAACGTTCTCGGTGTGTGGGTCGCCCGATCCATATCGAATGGCTCAACTGAGGTATAACGTTTGGATGGTCCGAACGTTCCTTTCCTTTCTAGACCTTGGATTCCAATCGGATCGCCTGCTTTTCTTTGCGTTTTCCTTTGTTCCTGGGACCTCTTCTGGCTGTTTTGCAAGGACCACCTCCTCGATCCTTCTTGGTCTTTTGTAAAGACCACCCTCCTAGTCGAGTATCCCTTTTAATTAGGACCTCCTTGTGTTGTGTCTTTTGGACCTCTGTCCAGTGAGACCTCTGGGCCTCCTCTTTTGTGTTTAGACCTTTGTGGTCCAGCCTCCTCCTTTTGTGTTTAGATCTTTGTGGTCTAGACCTCCTCCTTGTGTTTAGGTCCTTGTGATCTAGACCTCCCCTTAAGTGTTTTGGACCTCTGTCCGGGACCTTTCCCTTAAGTGTTTTGGACCTCCTGTCCAGGACCTCCCCTTGAGTGTTTTGGACCTCCTGTCCAGGACCTCCCCTTAAGTGTTTTGGACCTCCTGTCCAGGACCTTTCCCTTGAGTGTTTTGGACCTCCTGTCCAGAACCTCCCCTTGAGTGTTTTGGACCTCCTGTCCAGGACCTCCCCTTGAGTGTTTTGGACCTCCTGTCCAGGAACTCCCAGTGGTCTCTAGCGGAGACAGCCCTTGCGTTGGGGCCACCTCTTTGACGGTTGGGCACCCTTTGATCGCCCCACTTGTCGGCCTCACTCAACCTTGTTATCATTGCTCCGCCGCCGAGAACTCATGCGCATTTAATAGGTGTCGGATCACATTAAATGCAGTCACATCTGAGGAACCTTATTTTAATTCTTTTAGGGCAAGCCCTGTCCTAGCTACCCCGATTGCCGACACGTCATTGAACCCTTTCTTGGTGCACTCCACCAACTCTGGCTATATATAGCCTGGGCAAGCTTTCATTTGCCACCTTTTGCTCATTTCTAGCTTCTTGGTCTCCTTGGCCTGGGTTTCTCCTGGCACAAGGCCTCCCAGAGGCTTCGCCGAGGTCATCTTGAGCCTCTTGGTTTTCCATTTCTTGCCAAGCTGGTTTGAGTTCTTTTGAGTCTTTTGAAGTTCTTTGGCCTAGTGTGGTTTTGCTTATTTGGCTTTTGCGAACGTGTAGATCCTGCGTTTGAGGAAGAGTTCTTGGACCCAGCAGCTTCTACTGAAGGTTCTCCACTGCTTGACCAAGGCAAGCCACAGACCCCCTTTTTGATCATATTGAACCTAGCTTTGCAAATATATTTTGGTTTTACTTTATCATGCATGGCTATTTTTATAAGAAATGTTTGGGCTGTAGTTACTTTCCTACTTGTTATTATGCCTCCTTTATAACTTGCTCAAGTCATGTTGTCATGTTCACCTTGTAAGCCTTAGATTGGGTATTTAGTTGGTATTCCTTGTTATTTGCCTACATGGGGCCATAGGTTTATATATGGCTTTGCTCTAGAAACCGTGGTTCTGGTGTATCATGTTTCATCCTTAATAATCTTGACTAATTGAATTATGGAATCTGTGGTTGGTGCCACTGTTAAGCAACTTTGGTGTGATGCCATTGTTGTGTTGGTCGTGGTGTCGACCACTTTGTTAAAACTATTGTGCCAAGGCTGGGTGGTCTTGGCGCAGGTTAATTACAAAATGTTTTCTTTGAGGCAAGAAGGGTGGAGTGAGTAGTGGGTGCTTTGCACATTGGGGTTGTGGAAGTCTTGCCTTAGCACAATTAAGGACTCAACTTTGTGTTCTGTTGATCTAGGCCAATTAGTGCAACCACAAGATCACTTTATGGGGGTGGTCTGGGCTGAATAATTAGCAATGAGATGGCTTGGGGCTGTTGTGGTTGAGCGTGCTGATTCGTTGGCGCAAGAGGGGGCACCCCATAACCCTGCGGACTTCTAGACCAAAGGGGGGGGGGATGCGAAACCTTAGCGGGCAGCTCCGAGCCAGTTCAAAGCTTTGTAAAGGCCTTGCCGCGCTCTCTAGACTGCTCACCATCGGAAGTGAGCAAGGGTCTTTCCGGAACCCGTCCCGCTAGAGAGACCGTGGATTGTGGGTAAAGTTGTACACCTCTGTAGAGTGTAAAATCTATTCGAATAGCCAAGTCCTTGGCCATGGACATGCCCGGTGAAAATGGTGCAAGGGGTAGTGCTTGTAACTTGGTGTTCCCTGGACACTTCTGCGAGAGGCCGTGGCTTTGCCTCGAAGAGACCTTGGCCGGCTTTAGAGAGGTCATGGCTGGCTCGAGATGTGGTCGAGGGGCTGGCTTTGAGCTCTAGAGTTGGTGCTCTAGAGGGGCCGTGGGAGAGGTCCTGGTCATGGGTGTGACTGGACCTCCCCCATTTGGTTGTGGATGTGAGTTGGTGCTCACTCCATCTTTTCGAAAATCAAATGTATTATGTACTACTGTTTTTAACTTGCTGCTTTTCAATCTACTTATGTTATTGCTGTCAAAACTTAGCTTTGCGCAATCTAACCATACAACTCTCATTTGGTAAGCCTTTGCATGAATATTATTTGCATAAATGCTCCCTGTGTCTTGCTGAGTACATTCAAAGTACTCATGGCTTTAAGCCCTGTGTCAAAGCAGATTTTGAAGATGATCAAGTGCAGGGCAGTGCAGACCTCTTTGAGGAGGAGTTCTGCGACGATCCAGCTACCTAGGACGTCCTCCACCCGACAGCCTGTGGGCTTGCCGGATGGCCTCTGCGTGCTTTTGGTGCTTTTGCTTTAAAGCTCCTTTGTTGCCGGTTGTAAGTCTTTGTCGATCTTGTAAGCCGGTTTGGCAGACCTCTTGTAAACAAGCTTGACCATAAGGTCCCGTTTAATATTAAGTTTAATTTGTCTGCTTCATCTTTGTTTGACCTTGTGGTTGTGATATTATCTTGTATTTCTGTGTGAGCTAGCTTCTATTATCCTAGGACTAGCTCGGTGCACAGGGGCAGGATCTCCAGGAGGTCCTACGGGACTTAGCCTAGGAGATCCTGTTGGACCTCCCTAATGGTATACCAAGAGGTGCTACCGGCCGGTTGCGGTATGCCCATTCAAAAAAAAATGGTCCTCCCGGACCTTTGCTGTATATCACAGGGTGGGTCGTCACACTATGGACCTTGTATTCGGTATGTGGGACGAATGAAGCTTGGCTCTTGGCAGATTGGGTAATTCGTTCTTGAGTTTTAGTTAGTGATTCTTCCAGCAGCAAGAATTGCCTTTTTGACCGAATCACCTACTCTACTCAGATTAGTGTATTTGCGAAGGAGGATTTGATGATGCAAAAAAGAAATTGTTTGAGATGATAGGAAAATATATTTATCTTGATTCGGTTATAAATGTTACCTTTATTCACGGGTATTGTAAGCATGGAGAGACTTCTTTGGCTACTAAGGTTTTGAGGGACATGGAGAGGAAAGGTTGCAACCAAAGCACAAGGACGTACAATTTGTTGATTTGGGAATTTCGAGAACAACACAGGTCGGATGAAATCCATGAATACCTTTTGGCTATTAACAAATGGAGCAGGCTACGTGCATGATGAGCTTGCGGCTTTGGGGTGGCTTAACTGATTAGGGTTTTGGTAGCATGGTGGGTGGTTTCAGTGTTGTTTTGGTTCTATGGACATGGGGCTGGTATAGGTTCTTCTAGAAGACTTTAAGTTGTTTTGATGCTGTAATATTGTTGTAATAATCTTTTACTTTCGCTTGCAACTGATTATTTAATTAACTTAGAGATGTTATTAATGTGGTATGTCCTTTTGGAATGAATTCGCATTGCAATTTCTGGAGATGAATTCTTGCATTACTTTCTGAGTTTATAATAATGTTTTAGTTTCACTTACGATGTATTCATAACATAATTTATCTCAAAGATTGTACTTTGTTTTATTTTTGTTTGTAACGAACTCTTGTAATTGATCCTAGGTTGTAACATTTTACCTTTGCTTGTAGTAAATCCCTGTATGTTGATCCAACACAATGGATTATTATAATTTGATTATGGGTTTGTTTTTAAGGTGCTACCTGTGATCGCAAGGATTATTGTAATTGCTTTTGAGATTGAGCTAACGTCGAATTTGCGAATTCTTGTTGCAAACTATTGGTAAAGAAGTGTTCTATGTCTTTTTTGTAATTAATTATTATAAATCCCAAGGTAATTGCTGTTGGTGAACTCTCGTGGATATAAACTTTGTATAGAATTGATTGGTGATGCATTTGATATTAGCTTTATAGATTTTCGTTTGTGGTCACTTGAATGAAAATGATTTATTCTCGCATCTAATAAACCACGCTGTAAATCATGTTGATGACTTGTAGTAATATTATCCTATATGGGATTGTTTTGCGATGTGTTTGTTATCAACCGAGTTTATATTTTGTTTTTGATTTAGGTAAATTTTATTTCTTGCTAATTACTGCTTAGCTTTGCTTTAGTTTAGTCTGAATTTTCGGGTTCATAAATATGAGTTTGAAATGACGATGAAAGTTTGAATTTGTTACATGTTCAATTCGTTGGTAATTACTGTGTCGATGAGTTTAATTTGCTGTGTAATACTGTTTAATGTGGCTTAGCTTAATTTGATTGTCAGGGTTCTCACAGTGCCTCCTCTCCAACATCGATCTCCTCTACGTAAAGTGAATCAGCAACTGGATGCTTCTTTGCTTTTCTAACCACTGTTTTTGGACCTCCCTCTGGATAAGAAAGTGAAAAAGAAAATGGGTTCAGCAGAAAATAACTCAGAATCCAGATCCAGTCCTCCTCCTGATCTGCTGGCTCTAGCTACCTCCTCCTACCTCCATGAGTCGGCGACCGCGATCCTCCATGAGCTCAAATGGTAGATCCGAGCTTCTCCTCCTCCTGCCTCTCGCCTCCTGCCTTTGCCCTCCTCGGCTCGATCCAGAGGCCGTGCTGCCCCATCGGCCACCCGGATGGGCAACTCTGCTCCTTGCCTCCCTCAGTGCGCCTCTCAAACTCCAGTCCCTCGGGTGCACCTCTTCATTTCTTCTTCTTGATGAGCACGCAGCCATGGCGGTAGCTAGATTTGGAGGTTGGGGTTAGGGGTGTTACAGGCATCGGTGGAGGTGGGCTTGACTGATGAAGCCCCTGGTAGATTCATCCTCGATGGTGGCCCCTACAATACCAGGGGCACGAACAGGTGAGCCTATGCCTTCAGAAGAAGAAAAAATGATGGGATTTTAGCCTTGTCGCAACAATGCGAATCCTATGGGTTGCTCACCTAGCAAAGTTCAGAATAATGTTTATAGGCCCCGCTGTCCTCATCTTGATCATATATCAGTGTTCCACCATACCAGCCATTCTCTAAATCCGCTGTTGTGAATGCTAGATACCTGCATAATTAAGAGTAAGTAGAATTTCATATATATCCCAAGATAGAGATTGTGGGCATGATGGATACCAAAACCCACTAAAAATATCCATTTGAACTATTTCTGGGACTACCTTCTAAAATTGTCCTCCTCGCATGAATCTGGTGAGGAGGAAAGCTATTAATTTGAAAAAAGACGACTAGGGGGTGAATAGGAGCACTGTCTCTTTTTCACCTTGATTGGATTCAACAAGATTTTCACTCCAATAGCTATGAGAGCTATGAAGATCAATATACAAGCATAGTGGAAGACTTATATTGAATCTAATCAAAACCCCGAAGAAAATAGACCAAAATCACCAAAAACCCAAAACCAAATAAGTTGGGTGGTTAGACCTCTCAAATGGGCGGTCTGACCTTTGACCTAGCGGTCAGACCTCTCACCAGGGGTGGTCTGACCTCTAGCACGATGAACAGTGAAATCAGCCCGAACTCAAAATCACAAATTGGTCTAACTTTTGATCCACAACTCCAAACTTCACAAAACTTGAAACATACATTCTCTAAGATGTCGAAACCTATTCCAATCAAGGATCGTGAAGATCAATGCCAAAGTTCGACCTTTTACATTTGAGTGAAGGTAAACTTCAAAACCGAGTAAAAATCAAAATATGATCCAAAAACTTGCTCGTGGGTAAAAGATGATCAAGATGCATTCCCACATGTCACAGCAAGCAAGATCCAGGGCAGAAACCAAAGAAAAACCAAAGGATCAAAGAAAGCCCCAAAATCACAAAAGAGAGAGCAAGAATAAGAAGAGACTAAATGGTGAGGAATCTTGCTTGGATTGATTTGAAATTGATGTTGGTTTACAACCACTCCATCCTAGAGGACAAAAGCTCAACACTTGAGCACACAATCAATCAACTCTCTAGAACCCTAACCTCTCCACTTTTACGTAACGTCCCAAAATTTGGCTTTTCAAAAATCTTTTGAGTAGTTTAGGTCCCTAGAAAATTTCACCAATTTTATTTGAATTAATAAAGCTTAATTGGGACTTTCAAAAATCGAAAACAATTTAATTTGATTAATCTCAACATCAACTATTATCAAAACTATTTTATTTGGGTTCTATGTGCTTGGATATAATTTTTAGATTTTTCTAGAATTTTTCCGAGTGCATTTGCTATTTTATAATTGCCCTTTTGTGTTTTCGGCTATTTTCTAAAAAGAAAAGGCTATATTAAATCTCAGATTTAGTCTTGGGCTCAAATCTCTTTTGGCCCAATTCCATTCTTTCCTTTCCCTTCCGTCCGGCCTAGCCACCACCTTGATCCGGCCCGATCGCCACAAGCCCACCTCTCTTTTCTTGCGCCAGCCTAACCACCCGAGCCGGCCCCGTCTTCGTTATCTTTGCGCAAGACACGAAGCCAGCCCAATTTGCCCGGCCCGAAACCACGGCTCGTTCGCGCGCAAGAACCCTAAGCGCTCGGGCGCTTGCGGCCATTGCCGCCGCCCTAAGCGCTAGTCTTTGCGTCGTAATGTCTTGTTCAAATAAGACCATCTTGAGCATCCATGCCCTACCCCGTCGCACTATAAATAGCGCCACCCATCCGTGCGGCGTTGGCGTCACCGTCGCCGCCGCCGAAGCCCTAAGCGCCACCTCCAAGGAGCCGCCAACACGCCGCCCGTGGCTTTCTTCTCCAGAACCGACGCGCGCCTCTCCTTCACCGATCTCCGCCGTTGAAGCCTCCCGAGCTTGCGCAACCGCGTCATCTGGAGCGCCTCGCCACCCTCTTCTTGGTGCGCGCACCATCCGAAGCCCCCGAGCTCTCCAACCCCAGCGCCGCTTCGTCCTCTTCGCCTCCGGCCACACTTGTGCACCCACAAGCGTCCCCGTCATGTCCTTGTCACCTCGGTGAGTTTCCCGTGAGTCTAACCGCGTCACCTTGCGCCTCACCTTCCGATCTACACTACTGCGCTTTCGATTTTGTGACGTCCCACCCTGTGATGCACCGCGGGAGGTCCGAGAGGACCATTTTTTTTTGCGCTGCGGAGCCACCACGGAAAGGAGTGGTAGCCGCGCACGGTGCATTCCCGAGGAGGTCTTCAGGACCTCCTGGAGGTCTTGGCCCGCCACTGACCTCCCAGGAGGTCTTTAAGTCCTCTTGGAGGTCTTGGCTGGCAACCCCTCGGTAGCACCTCCAGGTACATCACAAGAGAGGTCCGGTAGGACCTCCTGTGTTAAGTTAAGTAGGACATCACGGAGGTCCCGCTTTGTGCATCGAGCTAGTCCCAGGACAACAGAGCTAGCTCACACAAGAACACAAGCTAATATCACAACCACAAGGTCAAACAAAGATGAAGCAGACAAATTAAACTTTATATAACAGGACCTTATGGTCAAGCTTGTTAACAAGAGGTCTGCTACTGAGGGCTTACAAAACCAGCAAGGACTTACAACCGGCAACAAGGAGCTCTAAGGCTCCAACACCAAAAGCGAGCATAGCCATCCAACAAGCACCACAGGCTGTCGGGTGGAGGATTGTAACATCCCAAATGTATAATTAGGATTAATCAAGTATAATTATATGTGTAGAAATTAAAACTTTTTCTCACATCTTGAAAAACTCTAAAATCTTATGTAATTCTTGTCCAAGAGTTGTGTAATCCAAAAACACAAAGCTCTTGTTGACCAAAAATCAAACTCATTCTCCAATTATCTTAAATCTTGTGTCAAACAATTGGAATATATTTTCCTTGGTCCCAAAACTGATATGGGACCCCTCTGAAAAATATCACAAGTTGTAAAACTAGTTTGATACATTTTGGAGGTAAAACAATCCTTTAAACAACCTTCATGAATTTCCTGAGAAAAATGCATTGCATAATAACCTCTGGAAATTTTATGCAAGGTTGATCTCGTGTCAACAAGCTCCAGTTAAAATTTCATCAAATTTGGAGTTCATTTGCTATCTCAAATAATTCTGTAAGTTTCAGCTGTTAAAAACTAAATTTAAAAGCCTACACTTTGTTCCTTGGGCTAGCCATGTTCAAGTTGGTCCAGCCCAACCTTGTCTGCACCTCGTGAGACCTCATCTCCACCTTGATCGGTCGCGTGGTTGGATTTACATCCAACAGCCACGACCTCCTCATGATCAACACCGCGAGGACCTCCCACCTCATGAGGTCATTGCCGTTGGATCCGTGATCACTGGTCATGACCTCCCACGTGTTAAACCTCAAAGACCTCCTCATTTGTTAAACCATCGCAGGCGAGGTCATCCCACCTTGTTGAGGTCGTGGCCGTTGGATCAAATCCATGACCACGACCTCCTCCTCAACATACTCGGTCGAGGTCATCCCACTGCGTGAGGTCATAGCCCTTGGATCCAAGATCCATGGCCCCGCCTCCTCCTCTCAACCTAAACTAAACAAACCTCCCACCTAACCTAGGTCGAGCCGTTGGATCAAATCCAACACTCACGACCTCCCTCGATATCAAGCACTCACAACCTCCCCATCTTTTGTTGTGCACCGTTAGATTAAAATCTCACGGTCACGACCTCCTTTGTCTCATGCGCTTGCAGACCTCCCAGCGCAAGACGTGAGATCGTAGCCCTTAGATCTAAATCTAAAGGCCATGACCTCCCTTGCACATTGCGCATCATATCGAGACCTCCCGGTCATTGTGTGCCCTTGGATTTAAATCCAAAGGCCATGACCTCCCTCATGTCTTTTTGATCGCGTGTGCGTTAAGTCCTCCTTGGAGGTCCGCACTGTTGGATGGAGATCAACGCTTTGGACCTCTGTCCCTTTTCCTCACGTGCGTTTTCGCGATTAAGAAATCGGAGGCCACGACCTCCCCATCCTTGATCGTGTGGTGGGACCTCCTCCCGGCCACTTAAAACCTCTTGGTTCAAAATGAGATCCGATGGTTAGGACCTCCCGGGTCTTATCCAGCGGTCATAAGGACCTCCCTGTTCTTCTCCTTCCTCTGGCGCGCATCGTGCTCACGGCGGTGGAGTTAATGTCGGCTTGTCCCTTGTGTCCTTTCAACGACTCTTTCTTGACCGCATTTAATGCGGTCGACTTTCATCTATCAGTCAAGACACCGCCCCCTTGTCAACCTTTATGTCTTGTCCACCCATGGACCAACCAGTGGGCTAAGCTCACCATGGAGCTTAGCCCAGTTCAAACCTTCACTCGGGCTATAAAGTATCCTTTGGGAGCCTCCCTTGGCTTCCTTTACACCCATTGATCTCGGTCTTGCACTTGTGCGTGGTGAGCTCCTCCTCACTCACTTCCTCCTTGGTGGCTGCCATTGTTGAGTCCTTGGAGCTCCTCGGTGGCACAAGAAGATCGAGTGGCTTCCTTTTCAAACCCTTGTTCGCTTTTGCTCCCAACACCTCTTGGAAGTTATCCTGACTTAGTTGTTTGGGCACTTTTGAGAGGAGGACAAAATGGAGCTGGGGTGGTGTCTTGGGCGGTGAAGCTTCTTTGTCTTCCCCAACTCGGTCATCACCTCCACGACCTCCCGGCACCTTAGGACCTCCGGTACCTCCTGTTAGTCCTTAGTTCTTTGGCACCCTTATGAATGATTTTGCGGAGCTTTTCTTGGCACAAGCTTGAATGTTCTTGTGAGTTGCTTTTTGCATTTTCGTGTTTGGCCGTCTTGGTCATCTTTTGCCCTCTCGGCTCATGCGGCGTTCAAAGCCGCCGTGGCCGTCGAGAGGTCCCTTTGGAGTGCGCATAGCGTTATTGTGCACTCGGTGGTATCATGGACCTCACCGGCGAGCTCTACATCGCCGGCGAGATCACTTCTTCACGCTCGGGATTTTGTCGGACGTCCGGCGTGTCATTGTCGTTTTAGGACATAAATTCACCGTTTTAAATGCCCAATCATCGCCATAATCATTGGTGTCTTAAGCGCCATTAACCTGTCCCCTTTGCGCATTAAAACCCCTCGGCGGACCTCCTCGTGGTCAGCGCGCATTTATCTCATGTCCAAAGCTTCGTGCGGCGTTGGGTGCAGGGCGTCGAGACCTCCTCCGAGGAGATCCGGGCGTCCAAGACCTCCCCTGCGTAATCATGGCCGTCCGGACCTCCACGGAAGTGCTGTGGCGTTAGGACCTCCGTTTAGGACCTCTCGTAGCCATCTCGGCCGTTCATGACCTCCCGGGTAGATCTTGACCGTCACGGTCCTCCTCGGACGATCTGAACCATCGAGGACCTCCTTGGAACATCTGGACCGTCCGGGACCTCCCTGTGAGGTCTTGGCGATCTAGATCTTCCTTGGGAGATCTTGATAGTTTAGATCTTCCTTTGGAAGATCTCACCGTTGAGGACCTCCCTTTAGATGCGGGTGGTTCGGACCTCCTTCTGTGTTGTGGTGGTTGGATTTGCATCTCACGGTCACGACCTCCCCTCACCTCAGCATGTGAGTTGCTAAGAGGTCAGGACCTCTGGACCTTCACGTCTTGGCGTGTGTGATGTTCTCTGGGAGATCTTGAGCCGTTGGATTTAAGATCGTGGCTCACGTCCTCCCATACCCTTGTGAGTTTTAGAAATTCGGTGAAGTCTTAGTTAAGCTGGAATAAGGTATAGACTTTAGAATTTCATATCTTTCTCATTTTAAATCCATTTGAGGTCATTCAAATTGTGTTGGCTCTGTTTTGAACTTGACTTTAATCCAAAAATGATTGTAAGTTGAGTTCAGCTCCAGAGCACAGTTTGCCATTAGATTTTAAAACCAACTTTAAAATGTGCACTTAAATCAATGCTTAACTTGTAAAATACATAACTAATGCTCTATAGGTTATTTTTGGGTGAGACCAACTTTGTTGGTTTCCTCTCTTAGTGAACTCACTGTGGAAATTAATTTGAGCATGTTGCTGTTAGGAAAATGAGGACTTGTGCATTATAATTTTGTTCAAGTTCTTGTTTTTGAAAATTTGTAGAGAGTGCAATATAGCTCCAAATGAGATGAACTCAATTGTGTTATTCATCTCATGAGGTGCTGGTTTCACAGTAAAAATTTCAGCTTCGCTGCTTTCCTAGAAAATGTTGCCTCATAATTAAATTAGTGAATAGTGCAGTTTGGTATTTTAGGGCTGAGCAGAATTGTTTTGCTCATAACTTTTGCATTGAGAATCCAAATCAATTGGTTCTTGTTGCAAAATTTCCTAGAAATCACCCTCTTGCTGCTGTAGAAAATTCAGAGATTTTGGAGTTCGTTTGTTGTGCTGTCTTTGTTGCCTTTAAATCGTTCTTATCGGTTCTTTATCGCTTTTCCGTTAGGTTTAGACATTTGTGGTGATCCCGAGCGACCCTCTGCCACAATTTGACCACCAGCAACAAGGCAAGCAGTTTGATCATTTCCATCATTGTCCCATTACTTTAAAGCTTAATATATCGTTTTACTTCTATGTATGCATGCTACTTTGTGTTAAATGTAAGCTAGCAAGCCTATAGTTGCATAATCTGTAGGAATTGTTTATCCTCTACTACCATGAGCCTAGGTTATTTGCTGTGGTGGGAGCTCGTTGGATGAGCTCTTATCACTTAGTAGTTTCGATTTAAATTGCTTAGACATGCTTAGTTTCGGTAGAAATGGGCGATCATCGACTTAGTCGATGGTCTTGATCACTCAAAATTGATTATTACTCCTATATGTCCAGCACTTGTGCTTTGATTAATTGTAAAATCAAAAACTGAAAATAAAAGATTGATTTAGACTTGGGCATATTGGATGGATGGTGCGGTTTTGGATGTGGTGGTATGCAGGTCCCTAAGGACCGAGTACTTGGGTCACTAAGCCAAGCGATTTGGCGTACTAACCCACGAGGGCATATGGAACCCCTCTTGACTAAGTACTTTAGGCGGTGTTAATTGGGGTCGCTTTCGGTTGGTGTGTTTTTAAAGATAAAATGTGTGTGTGATGTGGGAGGGAGCATTAGCTTAGGGAAGGTTGTGTGATGTCTCCTTCTCCCGTGGGTTGTGCGACTCAGAATTAGCATTGTCCTTTGGAAATGTCTCGTAGGACTTAGCCGTGCGGCATACCAAAGGTAGTGTGCCTAATGGAAAGGCGATGCGGCGTGTGGGTGCAGTGGTACACCTGCGAGGATAAAACTATTGAATAGCCTCGTCCTAGGTTATGGACATGCTTGGTAAGGTCGTTCAAGACTAGACTACAACCTTTAATTAAAACTTGACATGGTTGGTATGAGCAGGGAGTTCATGCTATTGTTGTGGTGACTTGGGTTAGTCACTTCGGGATTGTTCTTGTTGTTGTTATTATGTTATTATCGCGTTGTTATTTCAACATTTAAAATGCTTTGTCAAATTGCCTTCAATCTATTATGTTATTGCAAATAAATGTTGCTTTATGCTAAAATGAGTCCAAAGCCTCATCCACTTAAATAAAGCTTGCATGTAGCTATTTATAGTTCTGTTATCTCACACGTAAGTCTTGCGGAGTACTTTATGTACTCATCGCGCGTGGTTGTGGCAATTTTGTGGCTTTTGTGCAGAGGAAGAAGAGAGCTCCAAGAGCCTCTCTTTTGTGCTCGTGTTGCGATTTCTTGACGACTAGCTTGGCGGTCGGTCGAGATGCCTAGGGGTTAAGGCACCTTGATTGGCTTTGTGTTATAGCCATCTTTATGGCACTTTTGCTTCATTGTTATCTTTTGTAATTATTGCTTTTTGGCCTAAGGGCCTCTCTTTTGTAATATCTATTCCATATTAATGTTAACCACGGTTTGTTGCTTATGTTCTATGTGTTGTATGGAATTGATACATTCTTTTGTTGTGAGGTATGTATCTTGCATGCAGGAAGTATACATCTCTCGAGCAGGGTTTATTTGGTTGATAATACTAGGGTCAATCGGATGACTAAGTATTATGAGCCTAATAAGCGTCGAGTCTCTAAAAGTTAGTATCGAGCCATTAGGACCGTAATGCATAAGCTTGATAGATCCTTAGGATATTTTGAAAACCTATTTTCAAAGCATCAAATGAGTTTTGAAAGCTTAGGTAAATTCTCGGATTTTATTCCTTACCTATCTTAGCTTTCTCTTCTCACCTCACTCTAATTTGAGTTTTAAAGTTGTTTTCCTCTCTTCCCTTCTACAAAATAGTTGTTGTCGATTAACCTTTGGGTTTTGGGAGAACCAATGAGATTGGCAAATTGAAGTGTGAGCTGCCCACTACAAGGTTTTGAAGTTACGGAGTCGGTGATTAGACAAGGAGCTTGGATCTGAAACACTGGACAGCAAGCATCAAATTTCCGGACAGCGGTCTCAAAGGTTTCTAATTAGGATAGATAATGAGAGGTTAATCAACTAAAACTTGTGGGAATAAAAGGGTAAGATGTGATACTAGTTAGCTAAGTATCTAACACTTATTTCGCTGATTTAACCTTGCTCTTTAATAGCGTTAGCTCTCACCCTACAATCTGATTTTTGATCTTCTCGACCAATTACTCGTTCATTCAATACGGGTTAGTTGAGTTGAGAAGTTGAGCCTGTGTTTGGTGTTTCTTGGCTGTTTTAGAGTCTTTTAGAAGCTTTTTAAAGTTTAAATAACCGCTGATTTTGGCTTTCGTTTGGGGTGATATTCCATTCCCTAGTCGATCGCTTTTGCTTTCTTTAAGGCTTTGTTTTGGGTCTAGTTGCTAACCAAAATTCCTTGTAACAGGATGGCGGGCCTTTTCGTAGCGGCCAAGGCGATCGGCTGGTCGGACGAGAGCTTCCTCCTCCTCCGACCATGGCGAGTTCTTCTTGGATCGGCGCAACCGCGCGGATGAGAGAAGTTCTCTTGGGCGTCATCGCGCGCAACACCCTGCGCACTTACCGGAGCTTGAGGATGCGGGCGAGGAATGCCCATCGGCCGTGTGGAGGACTCGCGGAGTTTCTTCGTACTCAGCCCCTACCTTTTCGGTCGAGGACCCTTTGGATCTTGGACGATTGGCCGTCTTGTGGGCGTAAGCCGCGCATGATGCGCGGGAGCACGAGAAGGCGCTGATTCGCATCGCACCGGTGGAGGTGCAGCCTTGTCATGGTGGGAGAGCTTTCTCGCCATGCAGCCCATGAACCACACCGTCTCTTGGGAGGAGTTTACGTCTTGCCTTCGTCGGGCTCACATCCTGCCGGCTTGATGGAGATCAAGAAGGGGAGTTTCTTCGCTCAAGCAAGGCGTAGCTTCGATCATGGAGTATGTCTCTGAGTTCAACCATCTAGCTCGTTATGCTCCACGAGGATGTAGCCTTGATATGGCTAAGCGAGGCCAAGTTCGAGGCGTGGCTTATGCGAGGCGAAGGACAAGCTATCCATTGTCGACTTTCTGATTTTCAGACCTTGGTCGACAAGGCCATTGTCGTGAGCATGCGGCTCGAGCTTATGGACTCCATAGCGCAAGTGGGAGGCCCATAAGTCATCGAGGCGATTCTTCCGTCCCTTGAGGCGATCTCGAGGTACCACTCTCACTCTTGGCGCCCGAGGTCACCTACCTGTTCCTCGTCCTTCGCGAGCCGTGTCTCGATCCGTGCACTGCGAGTCGTGACGGCCCCATAACCCGGTGCCGGGGTCACATGTTTCTCATGCAACGGAAGGGGCATTATGCGAACCAATGCCCTAAGAAGGCGAGCGAGCCCCTCGTCCTAATGGAGGGCGGGCGAGAGGTGGTGCGGCTCGGGACGGAAGATCGTCCGGCTACCCAAAGGCGTGGGTAGTGGTCGCGTCAGCGCCATCACCACGAGAGGAGGCTCGGGAGGCACCCGGCGTCGTGCTAGGTACACTTTACATTAACTCTCATCCCGCTCTTTGTTTTGTTTGATTGAGGAGCATCTCATTCATTGTTTCGAGTCTTTTCTTCTTTGTCGGAGAGCTTCTTTTCTCTCCATTGTCGGTCCGCTTCTCATTACGCTCTCTGGTTGGAGTTGAGAGCGAATCTGAGTGTAGGGATGTCCCTATCGAGATCGAAGGCGTAGGTTTCTTAGCAAACCTTATCCTTCTCCATTCAGCGAGTCTTGATGTGATTCTTGGCATGGATTGGTTGTCCCGGCACATGGGGCCGTCGATTCGCCGAAGCTCATCTCTCTATCTAGTCCCTCGGCGGCGAGGTTAAGCTTTTAGAAGCGCTAGATCCGCATCTCTTGGCGCTTGAGCGAAGCCGCTCTAGATATTAGCGAAGTCCCAACAGTTTGTGACTTTGTTGATGTCTTTCCGCTGATCTTCGGGGATGCCACCCGTTCGAGACCTCGAGTTTGTCATTGAGTTGGCTCTGGTACGCCCCTATCTCAAAGAGGCCTTATCGGATGCCACCGAGCGAGTTGGTAGAGTTGAAGAAGCGATTAAGTGAGCTGCAAGAAGGGTTTCATCGCCCTAGCTCATCTCCTTGGGGTTGTCCGGCAATCTTCGTAAAGAAGAAGGGCGGTACTTTACGCATGTCGTCGATTATAAATCCACTTAATGAAGTAATGATAAGAACAAGTATCCATTGCCCGCATCGGCGATCTCTTGATCAATGCTTTGGAGCTCGAGTTTTCTCCAAGATTGATTTGAGAGTGGGATATCATCGAGTTCGGATTCGGCTGAGGATATTCCAAAACGGCGTTCTCTACTCGCTTCGGCTTGTGCGAGTACCTTTGTCATGTCATTAAGCAACCAATGCTCTGCCTTGTTCATGAACCTCATGAATTAGGTATTCATGGAGTATTTGGATAAGTTTGTCGTGGTCTTCATCGATGATATTCTTATCTATTCCAAAACGATGAGGATCATGCGAGCATCTCAAGCTTGTGTTAGGCAAGCTACGTGAGCACCAATTTGTCTGCGAAGTTGACAAGTCGCGATGCAGTTGAAGAAGTGGCCTTCTTAGGCCATATTCTTTCGGCGGGAGGCGTAGCCGTTGATCCTAACAAGGTCAGCGATGTTCTTTCATGGAGTCAACTTTGCCGGTCACCGATGTGCGGAGTTTTCTCGGTTTAGCGGGATATTATCGTCGCTTTATCGAGAACTTCTCCAAGATCATGGCCGATGTGAGTTGCTCAAGAAGGACAAGAAGTTCGTGTGGTCCGCTGGGTGTGAGAAAGTTTCCAAATACTCAAAAGCGTTTGACCACGCTCCGTTCTTGTTCTTCCGATATCCATCGAAGCCGATATCTTTTGCGATGCTTCTCGTCGAGGCCTCGGTTGTGTCCTTATGCAAGAAGGCAAGGTAGTGGCCTATGCATCAAGGCAATTGAGACCTCATGAACTCAACTACCCTACTCATGATTTGGGTTGGCTTACGTGATTCATGCCCTTAAGATTTGGCGACATTACCTAATCGGTGTCGTTGTGAAGTGTATTCGGATCACAAGAGCCTCAAGTACTTGTTCACCCAACTGACCTAAACCTCGGGCAAAGGAGATGGTTGGAGTTGATCAAGGATTATGACATGGGTATTCACTACCATCCGGGCAAGGCTAATGTCGTTGCCGATGCGCTTAATCATAAGCGCATTGCCATGCCTTGTTGTCGAGGAGCTTCACCCGCTCTTGGAAGAGTTTCAGCGTCTCAACTTGGGTTTAGTTGAGCGTGGTTCTCTTCTTTGCCTTGGTTGTGCAACCAACCTTGGTGGATCGGATCAAGTCCGCCCGGCGATCGGATGTTGGAGTGAGCCACATTAAGGCAAATGTCAAGAACGGAGCGACCAAGTGCTTCTCGAGGATGAGCATGGCGTCGTGAGGTTGAACAGCGCCTTAATGGTTCCAAAGGACATGGAGTTGCGGAATTTAATCCTCCATGAAGCCCATGATTCGCCTTTATCCATTCATCCGGGGCCACAAAGATGTATCAAGATCTCCGCCAGAGATTTTGGTGGACCGAATGAAGAGGAGATTGCGAAGTTCGTTCTTAGAGTGCGGCGTGTGTAAATCGTGTCAAGGCCGAGCATCGGCGTCTGTTTGGATTGCTTGACCTTTGCCAATTCTGAGTGGAAGTGGGATTCGATCGGAATGGATTTCATCACGGTCTACCCACGCCCGAAGAAGAATGATGCCATTTGGGTGCGTCATCGATCGATTGACTAAGGTGGCACATTTCCTTCCGTCAAGTGAACTTGGTAGGTCTTTTGGCGGAACTCTATATCGCCGCATCGTGAGTTTGCACGGTGTGCGAAAACGATTGTGTCGGATCGTGGATCCTTTTCACGTCTCGTTTTGGCATAGCTTGCAAGAGGCTATGGGCACTCGTCTTACCTTTAGCACGGCATATCATCCTCAAAGCGATGGTCGGGACCGAGAGGTCAACCAAGTTTTGGAAGACATGCTTCGTGCTTGTGTCCTTTCATATGGGAAGCATTGGGAGAAATGCTTGCCATTCGCGAGATTTTCTTATAACAACGACTTCGGGCCGGTCTCGGCATGGCACCATTTGAGGCCTTATCACGGGAGAAAGTGTAGAACCCGTTGAGCGGTGAGAGACGGTGAGACCTCTCTTTGGCGGACTCAATCAATGAGGCGGCGCCAAGTCCGGCTTATTCGTGGCGTTTGCGCGCAGCTCAATCGAGCAAAAGAGCTATGCGGATCGCCGTCGGCGTGAGTTACGTTTTGAGCCTAATGACTTTGTTTATCTCAAAGTCTCTCCTTTGAAGGGCCATCAGCGTTTGGCGTCAAGGGCAAGTTGGCTCCTCGATATGTCGGTCCCTACGCGTTATCGAGAAGAAGGAGCTATTGCCTATAAGTTGGAGTTGCCGGCTGCGCGAGGGTACATGATGTTTTCCATGTGTCGGCTTAGAAGTGCCTCCGTGTTCCAAGCGAGGAAGCTCCGTTGGAAACCCTCGATGTCGAGGAAGATTTGACCTATCGCGAGCACCTGTTCGCGTGCTCGATGAGTCGAGCGAAGGACAAGGAATAAGACCATCAAGTTCCTTAAAGTTCGGTGGTCAAACCATTACGAGGATGAGGCTACTTGGGAAAAGAAGATCGTCTGCGTGCGGACTATCCATCTTTCTTTCTGCGAGTGAGCCAAATCTCGGGGCGAGATTTACTGTAAGGGGAGAGATTTTGTAACATCCCAAATGTATAATTAGGGTTAATCAAGTATAATTATATGTGTAGAAATTAAAACTTTTCTCACATCTTGAAAAACCCTAAAATCTTATGTAATTCTTGTCCAAGAGTTGTGTAATCCAAAAACACAAAGCTCTTGTTGACCAAAAATCAAACTCATTCTCCAATTATCTTAAATCTTGTGTCAAACATTTGGAATATATTTTCCTTGGTCCCAAAACTGATATGGGACCCCTCTGAAAAATATCATGAGTTATAAAACTAGTTTGATAAATTTTGGAGGTAAAACAATCCTTTAAACAACCTTCATGAATTTCCTGAGAAAAATGCATTGCATAATAACCTCTGGAAATTTTATGCAAGAGTTGATCTCGTGTCAACAAGCTCCAGTTAAAATTTCATCAAATTTGGAGTTCATTTGCTATCTCAAATAATTCTGCTAAGTTTCAATTTGTTAAAAACTAAATTTAAAGCCTACTTTGTTCCTTGGGCTAGCCATATTCAAAGTTGGTCGGTAACCATGTCTGCACCTCGTGAGACCTCATCTCCACCTTGATCGGTCGCGACCATTGGATTTACATCCAACACCACGACCTCCTCATGATCAACACCATGAGGACCTCCCACCTCATGAGGTCATTGCGTTGGATCCGTGATCCATGGTCATGACCTCCACTGTGTTAAACCTCAAAGACCTCCTCATTTTGTTAAACCATCGCGGCGAGGTCATCCCCCTTGTTGAGGTCGTGGCCGTTGGATCAAATCCAACGACCACGACCTCCTCCTCAACATACTCGGTCGAGGTCATCCCACTGCGTGAGGTCATAGCCCTTGGATCCAAGATCCATGGCCACGACCTCCTCCTCTCAACCTAAACTAAACAAACCTCCCACCTAACCTAGGTGCGTAGCCGTTGGATCAAATCCAACGACTCACGACCTCCCTGTTATCAAGCACTCACAACCTCCCCATCTTTTGTTGTGCACCGTTAGATTAAAATCTCACAGTCCACGACCTCCTTTGTCTCATGCGCTTGCAGACCTCCCGGCCTTACGTGAGATCGTAGCCCTTAGATCTAAATCTAAAGGCCATGACCTCCCTTGCACATTGCGCATCATATCAGACCTCCCGGTCATTGTGTGCCCTTGGATTTAAATCCAAAGGCCATGACCTCCCCTCATGTCTTTTTGATCGCGTGCGGTTAAGTCCTCCTTTGGAGGTCGCCTTGGTTGGATGGAGATCAACGCTTTGGACCTCTGTCCCTTTTCCTCACGTGCGTTTTTGCGATTAAGAAATCGGAGGCCCACGACCTCCCCATCCTTGATCGTGTGGTTGGGACCTCCTCCCGGCCACTTAAAACATAACGGTTCAAAATGAGATCCGATGGTTAGGACCTCCCGAGTCTTATCCAGCGGTCATAAGGACCTCCTGTTCTTCTCCTTCCTCTGGCGCATCGTGCTCTGCGGTGGAGTTAATGTCCATCTGTCCCTTGTGTCCTTTCAGCGGCTCTTTCTTGACCGCATTTAATGCATGTCGACTTTCCGCCTCTCAGTCGGCCTGACCGCCCCTTGTCAACCTTTATGTCTTGTCCACCCATGGACCAACAGTGGGCTAAGCTCACCATGGAGCTTAGCCCAGTTCAAACCTTCACTCGGGCTATAAAGTATCCTTTGGGAGCCTCCTTGGCTTCCTTTACACCCATTGATCTCGGTCTTGCACTTGTGCGTGGTGAGCTCCTCCTCACTCACTTCCTCCTTGGTGGCTGCCATTGTTGAGTCCTTGGAGCTCCTCGGTGGCACAAGAAGATCGATGGCTTCCTTTTCAAACCCTTGTTCCTTTTGCTCCCAACACCTCTTGGAAGTTATCCTACTTAGTTGTTTGGGCACTTTTGAGAGGAGGACAAAGTGGAGCTGGGCTGGTGTCTTGGGCGGTGAAGCTTCCTTGTCTTCCCCAACTCGGTCATCACCTCCGACCTCCCGGCACCTTAGGACCTCCGGTACCTCCTGTTAGTCCTTAGTTCTTTGGCACCCTTATGAATGATTTTGCGGAGCTTTTCTTGCTAAGCTTGAATGTTCTTGTGAGTTGCTTTTTGCATTTTCGTGTTTGGCGTCTTTGGTCATCTTTGCCCTCTCGGCTCTTGGCGTTCAAAGCCGCCGTGGCCGTCGAGAGGAAGTCCTTTGGAGTGCATAGCGTTATTGTGCACTCGGTGGTATCATGGACCTCACCGGCGAGCTCTACATCGCGGCGAGATCACTTCTTCACGCTCGGGATTTTGTCGGACGTCGGCGTGTCATTGTCGTTTTAGGACATAAATTCACCGTTTTAAATGCCCAATCATCGCAATCATTGGTGTCTTAAGCGCCATTAACCTGTCCCTTTGCGCGCATTAAAACCCTCGTGGCGCGGACCTCCTCGTGGTCCGGCGCATTTATCTCATGTCCAAAGCTCGTGCGGCGTTGGAGTGCAGGGCGTCGGACCTCCTCCGAGAGATCTGGGCGTCCAAGACCTCCCTTGCGTAATCGTGGCGTCGGACCTCCACGGGAGTGCAGTGGCGTTAGGACCTCCTTAGGACCTCTCCGTAGCCATCTCGGCCGTTCATGACCTCCCGGGTAGATCTTGGCCGTCAAGGTCCTCCCTCGGACGATCCCGAACCATCGAGGACCTCCTTGGAACATCTGGACCGTCCGGGACCTCCCTGTGAGGTCTTGGCGATGAGATCTTCCTTGGGAGATCTTGATAGTTTAGATCTTCCTTTGGAAGATCTCACCGTTGAGGACCTCCCTTTAGATCTGGTCAGTTCGGACCTCCTTCTGTGTTGTGGTCAGGTTGGATTTCCATCTCGGCCACGACCTCCCCTCACCTCGCGCATGTGAGTTGCTAAGAGGTCGGGACCTCTGGACCTTCACGTGCTTGCGTGTGTGATGTTCTCTGGGAGATCTTGAGCCGTTGGATTTAAGATCGTGGCTCACGTCCTCCCATACCCTTGTGAGTTTAGAAATTCGGTGAAGTCTTAGTTAAAATGAAATAAGGTATAGACTTTAGAATTTCATATCTTTCTCATTTTAAATCCATTTGAGGTCATTCAAATTGTGTTAGCTCTGTTTTGAACTTGACTTTAATCCAAAAATGATTGTAAGTTGAGTTCAGCTCCAGAGCACAGTTTGCCATTAGATTTTAAAACCAACTTTAAAATGTGCACTTAAATCAATGCTTAACTTGTAAAATACATAACTAATGCTCTATAGATTATTTTTGGGTGAGACCAACTTTGTTGGTTTCCTCTCTTAGTGAACTCACTGTGAAAATTAGTTTTGAGCATGTTGCTGTTAGGAAAATGAGGACTTGTGCATTATAATTTTGTTCAAGTTCTTGTTTTTGAAAATTTGTAGAAAGTGCAATATAGCTCCAAATGAGATGAACTCAATTGTGTTATTCATCTCATGAGGTGCTGGTTTTACAGTAAAAATTTCAGCTTCGCTGCTGTTCTAGAAAATGTTGCCTCATAATTAAATTAGTGAATAGTGCAGTTTGGTATTTTAGGGGCTGAGCAGAATTGTTTTGCTCATATCTTTTGCATTGAGAATCCAAATCAATTGGTTCTTGTTGCAAAATTCCTGAAAATCACCCTCTTGCTGCTGTAGAAAATTCAGAGATTTTGGAGTTCGTTTGTTGTGCTGTCTTTGTTGCCTTTAAATCGTTCTTATCGGTTCTTTATCGCTTTTCCGTTAGGTTTCGACATTTGTGGTGATCGAGAGCGACCCTCTGCCACAATTTGACCACCAGCAACAAGGCAAGCAGTTTGATCATTTCCATCATTGTCCCATTACTTTAAAGCTTAATATATCGTTTTACTTCTATGTATGCATGCTACTTTGTGTTAAATGTAAGCTAGCAAGCCTATAGTTGCATAATCTGTAGGAATTGTTTATCCTCTACTACCATGAGCCTAGGTTATTTGCTGTGGTGGGAGCTCGTTGGATGAGCTCTTATCACTTAGTAGTTTCGATTTAAATTGCTTAGACATGCTTAGTTTCGGTAGAAATGGGCGATCATCGACTTAGTCGATGGTCTTGATCACTCAAAACTGATTATTACTCCTATATGTCCAGCACTTGTGCTTTGATTAATTTGTAAAATCAAAAACTGAAAATAAAAGATTGATTTAGACTTGGGCATATTGGATGGATGGTGCGGTTTTGGATGTGGTGGTATGCTGGGTCCCTAAGGACCAGTACTTGGGTCACTAAGCCAGCGATTTAGCGTACTAACCACACGAGGGCATATGGAACCCCTCTTGACTAAGTACTTTAGGCGGTGTTAATTGGGGTCGCTCGGTTGGTGTGTTTTAAAGATAAAATGTGTGTGTGATGTGGGAGGGCATTAGCTTAGGGAAGGTTGTGTGATGTCTCCTTCT